>JAJJWX010004791.1:0-1200000 GCA_023529315.1 Papaver bracteatum | reverse complement strand
TTCAAATTCATCAATGAGCTGATCATGATTATTAAAATCAATATCTTCAGTTGTATGTTTTGACATTCTGGTGAGTTCCTTTTCAGCTTCTGCCATAGTGTCATATGCCTCATGAGAGGAAGAAATGTCATTATCACATTGAACATTCTTTTTACCTCGGGATTCGGAAGAATCAACTAAGGAATAATCCTTTGAGGTGTTTCCAAGATACTTGACATGGTCAAAAGCTTTAGGAGACATTTTGTTATGCGCAACAGAGAATCCGTCCACAGACTCAGACTGCCACAAACACAGACTTGTAAGGTCTTTAATGTGTTTTCCTGCTCTGATACCAATTGAAAATGCAGGGGTCTAACAACCTCACCCAATATTTCGATTAGAAATTTGTATGGACAACTCCAAGTTGTTTTCTAGAGAATCAACAAGACTCAATCAATAGAAAATACTTAAGGAGTTATTATCTCAATCTCTTGATTTGATTCACTCAAGCAAATATGAATCACGAGTCTAATCAAAGAGAGATAACTTGGATGGTACCAAAGACCAATATCCAAGTGTCAATCGATTTAAATAAACAACCAATAAGGTCGGATATTCTAATCGATTGAACAAAGCACAACCTGTATTATTTCAATTATATAACAAAATATAATGCGGAATAGAAATAAAACAGACACCAGAATTTTGTTAACGAGGAAACTGCAAATGCAGTAAAACCCCGGGACCTAGTCCATATTAAACATACACTGTATTAAGCCGCTAAAGACACTAGCCTACTCCAAATTAACTTCGGTCTGGACTGTAGTTGAACCCCAACCAATATCATACTGATCCAAGGTACAGTTATGCTCCTAAGCCTCTGATCCGAGCAGGATACTGTGCACCTGATTCCCATAGCTGATCTCACCCACAACCAAGAGTTGCTACGACCCAAAGTCGAAAACTTTAGCAAACAAATATGTCTCACACAGAGAAGTCTACAGGTAATTGATAAATTCGTCTCCCTCGAATAAACCTATGAGTTTTGTTCCATCTTTTGATAAATCAAGATGAACATGAACCAATCGATAAAACCAAACTTATATTCCCGAAGAACATCTCAGTTTCATCAATCACCTTATAATAAATTAATCGACGCATCGAAGAAGATTATTGAGGAATCACAAACAATGAGACGAAGATGTTTGTGACTACTTTTATCTTGCCTATCGGAGATAGAAATCTCAAGCCAATTATTACAATTGTACTCGTACGATAGAAATAGCAAGATCAGATCACACAACTACAAGATAAGTAGTATCGGTCTAGCTTCACAATCCCAATGAAGTCTTTAAGTCGTTAACCTGATTTTTGAGAAGAAAACCAAAGGCTAAAGGAGAATCGACTCTAGGTTTAGCCAACTAGTATCAAACAGAATGTGTAGGGATTAGGTTTCCCAGTTGCTAGAGTTCTCCCATATATAGTCTTTCAAATCAGGGTTTGTAATCAATGTTAGCTTAGTAACAAAGAATTCAATATTCACCGTTAGATGAAAACCTGATTATATACAAGCTAATATATTTCAACCATTAGATCGAAAACTTAGCTTGCCATACACACATTTACTTGACGTTTTGGGTTTATGTAACCGTACCCAAACGTGTAAAATGGTTGGTGCAATATTAGTCAACCAAATGGTTAGCCAAATGATAACTTCCATATCAACCATATTCTTCTTCACCATAACTAGTCCAAATGACCCAAATGAACTAGTTTGTTCAATTGCTATGAGATCTCAAGTACTAAAAGAGACACAATTGAATCAAAAATGATGTGATTTACTCGAATCATTAATCATGAACTATAAAGCCACGGTTTGCAAAATAATCCCTTAGTAATTTAAGAATAAGTTCATGGACAATGTTTTCAGACATAACCTCTTGAGTTCGTGGACTGAGTTCGCGGACTCAAGCTAACCGGTTGAAGTTAATAAACTCCAACAGAATTTCTCGGGATGAGAACTTCCGTCAATTCGCGGACTGGGTTTGCGGACTACTTTGAGCTTCAACTTCAGCAGATATTCTAGGGTTCGAGAACTTATACCATTTCGCGGACTGAGTTGCGGCTCACGTTCTGGTTCCACTTGATCAACAAAGTTCGTAAACTTCGGTTCAAGTGTTAAGGACTTATACATATATGTGTTGCCACAACAATGTTTATATCCCACAATGGTTAAATATTCTAAACTCTTATTTCATTCATTGAAACATTCTCAGAGGACGTCATATAACTGTTTCCACGAACTAGTTTTCGTCAGAGCGATTTGCAAAGTGATTGAAACATAACATGACTTTCGTCACTAGGCAAAGATGAACTTGGCTAAAGCGAAAGCTTTACCAACATGTATTTTGAGAAATAGATAAGCTAGATATACTCAGCTCGAAATGTCGCATGTGCATATTCTTAGTCTATATAGTAAAACGACTTTTGTCTCAAGATATGAGATAGAGTAGATAGACTTTTGAGTGATAGATAAGTTCAAGTATCCACATACCTTTTAGTCAATGAAGATCCACTGGTTCCTTGAGTAGTCCTTTGACTTGTATGATGATCGCCATGGAATTCTTGAGCTCAACTACACTTTCTATCCTAGTCTGAGACCTTAGCTATAGTAGACTAGAAATTAATACTATATAGTTTTGATCACTAATATTGACAAACATGCTTGAGATAGCAACGCATGCGAGTTTGACCGAGCAGTTCTCTAACACCTACGGCCTCTCTATAAGTTATTAATGCTTCGAAAGTATTTTGGCAGCAGATAGGTATTATATAGTAACTTTCATGTGCAATTTCCTGATTAGTTTGCAAATGATTTTTCATGATTTGTGAAACTTGTAAACTGTAAACCACTAATGAGTAGTGCTAACGAATACACCTATAAATTGTGGTCCACCCATAGTTCTGCATTTAAAACCATAATTCTGTACAATACATGTACCATTATTTTCCATGAAATTAAACTTACCGTATAGATAAAATTTCCATGGATGTGTACCATACATTTATCACATGATTTCAATTTTTCTCTCTATTATCTAAACTATGTATGCCAGATTTGAGCAGGCGCCAATAATGTTAACCTGATCCGTCATGCAACCTCTATGGTTAAGAGACTTGGAGTCATATAATTATCTATGATATTCTACTACACTTTAGATAATTGTATATGATACTCTACTACACTATACATTATAGTTCATAGAAGTTCCCCCTATCCTGTCTTTGATAGTAAAGATTTCGCTGGGCATGTCATCCACCACTCTCAAGTGCATCTAGTATCTATAAAAAAAATATTTCTTACTATCCAAGTCATATTTTTACTTCCACCAAGATAGTTTTATACCTACACTGGTCTTTCCAGCACCGAAAAAGTATTGCATTTAACTCAGTTTAATTGATAAATTCCAGAATTATCCCGGGACTCCTTTGTCGCAACTTTCCCATGGAACTTGTGCAAGCTACATAGTACCATTCATTTGCCTCAACCAAACAATCTATCTCTGCACATGAATGTCTTTTCCCATGGTTTTGGAATATTTGTTAATACAGAATTAAAACCCCAAAGAATGTGAGGATCAGTAAAAATTACCTCGATATTGAAATCTCTATCAGTATGTGTACTACATCCACAAAAGTTGCAAACAAAATATCCTTAATCTTGTGATGATTACAGATCTTGTGATTTGTGATAAGCATTGACTGTAATGTTACTTGTACAATACCATAAATATGAATTAATCAAATACTAAGCTTGAAAGAGACATATTTACCAAACTTCTTCCCATGCTAGCCAATCTATTAAAAGCTCTATTGGAAGAACATTGTAGTGCCAATCAATACCTGCAAAATAAACAACATAGCTGATCAGAAAAAAAAAAATCATAAGCGGCAAAAAAATAAATAATCAAAGCCCCCAATAGAAATTAGTTTTTTTATTATATACATGGAATCCAGAAAATCTATATTAAGGTTTTTTCTTAATCTTTAATCAATAGTTATATGAGGAAACAGAACCTAGTTATATGAGGAAACTCAATGAATATGTCTAATAATTAAGAAACAAAGTTATATTAGAAAGCTTACTTATTGCAGGCATGCAGTATCTTAAGAAAAAAAGTCATAAGCATCCTTTCACATTTGACACATCAGGGAGTAAGGCTCTTGAAAGGTGATTAAACCCCCGTTGAGTGTAAAGCTCTTGAAAGATGGTTGGGTTAATTTGTATTCCCGTATAGCCACACATAATCCAAGACCAATTCGTCCTGACCATAAAAGCATAATCATCAGATTATCAGTAACAAAGACTGATATAAATCATTTTTCCTTTATATCTACCTGGAAACCATTTCAGTCGCAGTAGAAAGGGCAAACATATTTCCCCAGGCTGTCATTATAATTTCCTTGGTATGCATGTGTAAAGTTGAAAACTTGCAAATCGTATAAACAGGACATGTTGTATATAGCCTTCTCATGCTGGAATTTTTAGGCACCTAGATTAGATAACTATCATATTGTCTCTTTGGTTGAATAAATATAGATTGTTAAGTGACATATCTATATGTTGATAGTACGATCTTTGGCATGTGACAGGTTATATCTCAATACCTTCGAATTTTTCACTTGCTTTTTCTTTTTGGGTTTCATAGATTCCTTTAAATCTCTATTCTCTTATAATTTTGTGTCCAATTTTGATTTAGATTAGTGTTGAAGCTGAGCTTAATAGTTTAAGTTAAGATTTAATATTTTGGATTGCAAGTAGAGATTGTTAGGTTAAGTGAAAAGATGGAATTTTCCGTTAAAATGCTTAACACATGAGCTTACCTTCTTCATATTGTTTAAATTTACGAAGGGGACGAGCAACAAAAGGTTTTAACAAATCCATTTGACAAAATGTATTAACCATGTGATCTTATACATCCGACGAATGACATTTCTGGTGACTAGGCACACAATAAAGTTTTAAGATGTGTTTGGCTTAATCATAAAGACAGAACATCATCTTTAGTTTCCTTCTCGTGCATCCTGAGTGAAATTTTTAAGAAAATCGTCAACCCTCTGCTATGTATTTAGTGTTGGGTTAGTAACAACAATAATGGAAATAAATTGAATTAGCAAAAGAAATACTTAGCTTGATTTGCAGCATCTTGGTGGATAAATCACGTCGAGTAGCATGCGGAATAAAAATGATAGAGGCGCGTATTAGATACGTTGTCCTAAAGACAATATCGCCTGCTACTCCTCTAAACAGAGAGATGCTATAGCTTCTTTGACGAGTTTCCTCCAGGATGCAACTATCGTTAGCGTTCCTCATTGTAGCATACAATAGAACGCCCTAAGAACTTGGCAGTGAAAAAAAACTCAGTGAACCCACCTTGTTTCACACACACACAAAAACTCATGGAGAAAAATTGAAGAAGAAAACTTATTTTCTCTTTTTCTCTACTACTCTCTTTTTCTACCAAAATTAGAGGAATTAATTTTGAGTTGTTTCTCTCTCAAAACATGAAGTAAAACTTAGGTTTTTTGAGAAAACAAAAAGATGAAGTATTTTACTTGCTTTTCTCTTTTTCTCTTTTAATAAACAGGAGAAGAGTTAAGTTTCTCTTCTACTCCCATTTTTTTCTTCTTCTTCAAATAAGATGAAGACTTTTTCTTATAGTGTTTTGAAATCGTTAAAAACAATAAGGGAATCTTGCATGTGTATCACAAAGGGAAAATGACAAACATTCTCATGCGTACAATGGAGAGAAAAGGATTGAGAATCTCATGCTTTTGTAAGAAAAGTAGTGTCCAACTTTTGTCATGCATAAAAAAACAAAATATAAATATTCTCATGAGTGGAAAAGTGTTGACATGAATATGCACAAAACCATGAGAGAAATCAGACGAGATTTCTATGAAAAGTGTGTCATGAAGTATGTGGGAGACAAGAAAATTAATATTCTCACAAACAAAGTGGAATTATGCAAATGTTGTATTTATTCACAAAAAAACTGAATTTTTTTCCAACATTTAGGTGATAAATGCTTGCTGATAATTTTAAGAGCATTATCATCCATTTTTTTCCATTCTAAATGCTTGTTGATGCCCTCCTATTCCTCTCAAGTTTATTCTTATGGATTCATCATTCATGGTAAAAGAATACTATAGGAAAACCATAAAAGAAAAGGACGAATTAGGGGAAAGATTTAGAGGTTATATATGCCTCTTCCTCTCAAGCGCATCAAGTGGACTCAGGACGATTCACTAACATAATAAAACTCCTGTAAACACAGAACACAGTGAAAAAGCAGTGGAAAGGTTAGCTAGTATTATCCATTAGCATGTATCACTTGAGAACTTTATGATAATGTATAGTCGTACAGATGTTATCTTCGCAGGTAGTTGCAGTTCATGTGTGTAGCCTCTTACACCATAATTTACATTCATCTGCAAATTCTTTGAGTGATTGCAAAACAGCAAATCACAGTACAAACCAAAAAAAAGAAAAAAGAAAAACACAACTTGAAATAGATAGTGATGAATCTGCAAAACTTTCTCCTCCTGGCCATCATCTGAAAAGCCTCCAAACTTCTGACAGGAAGAAACTAAAACTGAAGAATAGATAACTGCACCTGAAATTACATAGCAGAGTCAAGTAATGGAGACCACCGCTGTCAGTTTTATCGCAGTGAAATAGCAAAAACGTCCCCATAATTTATCTAAGCGGATGGATGCCGAGAAGCACAATGGCCCAATGGCCACACCTTTCACCTTTGTAACTCCAAATACGAGGATTTTGCTCGCTCAACTGAAGGTTATAAGTATCACTCGCATATGAAGATACGAGTATGATTCGTCGTTTAGATAGCAACCGGCTATCTGTATCTCTTGGGTTCGCACTTCAACTGCATTGAAAGCAACTATAACTTCTGTGCTTTGTATCCAATGGATAATTCCATTTGAAGTGGTCTTGAAATTGAACCTAATCTACAAACCCAAACTTCAGAACAAGTATATTATAAGGTACGCCATACTGTTTGCAGTGATTTTGTGAGTGTATTTGGAATTTTTCAGTGGGGATTTGAGTGGTGGTAAGGTTACGTTCCTTACGAAGTCCAGGCAGCATCACATGGTGTTGATATTCCTAATTCACCACCTCGGGAAAGAAAGAAACAAAATTATTGGCTCTTTTCAAAGTAACTTCATTACTCCGTAGAAATTCTTAGGCAGCACAACAACTAATTTGAAGCACAGGGTGTTGCAACGCAATGACACACTGGATAGGTTAAGTATGTTATACTAGAGTCATTTAAAAAAAAAATACAGCAATGAAAGAGTCATATTCTAAAAAAATAAAAATTCCGACCTACCGGATTCGAACCAGTGACCTAAGGATTGTCTGCTACAACTACAGTCCTCCGCTCTACCAACTGAGCTAAGGTCGGTTGTGCTCATTTTCCATGAAACAAATATATGACCAGAAAATTGATAACCACGTTTTTAGAGTAATGGCAACGCAATGCCGTGGAAACTTCTAGGTTGGAAGAAATACACAAAAATGGCCTCGTACACACATTCATAAAGTACAAGAGTACTTTTTCACCTACCAAGACATTAAGTATTTCCTATTTATGGTTCTTCAGAAGACTTACAAAATTGAAATGGCCAGAGTAAATACAAGGAAAATTCTGAATCTTGTGATTGGATCCACTAAATGTTCTTGGCTTACAGGTCACCAAGAACGGTATTTATGATATAAGAATCACCTGGGGAAAAATCACGGAAAATAAGTGTCAGGTTGAAGAAAAAATGATATTTCGATCTCACCTGGATCAATGATACTTGTGCATGAAACACGATAATATCGTCCAACAGCTGTTCCCAAGTCGACATTATTTAAACAAACGAAAAGGATTCAAAAATATCATCAACATGAAAATGTTAGAGCATTGCTCGGTTGAACCCACCAAGCGCTGGCATGTCAAGATTGTTTGTCATATATTAGTATCAAAACTCATAAGTCGCTTGATCAGATTACTAGAGTCAACTTTCTTAGGTTGGACTAGGAAGTCTATAAATGTTCAGAATACAATTATTACTCTAAAGACATGAAGATTCTGAAGACGTATCGACAACGAAGATAACATCATCCTTCCACTTGAGGTTAATAATGCATGACTTGAATTGTTTCCATGACTTGAAAATAGCCCAAAACACAGATCTGGTAGTTAAAAGTCGTAAAAGGCCCAGATCTGTTGGTAGAAAATACAAAGAATATAGATGTGTGCGAAAAATGAGCTTAATATACAAATCTGTCTATGTTCTAAGTAAAATTTCCGAAAGAGAGACTATAAAATCACAGGAAAAGATAAAACTTTTTACCGGGACAAAAGTCCCTGTTTCTAGCGCCAAATTGTGAACACGAAAATCGCGTGGAGTTAACGTGTTCACGACCAATCTTCGCATGTACAGAGTGCATGCATTAAGGTACGAATAAGGTATGATGTGCTTGGACAGATGTTGATTCATTGATTCTAAACCCCGCGGGTTTGTCATGATCTCATCAACATCCACAATGATAGATCTAAGAAGTGCATACACATATAAAGATAGATAAGTGCGGAATGTAAATGAGACAAGGATTTATGTGGTTCAGCTCTAAGGCCTACATCCACAGGTCTGGGGGATATTCACTATGTGATAAATGATTACATGAACAGTCGAAAGACTTTGGGTGATACATGGAACCCGAAGGCGGATGCTCATACTTACTTCTCACTAGTTTATCTCTCCTATTCTCTAGTTTTTCCCCCCAAATGTTCGACCCCCCTAAATGTATTAGGAAGGGCATATATATAGCTTATCTAAGTGGGACCCTTGGAAAAGAGCTGTTGTAGCCTTATCTTCTTGTGTTTTGTGCCTAGTCCGCGGACCTCTTTGTCATCCCGCGCCTTCTATGATTCCTATGCTCATCACGCTGACCAACCCTTGTTCTTGTCGTCGGTCAACTGACACGTGCCCTTCGCGCTAGGCGGTGTCAGTCTTCCCTTGTCGCGTCTGTGTCAGTTGGACTTTCCCTATCCGTTGATCATATCTCGCCTCGTGATGAGATAAAGTGCAGCAGAGTAGTTCTTTGGTGTTATGCGGGATACCTTCCTTTGATGCTCCTCCATCTTCGACTGCTGGATTCGGCAGATGGCACGCCATCTAGGTCCTTTGGGTGCCCTTATGTGTCATCCACTTGAAGACGTGGCCTCCACGTGGGCTTGCTAGTACACGTGGTGAGGGAGATAAATTCGTGTACTTACAGACTGAAACATGTATAAATATTTAAAATTGTAGTCTTTATGCTGTATCACCTATAAAAACCGATATAATCTTTTGTATAGGTGTATCGGGCCCGACCGATACAATGCCGATACACAAATTTACTATTTTTCCAGTAATCAATGGAAAAAACTTAAAAATCACTGAAACCATGAATTTTACAAGATAATGATGTTATTGGGTCCAAGACGAGACCAAGGGGTGCTAGAGGAGCATATGTTAATTTTTGTTATATATAGGGATTATGTCATCACAAGAGAACATTGGCCGCAAAATGTCAATTTTTGGTTTTTTAATAGTGGAGACTTTGAATTGCACGGTTCATTGTTTTCGGTGACTTAGTTCAAGTTTTTCTTTTGCGTCGCCAATACAAATATGTCATGAGGATATAAAAGATACAAGACTTGTTATTGCATTTTTCTCAAATGATGTCATTTTATTGACCTCAAACTTTGAACCGGTTTCCCATTAACTCTTTTGTGTTGGGTCGAGATTCGAACAAAAGTACTCGATTGGTTGGTGTGCAAAATGCATGACGGAAGTTAACCTTTAGAAGGCTTGAAATATCATGGTTATGAACCAACAAGTATTTATATCGACAGGTGAAGATGACGAGGACGAGGACGAGGTAAGTGAAGAGTGCTAAGATTATGAAGTTTATAAAACATAATTTGAAGGGTTTTTTTGGGAACACCATACATGATTAGTTGTTGTTTTTTCTATTTATATGGTGGGGATTATGTAGAAATTATGAATGACATTACCCGCAAACACATCCTATGAAAAAAAAAAATAGAAGTTCTGCACAGACCGTGCCATTAACAACACCAAAACCGTGATGCGAGTGGAACAGGTGGGACCCGCCCTCTAGAGATTAATAGGGGTCCCATTTAAAGGTATGCTAGGCCCACTGTTTGTGTCTATACTGTTTTGAGGGTGATTAGTCGAGCGGTTTGTTTAGAATTTTTCAAAAAAAATTAAGTTCTTTTTGTTATTTGTACATTTTTCAGTGCATCATTGGGAAAGAAAAGTACATGGTTCGGCTTGTGAGATTAAATATGGGAAAGGTGAACCTTATTGTTCGGCTTGGGATCTTAAGTACCGGACAACTGAACCTTAATGAAAGACATTTATGAGACATGCAGACAAAAGTTTGGCCAAGAAAATAGCTTCATTTTGAGCCAACCTGACATATATTGCAAAAATTTATCAAAGTTGCCAGGTTCGAATGATAATTGATTTATCATTTAACCCGAACTTACATGTACTCTAAATTATATATATAGTATCAGGAGAAAATACTCTGATGTGGTTAAAAGTTGTATCAAGCTTGAATTCTAGAGCTTCTGGCCCCACCGAGAATATTTAGACTAATAGGATACAAGGGATTCATCTCCTTTTGGGCTATTTTTGTTGCGTCAGAAAAATATGTGGGCCGCGACGTGAACACCCATTGACGGACGTATAAAACCTTCTATGAAAACCTAATTCTCAATCTCAATTACTGTATTTCCTGCATCCTTTCCTCTCTCTTTATTCTCATTCTCTGTTTAAAGGTTCTGGCATAAATATTTCTCATGTTTATTATTCGTTCTCCTGTTCTGTCGTGGTGTTGACTTTGTATTTCTTTGTTTTTTTCCTATTCAAGTGAGGGTTTATCTCTCCTGTCCGGTTTGATTTTAGTGATGTTTGATTTTTGCAGGTGAGGGTTTATCTTTATTGTATTTTGTTACCTGATCATTTACTTACGTATAAAGAGATAACCGTGTGTATCAGCGTTGTATGTTCTCTGTACATGGCTGAGTAAACTGTGTGTATTCAATAAAAGAATTACCTAATTTTTTAACCCTAGCTTCTAATATCGCTTTTTTGGTTTTGTTTTGCAGAGATGATTGTGTGAAAAGGGTAGACATCTTTATCCATAAACCCTAACCCTTTTTTTTTTTTCCTGAATCAATGAACTACTTTTGCTTTATTTTGCAAGTACCATTTTAGATTGCTATTGATAAACAAAAAAAGTCAATAAGTTAGTGTTCTGATACTACTGCATCGGAGGTAGGATACATAGATGCATCAAGAAAGAAAACCAAATTTTGTTTTCCCGCAACAATTGGCATAATACAATGTTAGTCTTGGTTATACTTTATGTTATCTTGAGTAAGGTTTATTGTCCTAATCCATCAATTACTGAATTTGAAAGTTTTGCTATAATTATCTTCAAGTTGAGCAAGCTATTGTGAATTTGTTATAATCTTTTTAGCCACAATATTCAATAATTATTCTTTTCTTCAGTTGTATGACCAATTTTGTGTTTTATTATTTGGCAGAATCTTAATGCTCATAAAAATATGAAACAGATCTTCCGCACAAATTCAACTAAAGGAAATCCATTTTCAATTCCTCTGTGTTCAATAATTCTAAAACATCAGCCACTATGCAGTATGCACCCACCACTGTAAGTATTTTCACATGAGTAGTAAAACAGAATGTTTTCAATGATTCAAATGAGAAATGTATTTGAGATGAACAAGTGTTCAAAGAATGGAAGCCGGAATATAATATGATTTTTATTATAGCTATGGGATTAAGAAAAAAAAAAAATTTGCTACCTAACACAATATTTATAGAACTTTGTATGTTGAATCAATGTAGCATCACCTCTGGAAAAGTGGAACCACAGCCATCACCTTTGGAGAAGTGGAGCCACAACTTTGCCATTTCAAAACCATGTATCCGGATCAAATACCGTCTTACAGTTAAGTGTGGTCTTCATGGAGCTTTTTTATCCTTAAAATTCCTTTGCTTATTTCCCCCCCATTTGGTTTTGAAAATTGTTGTATATTTTGCGGATAAAGAAGTGCAACTGGACAAGACAAGACCCAACACTAAAACTAAAACTAGGAAAACACTAATATATTTGTTTACAAAGATGCAATATGGGTCCAAGTTAAATATCTTACATCTCTTGACCCGGATGGGAAGTCGTCGAATACATTGTTTCTTGAGACATTAACTTTGTTTATGGATGTTGCAGGTTGCATCTTAGGTAATATTCATCCGATATCTCATTTTCTAAGACCTGGTGCAGTGATCAGGCTTTTTACCTTACAAAAAAGGGTACAAATTCAGGTACTTGGGAAGAATTTGAATGGAAATATTAATCAATAGTATTTGTTGCAGCAATAGTGGGCATGTCAATATGGAGTATTGGTGCAATAGCATCAATAGCTTCTCTATTGTTTTTTATTTATTTTTTTGTTGCAGAGACGATAGCAATTTCAGTTTCCATATAGGCTGATACTGACAAAGGCTTTAAGAAAAAAGGTTATCATGGGTCATCGCCACCTGCAAGCATTCATAGGAGGAACCTTGGTGGAAATTAAACTAGATAAATTGAACAAGCAGCAGGGTTGATATTTATTACGAATGATGTAAACTGGCCGCCAACTGAGATTCAGGGGTTGTACTTCTTAGTATATAAACCCACAACTGATGCAAATGAATGAGAAAGTGATGATCCAAAATTATGAACTGTGACCAACCCGGGGTACTATGTATGCCATCTATAAAGTTTAATGTACAATGTAATTATCACTTGGGAATCTGAAGTACCCCTGATACCGGTATAAATTTGACAAGTCCTTATTGCACGTGTTCTCCTTCAAAATTATTTTTCATGAGCTTTTTGATTGTTGCTACTTTTATTCATCTGCGAGATTGGGTATACCCAGATTAATTGGGGTATACCATATACCTAATAAGACAAAATAAGGTCATTATGAAGTAAAACTAAGCCACCCCTTAACCTTATATTTTCTAAATGGCTAAAATACCCTTGGTTAATTAACATTAAAATTCTGATTAGGTTAATTAATTGAGTTTAGATTAAAATTTTGAAATTATGAATTCACTAAATTAAACCTTGTGGGAATGTTATTTATGCCCTTAGTATCCATGGGCTTTGCACAAATACCTTTATGGGTCTTTACAAATACCCCTAATGGCACATTTGAAATTATGAACAAAAAAATAATACATATAATTCCTTTCTTAACCCTGATATCTAATACTCGAGCTTCTTGCCTTCTTCTTTATTTCTCGCCGAGAAAAATCAATGAAATTCTCCACCATCTCCATCACTGCCACCACCATCTCCATTGCCACCACAACCAACGCCAGAATCGTCTCCATCGCCATCATCACCATCTCAGTGAGTTATCACTCTTTAATTTCACATCTTTAAAAAAATATCTCTCTTCTCTTTATCTCTGGAAATCTCCACCACCATCTCCTCCGCCAACTGATTCAGATTTAAATTGAAAATTATTATCATCAATAGATGATTCATATTCAGAAAGACCTTCTTCTTCTTCTTGTAAAGATTAATTTCATAATCAGATCAAAAAAAATTGAGATCTAATTTTAGGTTAGTCTCGATTTCAACTGGATTGGGATTGAAGAACCTGAAATCGATGATCATAGTTGGTCAATACCTATTTTTCCGCATCGATTTGGAATTTATTGATTATGTTCTTTTTTTTCTTTAAGGTTTTTGCTAGTGTCTGTGGTATTGGTTAGATTAAGAATGAAGGAATTGATGGAGATTACGGTGGTTCTGATTGCAATGGTGAAATTTTCCGATTGAGACAGTGGCGGTTAAGATTGTTTGTTGTTGTGGTGGTGGTTGAATATGGTGGTGGTGGTGATATCTTCTGGATGGGAAAGAACAAGAGCATACAAATGATGGTGGTGGAGCTTATTTCCAAGGTATGGTTTCCATCCTGAAAAAATGGAAATTAATTTGTATATTTCTGGTTATTATTGTGTTCAGCTGACGAAAAAATGTATTTGGTTGTGATTCTATACCTATACTTCATTTATATTGGCATTGGAAAGAGTCTTAGATGGGTAACCACCCTGTGTAGAGCTAGTAAAAGTCATGGAGAAACGTACTAAAGTCTTAAACTGTCAACAAAACACAAGCAAAACTGACGAGTTGCGCATGTACATAGGTGAACTCCGGGAATGCATGATAACAAAATAAGCAAGAAAATGCTATCTTGCAAAGTATTTACATAAAAGATTGGTGATCAGTGCAACACACTACAGTAAAGACCCAAAAGTTTGTTTATAAAATATTGGAACGTAAACGAGGAGCAGGGAAACTAGAAAAGAAAAGCAGTTCATAGAGTAGTTGATAAAAGTTGTGGGGGTTATTTAGTTTGTCGAATTCCATTTGTTCAAATTTATCTAATGCTATTGCTAGCTTTGTTAGATATGTGATGGAGTGGGATGAAATGATTTGGTATTAGTGTCTGTGATCCCGATATCTGTCGACATTTTTTCTGGATCCGTAAACATTTTGGATTAGCTCTTTTCATGTGTACATTTTGTTTTACCTCATTAGTCAGGATTGGTCTAGTGAATCGAAATTCTTACTGGGATTCAGTTAGTAACTAATACTGGGATTCTTACTGTGATTCAGTTAGTAACCAAATTTTTCTATGAACTGTATAATGTAATGGGTCAGATATTTTCGATTCTCATGACCCTTTTGGTCTACTCTTGCTTCATAATGATAATGGGTTTCTCTTATTCAGTTACTGAATCTCAATTAGCTTAATTTTGTTTAGGGGGATTTTGTACGTGTGATATGTTGAATTACGGACAAGCTGTAGAGCTCGGATTTGCTTACAGTGGTTTATTTTTTAGTAAAATCCATAGATGTGTAGATCATATATTAGTTTATTCTTTTGCTGTCCTGTATCCTCTCAGCATCTCTGAATTTTTACTTCAGAAGAAAGATCGTCTGGAAATGGTTGGTTTATTGTGTTAACATTGGCATTTCTCTCTTGCAGATTTCAGATCAAGGAACAAAAATGGTGAAGATCTGTTGTATCGAAGCTGGTTACGTTGGTGGCCCTACCATGGTTGTCATCGCACTCAAGTTCCCACATATCGTTGTTGACATTTCTGTTCCAAGGATCACATCCTGGAACAGTGATCAGCTTCCGATCTACGAACCAGGTTTGGAAGATATAGTGAAGCAATACAGAGGAAAGAATCTCTTCTTCAGTACAGATGTTGAGAAACAGTTGTCAATTTGAGCTCACTGATGGATGCTCAGCTGGTATATGTGTGTTTTTTTTTTGCCAAACCAGGTAGCTTTTCATGCATGCTACCTTGTGTTATGCATGAATCTGTGGTGTAATGGTAGCACAACTGACTATATGCCAGAAGATGTGTGTTCGACTCACACTAGGTTCACTCATTTGTGTACAATTTTTATTTTTTGGAGGAAACTTGTGATAGTTGCCTCCATATATGAAGACAACTTGTGCTAGTTGCCTCCATATTTAGAGACAACTTTGTGCTAGTTGCCTTCGCATTTGGAGACAACTTGAGCTAGTTGCCTCAGATTCGGAGACAACTTGAGCTAGTTTCCTCCAATTTGTTTTGCAACTTATTCATGTACACTATTTATTGGAGACAACTTAAGCTAGTTGCCTCCACTTTTGGAGACAACTTGAACTAGTTGCCTCCACTTTTGGAGACAACTTGAACTAGTTGCCTCCAATATGGACATTATTTATTGGAGACAACTTGAGCTAGTTGCCTCCTATATGGACACAACTTCAGCAAGTTGACTCCACATGGTAGTGGTGGTCGTCGGCGGCGGTGGGTGGAGGTTATTGGAGGCGGCGGTGGTAGTTGGCGAAGGTGGACAGTGGTGGTGGTTGGCGGTGGTGGTCATCGTCGGTGGTGGTGGTGGTTGGCGGCGATGATGGTCGGCGGTGGTGGTCGGCGGCGGTGGTGGTGGTTGGCGACGGTGGCTAGTGGTGGTTGGCGGCGGTGGCTGGTGGTGGTGGGCAGCGGTGGACAATGGAGGTAGTTTTTTTTTTTGTAGAATATTGGTTGGTGGATTTGTATATACACTATACAAAAGGGGGTATTTTGGTAATGTATTAAGCTTGGGGGTATTTGTAAAGCTCATAAGGGTATATTTGAAAGGGGTGCCATAGTAGGGGTATATAGATAATGTTCCCTTAAACCTTTCATCCCACTTATGATTTCGATTTCGATCAAAAAAATTAGATTTTGAAAATACACAAGGCCGGCAAGGTTATAGTTTGCATAAAATTCCGGCTAAGATTTACCGGCATGGTACACTTTGAATAAGCTGCCGACTTTTGTCCGCCGGCACTGTATTGGTTGAAGAACACGTCGCGTATCTTGGAACATAATTTCATGTTCGGCATGGTAAATTTTCCTACGATGTCGGCGGTTATAACGTCGGCAAGTAAATACTCCCTCTCTTTCTGAAAGACCGTCCTCTATTCCTTTTTTGTTAGTTTCAAAATTGTGTCCAGCTTCTGTTTATAGTCATACTTTTTCAACGAACTCTCAAATATACCCTTGAATTCTTTATATTCATAAATCCATTTTTAACGTGACCAAATCTAAAGTATTAATGAAATTAATATAATTAAGGAAACAAATATATCCTTCATTCCTTTTAAGAAAATATACATTTAACTCTAAAAATTAAATTCCTTATAAAGTTTATGCTTCATAAATTAAATATCTTTTAATTCTCACAACAATTTTGGATAGTCTTTATTACTAGCATTTTTATTAAAATAAAATAGGTAAGTAACTAAGGGTAGTCATGTAAAATTGTATGGTCTCCTTAATATTTTGGCAAAGTCAAAGCGGACTGTCTTTGTGAAACGGAGGGAGTAGCTTTTATCACTGCCGGCTGACATGTAGCTGGCAGGTTAGGGATTTATAACCTTGCCGACTTGTACTTATACCAAACAGAAAACATAAAATATGGAAGATGTAATTCACTTTATTCATGCAATTTTGGTTACTACATTGATTGAAACATAAAAACGAATGCACTTAGCATGTGCATCAAGCCTTTAAACCCCTAGGCGACCCTAGTGGACGAGTTATAGTCTCGTGAGGGCTTACAAAGAGGTATACCCACAAAACCTACACTAAAACTTCTAAAACCATCAATCTTCCTCCGACGAAGACGATACCAAGTAGTCTGGGTTATCCAAAGGGATTCTATCGGCCAAGAAGTGATAGCTTGCATCGAATGCAAATGCTTCCCCCTTTACTTCCAAGTAGCGCGCTTTCACGGCTTCGTGCTATAAAAACAAGCTTACATTTGTTAGTGGTGTTTCGTTGGAAGATAAAACAACATGGGTTACGTAAAAAAACCCACAAAATGACTTACAAATTCTGCAACGGACAAGGTGAAGGGGCGAGTGTTAAAAATCCGAGGTTGGAGGGATAAAAAAACAAGTATCGCATTTTCGATTACTAGATGCCTAGCATGGACTTGTTCAATACTTCTTGCATTAGGATTCCCATACTCGCCTCTAAATTTGTTGTGTACCCTGGCCCAAAAGGTTTTGAAATCTTCCCTTTCGGAGAATTGACGTCTAAGTCGATCTTCCGCGTACCAAGCCTTGGTGATTGAAAAATCTTCAATTGAATCAAAATATGCCATTGTTGTTTGTAGAGAGCTATTGAGTGAGTTAGATGGAGTGTATGATGATATGAGCTTTGGAGAGTATAAGGAAATATTTGTATGTTGTTTTGTAGAGAGAAATAGTGTATTTATAGGATGGTGGCCAAATTTGGCCGTTATAGTACCCAAGTACAAGTCAATCAATGAAATTGTACTTGGCAAAAATTTGAATTTTGAATACGCCGGCGGGGTATGTTTTCTCCAAGATGCCGACAAAACCAGACCGGAAGGGTCTTAAATTTGTTACCGTGCCGACTTAGAATGTTTTAGGCATCAGGAGAAAAGTTTTTTTGCAACAAAACCGCCAGAACTATATTGGGTCAATACATTGCCGGCAACGATTCAGTCGGAAGGGTTATCATTTTGATACCATGCCGGCCTTGATAAATACACAATTTCCTTTGTCAGGGCCGGCACTCTGACAGTTCACCACCTTGCCGGCCCTAGGACATCCGACAGGGTAATTTGAAAAATGCATTCCGGCTTATGCATTAAAACTTTACAAAGCTAAACAAACCATTCATTCAACAACTAGAAATCCAACACTATAAAAGAAACATTTGTCCACACCATTAACTTAAACATTTGTCCACCACAACATAAAGAAATGAACTACGAAAGCATTCATTAACCACGACCACGTCCACGACGAGCACGACCCCGTTTTGGAGAATTACCTTCACCACCACGACCACTGCTACTACCTTCACCACCACAAGTCCTCTTTTTATCAGCCTTTATCTTGGCTTGTGATTCTCTCCTAGCTTTTTGTTCATCCTTTACTTGAGCCTCAAGTGGCTTGAAAATTTCATTGGCATCCTCATTGCCAATATTGTTAACATAGTCAATGTGCTTGCTTTGCTCTTCAATAGACAAAGGCTCTCCTTTTTCTCTCGCACACAACAACACCTTTCCAAAGGTCTTCAAATGCTCCTTCTATTTTCAATTAAACAACAAATAATGAATATAATGATTCAGTAATGCAATCAATCTTAAAATAGCAAGAGCAACTCTAAATATACTTACAAAGAACTTAAGCAATGTTGATGGGTCTTTTGCTTCCAACTTCTTCTTTAGAGCCAGTTCCTCAGCAGTTATTTTCCTAATCACAGTAGGACGAGCCCATTCCAAGTACCACACCATGTATTTCTCAGTAGCTTCATGACCGGTGGTCACCTCGTCCAAAAGACTCACATCGATCAGACGGTCATGTCTATTGTCCCAATGTTCTTGAGCCGGCGGTGGAGCGTAAGAGACATTATTTTATTTTTTGGGACATGGTGCACTCATCCCGGTTCACAGTAAAGAACGGCTTATCTTCATCTAAATGAGGTTCTTCTTGGACGTAATCCAATTGTCTCATAATCCGATGTGGATCGTACATTAAAAATCCTTCAAACACATTCATCAAGGGTCCATAGTATAATGCAACAACTTCATTTCTAGGATGGATTAAACCTTGATTTCTAGCATCCCGATTCGGATCAAAAATCACCTCCTCCACAGTCAATTTGTCGATGTCATTTCGGAGTTTCATAAGCTGTTGCGGCATTTCCTTATCCCGAGTACCCTTAAAACTGTACTTTTACGTTCTTGGCCTATTAACCGCAACACTCTCATCCACTTTGATGTAGGATCTATCTTTGAACAAGGAAGGGAATTGCTCATATATCCAAACCTATGCAAAAAAAAAGTTTAGTAATAACCTTATCTTACGAGAATATTTGGTAATAAAATTACCTGGAAGAGACATGTGTTTCCGTTAACTTTCTTAGTGAGTGCCCTAAAACATTTTGTCAACTCATTGTTCAAGAAGGTGACCACCGCAGTACCCCAAGAATACTCACGCATCTTATTTAAGGGATCCAATAGTTGCAAGTAACCAGCCTCGACTTGGTTTTCGGAACTGTCGGGGAAGATAATTTTCCCAGGACGTATAGAAAATAACCGGCCGCGGCAACATTGATTCGCACCGGGTTCACCATTCCTTCCCTGTCAAGGATTTACTGTGTATCCCATAATGTGTCCCTCAACCTCTTCACATTAAACTTCTTAGTTAGACGACCATCCTTCATGTCAAGAACAGCCTCAGTCTGAACCTGATTCCAACCGAACAATTTCTTGCTCAAATCGTAAATCTTCTTGAAATATATCGAATTATTGATCCCCTCACAGACTGCTTTTCCCTCAACCTCGAGGCCTAGAATTTGTTGAGCATCATCGGGTGTTATCGCCATCTCACCGAAAGGGAATAACATGGTATCAGTCTCTCCGTAGAACCTTTCACAGAATGCATAGACGGTAACTTTATCAAGATTAATATTCGAACTCTCAATCGCAGGAATCAACCCGGAGTTCCTCACAATCACTTTCACATCCTCACATTCCTTGTCAAGATCCCAAGTATGAGCTACTGAACACGAATCTTGGCGCCTCATGAGACGGATGGCATGCTTGTGATCCTAAATACAAAAAAAAAAATGAAAATGAAAAGAAATACAAACACTTTAATAAAGAACAAAGACGGATTAAGATTACTTACGATAGTATTATGGATCGTACATGCCCATGAGTCTTTGTATCCAAAAACAACATTGCCACCATCTCTTGGGGTCCCCCTTGGGTCCTCATCTTTTTTCAGTTTAACCATCAAGTGTTCGGGAGGCATGTGAGAATTCTGTGGTTTAGTGATCACCCTCTTCCTCGCTCCGGTTGAAGTTGAACCTGAAGCTTCGGTAGGTTCAACGATTTGTTCTCCATCTCCTCCTCCTTCTTCTTCTTCTTGTTCCTCTTCCTCTTCAACAATTTTCTCTTCGAAGGTTTTCTTACCCTTATCTCTATTACCATCATCATCATCATCATTGTTGCCTCCTCCAGCAGCCGGAATTTTTTCATCAACATCATCATCATCACCTCTTCTGCCAGATATAATTGATTGGTCTTCATCTGGAGTGTCGTCTGAATCACTGGGTTTAGATGGTGGTTCTGGATTATTGCTTATAATGATCTTTGTCGTTCCCGGCTCAACATATGCCCCTCGATGTTTTGAAGATAAGATTTTATCACCAACACGAGGAGGTTTTGAAGGAGGACTACTAAGAGCTGCTTTCAGAGCAGCTTTCTTATTTTCCGTTTGCAATCTGAACAAGAATAATTCAGAAAAACAGATCAAACGCCGGCGGGGTTTACAAATACAACTTTGCCGGCGGACAAATAGCCGGAAAGGTAGACTAAATGATGCTTACTGGCTAATACACCCCGGCATGGTGTCATCAAAATAGACTTCCGGCCAACAAACAATTTTACACATTAAATACAAGGAATTTTCACTTAACAGGTCGGCAAGGTCCATTAACCATACATTTCCGGCTGACAAAGCGCCGACATCGTTTTATAAAATACCCATCCGGGATTAAACATTCTAGGAATTAGGAGACATTCAAAGAAAATTAGCCGGCAGGGTGAAAAACGAATAAAATGCCGGCATCGTTAAAACTAAAATAACGCCGCCAGGTATTTAGTTGAATAACCTTTCGGCCCTGCTAGTAGCAGTTACATAAACTATACAGCCGACAGGTTCTTCAACCTTATACCCTTCCGGCCAAACCTAACTATAAAAACCCGGAAAGGTCGATAACAAAGAACCTTGCCGGCGTCGCAACTTCCAATTCACAAATTCGAATTTTCTGACCTAATTTGACATGCAAATATGAAATTGAAGTACTAGAGTGATTTTAAAAAAGCCCTTACTTTCTTAAGCGCACCATTTCACATGTTTTAGCGGGTTCAATTCCTTCTTCTTCAACCGTTTTTTTCTTCACTTTCTTAGCAACCAAACTTGCAATTCCAAGGTTATATTCATTGGGTTTGCGATTAGTTTCTTTCATATGAGTTTCCTTCTTCCGTGGTGGATCCATTGATGAAAATTAATCGGAGTTTTCGAATCGACGATGTTAACGAATTAATTGACGCGTTTTGGTGGTAGTGGGGTGATGGAGCCGGTAGGGTTGTGGAGGGAGGAGAAGAAGAGAATAAGATGAAATGAAAAAAAAAAATTAAAACTGATTTAGAGTAATAGGTTTTTAAAGGGTAAGGGTATTTTTGTAACTTACCCATTAGGCCTCCCCCTAAAACCCACAAAAAATGTCCCTTTAAAATTGGGTATACCCCAATTAATCTAGGTATACCCCAATCAAGCCAGGTTTTATTCTGTATATTTATATTCATCCAACCATGGTAGTACATTTTAAATATTATTTGGGATGATGAATCTAAGCCCGTGAAAAGCACGGGCCAATATCTAGTACTAATAAAAGTTGTCAGGTTCGGCTGATAGTTGGTTTATCTCTTAAGAAAAGCCTGACATATACTTAAAATAACAGGAGTAGTTGTCAGGTTCTAATAGGAATATTAGTCAACTCAAGTCAAGAATACTTAAAATAGCAGGAGTAGTTGTCAGGTTCTAATAGGAATATTAGTCAACTCAAGTCAAGACTTTTCTTGCATTTAACTTCTCGAGAAATTTCTTCTTCTATAAATACTTATTTCATTATTTCTTTTCTTCTTTTTACTTCGCCTTTCTTCTCTTCGTAACTTCTCTGCAAATTCACTGTTCTTCCGTATATTGCGCATCTGTTATTACTGTGATTTCTTTCTCTTTTAAACCTTTTCCTTCATTCCCATACTAAAAAATGGTTGCTCCTGGCGCTAAAAATTTGGTTGCTTTTGGTGAGATGCGAGAAAAACTTAAAAGTAAAGGTTTTACTTTGTCTACAATTCCAGATCAGAACCCTAAATCCGAACTTTCTACCAAATTATTTTCTGATCATCAATGATCTCGTGAGAAAATTATAGTATCGCTAGGTCAGCTTGAAGCTGGTCTTCCCATTCCTCTCTATAACCCGGAAATTCCATTTTTCTATGAAATACTTTCTCACGAGAAGTTCTCGCGAGCGATATATCAGTTGGGTGGGGATTGTATTCGACTGCTGTTGGAGTATGCTACTCGCGCTGCTGACAAGGATCTCACTACCCTGATACTGTGAAGAATCCTGAATTCAAAGACGTTCTAATTGTTCTCACTGTAGATAATTTCTTCATAAACTATGACATAATCCCTATGAAGAGAGATCGCACTTGCTGGGGTGTCTGTTTGCAAAAGAAAGATAAGATCGCCGATAATAAAGCTCCTATGTTAGATATTGATTGGCATACAAATAATAATCAGGGTCCTCGCCATTCCAGCGATGACAAATGGTTTATCTTTCCTCTAATTTTAGAGGGTATATATATTTCTGGTACCCACGTTCTACCTGCAAATCTCGCAGAGTACCAACCGTGGGTATTCTACTAGCCTGAAAAGACTAAAGAGGTATGCTCTCTCCATTTTTTTGCATAATAAGTTATTATTATTAATCTTTCCATATCTTTAAGCTCTCGCTGACTATTCCTTTTTATTAGATTGAGATATTGAAGGACAACTATGATAAGTTTGGGAAACCTGCTACTTGTTCAACTCTTCAATTACTCACAGATGAAGTAAGAAATATTTCTTTATAAACTTTAACAATATATTGTTGCCCCTATTTCTTATCTTTATCTGTCCTCACAGGTAATTGAAGAAAGAGAACCTGTAAAAGTTGTGAAGACTAAAGAGAAATCTTCTTCTGTTCGCAAGGGTAAATCCACTGTTCCTCTCAAGGAAAAATCTACTGCTCCCCGCAGAGAAGAATCTAGTGTTCCTCCCTTGAAGAAAAGAAAAACCCAATCTTCTTCTTCTTCAACTCTTCAAATTAATGATGAAATTATGAATGATGACGTTGTTGATGATGAGGAAGATAATAATGATGTCTCTTTCATGAAGGATTCTTCTTCTCCTGACTCTTCTATGACTCAATTATCCATGATCTTTGGTGATACTACTCATGGTATTGCAAATTATCATGGAGATGAAGCTCTTAATGGGATATCCCAAGCTCTGGCTAAAGTCTGTGATGCTCCCGTATTGGTTGATAATGATTCTCTTCAAGGAATCTCAAGATCAGTGACTCCCAGTCTCTTAAATTCTCTTGGTATTCTGGTATTTTCCATTTCTTCATCCTATTTATGTATTTACTTCTTCGTCAAATCTTAATTTATATTGTTCTATCGCAGGTTGGAAGAGCTTCCTTCGATGTTGCCTCTGATTTGGATAAAAGGCGGGTTATCTATGAAAAGAAAGCTGCTAATTTTCGCAAGAGAAAAGAAGTGTTATCATCTGAATCTACTAAGCTTCGCCATGATAAGGAGAAACTATAAGCTGAGGTTGCTGAGCTTCGCAAGAAGAACAAGCAATTGGAGACTGAAGCTTCAGTTGATAAGAAAAATATCTCTGATCTTGACAAAGCTAACCAACAACTCTATGGTATGATTTGTTTCCTTTCTCTTCTAATTCTTCTTACCCTATCGCAGCTTATTCAAGCAGCCATTTTTGCAGATATTTATGGTCTCACTGATGAGGCTACATTCCTCCAATCTTTTCCTGAACCTGTAGATGGGGATACCCTTCTTGCTTTCCTTAATAGTTCTTTAAGTAATTTCTCATATGATCAAATTAGATCTCTTTCCATAAATGAAATTAAATCCAGACTTAATCTCTTAAAGATTGAGCATAGATTCAATTTAAGTTTAACCAATAAGTTTAAATGTCTTTATCTTGATTCAAAGGAAGAAATCAATAGATTAAGAAGTAAGAATAGTGATCTCATTGACGAGAAAGATCGCGCTGTTAAAAATGGTACCAAGGCCCTAGCAGATTTCCATAAAACTCTTCTTAATATTCAAATGGAAATATATAGACTTCTCTGCGAGAACAAAGATCTTCTTGCGAGGGAAACTCAAGTTCACTCTCGTCTTCTTATTAATAGCGATGATTTGTTTTCTTGGGCTGCGAAGGTTCTTGACAATGCCAGAAATAATTTAGGTATATATGTTAGTATTCATACTGAACAAGAAGCTTTAATTAAAGACATGATTTCTGAAAGAGAAGGTTGTTAATCATTTCAACTTGTTTATTCTTTGTTTTTGTTATTCTTCCTTGCAAAATTTCCAACTTGTTGTTATATACTCGTAGGAACTGAGAAGAGATATTCTGACAGAATTGGAGAACTTGAGGTTGATAAGAGTCAACTCGAAAATACTCTTGCTGATCGCAATGAAAAATATTCAAGACTGAAGAACCAATTCACAATTACTACTGCGAATTTTAGTAATGCCCTTATTGGTGTTCGTAATAAAGCCATTGAAATGGTATGTGATTATCATAATATTCCTCATTCTTCATATCCTGATCTCGCAGAAGAAATTCCAGCAAATACTCCAAACCTTATCATCTCTGATAGCGAAGCTGAGGATTCCGGCGAGGAGGATTCTGACAATGATGATAGAAATGATCAAGAAGAGAAATCTGACGAAGATGGCGATGGATCTAATTAGTTTTGTTTCTTCTTTTTATCTTCCTTGTGATTTTTGTACACTTATTTCCCTCTTTTTGTAATATTTCTGCGAGTTTCTCCGGCTTGTAAATTTCTTTGATGTATAAATTTCTTTTGTTTCTATCTATATGAATTAGAAAATAATACTTTTCTGCAACATGATCAATCAACATATTATTATCCTTTAACTATCTGTGTAAATATGTCATGTAATAAGGTCTACGCAATTTTATCGTATGATGATGAATAATAATTTCATCATTTTGTGCATTCCCATACTTGCCTCTATTATTCATCTGCAATAGGAAAAAATTGAGTAGAGCTTAGATATCAATTATTAATAAAATATGTTTTTCTTCACTGTTCGCGATGATATCGTAATTCTCATGAATCTTGTATAAATATTGCAAGTCTCACTTTCTCTGCGTTAATATCGCAGTAGTTCAATCTTGATTTCTTATGGTTTTATTTTTCCTTCCTAGTTAAAGGTCTTATTTTGCCACTTCTTGTGTTGGCGACAAAATCGCAGGACGTCTTTACACTTTCATGTAAAAACCCATAGATTTTGCCTTATCTGTATTTTCTCAATTTCTCTGCGACAATATGACAAGTCTAAGTCCCCTTGCGATGTCAATGTCTTATGACATTGCCGTCTTGCAATGAAATCGTAGGATGTCTTTACACTTTCATGTAAAAACCCATTGATCTCATCTTAAATTTTTCTTATGGCTTGTTGCCTCTGTATAATTTTTTCACGCGACAATATGACATGCCTAAATGTTCTTGCAATCATAAATCCCCATGACATTGCCGTCTTTAGACACTTATCAGCTCCTTAATGGAGGGTGCCGCCCTTATCTTCCCCCTGGTTTCCCCTTCAAGGAGGGAACATCGGCCATACAAGACTAGATCCTCCCATCCAGATTTACCAACAACCAGTTGTTGTCGCAGTCTGTTGTCCTTTATGCCTATATGGCTTATAGTTACAAGACTGCACCCTAAGTAAGGTTTTCTTCAGGTCGTGTGTATCATAGCCAAGACTTGCCAAGGATAGCAAGGGTAGTTTCGTACGCCCCTGGCACCCTTGACTCAACCATGTACCTCGACGCCTTGGTCATACTCTGTACTCCTTATAAGATATCCTCAGTCATCCAACCAGGTTATAACCTTATATAGTTGGAAATCCAAGGTATCTCTCCTGGATAGGTTTTCTTTAACCCCAACATCTTCATGACTCAGGTTTCGGCAGCGGTATAACCTTATCCCTGAGTCTTGCAAAGATATATCCCCTCATATGACGTACTTTAGGTCTTACATTTGCCTCTTGTGAAATTGTATCCGCGAACTAGGGTGTACGCCATAAAGGTTCGTCACATTCTATTAATCTCTGTGAAATTTTATTCACGTTTCTTGCGAGCATTATAACTCTTCTAAAATTTATTTTCTTTGATCCTTTCTTTTCTTGTACAACTTTTCAATTTCATCTTTTCATTCAAACAGAATATTCTCTTGAAATAGTTTCTTCAAACAATTCATTCATAAATTTCTTAAATTTTATCCTTTTACCTTTCTACTTACTACTTTCTGATTCTGCTTTTTTTTAACGTTTCATTATTTTCTGTTTATCCGCGATATGCTCACCATCTACTTCCTCTTTCCTTTCTATTGCATCAACCATTATTCTGTCACATCTCTGTCTTTGCTTGATGTTGTGTTTCCAATTGTTATTCTTCGCGGATCTCTTTTCGCAAGATTTTATATCGATCTCATAGCATTTCCTGCTTTCTCCCCAATCTCCTTTAATGAATCCAACACCATTAGGATGAGGAAATTTAATACACTGGTGAAAGTTGGATGCCACACCTAAGATCCCATGTAGCCAAGTTCGGCCAATCAGGGCATTGTAGGGCGATTCAATATCAACAACACAGAACAAGATCTTAGAAGATATCCCCATTAATGGAATCCACATTGTAATTTCCCCTTTGGGTTTGTTAGCTGTACCATTAAAACCATAAATTTTATACGTTGATGGTATCAAGTCCTCATCTTTTCCACCCATGGTTCTATAGGTATGATATAATAAGATGTCAACTGAACTACCAGTATCTATTTGAACTTTGTTAATGGCCCAAGAATCTTCTGCTTCATCATTATTTTCTTCATCTTCTTCTTCTATTTGTCTTGGATTTATTTCTAACCTTACTACCAGTGGATTGTCGTGCAGCTCGCCAGGTTCTGGTACCTCTTGCGCAGTGAAAGAAATAGTTTGTTTCTGCCATTATTCTAATGGCGAGACTCTCGCTATATTCATTATCTCTCTTCCATATGTGTCTCTCGCGAAGACTCTTCTTAGAACATTGTCGTGAAAATCCTCAACAGTTTTTAATGAATGTATAATGGAATTACAGAACAAATTCTTCGCCTTAGCTCCAACCTCTATCACAAATGTTTCTGCTCCTTTTACAGTATTCACCCTGCGAATGTCTGGTGTTGCTGGTAATCGTTGATATTGTGGATGTCCTATTAGAAAATTATTTAATTTTCCCTGATCAATCATTCTCAAAATTATTCTTTTTACATTCCTGCAATCGTTTACTGAGTGACCATGAAAATGATGGTAAGGACAAAATTCTTGATTTCGATTATTTGGATGTGGCTCTTTTCCCATATTCCATGGTGATGGTATATTTTCCATCAAAATGATAGCCTCATAAATTTTTTCTATACTAGCATTAGAGGCGGCATTTTAATTTCTTCCCATATTATCTTCTGATTACCTTGCCCTCTAAAATTATTTTTCCTCTGTCCACCATAGGTTTCTTGTGGCTGATCAAGTCTTTGAATCTTACTATTTCCACCGCGATTATAATAATTCTTTTCTCTTTCATATTCTTCTTGATCTCGACTTCCCATGGCTACTAATTTCTGCTGGTTATCAATTACCACTTTATCTTGTTGTGCTTGCGTGGAGCTCGCCACATTATTAATCATTTTAGGAAGTAAACTACCATTTGCCGCTACTAAGATGGTGTTTGCGATTGGATATGATTTCATTTCATTTTGTTTCTCTTCCAAAGCAATGTATTCTTCTTGCAATTCTCGCGGTTCTGTCATGGTGATTGTATTTTTGATTCTAAAAATTTGTATGTATAGCAAATTGGTTGCAAACATTGCATTAATTAAGGATAAAATTAGGTATCTTTCATCCACTCTCCCAGCCATTTCGCTGCACATTGACTTCCATCTTATGGTTAGGTGTTTCAGACTCTCGCCAACCCTCTGTTTTAACCCAAATACATCTTCAATACCTAGCTGCGATGAATTGTTGCTTATATATGCTCTGAGAAATGTAGCTTGCAAGTGATCAAAAGAAGTTATAGTATTTTTTGGCAATCCCTCGAACCATTTTAGCGCCTCGCCAATTAGGTTGGACGCGAAATATTTGCATAATACAACATCATGGTTTTCCCATTGTAGCATACACCTAACATAAGCTTTCACATGTTGAACAACACAGGTAGTCCCATCGAAGATGCTGGTCAATGCTGGTAAATTTCATTTCGGGGGTATTCCTCTTAATTGTACTTCTTGAGTGAATGGAGTTCTCGCAGCTTCTTCAATAACTTTATCAAGTTGCCTTATGCCTCCTTCTCTTCTGTTGTTTATCATTCCTCTCATTTCTGCTAACTCCCTTAAAATTTGCTCACTCGCCGCTGAACTTTGTTCCATTGGTCTTTTTAGTGTAGCTTCCCTTCTCCTACGCTCATGTCTTTCTTGTCTTGCGAGACTTTGGGTATCTTCATCTGCATCGTCATTCTGCCTTCTTCTGCAATTTTCATCTTCACCTCCTTCTTGAATTCGCAATTGATTATGTCTTCCAATTTCCTCTCTGCGAGTTTCTTAATTTCTCATCGTTTCTCTCTGTTGTCTTTCTATTCTCCTTTGTATTCTGTCATACTCCTGAATATTATCATTGTGGAGATTTTATGTATGTCTCCTTTCTCGATTATCATGGTCATTCTGTCGTATTACCTCTTGAAATTCTTGTTCTTCCACTTTTGCTCTCAACCTTTCTCTCTCGCAGGCTAGACGTGATTTTTCAGTATAATGCCTCTCAATTTCATCTTCAATTATTCTTTGATTTCTTTGGATTTCTCGCCCGTGTAATATTCTCCTACATTCTTCTCGATTTTCTTCATCATTTTGGTTGTTTCCACCTTCTTGATTTCTATTATTACGTCTGCCGTTCAAAGTTTCACCGCGTGGATCATATCGATCATTAATTATCTCTTCTTCTCCATGACGTTGCTCTCCATTTGGATTTTGCATTTCTTCTCGGATATTTTCTCTAGCATTTCTCATAGGGGAATTTCGCATTGTCTCTTCTCTAAATGATCTTGAAATGGATCTAGCAGTACTTCTTGATCTTCTGCTTTGTAACCTCAAATTCTCCATTCTCAACTCGTGATTTTGTCTTGTTAAATTCGCACGTTCTTCTGCCTCTAATCTTATTTCTTCATGTATTATTTGTCTTAAATCATCTGCTATTTCATTTTCGCCTTCTCCATGAATTAATCCTTCAACCACTCCTTGATATATTTCTTCCCTTCTTTTGTTTCTTAATTGTCGATCTTCTGCTTCTTCCGTCGAATCCGATCTCCAAGTATGCACACTCACTCTATCATAATCCACATTTCCATCTTGCATTGGTGTTTGTGGATTCGGTTGTTGAATTTGATTTTCTCCTTCAATCCTGGTTCTATTTCTTCTTGTTCTTATCCTTGAAGATTCTCCCAATTCATTTGTTTCTCCTCCTGCAAGTCTTTTACTCCTCCTTACAGTTGTTGGTGGTTCTGACGTATTTCTTCTTCTTCTAGCCATTTCTTCAACCCTAAACAATTTCTTCAAATTCCCAAATTATAATTATAGATTTATTAATTTGATTCTCCCTATTTCTAGCGCCAAAATGTAGTTGCAGGAAATCCTACATTACACCCATGATAAGAATCTATAGAAATTAAGTCATATTTGAAGATTAAAACAACACTTTTTATTATTTGATTCTCAGAAATGTTTATCAGAAATGTAAAAGATCAAGAATACAACTATTCTGTTGAACTTTCTCTCTCCTCAAGTCTTTCTCAACACTCAAAAAAATACATCATCCATCTTTCTGGACATACTGGGTCTCTATATATAGGGTAGTTACATAATGGATGACAGCTAAGATGTCCTTTAATTTCATATTTGATTTGCGATCTTATCGCAACAGTTATAATATGAAATCTCGCAAGTATTCTAACCATCGCAGATCAATCATGCTCTTCTCGTGTTTCTTCAATCGCCAGCTATTAAGCCACTCTTTTGAATCATTTTTTAAGTTATTTTATGACGCTCGCAAAGTGTTGTTGAAGAGCTCGCGATGATGATCGAAGGAGTGTAGTTAATCTCGCAAGAATATTGTTATGGCGATATTCTGGTCCTACAATGTATATGGACAAACTCATTCTTCAAACAATGTACTATTAGTGATGCCGGGTTTTTCCACACCTACATAGCTATATTGATGTCGTGTTCGCAAAGAAGGCTAAAACTATTTTGTAACCGAACTTTACCAATATTACAAAAAACAAAATAAATAATCCAATGTAACCGAACTGTGCTATTTTACCCACTATGTTGAGTTTTTATTTAACCGAACTTTGCCCACTATGTTCGGTTGATTCGCAAAGAAGGCTAACACTATTTTCTAACCGAACTTTACCAATATTACAAAATAAAATAAAAATCCAATGTAACCGAACTGTGCTATTTTTCCCACTATGTTGAGTTTCAATTTAACTGAACTTGTCCCACTATGTTCGATTTGTTCGCAAAAAACCTTGACAAACCGAACTATTCACTAATTACGTGAAGTTCGGTTAGATATTGGTTGGTATGAAGTGTGCGAAACAACCGAACTTTGTACACTTGGTAAAATCTTAATCAACGCGAAGTTCGGTTAGATATTGATTGGGAACCAACTGAACTTCTAGACCCTAAAGTTCGGCAACATTGCGGGCAAACCGAACATTACTCTGTTCTATAAACAAAGTTCGGTAACATGTATGTTAACCGAACTACTAAAAACCTCCATTAAGAGCGAGTTAGGTAACCTGCATGTTTGGAAAAAGTAACCGAACTACACTTTTAGATGTGTTCGGTTACCTGTTCTTCACATAAGGTAACCGAACAAGCCCAAATCTACTTTAAAAATTTACATTTTTTTTGAAATTTTGGATCAATTCAACCAACATTATCTAAGTTTGAAGCATATCTGGGTACCCAAATACTCTTCCTCCGGTTGTGGTTGGTAAAATCCATGTTTTTCTTCTTCATCTTTTCTAACTTTACTCTCTCAATAATTCTACTTCTTTTAAAAAAAAACTCATCTGATTTTTTAATCTCACTAATTATTTTCACTTAATCATTACACTAACTATTATTAACACTAACTAATCATTACCCAAAAATAATCAGAGGGTAATTTAGGTATTAATATAAATATCTAGATAAGGGTGACATAGATTTATTTCTAATGTCTTAGAGCGTCTGCAGCGGTTCGACTAAGAGTAAAGAGTAAAGAGTAAAAAAAAAAAAAAAATTTGGGTTTAGTCCGTTGAGTGACGCAGTGGGAGGAAGAATAAATTTTTGGTGGAGCATAAACTATAACAACGCCTGGTGTGGGGCGTGAAGTATACGTGCGCTCGGCGTGGGGCGGAGGGTATAAGTTCGCCTGGTGCGAAAACGTAAACAGAAAAGAAAAAAAAGAAAAGAAAAAAAACAATGGGGCGTTGGTATAAACCACGCCCCAAATTCTTATGAAAATTTATGAGTGGGGCGTTGGTATAGTCCACGCCCCACAAAAAATTAGAAGAAAAAAAAACAAATATGAGGCGGGGTATAAACCACACCTGGTGTGGGGCGTATAGTTTATGTGCGCTCGGCGTGGGGCGTTAACTATATTTGCGCTCGGTGTGGGGCGTAAACTATATCCACGCCCGACTAAATTTGGGTTTTGGTCTTGGTCGCAGACCAAATTTGGTCTGAAAATTTAGTATGGTCTTCGATTTAGTCTTTACTCCGTCCCACTACGTCTCGATTCAAGACCAAATTTTTAATCTTGGTTGTCCGCTGCAGACGCTCTTACCCAAGATAAAATAATGGTCCCCCAATAAAAGGTTGGTCCCAAAAAATAATTCCTAATAAGCTAGCCTACGGGCTGCCTCTACTGGTCAATACCACTACCAAATATGATGTTGTTGGTTGAAAATTGATTCGACTAAAAGTCCGAGTGCTTCCAATGTTATATACCCACAACTCTTATTATTTTGAGAAAAACAAGAAGAATAATCCCAGCCGATAGAAAAAATCCTACACTTCATTCTTTTATTGTCTATATTATTTTTGGACAGATATAAAACATAGCCCCACCCCCACCCTAACTAAATACCTGACTCCGTCGGTCCGTCCCTGCGAAAATATGAAGAATTTTTGGACGTCTGACAATGTTTTTGCTTTTGGTCATTTTGAAACTGTATGCGTCAACCCTATCAAAGCGAGAAAGAATTTTTCCATTCAGTTTACGTAGCAAACCCCGATGTGCAGCAGAAATGTCCATTCAGCTGTCATTATAGGGGATAAAGTTTCATCCACCCACGGACGTCTCACTCTAGCTAATTAGAGGTGCAGGGAGGCTAGAACCACTTCCATTTTTGTGGTGCGCTTCTTCTTTTTTTTAGCCAGCTAGACAACAAAATTCTCTAAAAATAGATCGATAGAGATTTCGGGATTAGGGTTTTGTTTAGAGAGGGATCTGGTCTGGAGGTTGGGGTTCTTCTGGTAAGAAGACTAATATCTACATTGTAGAAGATTATTTTGTTATTAATTCAATGGACGGATACTTACAGAGACACAGGGTGAGTTATATACTCGACTCAATCCCACTCTTCTCTTACATGCTGTCATTCACTTTCTTAGAGCTCATACACTCAACACTCAATACACGTGCTCATGGCACACACACACAACACACTCACAAACCTTACTCTATTATCCCCCTCAAGGTCAATGTGGATTTGTGAAATAAACATTGAGCTTGCACACACACACAACACACTCACAAACCTTACTCTTTGCGCTAGATACCATTGATGCTTTAAGTGACCAGTGCTGACATAGCAGTTGAAAGTGATGCCGATAGAAGAATGAGTTTCTGAACAAATAAGTGCAAATGGTTGATGGAGGTGTTGTAATAGTTGTAGCCCATCAGAAGTTGGCACACAACGAACTCATTAAACCATAAGTATAGGGAAACGTAATCAACAACAGCAGTGAAGAACATATGAGTTTGGTGCAGTAGGCATAGTACTTCTAACAACAACAAAGAAGGACGAAGTCTCTCACAGCTGAAGTTGGTGCAGGAATATAATAGCGATAGTAATTGTTGTTGGTGATAGAATCGAACTCGCAGCACGCTTGAAAGATATAATACCAGTTCAGTAATGCAAGATACTTACAGCAACAGTTGGCGCAGATAATTGAGGATGGAAATAACACCAAATCTGGCCATGAAAATGATGACTAAAGCGATTGAATTTGTTGGAGCAGAACTTGCACCGACACTCTCATATCCAGTAGAATAATGAAATAACACTGATATAGTAGAATGAGCATACTCTGGGCAACACTATCAACAGGTATATGAAGGACCAAGGCTCTCAGCTGCAAGTATTGCAAAAGATACTGTACTGCCAGTTGTAGAGGTATGAAATACTTGTGTGTTGATGATGAAACTCAGCCTTGAATTAACACAACTAAAACTATCCACATGTAGCTAGGAGGTCACTTATCCACAACTTTATTAACAGTCGAAACCAACACTAAATCTAGCAAGAAACAATATGTCTATGCCTTTATTCATGAGCAAACAAACAGATGATGCTCAACACCTCACACCATTATCAAAGGGAAAGTAAGCAGCAACATCCACAACGCTATTTTTATTTATATACAACACATAACAAGCTGCAGTAATATCCTTGGAAATAAGATATAGGAAACAGAGTTTTACAAATGAGAAATACTCACTAACTGCATCCATACGAACTCTGCAACAAGCCTTGAACCACAGTTGTATATGTGTGAAAACAAACACATAATTTGATCGATTTGCACCATAACACTCCTTTCTTGTAGCAACACCAACCAGATCCGAATGAAATAATTCAGTCTACCCTCACTAGATGAACCAAATCAACTGCAGGTCTTTCGCTGGTGTTGACTAAATGCAAGAAACACAAATAAAACCCAAAAAAATTCCAAGGAAACACAAAAGAAAGAAAATCTGAAATCAAGATCGAAGAATGTGTTCCCAAAACATTAAATCTGACCAAAGATCATCATAAAATCGATGGAATCTTAAAAACACATAAATAACTTGATGAGAAAACACTCATTCAGCAGCTAGAACAAGGTAAGGCAAAGATGAAAAGCAACAGTAATACAAGAATTGATGATCGAAGTAACAAATCAAAGTAGAGTTCAGCATAAACACACGGAGATTTGAGCAGAAAACGAAAGATTGAAATCAAAAGATTCGAAAAATTCAAAAGAGCAAAGAACTGAGCAGATCCTCAGACTAACACCGATCAAATTGAAAAAATAAAAGTAAAAGGGAAAATCAATGCTGACCTGATCCTCAGTCTTACATGATGAAGAGAGTCATTATCTCTAACTGAAGGAAAAGATAAAATCAATGCTTAGATGATCCTGAGTCTTACATGATGACAGGAATTGAAAAATCAACGAGATCGAAATCGAAATTGAGGAACGAAATTGAAATTTAAACTTAAAACGTACGAGAATGTAAAATGCAAGGTAAAAAGCAAAGTAAAATCATACCAGAAAATAGGTCTGAAAAGCGAAGACGAAATTGAAAATCGGTTGTTGCAGGAGCAGAAGACGAAATTGATGTTGATGATGATTGTGGAGGTGGTGGTGGTGGTGATGTTGATGAAGATTATTGAAGAACAAGACCTAGAATATTGCCCTGAGAAATGAATTTCTCAGGTCTGATACCATGGTAAGAAGACTAGTATCTACATTGTAGAAGATTGTTTTGTTATTAATTCAATGGATGGTTACTTACAGAGACACAGGGTGAGTTATATACTCGACTCAATCCCACTTTTCTCTTACAGGCTGTCATTCACTTTCTTAGAGCTCATACACTCAACACTCAATACACGTGCTCATGGCACACACACACACATCACACTCACAAACCTTACTCTATTATCTTCTGTTAGCTGCTGACAGGAAGAGATGGCGGCAAGAGCAATCACCAACAAGTTTTATTTGAAACCTCGAGCATTACTATTGTCAAGTAATCGTGTTTGTGTATCCCCTGAAAGAACCATTACTAGACCTTCGTCTCCAGCCGTAACAACAACACTAACAGATCTCCGAGGAACAAACGAATGGAAGATTCAAAAATTTGATGAACTTGCGCACGCAGGTATTAACCTACTCCAGAAGTTCCAAAAACAAGGTTTGGAACTAGACGAAGAGAAGGATATGCGCGATGCGGGTGTCATGTTGATCACTTCTATAAAAAGGTTATGGGAGGAAACGATGCTAAAGTGGAAACGAAGACACCTACAAGTTGGATGGGCATCTTTGAGAGATTTCTTACGCAGTAAAGGATTGGAAAATTCTCATTGTAGACTACTGTTATCTATCAAGCATTTGGAATCAAGAGGACAGGGAGAAGAAGATATCCTTGAATTCGCAGCTGCTTCACCTGAAAAAGGGTTTACTAGTCTTAGGAGATCAGTTGTAATACCGCATCGCAGTCCCTATGAGTTACCAAGACAAACAGTGCGCAATGTTGCATGCATTACCACTAAATATAAAGATGAATTTCTCTTGTATGATCCTAAAACTGGTGATAGAATGCCTTGGATTGAAACCACCACCACCAACACTCTTCAAGGAATAGCTAGACGCCAAGTTGAGTCCATCGCGCTAGGATGTTCTTCTAAAAGCTGTACACATAAAGTCGTGTGCATATCAAGTTACGAGAAGAAAAGGAAGAGGTTTGTTCCTGAAAATTAAGAGGGCGGTGAAGAGCGTCTGGTTGTGGAGGTGTTGAGTGTTTGGGGTAATACATGGGCTACCGGTGAACATGAATAGAGAAGATTGAAGGTTGGTGAATCCCCGTAGGATTACGTGTTGGGACACATGATTGTGTTTATGGATGGTCCTGTTTATGCCGATGGTAAGATACATTGGCTAATCCGTCATGACAGACATGATTTATTGTTGGAAATAAATGACAATATTGGTATGTAACTGAGAAAAATACTTAGCTCGCACTGCTGTGTTTTGTTATACCGGAGATGCACTGATGATAGTATCAAAAAACTTAGTAGAGGCACGTATGAAATACGCTGAGATAAAGGTAATATTGCCTGCTACTCCTCTGAGATGCTATAGCAATTAGCAAATCACCTCCAGGATACAACTACTGTTAGTTCTCCTCTATGTGTAGCATACACAGAGAGAACCCTTAGAACTTGGCAGCAGGGATGAAAACAAAAACACAAATAAAACTACGACCAGTTTCAGAGAAATGTAAAAAACTAATTTATGTTTCTGTAAACTATTTCTGTAAACAAAGTTTCTGTAAACTAATATTCTGTAAACAAAGAAGTAGTTATACAAAATTATGTTTATGTAAACTACAACTTGTTATAAGAACTTGATTTTATGTTTCTGTAAAAAAAAAAATTATTGTTTCTGAAAGCATAAGAGAAGAAGAAGAGTTTCATAAAGAGTTTTGAGGTATGGTTTCAAATGAAGAAATTCATCTCGTATTTAAAGATGGAAAAACAACTCGAACGTTCAAAAAGAATCCGATGCGACAAACTGTCCGTGATTCAAGCGTCTCGAACGTTACCAAAGTTAAGGTAAAAGCAGAGGTTAAAAGCACAGTGAACACGTATTCAAAAATTCGAGATTCTATTCGAGGTACAGGTGTCAAATGCACCGTGTGACACGCGTGAATGAAGATGCTTCTCGAGGCTGTCGGATATCCAAAACTGAGAAGGCAAAGAATAAAATTCTTTTACATGTGTAGGAGAAACGTGTGGAAAATTTCAGTAAAAAATAAAGGGTCGGATAAACCCAAACCCACACCCACACCCACACCCACTCCCACGCCCACGCCCGAGCCCGAGCCCGACCCGACCGGACGGACGGCGGCGGCGTGCGTGCTTCTGTGCGAAGCACCGCACGAACGGGAAAGGCAATAAGAAATGCAATAATGTTTAGGAAATCTTGCCATAGTCTAGGGCTTTCCCCATACACAAAGGTCTAAAGACCCAAAGGGCCATACCCTTAAGGCTAAACCAATGTTATTTAAGTCTAAAACTCTAAGTGTCTTAGTCTATATGGGACTAATGTTTTATTCATTCACATGAAAAAAATCTAGGGAGCAATAGGTCTTGGGATCAAAACATGGTTCATGCATTTTTTAATTTTAATAAAACATTGTTTTTTCTAACAATCCCCCACATGAATAATAAAACATGTCGATAAAACACGAGAAAACATAAGGCAACAATATATGCTAAGATGTCCCAAAGATTGAACCTTAACTTAGTGAGAGGTTACCTGAACTGCTTGTTGATACGGTGAACGCAATGTCTTGAACCTCCAACAATGAATGCAATTCATAAATAACAGCCACACTTGATTCCTCAACCAAAGAAAACAGCTGCCAAGCTCTTGAGGTTGTGCCAATTTTGGCCGTGGGCTAAAATTCCGGACTTAATGAATGTCTCTAGAGAATCAACTCAAATTCTCATAGGAAGCGGCCCCACTTCCAACATCCACAAAGGTGAGTCCATAAAGAGTGTCCTGCCACACCCCGCTTTAATCAAATCCATGGTACCCATTAAGATCGCAAAAGATCATCCTAAATTTCTACAGGCAGCACTATCGCAGGTTACACCATAGGGAGGGACAAAGATAGTGCTTTCCCAATATCACCATAAATTAGTTGTCTCATTGAACATTGATCTTGGAAATCCAATCACAAGGTTGAGTATCCTTCATGGTGATTTATTCTATGAGCTTAAGTCCCATCCCTCTCGATGTAAATTTAACTTCCTCTCTGGTTAAGCCTTTCGTCAAAGGATCTGCAAGATTATCTTTAGACTTTACAAAGTCTATCGAGATAATACCAGTAAAGAGTAGTTGTTTCACCGTCTTGTGTCTTCTTCGTATATGTATAGACTTCCCGTTGTATACATTGTTCTTTGCGCAACCAAGAGTAGCTTTACTCATCACAGTGGATTGCGATTGAAGACACCGCTTGGGCAGTGGAATTCCTCCCAGGAAACATCGCATCCATTCAGTTTCCTCTCCAGCTTTTTCCAAGGATATAAATTCAGACTCCATAGTGGATTTAGCTATACATGTATGTTTGGTAGACTTCCATGAGATAGACGCACCTCCAAGTAAAAATATGTACCCACTAGTAGATTTACACTCTTCTGAGTCTGATATCCAGTTGGCATCACAATACCCTTCCAGTATAGAAGGATACTTCCCAAAACTTAAGCAATAGTTTGAGGTCCCTCTCAGGTAACGTAAAACTCTGAAGAGAGCATTCCAGTGATCCTGCCCTGGGTTGCAAGTATACCTTCTTAATCTACTCACAGAGTAAGCAATATCAGGTCTTGTATAGTTCATCATATACATAAGATTACCAATAATGCGAGAATACTCAAGTTGATCAATTCCTTTACCCTTGTAATGTTTCAACTTACAAGTGGGATCAAATGGAGTAGAGGTAGGTTTAACATTTTCATAATTAAATCTCTTAAGTACAGTTTCAGCATAATGAGATTGACTAAGACTATATCCATCAGACGTCTTTCTGATTTTCATCCCTAAGATTACATCAGTAGGGCCTAAGTCTTTCATGTCAAAATTATCTCTAAGCATGCTTTTAATGGTATTAATAATATCAAGGTTACTGCCTAATATGAGCATATCATCAACATATAGGCACACAATAACATGAGAATTATCCACAGATTTAATGTAAACACATTTATCAGATTCATTAACCTTGAAACCATTAGTTATCATAACATGATCAAATTTTTCATGCCACTGTTTAGGTGCTTGTTTTAAACCGTACAGAGATTTGTTTAACTTGCATACTTTGTTTTCATAACCTTTTACAATAAAGACTTCAGGTTGATCCATATAAATTTCTTCATTCAATTCACCATATAGAAAAGCAGTTTTAACATCCATCTGATGTATATGAAAATCATAAATTGAAGCAATAACAATCAAAATCCTAATAGAAGTGATTCTAGTGACCGGTGAATAGGTATCAAAGAAATCTAAACCTTCATGTTGTCTATAGCCTTTAGCTACCAACCTAGCTTTATATTTATCTATAGTTCCATCTGTTCTGAGTTTCCTTTTGAACACCCATTTGCAACCTATGGATTTACTACCAGGAGGTAAATCTACAAGCTCCCAAGTTTCATTTTGCTGAATGGACTCCCATTCATTTAATGAAGCTTCTTACCAGAAAGGAGCTTCTGGAGAAGTCATAGCTTCTTTGTAGGTTTGGGGTTTAGACTCTACCATAAGAGTCAAAAAATCTGGGCCAAAACTTGTTTCAGTTCTAACCCTTTTACTTCTTCTCGGTTCAGTCTCATATTCTAAAGTTGGGGTTTGACTAGTCGATGGAACATCAAAGAGGTCATCATGGACCCTTTTACGAGATCCAGACCTTAAAGGAAATATGTGTTCATAAAACACAGCATCTCTAGATTCCAATATGGTGTTCTGACCAATGTTATTATGGTCAGAGATGATGACCATAAACCTATGTGCAACTGTATGCTCAGGATATCCTAAGAAAACACAGTCAACTATTTTAGGACCTAATTTAGTTTTCTTGGGATGAGGAATGGCCACTTTGGCCAAACACACCCACACTTTAAAGTATGCATAGGAAGGTTGTTTATCATTCCACAATTCATAGGGAGTTTTATATGATTTTTTAAATGGAACTCGGTTCAAGATATAGCATGCCGAGAGGATAGATTCCCCCCACAAGTTCGAAGATAACCCTGAACTTGTCAACATAGAATTTACCATATCTATGAGTGTTCTATTTTTTCTTTCAGCTACACCATTCGATTCAGGTGAATATGATGCAGTGGTTTCATGAATGATTCCATTATTTTTACAAAACTCTCCTATGGGTATCACATACTCACCGCCACGGTCAGAACTAAGAGTTTTAATCTTAACTCCTTTTTGGTTTTCTACTTCAAGTTTATAAAACTTGAAAGCCTCTAAGGCCTCATCTTTACTTCTAAGAAGATGAACCTGACAATTTCGTGAGTAATCATCTATAAAAGTGGTGTACCATTTTCTACCACCTCTTGTTGGTGTTGATTTCAAGTCTCCTAAATCCGAGTGTATTAGTTCCAAAGGAACTGTTTTACGTTCAACACTTTTATTAAACGGTTTTCTTGCATATTTAGATTCAACACATATTTCACATCTTTTTTTTTTGTCAAAGTTTATTTTTGGTATGCAACCTAAATTAGCAAGTCTTTCTAGAGATTTGAAATTAACATGTCCAAGTCTATCATGCCAAACATGTGAGGAGTCACAAACATAAACAAAAGAAGATGCATTAACATTCAATTTCAAATCAGATACACTAAGCTTAATCATGTTATCGGTAACATAACCTTTTCCTACGAATTCACCATGCTTAGAAATTACAACAGTATTAGACTCAGCAACAATTTTAAAACCTTTTCCTAGTAAGATGGTTTCTGAGATAAGATTTTTGCATATGTCTGGGACGTAAAATACGTCATTCAATGCGAGAGTTTTTCCTGAAGTTAGCTTCAGTTCGACCTTGCCTTTCCCAACCACTTTCGCGGTGGAAGAGTTTCCCATGAATAGTTTCTCATCATCTCCTACTATGGCATAGGAGGAGAAAGCATTTCTGAATTTACAGACATGCTTGGTGGCTCCAGAATCAAGCCACCAATCTCTCACATTAGTCATACTAGAGACAAGGTCGACTTCAGACACCATGCCAGTGAAATATCCAGAATCATCTACTATGTTTGCCTTATTTTTCTGTTTTGGATCATATTTGATCTTTTTAGGGACCTTACAGTCTTTAGCCATATGTCCAGGTTTACCACAATTAAAACAGTCGCCTTTGATGGTGTGCTTAGTGACACCACCCCTAGGCTTAAAATTGTTACCTCTGGGTTTTCGACGTCTGTTACGTCTATTACCCATTCTGCTGGATTCTCCAGGACTTTTCTTTGAAGCATCTTTATCTTCTAAGACATGAGCTTTGTTGGACATGTTTTTGCTCAGCATCATGCTCTTGTCCTTGCTGCACATAAGCTCCTCAACCTGGATATTTTTGCCAATCTCCACCATGGTGATTTCATGAGTCTTGTGTCGCAGCCTCCTCTTGTATTCTCTCCATGAGGGTGGAAGCTTTTCAATCACAGCCGATAATTGTAGAGTTCATCAAAGTGCATGCCTTCAGCAAGAATCTCGTTGATGAGGAGTTGAAGTTCGACGAAATGTTCTACCACGGGCTTTTCGTCAGTCATGTTGTATTCCAGGAACTTAGCCATCAAGAACTTCTTACTTCCAGCAGCTCCAGCATGATATTTTTCTTCAAGAGCTTCCCATAAATCAAAAGCATTAAAATTTTCTTTTGCATTATAGAAGTCATACAAAGAGTCATCCAGACCATTAAGAATATGATTCTTACACATGTAATTCTTCCTATTCCACTTTTCCAATTTATCTTCATTACCACGGTGATGAAGTCTTCTCGAGGGTCTATTTAAAGCAAGTCCATCTAACCTTTGGTCATTTAAGAAGAATAACATTTTAGACTGCCATCTCTTAAAGTCCTTACCACTGAACTTTGGTGGTCTTTCTACAGTATTTTTTCCCATGTTCTTACAGCAACAATTATATAGCAACGAATATTACCTTTAGAATGTTGGAAATAAATGACAATATTCGTATGTAACTGATAAAAATACTTAGCTCGCACTGCTGTGTTTTGTTATACCGGAGATGCACTGATGATAGTATCAAAAAACTTAGTAGAGGCACGTATGAAATACGCTGAGCTAAAGGTAATATTGCCTGCTACTCCTCTGAGATTCTATAGCAATTAGCAAATCACCTCCAGGATACAAATACTGTTAGTTCTCCTCTATGTGTAGCATACACAGAGAGAACCCTTAGAACTTGGCAGCAGAGATGAAAACAAAAACACAAATAAAACTACAACCAGTTTCAGAGAAATGTAAAAAACTAATTTATGTTTCTGTAAACTATTTCTGTAAACAAAGTTTCTGTAAACTAATATTCTGTAAACAAAGAAGTAGTTATACAAAATTATGTTTCTGTAAACTACAACTTGTTATAAGAACTTGATTTTATGTTTCTGTAAAAAAAATTTTTGTTGTTTCGGAAAGCATAAGAGAATAAGAAGAGTTTCATAAAGAGTTCTGAGGTATGGTTTCAAATGAAGAAATTCATCTCGTATTTAAAGATGGAAAAACAACTCGAACGTTCAAAAAGAATCCGATGCGACAAACTGTCCGTGATTCAAGCGTCTCGAACGTTACCAAAGTTAAGGTAAAAGCAGAGGTTAAAAGCACAGTGAACACGTATTCAAAAATTCGAGATTCTCTTCGAGGTACAGGTGTCAAATGCACCGTGTGACACGCGTGAATGAAGATGCTTCTCGAGGCTGTCGGATATCCAAAACTGAGAAGGCAAAGAATAAAATTCTTTTACATGTGTGGGAGAAACATGTGGAAAATTTCAGTAAAAAATAAAGGGTCGGATAAACCCAAACCCAAACCCACACCCACACCCGAGCCCACGCCCGATCCCGAGCGGACGGATGGTGGCGGCGTGCGTGGTTCTGTGCGAAGCACCGCGCGAACGGGAAAGGCAATAAGAAATGCAATAATGTTTAGGAAATCTTGCCATAGTCTAGGGCTTTCCCCATACACAAAGGTCTAAATACCCAAAGGGCCATACCATTAAGGCTAAACCAATGCTATTTAAGTCTAAAACTCTAAGTGTTTTAGTCTATATGGGACTAATGTTTTATTCATTCACATGAAAAAAAAATCTAGGGAGCAATAGGTCTTGGGATCAAAACATGGTTCATGCATTTTTTTAATTTTAATAAAACATTGTTTTTTCTAACATTTATATGTACTGAAATTTGATGTTGAAACTGAAGACTTCAAGTATATTCTAGTTCCTGAATTTATAAGTGAAGAGTTCATGGATTCTGCACGACACGTTCGGTCGATGCTGATGGAAGTCGATGAGAAAGTAGCTATATTTATGAGTACATCGTCCGAGGAAACTTCTTTTTTATGCATATGTCATCCTCAATTTGAATCTCAATGTGACGAGCACAGTTGGACGGAAGAGAAGGTCTCGGTACCTTACACTTATATATGGCCAGGTTATTCCGTTGAAGCTCTAGCCAGGACAGATCTCATCTTCATTCAATCAGACCGTCGTATGGAGTACTATAATCGAAAAACCGGGGAATTCCTATCCTTTAAGATTCCAACTACTTTCCGCGACTACCACTTTGGTGGTGGAAGGATGATGCAGTTGCAGTAGTAATAAGTTATCGGTTAGACAAGACAGACAATTGCAGTAATACTAGAAAAATACTTATATGTTGAACATCAAATTAGAGTTTCTGGTTGGTTTTGAGAATGCTACAACTTTGGAGCATCACCAAGTTTCCAGCTAAGCATCGCATTATGGTTTATGTATGTCAGGCCCCTTCCTATGGTAACTACCAAAAATGTTATTATGCCATGCCAGCTGGACTGGAAAACTTGCCGCGCCACTATGGGAGAAAATATAACCGGTCGAGTGTAAACTGGTAGGTAAATATAATACCGGTAGGTGTTATAAAGACCGTCATCGTTCGCGGTTAAACCGGTGGCGGTGTTTTGACAACCGGTCGGTCTTTTAATCGACGTTTATTTTAGTAACGACCATTTCCTTAACGTTTATCTATAAATTCGCCTCATTTAATGAAATCTAATCACACCTCATTTTCTCATTAACTCTATCTGTACTCAGTCTTTTGTACCTTAATTATTTGTTTAATATTTTTTCTCCACCTCAATGTATATGGATTCTTCTGATGAAGAAGTGCGTATTCATATGGATCGATTTGAAGAACAACAACGATTATTCGTGCAGGCATTGAAACAAATTGATGATGAGTCAGATGAAGATAAAGAACTAACCAACACCTTGATGCAGCTTGATTCATTGGGGCAAATACCTAGAGATCTGGAGCCAATAGAAGTGTTCACAAGAAGATATATGTACCGTGGTCGGGACGAATGGCACGAGAAGCTGATGCATGATTATTTTATTCCGGACTGTGTGTTCTCTGATGAAAATTTCCAAGGTCGATTCCGCATGCCCAGACATTTGGTGCTAAAGATTATTGGTGAGCTTTGTCAGGTAGAACCTCAATTTAATTATCAGTATGATGCACTTAATATTAGGGGTCATAGCCCTGAATAAAACGTTACTTCGGATTTGAGGATTTTAGGATATGGAAGACCTCCATATTCTAATGATGAGTACCTTCGCATTGGAAAAACAATTGCATACAAGTATCTTGCGTTGTTTTAAGAAACAATGATTAATCATTTTGGTCCTACCTATTTACGAAAACCAACTGATGTAGATGTTAGAGAAATATTAAAGCAAAATCAGGAAAGGGGATTTCCCGGAATGCTGGGTAGTCTTGACTGCATGCATTGGGTATGGACCGGATGCCCTACCTATTGTTCTGGTCAGTATAAAGGTCATTACCCAAAACTAACGGTGATCCTTGAGGCTGCAGCATCTTATGATTGTTGGATATGGCACGCTTTTTTTGGTCTCCCGGGATCTCAAAACGATATTAATGTTTTACACAAATCGCCTTTGTTTGAAGATTTAAAGTATGGCATTTCTCCTCAAGTAAACTTTGCTATCAACGGGAATCACTACACTCATGGTTATTATCTTGCAGATGGAATTTATCCAAAATGGTCAACTTTAGTTCAATGTTACCGTCAGCCACCTGCCGGTGAAATGGGTCGTTCATACTCGTATTTCAATAGTAAACAAATGAATCTAAGAAAGGATGTCGAACGAGCTTTTGGAATTTTGAAAAGGAAGTTCACAATCATTTGTGGGCCTTATCGTGGTCTAAGTACTCGTGAAATGCATAAGACTATGTTGACTTGCATCATTATGCATAACATGGTTATCCAGGAGACTCGTCGTAATAAGAATTGGACTAACCATCAAGATGAAGACTTAAGGCCTGAAATTATACCAGCAAGAGGACTACCTGCAAGGAACTATGCGCAAATGACCAGTCATATTGAGAATAGACCTTTGTATAACAGGTTAAGGGAAGATCTCAGAGCAAATCTGTGGGCTGAGTTTGGAAGAGATGGGGGATGAATTGAGTAGTGTTGTTTCATTTATTTTGGTTTATTTATTATTGTTTCATTAATTAAAATCATTTACTAATAAAATTTATTATTGTTTAAGTTTATTATTATTAAAGTACCGGTCTAGTCTCAATCTCAACCGGTCTAGACTCAATCTCTACCGGTCTAGTCTCAATCTCTACCGGTCTAGACTCAACCGCTATCATTCCTTTATACATATCCCCACACTAAATCCGTTTCAAACTCACATCACTTCTCTATAAATTCTTTCTTTGATTTCTACAAATTCTTTCTCTGATTTCTTTCTCTAAATTATTCCTGATCCTAGCTTCACTGAAGATGAAGATTTATCTCTTGGTAGAAACTATGTAATATACTATCCGAAGAAAGGTGGAGAACGATGGATGAGTGGTTTACCTAGTATGAGTTATTTGGGTAAAATTCATGATGCCTTCTGCACAGAGACAGGTAATCCTCATAACCGGGATTGTGCTGATTTGTTTTGCCAATTCATGAATATCAAAAATGTGCTTGTGGATTTTATAGCTATGAAAAGGATTGTCACTCGATACCGTCTTAAAGGTGAGAGCAATGCTGAATTGGGGATTCGAACTCGAGACGAGTGGCGAAGATGGAAACGAAAAGATTTCAAATACGAAGCGCAATACCGAATTCTTAAGGAGTTTTTAGTAACTCGTATGGGATGTTAGCCTTAAAAATTTTTAATAATGATTTCATGGACGTTGTCAAGTAAAAGTTTTAATGTAATGAAAAAAGTAGAACAATTCATTAAAATTAACATATCCCATATCATCAATTGTCTTCATTGAAATTAAAAGCTCATACATTAATTAATTAAGTGGCACTACTTCATCGCCGTCTTCGCCATCCTCATCTTCGGCTTGAACTCCAAATTGTTTTTCCATGTTTCTCTTGTTTCTTTTTTCTTCCAATTCCTCTGTTAACCTGTCCATCTCCATCTCCCATACCATTAATTGTCTGGTATTCATTTTATCGGTTTTTGCATTTAGAATCTTATTCTTGTCATAGTCTGAAACAAATTTTTCTTGAGTTTGTCGATGTTTTTTCATCTCCTTAGTCAAGAACTGGCGGTCTACAACTCTTTGTTTTTCGACGAGCTTCTGATGCTCTATCAAAGTTTCAATAGTACTACTACCTCCTTCACTTGCTTCTCCTCCTTCTTGGGTAGCTTTTCTCGCTGCTCTTGCATGATTTCTTCCTAATAATTTTCTCTTAATTGAGGTATTGACATTCAGGTTGGAATTGTTGTTTCTGGTAGTTTTCGGTGAAGAGAATGGATTATCTAAAGATTGAGATGGTTGTGAATTGGGTGTCGAAGGTGAAGAAGTGTATGGTGAACTTGTAGGTATGTATGGTGAACTTGCAGGTATATTCTGCATGCTTTCTAACACTTCTGGATTATATTTAGGCAACACTTTCAAAATATGATAACAACTTTCGAAACTAAAATTGTTCCCATTTTTATGGTGCCAATCAGTGCGACACTTTCGTTCGACATCAACATCGACAAGACCGCTCTCTCGACCACGAGCATCTTGCATTATAGCAGCGACATACAACGCAACTTGGGCGTTGATGGAAATAAAATGACCGGACAATCCATTTGCATCACGATCGTTGATGTTCATAGTTTCGTGACGAAAGTTAGCAAATATGTTATCCCACAACTTGGTAGATTGTTGATTGGCACCATCCGTACTATCTTGTGTAAAGAACACATAGTTTCTGCAAATGGCTTCATCTTCGATTATGGTAAATTTTGGACCCCTAATCTTCTTGTTTTGTTGTTTAGTTTGAGTATTTGATTGAGACATATTAAAGAAATTATACAATACGAGTGAATGAAAGAGTTAGATGCACTTAATTTGTTTTAGATTAACAAATGTGAAGAGTATAGAAGAGAAGGAGTGAGTTAAAATGGTAGAGGAATGTGATATTTATAGGGGGGAGAATAATAACCGTTGGATCAGATTTTAATTAACGGTGTAACAAGCACCTACCGGTGTTACCTAAACCGGCAACGGTGTTGTTTACACCTACCGGTCGAGACTAGACCGGTAGGTAGAAACTCCACCTGGACTGGCAAAGTGGAAAATTTGCCACTTTGCCAGTCCAGTTTGCCAATTTTTCCCCCTCCATAGTGGGTGCTTAAGTGGCAAATCAATTGATTTGACACACCCATAGGAAGGGGCCTCAATATGGATAAAAAATTTGATGGGGGCAAATACGGATGGGGTTACAGGGAAGAATAGAAATTCGACATTTGTCTCTTTTTCCTTACTATTTTTAGCTGATTAATATTCTGATTCTGTACACCAGAATTGCCCTTCAAAAATCTAATCAAATCTTTTTAGCTATCTCTAAATATTAACTATAAGGTCTATCCTAAACCTACGAGATTTGACAGCCCTCAAAAAAGAAAAACACATTCATGTTTAATTTAAAATAGTGATTTACAACCTTATTTTGTTTGTCCCTCGGTTGGTTGGATGATGGAAAAACTGAATTAATCCAATTGATTTTGTGGTTTTGTTATCTCGCTTAGGCTGAGTGTAGTGGAGGGATTTTAGGGGGCGATAGTGACAGGAGAATTACGCTGAGCCACGGAAAGAGTTGGTTTGATTTTCTCTCTGCTCGAAAGCAGGGGACTTCAGCGGGGATTTGAAGAGAGGCGAGGTCTAGGACATCGCCAGAAAAGAAGACAAAGCGACGTCCTGGATATTTCTTTTTCCAAAATGAGCGATGTTTTTGACTTCGCTTTCAGGTGAGTTCCTGAACATCGCCCAGAAAGTCATAGCGAGGACACCCACCTCGCTGCTTTTAAATAATTTGTTTGACCTTTTTATTGTTACACCCCGTTACCCCCTTCGGAAAAATTTGAACTCTGTGTTTCTAATTCTTGCTCTCTTGGATATCCTTGGTGGTGAAGTCTAGGATTCTTGGTCGACTACCCCGGTGAGTGTGAGGTCGGTTATCCGTCATATGCGTTTTTTTTTTTAATTTTAGGATGGGACATCATTGGTAAATGTGTGGAAAAAATAATTGTGAGCATACCTCATCCAATAACATATTAATGTTCTTCGTTAGTACCAAATAAAAATTAAATACGCAACATTGAACGTATGGTCCAGTGCACTAAAAAATATTTAACCTGATTCATTTATTTGAAACAACATTTAACGTGAACGTTCCTTTAGCCAATACAATGACCAATGACAACTCTTATTAAACGGTAAAGCAGTCCTTTAAACCAAAAGGTGTCCCTTTTTGGCCGAGTCGGGTCTCGGGATGGTTTACAAGAGGTTTACCAGCAAAACCTTAACTCTATCAGCAGTTTAATTAATCATCGGCATCGCTAGATCCAGCTAGTTCACGACATATTTCATCCGGATTGAACTCAGATAGCCTTTGCTTTAGTAGTAAATAACACTCATAGAATCCGAACTGTTGGCCGGTGGCCTCAGAATATGTATGTTTTGCATGATTTTCCTGCAATAAACAAACCCAAAATTATTAGTGTGAAACTTAAATGGTTATTTAAAAATATTAGTTACAAATTTATAAACCACTTACACTCTCATTCATAGTCCATCTGCTAGGCCAGTTTCGGTATAAGTTTACCAGAAATGGCAAGTATTGTTTCACATTTTTTTTAATCGTGGTGACTCGGTTCTGTAAGACCCGAGGATTTCTCTGGTTTGGATTTCCATTTCTAACTGTTAGATGTTGAACTACCAAATCCCATAGGTTAACTCCGTTTACCTGATTTTGCGTAACGTTTTCTTCCACAAAGACATTAATCCATGATTGGATTATATATGTATCTTCCTCGGTTGTGAATTTGATCGCCATAACCAACCTAACTATGTAGTGGAGGGAATCGAAATGATATATGAACGAAGATGGTTTGTAATCCGTGTTGTTTATTTTTGGGTGTGGAATCAAGGTATTTATAGTGATTTTGTTGGTCTCGATCTACACTATTATATTATATCGACTAACTTTATTAATTTCTATCATTCGTACACCATCTCACTGTTATTTTTATACCCTCCCATGTGTTTGGTTTTATTTGGCATGAATGGACATTTAATTTGTTGGGTCATATCTTTTACCATAAGAATTTAAATTAAATTAAATTTCACCATGCACCTGATTTTTTTTTAAACCAATCGAAGCGGAGAGAAACAACAACCACGGTGATTACTGGTAAGTTAAATAAATTTCTTGATCATGAAAACAACATAGGCATATGTATGTTTCCCTAACCGGTGATTACACTGATGTATTCACTCTACATTGTATGCCAGGACTACGTCCTTTAAGAGCTCGTACAATTGATCATACTTAAAAGGTTTCGTTGATTCTGACCGAAATTCAATGCGAGCCTTTGTTTTCTGTATGAAAAAATAAACATAAAAACAATTATTATTGACATTATATGATTATTTAGAGGTAATAGTTACGGTGATTTGTTTACTTACGCGATCCTCATATGACCATTGAGGATGACAAATGTTAACGTCCAGCAAGATAGTGACAAAAGTTTCTATTTCGGACGTGATCAAAGCAAATCTTTTTTTCACCGACATCTTTGTTCTCCCGTTTTCGTTTGTGGTAATATCTTCGAATGATTGAAAAACACGGCGCCAAAAACCTGATTGTTCATTTTCGCATTCTCCCATTGGACCCTGATTTGTAACTGAAATCCATGCACCCACAACCCCCAAATCTTCTTCATTACTAAAGCGCATTCTCTAATTACGTACAAAGTATGAATTTGGTTGTCTTCCTAACCATAGATGACTGAGTGACTTTGTTGGCTTATATATTAAAAATGTGTGAAAAAAACAAAACTGACATAAAGTATGTTACCGACCTCACCACAAATATATTGAGTGGTATTGTAGTGCAGATTACAAATCTCACGCTAGAACACCTTTATTCTCGTGACAAACGGATTTCGATAAATAGTAAGGGTGGATAGATAAATAGTAAGTGTCCTTAGGAAACAGTGACACACTTTTGGAAAAATAGGGGTTAAATTGAATAAATGGTGGTTTGTTTGTAGTTGTGGGTGTTTTTGAACGGTGGTGGATTTTTGAAATTAGTAATTTACTTTTATTTAGGGTATTAGGTGTTTACATCACTGCAACCATATGTGTATGTTTTAACCACACAAACAAGCCTTTTTTCTTTCAGACTATAGATGTTCTGGGAAGTATCGATGTCCTGTGAATGCAAAGTAGTGGTTTTCGATAAAAAGTTAGGGTCGCTACATTAATAGTAATTGTCCCTAGTTAACAGTGAATGACTTTTGGAAACTAGTTGGTTATTAGAATAAGGCTTTTTTTAATAGTCGTGTGTGGTTAGTTGTTTGAGAAGTGTCCGATTTATTTACCCTATTTACTTTTTTCCACTGGATTGTCTAAATTACACATGCATTATTTTGAAATATCAAATCATCTGCATAGTTTTCTTGTGTTTGCGACTCCTGTTTCTGACAACATACATATACATGTTTGTTTCACACCACCAAGGGTGGTTCAAATATCTTTTCCCATGCCCGAAATTCGTCTCTCACTTTGATCGAAGAGATGATTTAGAAAGTAGAGGGCGTTTGTGAACATGAAGATATTTTTGAAAAAAATCCAGTGTTGTCGGTGAAAAGCAAAATAAATTTTGTCTTGGAAATCGGGGATGCTTTTTAACCATTTGAACCCTATTTTGGATCCTATAAAACTAGGGTTTACCAAAAGAACCTCCACACACACCCGTGGTTGGTATCCTAGAAAAATTAAAGGAATTTTATCACATTAGTACTCTTAACGACAAACACCTATTTTCATACACCTTTCAAAACAACACCTCTCATACCTCTTTGTAAGAGCATAACAATGGCATCATTTGATTCAACTGAAGATTTGCAAATCACTCAAACCTGGTACAACGAAGCTAGAATAGCAGATCGCTCTCCCGTAATGCCATGCCCAGAATACTTTTGGGAAAAAATATACAACCAATATAGGCGAGATTATGGGAATCCAAAGAGAAGAAGTCTTCAATAAATTCATGATAGGTACCAGGTTATCCAAAAGGGCATTTGTGATTTTGTTACTATCCGACACTGTCTCACCCACCACGTCCGTATTAGCATGCCACCCCAACAATTTGTAAGTATTTTATAATTTATTCCGTCCAAAGCTAAACTGATTGATTTAAAATAGAACAATAATATTATGTCCTTGTGATGTTATAGCACGAGCTCATTAAAGCGGGATATTTAGAGGAGAAAGGTGAAGCATTCACATACGATGCCTGCTATTTTTTCAGGGAATCCAAAGTCCCAGAGATTGAAACGCCGGACAATTCCTCATCTTCTTCCAGTGAAGACCAAAACAAGAATTAATGTTTGTTTAGATTTTGTGGGTTAATATGTTATAAACCCTCACGAAACCAAACTCGTCCTCAGGGGTAACCCCCGGATTTAACGGCGTGTTGCACGTGCTAAGTGTAACCGTGATTCCTACGAAAGTGAGTTAGTTTATTAATTATGTTTTTATAGTGTACTCCTAAATTTAAATTGAAAGTCGTCATTAAAAAAATGTGTCAATTACATCATTGCAATAAGTATTAAAACCAAACACTTCATATAAATCACCTCGTCTCCCATTTTCTTAAAAACATAATTTACCACAAACGCCATCCTGAACACCTTATCAGAACAACATGGTATTTTAAAGGTGAGAGCCAAAAAAAAAAAATTGGCCACGAAATGTTGGAAAGCCATCCCTTGTTCCGCCTCATACATGGCCATCGCCCGAGCACGATTACCATTTGCAAGAACTCGATACTCCCTAAAACGACCACAAATCCTTCTCAGCATGCTAATGCAGTGTCGGATACGTTGCGCAGAAAACCAAATGCTATCATTCCCAATCTGTATCAGAAATTCAACCCTAACAACACGCCAGAACGCTGTACCCATTGGACCATTTCCCGGAATTGGCTCCCGATCTAACACCTTACAATAACTTATGACTAGGGCGTTATCTTCATCCATTGAAAAACGTGGCATCGTGACTATTTTTTTCCACAGGTAATTACATACGAATCTTCAAAAGTGTGTGTTTTGAAAACTGTATTTTTTGGTTTAGTTTACATACCATCACACCATGTATCATAATTCCATGGAGTGGTGTTTTTCTCAAATTTATAGTAAAATTTTCTAGGGGTTTTAAGGTAATTTAAAATAAAAGTCGGTGTCCCGCCAATGGTAAAACCGGAAGAAGAAGAGCTCCCACGAAGGAAGTACTTTCTTGTGTGCTCTCGGACAACTCTTTGACTTTCCCTGATATATGCTCGAATAACTGGTTCAAAAATTCCTCCTAATAATAAAAATAAATAAATAAATAAATAAATATATATATATAAATCTTAACTCATCAAATATAAAAAATATTTCCATAAATAAGGGAAAATTATTATAATCAAGGTAACATACTTACCCGAGTAAGTGTAATACCATCAAAATTATCGGGATAACGTGTGGGCCTCGGCACCTCCAAGTCTGTAAGATCACCATTCATGTAAACCGGGAATCTCCAATCGATTGGGGGTAGTTCATTGGACGACTCCTCACCGGGATAATCTTCATAAGACTGAGACATCATGTCGGGTGGTGAATGAGATGGTCGGAATAGACGTGTACTATTAACTAAATCATGGTTTTGTACGTGTGTAACTCCTTCACGATACCAAGTTCCGAAACTATGCTCCTTCCACCATGCATGGTAAAAATTGGAATCACTCATCCAGTAATGAGGCCCGGCTTCAACGTCAAGCTCCTCCACAGAATCTAGATCCTGGGGATCAGAGGGAATAACTATTGTACCAGTTAACTGTCGCATAAATCTCTCACCAAGGTACATACTCAACCTATCTCCCTTGCAGCCATAGAATACAAGTATTTTCTTTGATAAGTTCTTGGCCACCACAACCTCTGGAAAATCACTGTACTCATCATCTAACCACGGATGCCATATTACTGCTTCTCTAGTTCTCATGTCTATCTGTTGCCGGGCAGAAGTAAGAGAATGCTTGAAGCTATCAAACTGACCATGCAGATTAGTCTTGTTAAATAACGAAACGGCGGGATACATGCACTTATTAACAATGAAAGCACCGTCTATTCTCAATAGTGGTTGGCAATTGCGTAAATAAAAGTAGTACCAGTACTCTATAATATTCCACATACCGCCCATTTCAGTACACTCAAAAGAGGTCCATTTTCAAGGAAGTCATACAAATTTCCTAATGCGGCACTACCCCAATCATAATGCCCCACATTATAAAGATTCCTCAATGGTTCTAACCATCCTTTTTGTACTCTGGTCATGGTGTTCCCTATTAGAAATGTACCAATGCACCATAATAAAAATATCCTTGTCAAATCTTCCCATACAATACTATTGTTTTGGCCTTCCCTACTACTAATGTAGTGTGCAAGAAAACTAATTGGGACGGCACTAGCACAAGAATCCCACCGACCTACTTTCTCACTCTTGCCAACATCTCTAATCTCTTGCTCAGACGCAACTACTCTTGCAGCATGGTTCTCCTTCACACAGTCAAGATACGTGCTATCATATCCTGCACAATGTGCCTTCTTCAAACCGGGAGGTATTCTTGGCAACATTCGTCCACCACCAATGGGAATACGAGTGAGCCTTACAAAATCTAATGGTGTGATTCCTAACTCGAACTCGGGGAAATGAAAAGACCTAGTTTTCTTCCACCATCTCTCCATAAGTGCTTCGGTTAATTTACAATCGGCATTTGATAAATCCATTGAAAACAAGGAAGAAAAACCACATTTCTGTAATACTAAATGTGCTTGGGGATTTTCATTCACCACAATGCCATAAAATTTCTTCACCACACACCAATTAGTTTTAAATTGCAAACCCCGATCTGATGCATCGGGTGTCAAACATACCTTGCTTACATGGCTTTCATCACCCCGGCTAGACAAAATTTCTCGGGTAGACATGGAAATTCACTACAATTAAAACAACCAAAACATGGATTACACTCCCTTTCACCATTCATTCTATATATTTTCCAACAAAACTTAAAATTTGTAAAAGCAACCGACCATTACATTGTAAACCATTATCAATTCTTTCATTTACATCAAACTAACATTACACAAGCATTATAAATCACCAAAAATTCATCCAACCCAACATAATAAACATAATAATAACTCCCATTTTGGTGTTTGCTATTACAAATCAATGACAAGATCAATTCAAAAATAAAAAATATGAAAATTTTTACAATATGATTCACAATCAATACAAATATAATTAACAATCACCACAAACAACTACAATTTCAAATTTCATCAACCACATAACTAAAATTTCAAAAATCATTATATTGTACACAAATTAATGTTTGCAATCTCCATTACCGTTGTTGGCAATGCTAAATCATTAACATTCTAATCAAAATATCAAGAACAATTCTAATCAATTTCTAAATTACTCCCATGCTTCATAACATAACAACTCTAATACAAAATCAAAATCAAAATCCGTACAACATGCATCAATAAAACATCAACATATTACTTACTTTATAAACTATTTTAATTAAAAAACACCACAATAAAATTCATAAATTAAATAGGGGTTGAAATCCATACCTTTGGTTTAATGTTAATCAAATTGATTAGCACCTCATACTCGCCATCCGGTGAGAATCTTAACACAAACAACAAGACCCACTGGAGAGAAGAAGTAGGAGACGAATCTATACTAAGAAGATGAAGGAAATTTTAAACCCTAAAAAAGAAGAAGAACATGCAGGGGATAAAAAAAAAAGGAAGAAGAAGAAGAAGGAATTGGAACGAAGCTTTCCGCAAATAAAATTTCTCTGGGGCGAGGTGGTAGACGTCGCTTTATTGGGCGTTCCATCTTTGGGCACCACCCAAAAATAGGTCAAGCGAAGGGGTAGACATCGCTTTAAAAGGCGACGTGGTAGGCTCCCACATAGTGAATCTCCAAAATAATTGCCTTGAAGCAAGCGATGTCTTGCACCTCGCTCATATATTGAAATTTCCCCCCACACCACTACGCTCGGTGCTCTCCTCCTGCTTTTTTTGACGTGTAGTCACTCTTTTTACTTTGAAAGAATGCATAGTTATTTGGTAACATACTCCCTCCTCCACTACACTTAGCCTTATCTTTGGTGGGAGAAGTTCATCAGTGGGATAAAAAGGCTTTGATCATTTTGATTTAATAAGCCCATATTACATCTTTAAATCTCTAATTGGAGACTTAGAAGAACATGCAGGGGATAAAAAAAAAAGGAAGAAGAAGAAGAAGGAATTCGAACGAAGCTTTCCGCAAATAAAATTTCTCTGGGGCGAGGTGGTAGACGTCGCTTTTTTGGGCGTTGACTGGTCAAGCGAAGGGGTAGACATCGCTTTAAAAGGCGACGTGGTAGGCCTCGCCCAGGCGATGTCTTGCACCTCGCTTATATTGAAATTGCCCCCCACACCGCTACGCTCAGTGCTCCCCTCCTGCTGACGTGTACCCACTGTGCAAGTGCATACTCCCCTCCTCCACTACACTTAGCCTTATCTTTGGTGGGAGAAGTTCATCAGTGGGATAAAAAGGCTTTGATCATTTTGATTTAATAAGCCCATATTACATCTTTAAATCTCTAATTGGAGACTTAGTTAAAGTGTGATCGTAGGTTGAGGCAAGAGGATTTGAGTTGGGCTGATGGTTTCAACAGTTTGTATCATAAATATTCAAAATCAATTTTACCTCGTAAAAATCTTTAACTTTTCCATTACAAGCTAATGACAGAGAAGAGAGAAAAAAACAATTTTGTTGAGAAAAGAGAGAAACAAGTTTTTCTCTCAAGTCGCCCCAGAGTTCATAGTTTGATCAAGTCTTGACCTACATGATCAAACGATCGCGCTGCATAGTTAGAAGATAACCAGCACTCGAGAAAAGTCAGTGGAAGTTAATAATATTAACAAATTTATTGAAGGGTAAATAGGGTACAAAAAATTAAGACTTTGATTAGTTAAAATTGACAAGGAAAAGAAGGACAAATGTTGAATTCTTCGTCCCCCGTGCCCAGCTGCCTTTCTCTTGTTTTCTGGAGACTTAAGAGATTACAGGAAAGACCTGCTCAGGCCTAAGCAACTTCTGTACATCAAAGAAAAGCACAAACAAACATATCTACCGGAAGTTCATGATTTAAATTCACAAAACAACCACAATTGCAAATATCTCATTGCAATGTTAACAGATGATAAAACAACATGCATAACAAAGTCTCAAAACAAAACAAGAAATAAAAGAACCACTTGGACAATGAACCGAGAATTTAAAAAACATACTCCTGGAGGACCACTGCGAACATGAACAACCTTTCAATAATCACCACCACGAAGACGGAGGACAAGGTGAAGAGTGGATTCTTTCTGAATGTTATAATCAGCTAGAGTCCTCCCATCTTCCAATTTCTTTCCCGCAAAAATCAACCTCTGCTGATCAGGTGGAATCCCCTCCTCATCTTGGATCTTTGCTTTCACGTTGTCAATGGTATCAGAACTCTCCACCTCCAATGTGATAGTCTTCCCAGTAAGGGTCTTCACAAAAATATGCATACCACCACGTAGACGAAGAACCAAGTGAAGTGTTGATTCCTTTTGAATATTGTAGTCAGCTAAGGTTCTTCCATCTTCCAATTGCTTCCCTGCGAATATCAATCTCTGATGGTCAGGAGGAATCCCTTCCTTGTCCTGAATCTTGGCCTTCACATTATCAATAGTGTCAGAACTCTCCACCTCCAAAGTGATAGTCTTTCCTGTTAAAGTCTTAACAAAAATATGCATTCCTCCCCTGAGACGCAACACCAAATGAGTGTACGGCCATCTTCAAGTTGCTTTCCCGCAAAAATCAATCTCTGCTGGTCTGGAGGAATTCCCTCCTTGTCTTGAATTTTGGCCTTCACATTATCAATTGTATCAAAGCTTTCAACTTCAAGGGTAATGGTTTTGCCGGTAAGGGTCTTCATAAAAATCTGCATACCACCACGCAGACGAAGAACAAGGTGAAGGGTTGATTCCTTCTGGATGTTGTAGTCTGCAAGGGTACGACCATCTTCGAGTTGTTTACCAGCAAAAATTAACCTTTGCTGGTCCGGAGGAATTCCCTCCTTGTCTTGAATCTTCGCCTTCACATTGTCAATTGTATCGGAGCTTTCAACTTCAAGGGTAATGGTTTTGCCGGTAAGGGTCTTCCCAAAGATCTGCATACCACCACGAAGTCGAAGGACAAGATGGAGAGTAGATTCTTATTGGATATTGTAATCAGATAAAGTCCTGCCATCTTCGAGTTGTTTACCAGCAAATATAAATCTCTGTTGGTCAGGGGGAATTCCGTCTTTGTCCTGAATCTTTGCCTTTAAATTGTCAATAGTGTCAGAGCTCTCAACCTCTGTGGATGGGGAAAAACGATTTGCTGGTTTTTGCGGAATTGAAGAGCCGACCGTGTGGAGACTCCTTGAACCGAGCGAAATGTTGAACCTCACATAGATGCACTGCAAGAAGGGAGTGCTTTTAGTTCGAGAGATCAATCTTTAGTACTCCGGCCTAAACCAAGACAATGGCCGTTCCAGAGTAAATTCGGTCACAAGAGAGGATGGGTTGATCTGTAGGAGGGAAACTGAGAAATGCGTGAGATCAATGGTGATCTGAGATTGTAGGTGTGTTGTGATGTCAGCGTGAAAATGCTCTGAATGATTGAAATTTGTCTGATTGAGAGTGATTTCTGTGAGTTCGTGTAGAAGAGATCATCTGTATGAACTTTGATGAGAAATTGCTCGTTTAGGAGAAAGTTGCTTGAATCTTAGAATTGTTCGAATCTTGTTCAAGTTTTTTTCGATGTTCTTCGATGTTGTTGTTTCAATCAGGATTAAGAGACATTTTATAGTGCCGGAATTGAAAACACAATGATCCCATGAAGTGTGACAGTTGCTGGAATCATAGAGTGGGAAAGTGGGAAATCATGTTAAACCAATTACTCATCGTGCGGAGACTTGGTTAATTTTCCATCCAATACTTTTGATGATTCCTCCAACTGATTGCACGACTTGATCACATTCTCATCGTGGGTGAACACACATGCCGTAGACCGCCAGACCAAAACCCTAGTTAATATTCCCCATTGTGACACGATTGAAATCTCGTGATAGTGGAGTCAGTTGCTGACTTTGTGGGACGATAAGTCCATGTAGTGCTGAGTTGAACACGTTGTGGAAATTTTTCCGAAACTCATGAATTAAATGTATGTCTGCTAAGACGAGGTACCATAACCTAAAACGAGCAAACTGTGTTGCTGAACTGTCGAATATTGATAGTTCAACCAATATTCTTTGATTCGAGCAAATATTGCTAGTCTGAATGAATATTACTAATTTAAGTGAATATTTCCGGTTCGAGCAAATATTGCCAGTTTGAGCAAATATTTCTCGTTTGATGAATTTATTGGTAGCATGACCGAATAAAATAATAATTTAATTTACTGACTGATGGGTCGAGCAAAATAAATAAGAATGTTAATTATGAAATCAACATAAAATTATCAGAGTGTTTGAATCTGCTCAGGATCACGTTTCTGCAGAGCTCTGGATTCAAAACCCTAATTTCACCGAAATGACGATTTATTGCAAATCGACATGGGACCGTCTACACGGGACTGGCTACATAGGATGATGAGTTCACCATATAATGCACAGATGCCCGAATGAGCAGAAATACCAAAGTCTCTTGAGGACCAGTTGGTGATATAATGATTAAATGCCGGTTTAATCATTTACTGAAATAATTCTCGTGTGAGTAACGAATAAAACCAGGTACTATGAAAACGTGATGGACCGACCAAGAGGTCATAAGACTGGCTCCTGGTGCATATGGGACCAGTGGATGTTCGTCTGAGCAAACTTCCAATAGTTTGGAAAGAGTTTGAACCTAATATGAGCAGTTGAGCAAATTAGGTTAAAATCAGTAAAACATGCGGGATCAGCTGTTTGCAAGCCTCAGGGTCACCCTTGGTCGGTCAAGGGGATGTGCATGTGTCACCACAATGTTCGTGTTTCAGTCCTGAGAATTTTGATATTTTCTGGTGCACGTTTGAGCAACATTTGGAGAAAATATGCAAAATCCATGGTTTTGCTGAAACCGGGAACAACACATGAGATGAGGGAAAATAAATAAAACAATGAATTACAAGGTGCGGGACCGGCCACAGCTAGGGCATGGCCGGTCCAGCTAACACGCGGTCCCGCGTGCTTTTCCCAGTTTCATGTGATTTTATGTATTTTTCTATGATTTTAAGGGAATTTTACATGAAATCAAAGGGATTTATTGAAAACCAAATATTTTGTTGAAATCAGGGAGTTTTCATGAAATCATGTAACAAAATACCAAATAATAACAAAACAAGAGGTACGTGGGACCGGATGAAACCCTAATTAACGCCCTTTAGTAGAATTGACATAAAATTGTCATACAGACTCGGATTTTGATGGTCCGCCGCTCCATTCAGTACGAAAAAGAATTTCATATCTCCCAATGCGGGAATATTTAGGTTTTAAGCTCGTTCGGGAGGTGAAAACATCCCAAGATTAAAATTCAGGAAGATTTCAAGGGATCAGTCCCATGGTATTTTTTTCCTAATTTTATCATGTTTGGTAAAATCATGTGATGAAAATACATGAAATTAGGTAATTTTAGGAAAATTCATGAAATCAAGGGAATTTTCATAATTTGAGGAGAAATAATAAAATAATGGGGAAGTGAGGTGTGGACCGGCCACGGCCAAGGTATGACCGGCCGGCTGGCGGTCTCATGTCACCTTTTCCTAATTTTATTATTTTTTGATAAAATCATGTGACTTAGGTAAAAATACATGAAATTAGGTAGTTTTCATGATTTTAGAGAAAATTCATAAGAAATCAGGTAATTTTCATAATTCAAGAGAAATGATAAAATAATGAGGACATGAGGTGTGGGACCGGCCAGGGCATGACCGGCCGGCGGTCCCATGTCACCTTTCCTTAATTTTATTATTTTTGATAAAACCACGTGGTTTAGATAATTTCTTTGAAATAAAGAAAATTGCTCGAACGAGAGGATTTCATGAGATCAGGAAAATAGCAAAATTTGATAATGTAAAACTGGGCAGGAGACTGGTCACGGCATGACTGGCCGGCTGGGAACCCAGTCCCCTGGTGCTTTTGCTAATATTTTATTATTATTATTATTTTCCTTCCTACTTTTCATAGGTTTCTCGTTCATTCATGCTGGTCTGTGTATTACTTGCTAATTGCACTTGTACCATTTTGGTCAGGGCTTATTCGATGCTCAGATGCCAGTTTCGTCGGATATTTATCACTAACCCATGGCATTCTGCTAGGAAGAACCACGAATTGAAGTGATGAAATATAACAGAGAATCGTTAAATATTGATGGATATTTATACGATGGTTCGTAGAATATTGCTGGATATTCATACCATGGTTCGTAGAATATTGCTGGATATTCATACGAAGGTTCGTAGAATATTGATGGATATTCAGACGATCTCAAATAATTAATTGATGACTCTAGAAGGGCTTCTTGTATAAGAGCATTAATCATCTGAGGGTTTGAGCAATATGAACTTGCTGGAGTGTCATATTCCTTTTTTGCATAGTCGGGGAAAACCGGTCGCATCCCGAAGACGTTGTCGCCCAATCTTTCGATTCTATACAATATGAGATATGTCGTGGTCTCAGCTGGGAGACTGTACATCTGTATCTTCTTTGAGAGACTTTCTCCATCAAAGGGTTATGAGATGTGCCATGGTCTCAGCTGGGGGACTGCATATCTACATCTTCTCTGAGAGACTTTCTCCATCAGAGGGTTATGAGATGTGCCGTGGTCTCAGCTGGGAGACTGCACATCTGCATCTTCTCTGAGAGACTTTCTCCATCAGAGGTGGCATGAGATTTCACGCATAGAGACATGAGTCTCGATATTCATCCGATTGCCGGATCCGGAGTAATTACTAAAATTGCTCAATATTCATGAGATGTGTCGTGGCCTCATCTAAGATCTTACACATTTTCATGTACTCTGAGAGACATCCTTCTCAGTCAGAGATTTGTGGCATGAGGTTTCATGATTTAATCTTAGAATATTGCTGGATATTCAGACGATAGTTCGTAGAATATTCCTGGATATTCAGACGATCTCAGATAATTAATTGAAGACTCTAGAAGGGCTTCCTGTATAAGAGCATTAATCATCTGAGGGTTTGAGCAATATGAACTTGCTGGAGTGTCGTATTCCTTTTTTTCATAGTCGGGGAAAACCGGTCGCATCCCGAAGACGTTGTCGCCCAATCTTTCGATTCTATACAATATGAGATATGACGTGGTCTCAGCTGGGAGACTGCACATCTGCATCTTCTTTGAGAGACTTTCTCCATCCGTGGTCTCAGTTAGGAGACTGCACATCTACATCTTCTATGAGTGACTTTCTCCATCAGAGGGTTATGAGATGTGCCATGGTCTCAGCTGGGAGACTGCACATCTGCATCTTCTCTGAGAGACTTTCTCCATCAGAGGGTTATGAGATGTGCCGTGGTCTCAGCTGGGAGACTGCACATCTGCATCTTCTCTGAGAGACTTTCTCCATCAGAGGGGTTATGAGATGTGCCGTGGTCTCAGCTAGGAGACTGCACATCTGCATCTTCTCTGAGAGACTTTCTCCATCAGAGGTGGCATGATCTTTCATGCATAGAGACATGAGTCTCGATACTCATCCGATTGCCGGATCCGGAGTAATTTCTAAAATTGCTCAGTATTCATGAGATGTGCCATGGACTCAACTAAGAGACTACACATCTTCATGTACTCTGAGAGACAACCTTCTCACTCAGAGTTTTGTGGCATGAGCTTTCATGCCTTAATCGAGAGACATGAGCCTCGATATTCATCCGATTGCTGGATCTGGAGTATAGTTTTACAACTCTACCCTTTGTCGAAAATCCACCATCTACATTAAGTCCCCTGCTTAGTGAGGAACAGTCATGTTCCTCAGTCAGCATTGAATGGTGATTTTCCAGGTGTAAATAGAAATAAGTAATTGAACTCAGTTATGAGATGAGATGTTACCGGATTTTGACTGAATGAGCAAACCACGGTTTGAGAGAAACCCAGTGGCATAATAGGGCGTCACCCAGTGAACATAAATTCGTGTAGAATAGCTGATTCGATGTGGAACCATGGTTGGTTTAGGATTTACAGGCTGGGCCCAAAAGGAAATCTTTAAGGAATTAGGTTTTGGAAATAAAATTAGATATAAAAGGGAATTAATCCCTTCTTTTTTTTATTTCTTTTTGAAACTTGCTGATTTCATGAGCTGCTCATGCTTTCATCATGTTGAAATTTTATACATGTGTATATGTTAACGCGAGTTTTGTAGAAAAACCCTTATTTTATTAAACATATGTTCGTTCAATCATTAGTTTTGAAAACTAATAATGATCCCTGATTTAGAAGAGATTTTCTTTGAAAATAGACTTGTGTCCAGTGGTAGAATTTTGTTTATGAGCTTTCATGGGAAACAAAACTTTATGTTAGGAGTTATGAGCTTTCAAAAAACCGAAGTAAACCTCGCTTTAGAAAATAGAGTTCGTTCGAGGAAAAATAGATTTTTTTTATGCACATAAACTTATGTCCAGTGATAAAACTTTATGTATGAGCTTTCATGAGAATTAGTATTTTATCACAAGAGGTGTGAGTTTTCACGAAACTAGCATAAACCTTCGTTTTTAAGAGAAAATGCTAGTACGAAGGAAATAGATTTTTATAAATATGTAGCCGTGACATATTATATGTATATAACTTGTGTTCAGTGATAAAACCTTATGTATGATATTTCATGAGAATTAGTATTTTATCACAAGAGGTGTGAGCTTTCACGAAACTAGCATAAACCTTCGTTTTTAAAATAAAATGCTAAGACGAAGGAAAATAGATTATTTTTTTAATAGACGTGCGTCTGTTAGTAATAAAATTTTGTTTATGATCTTTCATGGAAAATTTTATCTTCGAGCTTTCGGAAATATTTGAAAATATACTCTCGCTTCAAAGACAGATGATCGTGCGAGGGAGCAAAAATATATAGATATATATTTTTTTCAAATTTACGTGAGTTTCACGTTAAATATATATATTTTTTAAAATCAATGTTTTGATTTTGAAAAATTGTTGAAAGTAGACAATTTTACATAGTGAAATAATGTCTGTGAGCTTTCAAAATTGTAGAATGGATGTCTGTCTGTTTTGAAAAACCAGTGGATGTTCACACAGTGAAAATTTACGTGGGTTGTTCACGGTTTTATGAAAATCAATTTATGATTTTGAGCAATTGCTGAAAGCAAATAGTTGTATACGTGATGAAACAATGAGTTTGGTGATTTTATAGTGTATGCACACATGTAGAAAATCAGTGAATGTTCACATGAAAGGTTATGTGAATTATTCACTGTTTTATTAAAAGTCGGGTGTTGATTTTAAATAATGAATTTTGCTCATCTTGGCAAGTTTGAAGAAACGAGCAAGTTTTCAAGGTTTCTACGTTATTATCATTAAGTTCGTGAAACCGTAAATAGGTAAGAGTTGAGGATTACCATTTTGTAGATGTCGTTGTGAGCACCTTTATTCCATGATTCATTGTTCTGTCGAAGCCTGCGCTTTGTATGAACGATGTGCTGAAGTATCCACTTTGCGGGAATGACTGACTCCCATGATGATACTTCCAAAGATGGTGTTTCCAGAGATAACATCTCTACGGAAGAAACCTTTAAGCAGTGGTACTTCTAGAACCTCTGAGTGATGGTGACAGATTCTTTATATTTTATCGGCTTTACTATAGGATAATTCTGAAGTGAGATCCTGGATCAATAGAGACTCCACGGAAATGGAGGAAAGTCTACAGGAGCGGAGAACCCCGAATTAAGGACTACAAGATGCTAGCAAATGACGTGTAGTCCCCAGCCGTTTCTTTGATGAGTTGTTAGCGCTCCTTGTGTCATGACTTTGCTCGTGCAATTAGGATCATGAGACCAAGGTTCGTTTTTTCTTTTCAGACTTTTGCTCCACCGATTGACGGTCTTCAACTTGTTCCCGGGCGAACAATTCATGAATCCAGCACTGATGAAGAAGTCGATGTAAGTATCCTTTTTAGTGCAAGTGATCATGGCATCTCCTTGAATGAAATAACAATAATTATTGTTGATGAATCCGGGAAGAAATCATTGTAGATAAGCAGCATGTTGATGAAGCGTGCTCTTCTTTGGGATATGGGAATATGGAGAATTCCCAAAATCCCCGAATGGAGATAGTGGCGTTGCCGATGGAGATTCCGGCATTGCCGAGCCTTCAAATGATTTAGAGACTCCCCAGTAAGTATGTCTCCTGTAATCTCTTCATATAGGTATGAAATTGCTTGATTTGTGGATGAATGAATGAGAATCCACGTAAGTATACGAGTAATTTTGCTGAAATACGTCACCAGAAAATTTCAGACTTCAGCCCTTTAGCAAAAACACCGTAGATCCTTCGTTCGAAGTCGGATTTTCGCTATTTGCATATGTATCTTCAAGCCCAGAAAATTTCCAAGCTTTAGCAAAGAATCTTCTTGAGTTGTGAGCACGTTTAGGACCTGAAAAAGGCGAAACAATAAACTTCCAGGAGACTTTCAGAACTTTTTCAGATTGTATGTTGTCCAATGTTTCGGCCACATCTCCTTGCTAGTTTCTTCAATTGCTTTGAATTTTGGATATGTTGTAGAGGACATCCATACGAAGAGAATGGTTTATGACCCATCCCCATATTCCTTGTATGTTTCTCCCAGTTTGTCATCTTGTACAGGACAGAGTAAAGTCTCTTCAGACTGCCGCAAAACATATTTTCATGACTTTCATGCTATTTGCTCGTGCCCCGAGTGTATAATGATGAACCCTGATGATGTTGGAATGCTTGTATAATGTATTTTATGATCTCATTTGGTCTCATGTTTAGATTTCTCTAACCTCATGTAATCTTCGTATTAGGTGCCAAATACCGAAGTTGAGGATATTGAAACCAACAAGGATAACTCGAGCTATACTGGAGTTATTGATGAAGAGACAACCATTCTTGCACTTCAAGTACATGAGAAGTTGTCACTAAATTTATGGAGACCTCGATTGTTTCTGCTTCAGTGATAGAAGAAATCGAGCCGCCAGTAGAGAAGACTGAAGAGACTGTTGCCGTGGAGCTTCTGTCCCCAGTGTTTTGTTAAACATCTTCTTTTCGTTTTCCTTTCTTCTGGAAAGACTTAGATAGATGCCCCGGGTAGAAAATTGATGTAAAGATCCAGGTGGTAGAAGTTGGAGGTACCTTGATGAAGAACTTAGCGAAAAGACCTGGTGGAGATCGATCGATTGAACCCGTCTATAAATTTCTGCTTGCATGTTGTATGCTCTGGAAGCTGGAGGAACCTCATACGACATCGTAATTTGATGCTTGACCCCAACTTTTGAAGCTAAGAGACTGGGTTATCTCATGAGATAAGAATCACTCAATTTGGAGTTGTATAGATCAGCCAACAAAGTGTGCACATCTGTAATTTGTAATCCCGTACAAAATTTTCATGTTTCGTAGACCTGACGGTAAAGGCCATATCTTTCAGCCCGTATGTCCGATTGATGCGGCCTTTTGGTATGTTGTAGAAGAGACATAGATGAACATCTTTAGTTGAGGAAGAATTGTCCCATTCCTCACCCATTGATACGTTTTTGCAAACCCATGGCCTGGAGTGTATTGTATCTCATTTGTAAAGGTGATGAGAACATCTTGTAGAAGACTTTGGATTATGCCCACCAGTCGTGCCAGCTTTGGGAAGACTTTCATGTGCGCATATTATCAGGTTTTCACATCTTGATATGAATCATTGGTTCTTACAGAAGTCCGCTTCATGTGTAACACTTCATAGAATGATTAGTTGAGGATGTTGCTCCTAAGTTGTTGGTGCTGAAACCATCATTGATTACGTTCCAGAGATCCTTGTCGATTGCCGAGATTATGGATGGTGTTCCTCTAGAGATTATTGTTGATGCTGATACCATGGTTGAAGTTGCTCTAACAACCAAAAAGGCTAGAACCATGATTATTGATGTGATCTTTGCTCCTTCCTCCAGTGAGCCTACGAACTAGTTGATGAGTTGAGCGTCCGTAAGATGAAGGTGTACTGAGAGTTCAACCTAAAGGCTCCTTAGGTTTCCCAGTGTATGTTGAAGGAATTGGTGTCATCCATGTATGAATGATGTTGCATATGCTTCGGAAGTCTTATCATGGAATAATGAAGACTTATCGACTGTAGTTTAGTTACACTTTGATCGTGTTGGTGTTGAACAAATGTGTCATCATCTAGATATTTGTGCTGAAACTGTACTCTTTGATTGGGAGTACAATTTGATGGCTTTTATATGCTTGAGCATTGAAGCGTCACATCCTTTGAGCATGTCTTAGGTTTGATTGTCTCGGCCCCAACTATCTTCTGTTGATTCAGCATCCCTTTTTGTTGACGTAGTGTATGCATACATCAAAGCTTTCTGATTTTATGAACACTCCTGCAAGGCTATGGAGAAACGCCTAAAATGTTCTTCGCCCTGAGTGCGGAACCTCTTGAAGAATGTCTATGCATCTTTTGCAAGTTCTTGCTTCAACCTTGTCAAAGTTTGAAATCCATCAAAGTACTCCATCTTTCAGCATGGATCCACGCTCGTCTGAAGGACATGTCACACGCTGGATCTTCCTGATTATATGAAACTTGGTTTCGGTCCAGGTTGTGCTTAAGTTCATTTAGATAATGATGTAGTCGTAAGTACTTCCGAGCGCTCCTTCAAGGTCTCTTATTGATATGGAGCATTAGTATCTTCTTGCCGAGTAATGCATGTGGATCCGATGGTTTTCAGTGGAATGTTGTTGATGGCGGTGTCAACATCGATCAACGTTCTTCCAAATTCGTTTCTTCTGAGATTGAATGTGGTAAGCAGTCCCCAGTCGTACATCTCTTGATCTGCGGCTGGAGGCTGAAGAAGTATTTTTGGGATGGAATTCTTGACACGATGTGGTTCAGTACTGTGAACATGTCTCTCCTTTGTGCCTTCGACAGATAACTCAATTCACGTTCGACCTGAAATGCTTCTTTGATAGGTTTTCCAGAGAGTATAATCTGATTGGGAGAGGATTCTTGTGTACTCATGTGGAACCGGAAGTAACATGGACTTTCCATGTTTTCTTCAGCTGGTTCTTTCTTGACATATGGCAACTTGATTGCACCATCTTGGGCCCAGACATGTAGGAGTTCGATCACCTCTTTATTGGAAAAGGAAAGTCAGGTGATTCTTGATCAGGATCTCTTGTGCGTTGGTCAGAGGCTTGTGCATCTTGCTTATCCTTCCTTTGTGCAGGAGATGAGGGATGCTTGCACGACGGATTGGCTTTTCATTTGCTCCCTTCTGCTATTTTTGGAAGGCTGGAGGTTTTACTTATTCTTGATCAGACGTCTGCTACCTCGAATGTCTCGCAGTTATTCAGTCTTTGTATCTTTTGTAGAGAGGGTGCAGTGGTTGCCGATCTCTTTGCGGCTTCATGAAGCTCTGAGAAAGTCTGGCATCGAAGATTTTCCAGTAAAGCTCTATAAACTGGGGGCATTCCGTTGATGCACAAATCTACCAGTTGCTCCGTGACATTAGGATCATGACAATCCAGGGCTTGGACTCTGAATCTTTGCACATAGTCATTGGGATTTTCCCTGACCCTCTGGAACATCCTTCCAAGGTCATAGAGAGTGACTTGCTCTAACACGAAGAAGTACTTCCTGTATAAAGTGTTAATCATTTCTTCCCAATTGTTGATAGTCCCTGGTGCGATGTTGTTGTACCAGGTGTATGATCTGCCTTTCAAGGATTTTGAGAATTCCTTGAGACGGACGACATGGTTATGTTTATGTTCTCCCAAGGCTTCAAGAAAGCGAGAGACATGTTCTCGAGCATTGCCAATTCCATCATACAGAGTAAAAGTTGGAGAAATGTAACCTTTAGGAAGGGGAATCTTCTGTGTAACAGCAGAATAAGGAGGTTGGTAACGATGGACATGTTACGTCTTGTCCTTTCCACGGTTCTCCAGAAAACGCTCCAAGTATTCATGAGTGATGAAGTTTGATGACTCCTTTGCTGATGGATCGCCTGCAGCTTTGCCGATTTTATCATCATCTGCTGTATGAATTGGAATTACCTCGGGATCGTCATCTGAGGATTTCAACTTCTCTTTTCCCTTTCCTTGAAATTTATCCGACATTTTGTCAGTAAAATTCTTCAATTGATCAAATAGCTTCTTCTGTGCTGTAGCCATATCTGTCTTATTCTGTGCAAATATTTCTTGCGCTTTGATAAGATCAACAATAGTAGGTGGTTGGTTTCCTCTGATTTCCTTAGGGTGTTCGTCGAACAAAGGATGACCCTCTGTGTGAGGAGGAGGAGTATCACCACCATCAGTATTTGTGATCGGAATTGTTTCCGGAATGTCTTCATTGTCGTTGCCGTTGTTGCTAGTGCTAGCACCGTTGGTATTGGAACCTGTGACTAACCCGGACCTAAGACCATCCATCTTGTGAAATTGTGAGATTGCAACCGAGATATTAATCTCCCACTGTGGACGCCAATCTGTGGATGGGGAAAAATGATTTGATGGTTTTTACGGAATTGAAGAGACGACCGTGTGGAGACTCCTTGAACCGAGCAAAATGTTGAACCTCACATAGATGCACTGCAAGAAGTGTGTGATTTTAGTTCAAGATATCAATCTGTAGTACTCCGGCCTAAACCAAGACAATGGCCGTTGCAGATTAAATTCGGTCACAAGAGAGGATGGGTTGATCTGTAGGAGGGAAGCTGAGAAATGCGTGAGATCAATGGTGATCTGAGATTGTAGGTGTGTTGTGATTTCAGCGTGAAAACGCTCAGAATGATTGAAATTTGTCTGATTGAGAGTGATTTCTGTGAGTTTGTGTAGACGAGATAGATCGTTTGTATGAACTTTGATGAGAAATTGCTCATTTAGGCGAAAGTTGCTTGAATCTTCGAATTGTTCGAATCTTGTTCAAGTTTTTTTCGATGTTCTTCGATGTTGTTGTTTCAATCAGGATTCAGAGACATTTTATAGTGCCGGAATTGAAAACACCATGATCCCATGAAGTGTGACCGTTGCTGGGATCAGAGAGTGGGAAAGTGGGAAATCATGTTAAACTAATTACTCATCGTGCGGAGACTTGGTTAATATTCCATCCACTACTTTTGATGATTCCTCCAACTGATTGCACGACTTGATCACATTCTCATCGTGGGTGAACACACGTGTCGTAGACCGCCAGACCAAAACCCTAGTTAATATCCCCCATTGTGACACGATTGAAATCTCGTGATAGTGGAGTCAGTTGCTGACTTTGTGGGACGATGAGTCCATGTAGTGCTGAGTTGAACACGTTGTGGCAAATGTTCCGAAACTCATGAATTAAATGTATGTCTGCGGAGACGAGGTACCATAACTTAAAACGAGCAAACTGTGTTGCTGAACTGTCGAATATTGATAGTTCAACCAATATTCTTTGATTCGAGCAAATATTGCTAGTCAGAACGAATATTACTAATTTAAGTGAATATTGCCGATTTTAGCAAATATTGCCAGTTTGAGCAAATATTGCTCGTTTGATGAATTTATTGGTAGCATGACCGAATAAAATAATAATTTAATTTACTGACTGCTGGGTCGAGCAAAATAAATAAGAATGTTAATTATGAAATCAACATAAAATTATCAGAGTGTTTGAATCTGCTCAGAATCACGTTTCTGCAGAGCTCTGGATTCAAAACCCTAATTTCACCGAAATGACGATTTATTACAAATTGACATGGGACCGTCTACACGGGACCGGATACATAAGATGACGAGTTCACCATGTAATGCCCAGATACCCGAATGAGCAGAAATACCAAAGTCTCTTGAGGACCAGTTGATGATATAATGATTAAATGCCGGTTTAATCATTTACTAAAATAATGCTCGTGTGAGTAACGAATAAAACCATGTACTATGAAAATGTGTTGGACCGACCAAGAGGTCATAAGACTGGCTCTTGGTGCGTGTGGGATCAGTGGATGGTCGTCTGAGTAAACTTCCAATAGTTTGGAAAGAGTTTGAACCTAATATGAGTAGTTGAGCAAATTAGGTTAAAATCAGTAAAACATGCGGGATCAGTTGTTTGCAAGCCTCAGGGTCACCCTTGGTCGGTCAAGGGGATGTGCCCATGTCTCCACAATTTTCGTGTTTCAGTCCTGAGAATTTTGATATTTTCTGGTGCACGTTTGAGCAACATTTGGAGAAAATATGCAAAATCCATGGTTTTGCTGAAACCGGGAACAACACATGAGATGAGGGAAAATAAATAAAACAAGGAATTACAAGGTGCGGGACCAGCCACGGCTAGGGCATGGCCGGTCTGGCTGACACACGGTCCCGCGTGCTTTTCCCAGTTTCATGTGATTTTATGTATTTTTCTATGATTTTAAGGGAATTTTACATGAAATCAAAGGGATTTATTGAAAACCAAATATTTTGTTGAAATCAGGGAGTTTTCATGAAATCATGTAACAAAATACCAAATAATAACAAAACAAGAGGTACGTGGGACCGGATGAAACCCTAATTAACGCCCTTTAGTAGAATTGACGTAAAATTGTCATACGGACTCGGATTTTGATGGTCCGCCCCTCCATTCAGTACGAAAAAGAATTTCCTATCTCCCAACGAAGGAATATATAGGTTTTAAGCTCGTTCGGGAGGTGAAAACATCCCAAGAGTAAAATTCAGGAAGATTTCAAGGGATCAGTCCCATGGTATTTTTTCCTAATTTTATCATGTTTGGTAAAATCATGTGATAAAAATACATGAAATTAGGTAATTTTAGGAAAATTCATGAAATCAAGGGAATTTTCATAATTTGAGGAGAAATAATAAAATAATGGGGAAGTGAGGTGTGGACCGGGCACGGACAAGGCATGACCGGTCGGCTGGCGGTCTCATGTCACCTTTTCCTAATTTTATTATTTTTTGATAAAATCATGTGACTTAGGTAAAAATACATGAAATTAGGTAGTTTTCATGATTTTAGAGAAAATTCATAAGAAATCAGGGAATTTTCATAATTCAAGAGAAATAATAAAATAATGAGGACATGAGGTGTGGGACCGGCCAAGGCCAGGGCATGACCGGCCGGCCGACGGTCCCATGTCACCTTTCCCTAATTTTATTATTTTTGATAAAACCACGTGGTTTATATAATTTCTTTGAAATAAAGAAAATTGCTCGAACGAGAGGATTTCATGAGATCAGGAAAATAGCAAAATATGATAATGTAAAATTAGGCATGGGACTGGTCACGGCATGACTGGCCGTCTGGGAACCCAGTCCCTTGGTGCTTTTGCTAATATTTTATTATTATTATTTTCCTTCCTACTTTGCATAGGTTTATCGTTCATTCATGCTGGTCTGTGTATTACTTGCTAATTGCACTTGCACCATTTTCGTCAGGGCTTATTCGATGCTCAAATGCATGTTTCGTCGGATATTTATCACTAACCCATGGCATTCTGCTAGGAAGAACCACGAATTGAAGTGATGAAATATAACATAGAATCGTAAAATATTGTTGGATATTTAGACGATGGTTCGTAGAATATTGCTGGATATTTAGACGATGGTTCGTAGAATATTGCTGGATATTCATACGAGGGTTCGTAGAATATTCCTGGATATTCAGACGATCTCAGATAATTAATTGATAACTCTAGAAGGGCTTCCTGTATAAGAGCATTAATCATCTGAGGGTTTGAGCAATATGAACTTGCTGGAGTGTCATATTCCTTTTTTGCATAGTCGGGGAAAACCGGTCGCATCCCGAAGACGTTGTCGCCCAATCTTTCGATTCTATACAGTATGAGATATGCCGTGGTCTTAGCTGGGAGACTGCACATCTGCATTTTCTTTGAGAAACTTTCTCCATCAAAAGGTTATGAGATGTTCCATGGTCTCAGCTGGGGGACTGCACATCTACATCTTCTCTGAGATACTTTCTCCATCAGAGGGTTATGAGATGTGCCGTGGTCTCAGCTGGGAGACTGCATATCTGCATCTTCTCTAAGAGTCTTTCTCCATCAGAGGTGGCATGAGCTTTCACGCATAGAGACATGAGTCTCGATATTCATCCGATTGCCCGATCCGGAGTAATTACTGAAATTGCTCAGTATTCATGAGATGTGTCGTGGCCTCATCTAAGATCTTATACATCTTCATGTACTCTGAGAGACAGCCTTCTCAGTCAGAGATTTGTGGCATGAGCTTTCATGCTTTAATCGTAGAATATTGCTGGATATTCAGACGATAGTTCGTAGAATATTGCTGGATATTCAAACGATAGTTCGTAGAATATTGCTGGATATTCAGACGATCTCAGATAATTAATTGATGACTCTAGAAGGGCTTCCTATATAAGAGAATTAATCATCTGAGGGTTTGAGAAATATGAACTTGCTGGAGTGTCATATTCCTTTTTTGTATAGTCGGGGAAAACCGGTCGCATCCCAAAGACGTTGTCGCCCAATCTTTCGATTCTATACAATATGAGATATGACGTGGTCTCAGCTGGGAGACTGCACATCTGCATCTTATTTGAGAGACTTTCTCCATCAAAGGGTTATGAGATGTTCCGTGGTCTCAGTTGGGAGACTGCACATCTACATCTTCTCTGAGAAACTTTCTCCATCAGAGGGTTATGAGATGTGCCGTGGTCTCAACTGGGAGACTGCACATCTGCATCTTCTCTGAGAGACTTTCTCCATCATAGGGTTATGAGATGTTCCATGGTCTCAGCTGGGAGACTTCACATCTGCATCTTCTCTGAGAGACTTTCTCCATCAGAGGTGGCATGAGCTTTCATGCATAGAGACATGACTCTCGATACTCATCCGATTGCCGGATCCGGAGTAATTACTGAAATTGGTCAGTATTCATGAGATGTGTTGTGGCCTCAGCTAAGAGACTACACATCTTCATGTACTCTGAGAGACATCCTTCTCAGTCAGAGTTTTGTGGCATGAGCTTTCATGCCTTAATCGAGAGACATGAGCCTCGATATTCATCCGATTGCCGTATCTGGAGTATAGTTTTACAACTCTACCCTTTGTCGAAAATCCACCATCTACAACCTCAAGAGTGATTGTCTTGCCAGTCAAAGTCTTAAAAAATATCTGCATACCACCACGAAGACGTATCACAAGATGGAGAGTAGATTCTTTTTGAATGTTGTAATCAGCAAGAGTTCTTCCATCTTCAAGATGTTTACCAGCAAAGATCAATCTCTGTTGATCTGGAGGAATTCCTTCTTTATCCTGGATCTTGGCTTTAACATTGTCAATGGTGTCGGAGCTTTCAACCTCAAGAGTAATGGTCTTCCCGGTTAAAGTTTTCACGAAAATTTGCATCTGCAATAAACAATAACCATTCAATAAAAGTAACTCATAACAAATATAATCCAAAACTCTATAAACAACAGATGCTCTATAAACAACACACCTTAACCACTACAAATAACAAGATCTTAAGAAATAACATATGCTCTACATAAATATTTGCATCTAGATTCTAAATTGATAATTTGTTCTAACAGGTTGCAATTTTTCAAAAATATTTGCATCTGAATCCAGAACCATACTAATTAACAACGATTTTTTTGAATGCACGTAATAAAAGTACCTTAATCTGGAAACAGATTCTAAACCATTAAATCAACATAAATAAGCTAATTACAAATAAATCCTGGATTCAGTTTCGATATACAACAATAATCAAATCATCATCAGATCGGAACAAAGAACCCAAACCCTAAATCAGATCAAACAACGAATCTAAATCCAACTAATACTAATTACAGATAGAGGCAGATATCCTAAAATAGTATCAAATAATAACCTAAATATCGAATTTAAATCCAAAATCAACATCATATGACAAAAAGCCCTAAATCATGTTCACAAATCAAAAATCTCTAAATCATCTTCATAAAAATCAACTAGTGATTAGAGAGAGGAAGATATCGATCGATATCTTACCTTGTTTTAGACAGAGGGGATGAAAATCTACAAAGCGTTTTTCTATTGGAATCGAAGAAGAGGCAGAGAACATAATATCGACGATGAAGAAAATTGGACTTATCGAGGTATCTATTTATAAGGTCTTTGTAATGGAACGGGCCAGATCTTATGACCGACCTAGAATAGTAAACGGAGGGAATACTAACCTTGGAAGTTCGAGCCCCGTCCAACTTGTCTAATCTTATTGAAACTACAAAAGGATTATTTGTTTTGGAATCTTTGTTAGATAAGTGTGTCCAACTCTGTAATATTAATTGTAACTGGTCTTCTGTTTATGTCCCTAGAGTATGTAATAAGGCGGCAGATTATTTAGCTAAATCTGTCTGTAACTTTAGAAATCCTGGAGAATGGTGGCAGATACTGTCACATGAGTTGTATGTACAACTTGCTAAAGATGTAACCTCTGTTTAATATTTAATATATTATCCTTCTGTCAAAAAAAATTAATAGAGCAATCCTCAAAGAAATACAAAGGTTTGAGTCGAACCTTATGGAGGGAAAAGGTTTCAGTCAATCAATGTTGACGGACTGAGTGGAATCGGTCAAGCTGGTTGGCACTCAAAATACATTTTAGTCCTCTAAATAGTTAACTCAACCATGGATCAAATGGGTAGAGTAAAACAATCCACACCCGTGTATCAGAATCCACTGAAATGGGTAGAGTTATCTCTTCTTCTTTTGGCAAGTCTCCCAAATCAATATTGCATTCTTGGAAACCGATATTTATTACCAACTACACCAAGTATGTACATTTCAAAAAGAAAAAGAATGGATTCACAAAATTTGTTACTGTACAAGAAAGTACTGAGAAAATATGACTAACTAAACATCAAAATCACAATTTCTTCATTTTAGGCAGATCTCTTTTTTACTTTTTTTCCAAAACCCGAATGTATTGAAACCGAAAAAAGAGAAGGAAGGGGGCTAAGCCTTACCTCCAAAAAGATAGCAAAGAGAGAAAAGAAAAAACAAAAACAAAGTAACACTAAAAATGGAAGTACAGGAAGCGCACTTCTAACAACACCAAAAAAGCAAAAGGACACAAAAAATAAAAAGGAAAAACAATCAAGTTGTCCCCCCCCCCCCATTTTTTATTCCTCAAAGATCCTTGCTTTCCTTGATAAACTCTAAAAGGTAAAGTCTATCATTCATAAATTTGTTTTGAGTCTCTAATATTCTAATTTTACCCAAAATTTCATTTTCTTCTTTAGATAAACTACTGAGCTGCATAGGATTCTCCACGTGAAAAAGCGAAGGGCCATTTGCCTTTATGTCCTCACGAACCTCCCTAGTTCTGTTCAGCTGCAACCTGGAGTTATGCTCGTCCATCTATTTCCTATTCATAACTGGTGATCTTCCATGCTTTCCTTTATTGCTCTTCTTACCAGCAGCTTTGACCTTAGGAACTGAATCCGAAGTCTGGTTGCTAAGCGAGACACTAAATTGTTCGTGCTTATTTTTGGTTAACTTAGGTATTAGATTCGAAGTATGGCCAGTGAGCGAGACACTCAATTGTTTCGCTTTATGGCTACTCCCCAAAGCCATATCTTCACTAGCAGACTCCAAATTAGATAAATCTTGGTCACTCCCCGAAGCCACCTCTTCACTAGCAGAATCCAAATTAGTTTTCTTGGATTCATCTTCCGCCGCCTCCTCGTGTGGAACACTAAATTTGTTTGGAGACAAAACTACAGAAGCCGCCGAAGTCTCTTCCTCAGCCGTTACAGGTTCCTCTACTTGTAGCACTTGTGTCGCTCCAGGTTTAGTTCTACTTGGAGCACTTTAGTCGCTCCAGGATTAGTTATTTGCTTATTGGGAGAAGAATTATTTTCCCCCATCTTCTCTTTAGTCCACGCAAGCCGTTCATCAGCATTGTTGCTTAGCTTGTTCAAATTATCAGCAGAAGGAAACCTCTTTTCCATTGGTACCTCACCCCATTTCATACCTTTAGTCGCTCCAGGCTTAGTTATTTGCTTATTGGGAGAAGAATTATTTTCCCCCATCTTCTCTTTAGTCCACGCAAGCCGTTCATCAGCATTGTTGCTTAGCTTGTTCAAATTATCAGCAGAAGGAAACCTCTTTTCCATTGGTACCTCACCCCATTTCAGACCTTTGACTCCTACATCCGCTTTATCTATTGGACAGACGTCCATTTTCTGAGCTCCATCAATAATTCGCTGAGTGTCTGCAACAGTCGTCATACCAATTACTTCGATTTTCTTGCGTGGTTGTTGCCAATTATCTGTACAACCTACCAAATTTCCAGCCTTGACACCCTTGTTCTTGATCAGAACATCTGCTTTATTACTCACATCTTTCTGTTTGGGTGGGGTTGTCATCTGATTTTTCTTCTTCCTACACTCCCCATCCAAATGACTGATTATTCCACAGTTTGAACAAAACTTTGGCTTTTTAGGGATTTCGATCAGCTGCCAGAATTCCCTATTATCCACCGTAACATTAACATCATCAGTTGAGTGCTTTGCGAAATCGATATTTATAAGAACGGAAGCGAAGTGACCATATTCATGGTTCAACGTTCTTTCATCCACCACCACTGGAGTTCCCAGAGATTTAGCAATCGATAGTAAAGTTTTATCCATCCAAAGTTCCATCATAAATCCTAGGAATCTAACCCACACTGTTGCACGAGACGTTGATTGCTTGTCTGCATCAAATCCAGGGAACCATTCAATGATTCGTAGTTGGTTGAGTTCAACCATCCACCCATTTTCAACGAAGACCCTATTTTTATCCTCTATCGATAGCAGATTGATGATAAAAAATCCACGATTCAGAGGAATGAACTGAACCCTTCCTTGACCTAAGTTCCATTGTTGTTCAAGAGAGGTTTTAACTGAGTTGAATTCAATACCTTTGAAATCAATTCGGCTAATTAGACTGAAGCGCCATACATCGCAACCTTCCATGAAGAGCTCTTGAGGTATTTTAATGTCCGGTTTTCCTTCCTTGATGCTTGGGTTTGGCAACGATCCCAGATCTACTTTGGTGTGGGCTTTTCGTACATTCCCTTTGAAGCATTCAAAAAAAATTGTGTTAAGAGTACCCTTAACCATTTCCGCATACGAACCATATTTGGTAGTATTATTGTGTGTAGCTGATTCATGATTTTCCCCCATAGAGGTCATCCACAGATGAATGAAGGGAGGAAATCGTGAACAAATTAGAACCCTAAAAAATGCTAGCAAAAATCTCCAAAGCTCTTAGGAGAGAGAAAAGCAAAAAAAGATTAAAATCCCTAACTCTTCATTTTAGGCAGATCTCAACCCTTCCATAAGCTTAAATAGACAAATCATTATGTCGCAAATGAAAAACAATAACTACACCCAATGAAAACATAGGCAGTACATTTACTAACGGCGAGAAATAATCAGGCATGTAAATCTAACTAACCACCAAACCTGGGATATATACATATAAGAGATAGAAGCAAAAATATCAACTTTTTCTCAACCTCCTATCTGTAAGATCTTCCCAAGCTTACTGCCTCAACCTCGCTTCATATTGTAGAAAAACAAAACAAATTAAAGGGAGTGAGCCACAATTCAGTAGGGGATAGAACAGTTTAGTACGCAAAGTCGATGTAAATTATGAAAATGTAGATAAGATCAACATCGATAATCAATATGGTACGGCCAAATATTGGAAATCAAATGCATAATAGCAGACTGAAAATTTGGGTTTCTATCGTGTAAAACAAACGACTCAGTTCTTACCTTTGTGAGACCTTATTCCTTGGGGTAGTATTAGCTTATTCTTACAAATTTCATAATCAACATCTCATTTAACCATTTCACGTTATGATGCAGAGTCCCTTATATTACACTGACCTTGCTAGATAGGTACCTAAGTAAAATTATTCTACCGTGTTAAAAAGTTACCCAACTTATATTATGTGATCTGTTAATGGGATACCCAATTTATATTATGTGACCGTAGAAAGATACCCAATTTATATTATGTGACATTGTTATATCAGTACCCAGTTTATATTATGCGACCGTGTAAAAGAGGTACCTAATGTATTTTTAGGACTGACTGAAAAACTGGGTATACTGAAATCATCAGAAAAATAGAATATCAGTCCAACAATGATGTGAAAAGAACACCATGTAGCACCTACCTGACGTATACAATGAATGACTTAAGTGTAAATCTAAGTTAAAGGAAAGACAGAAATAAAGAACAATTAATCTTAAACATGAGAGAAACCAAAGAAGACAAGTTAGCTGATGATGAACAGATGCAACAACTTGGTTAATAGCTTCAAAATCATCAGGATTAGCATATTATTATTCTAAATTATCATACTGACATGCATCTAAACATGAACATGTATAAGGCAATTTTATGCCACTCTAAACACGTTAGAGAACCTAGAAGGCAATCAAAAATAATAATTTAACATCTTTTGGTCACACTGAAAGTATTGATCAGTTAGGAAAGAAGACGATACATGAATTAATCATTTTGAAAGCATGGATTATCTCTTTTCATAAGTGGATAGATTTGAATCTTAAGTTACCTTGTACGCTGAATTATCTTTTTTCTTGAGTAACTCCATGCCAAAAGCCTGCAGATTTGGGGGAACACCGTAAGCATTTTTATACAGTGCAGAAGAAGGCAACAAAATATCTACTCGATAACTTCAAAGTGGTAGCATGTCCTTAGCGAACAAACCTTGCATTCTCATAGTAATTTATGGAAGGGTCAAGATCACCTACACGAAGCATCACTTGACATAGGGACTCTGGTGTAGGTCCCCTCCCTAAAAGCTCAAACTCATGGGAATAGCCAGTAGAAGATAGGGAAAAAATGAAATGATTGAAATGTAGGCATACAGATCGGTACTTTCCATGTCAGTCTGCGGAAAAAAAAAGCATAGGAATCAAGAAAGGTGTTTCACATGCAAGTATGATTCACGCTTACAGGATAAAGAGAATATAATCATAACTTTCTTTGATTAGATACTCCTGTAGGTAAAAAAGATGTTTGTGATCATGACATTAATGAAACCCAACCAGTTGATTGATAGTTCAATTAGTGATGCCATGGACACGCTCACATTTCATAAAAGCCCGCAATTTAAGGGTGGATTTGTTTTGTAATACGACTATGCTATCTTTCCCAAAGTGGATTATTTGTTTGCTTAGCTATAATACCAACAACTCAAATAAGAAACATAATTTTAGCTTACTAAGGAGAACGGGAGCTAAGGATGGCCAAAGGATAATGAGTATTGGCTGTCCAAGTATGATATGAAAATATTGGACATCATCTAGGCTTACACCATTACAGAAAATGTTATATGGCCGATGGTTAACATGCTATACTAATTCCATCAAGCTCCACTGGCATATAGGTTCTTACATTCCTTTGCCGCAAGGACACAAAAATAGGAGTTAGAAAGGAAAATGTAGCAAAAACATTCATCTAAACTTGTCAGGCCATTCAAAAAGAATACTTAGTGATTTTTATGATCAAATAATCTCTAAGCTCTTGCAAAAAGTTTTTAAAAAGGAAAAAAAATATGAACAAAGGTGCAAATGTTTCATCTTTTTCGTATCAATAATACATCCACAAGTTCCAATAGTTTGTTGGTTATGTGATATCAATGAAACATGACACTATCATAACTCATAAAGATAATCTCAACCCTACCTGTTTCGACAGCCTCTGCCTCATTTTCTTCCAGTGTTTGGCAATATTTTCAGAGAGCGGGTCATCTGGGAAATATGTTGAAGTATGGATTATCAATCAAGGATTTGCCCTTCTTATCCACACCATTCTCCATTTTCAGGTTACGACTACAACAATAAGTTAAAAAATTAAGCAACCAATAGAAGGAAAAAAAACTAAAACTCAATATAACTAACAGTAAACATTCCCATATGCAAATTCACAACTTATACTTTTGTTGCAATTATACTTTGACTTAGGCGAAGTCTTATCCTTAAAAAAAATCGAAAACAAAAGAACCAGGTCAATAAACATCAAACTCAATAAAACAAGCCCAAGCAAAAACAAAAGAACTAAATAAAAATCCCCAAATTAGTTTAAATCCTTACCTGACAAAACTAAAACAATTGTTAAATTACCAATCATGTTAATTTGGAATTTGAGTCTTCCTCGAAGTAGCTTAACATAATCTATCTTCATTACCCACTGACTGTATACATTTAACCACCTTCTTTTAAAATTACAAATACAAATTTATAATCTAATTGGGTTTAAGGAATTACTAATTTAGTGTTTTGGATCTCTTATAGCTTAATTAAAGCTAAACAAACATAACTAGATTACACAGAGCAGGTGAATTGAGGTTTCAAAAACATTAACTTACCCATTTGTGTACATTAACTTACCTATAGTATGATTAGGGTTTGAAATGAATGAAATTAATGAAATTAAAACTCATCTCTGGTCGAGAATAAATAACTGAATGACGCATTATCCATCAATTTCTATTCCGGAGGGTGTTTAACCCACCCACTCCTCCTAACCCAAATTGAGAGAAAAAACAATCGGTATAGAACTTTGAATTGAGAGGAAAAACATGGCCAGAAACATCTCTACATAGTATTCTTATTCCGATCGGTTTCTCAAATCCCATCGGGTATACCCGTTTAGGACCCAATATTAACCGGTTCTTAATCGGGTCTACCCAATGAGTAGTAAATCCACTAATGGATCTCAAATCAGTACCTGAAACCGGACCTATTATAGCCGGGTCCGGTTCGGTTCCAGGTAAATGGGTACCCATTGACAGCCCTAAGTAGGACTTTTCTCTTCGATCAATATTTTGAGAATATTAAAATAATATATATATATTTAATAGAAGAAACTATGATTTTTGCTCAAACAGAGGAGTTTCGTGAAATGAGGGAAATAATAATTATGAAAACAAGGAATTGCGAGGTGTGGGACCGTCCATGGCTAGGGCATGGTCGGCCGGCCAGGTAGCCCGGTCCCACGACACCTTCCCTATTTTTATTATTTTTCATGAAACCGTGAAAATATGGAGAAACGGTGAGTTTTGCTCAAACAAGGAAAGTTGCTTGAATGAAGGAGTTTTCATGAGTTCATGAAAATAAATAAAATAAGAAAAATAAAGGAAGAGAGCGTGGGTGGGTGGGAGGCGATCCCTAGGCCTCTATTTTCTATTTTCTTTTTATTTTATCTCTCCTATTTTGTGTCGAATTCCTTGTTTGTCCATATTTTCGAATGATCGTTCGTGCATTTGGGTGCTCGTTCGTGCATCATTGTTGAGTACACTTGCACCATTTTATTGGGGCTTACTCGGCGATAGTCCAGATGCCCGATTGTTGGATATTTATTACTAATTCATGAAATTCAGCAGAGAATGACTCATGAAACGGAGTAATAAATGAATTGTGTATCTATTACTAATCCATGAATTCAGCCGGGGAATTCAAGGAACGGAGTAATGAGATAAGATGGTTATCTATTACTAATCCATGGAATCAGCCGGGGATAGCCATGTAACAGAGTAATGAGATAAAATAGATTATTTTCTAGGAATTCAGTTGGTGAATGTCATGGTATAATTAATCTATTGTAGAATCGAGATATGAGAGTTGAAGCATCATACTCGTTTTGAAAAGTGCATAGTCAGGAAACAACGTGCAGGTTGGTGTCCTGAAGGCGTTTATCCCTCCAGCAAACAATTATGTCCAGAGAGATGCCTGGATCTATAAACGGTCTCTCTACATAGTCAGGTAACAGTGAGTAACGCCGACGTCCTGAAGGCGTTAGGCCCTCCGACAAACAATTATGTCCATAGGACCGCCCAATAATGTTATTCTACATAGAGGTCACGATGAAATATGTAGCATCGAACGCTTAGCTAGTGGGAGGCCTTTCGAGAAACATATTTATCATGTCTTTGAGAGGAAGTCGATCAGATATCGTGAAACGGTTCACAAATTGTAAAACATGAATCGTCACATGTGTTCCTGAAGCCGGGTCAGAAACATGCAGTATCATGATCTTACGATTTTGACCTTTGTCGAAAATCCACCATCAACACTGATTATATTGAGAAACGGAGATATAACTCTTGGATATATTTTCCTTGATTGAGTCTGACTGTCTAGTTGATTCTCTTGGAATTATATTGGAGTTAGTCCATACAAATTTCCTAAATGAAATATTGGGTGTGGTTGTTAGACCCCCGCTTTTTCAACTTGGTTCCACACTATCGGCGAGTAATGATCCCTAAGAGTAAAACAAGTAATGTTCCCTAAGAGTTATATATATGAGTAATGATCCCCATGTAGGAACTTATGTTCCCAACAATCGATGGAGGCTGTCCATGCCAAGAAACGATAGGTGGGTGTACGAACCAAGATTTTTTACCGTGAACTCATGTTTTGAAACTTAAATGGATGAACTGTGGGAAACAATATTGATATTGTGAATTGATGTGTTGAATCGTACCGGTTACACCATGCTTCACAAAGTAATTTGTGACCGATTACATTATGCTACACATTATAGACCATGACCGGTTATACCTCAAATCTCAACAAGTTAAGATATGTTCTACATTGTCATCTTATATTGGTCATACAAGAGATATCCAATAAAGAACCTGACCAATCATGGTTTCCTTTCGATTATGAAAAAAGTTCATATATGTACTTCCTTTAAACAAATGTTATAAAACATTATTTCCTAGGGTGAAATCATCCCTACATCTTACACCTAATCAAGTAACTAAATACAAAGATTATGTTGATGTCGTATTTACAAAGCTCCAAAAGATAAGCTTTTATACTTCATAATTCAATAAGTTCCTTGACGCTTTGATCATAATGATATGACCAAGTCTAAACACTAGAGTATTATTTATATACAGCTTCGCATGTTATGTTTTTAATATAATCCAACTTGAAAGATATGTTTGGAATGGAAACAATATCAAGTCAATATTACTAACCTCAAGAGAAAAAATGATGTTTTAGTTGTAGTAATTACTTCTTCACATTCTTCAGGTGTTCGGACTAATACTTGTATGTCTCAACATTCCTAGACTTTCTAGTCAAACCTAAACGAAGTTGACTCTAATATTTAATCAGGCGACTCTAGATGAGTTTTGATACTAAAATATGACAACCAAACTTGACATACCAATGCTTGGTGGGTTTAACCGATATATGCTCTAACAACACCCACTTTCTACGTTCCTTGAAGCATGAATGTCGCTTTCTACTTAACAATTGGAGCTTATTTTTACTGTTTATGCACATTTAGCTATTCTTGTCTTTCCCCTTTCTCCAAAATCAGCTTTAGTAGCAATACTAATTTATAGTCAAGAAGAGCATCCGCTTGTGGTTATGATCAAATGCATGTCTTTAGGACACCCTTATCCAAGCATATTGATCCCACTTTTATAAACCAGGTGCAAACACAATCCTTGTGTGTATCTAGCATCAATGAATAAATATTTGCAAACGTAAGACCGTTGTGTATCGGTTTTTCCCTAACTTATGATTCTTTCTTCTGCCTTTCCATAAGCTTTATGCTAGATAAGAATTGGCCATCCAATTCTTCTTTTATGGCATCACATTACCACAAAACTGCTGGTTCACAACCATACTTTGCATTACCACTAAGGTATATGCATCGAGAAAGATAATTTTAATCTTCCATCAAACTGGATACAATGATACACCTTCAATTTTATCGCATAAACAGGTTCTCAATTATCTTTGTCACTGCAAATGCCAACAATATCTTTAGGTTCAAGAATTTTTGCAAAATTCCTACTACAACATGTAATGTACTAGCTACTGATAACACTATGAATATATGCATTCCTAATGCAAAATATTCGCATACTTGCGAGAAACATGGACTTAAACTTCTGACTTGCACCATAAAAGTCAGCATACTCCTCAGTTTTGTCATGCAATCACTTGAAAACCCAGTTTCCAATGACTCTCGCATCGTCTAATACTTTGGGTGGAATTTTGACACCATTGTCATAAACTTCCATAGCATTTTGCTACCTCAAGCTTAAAATTTCATTCCAATTGATTGTTCCACACAATATCAATATCTTCTAGTCTTCATACTAACTAAATCCAAATAATTCTTCATTGAGTTCGACAAACAAATGACACCGACTTGAGTAAAAGAGAGAGAAATCAGGAACTCTATCCCCAAACACAGCTTTGATGCATGTTGTCACCTGCCCATTTAACGACCTAAAATTTGCATGGGACATGATCAAAAATACTTGTAGTTTAGTGAATCAACTTCACCCATAAATACGCATCCTTGCATACTTGCATCAAAGTATGCATCTGCCTACGCTCTTAAGGCTTTACGCAACAAATTTCTTTTCTTCTTTGTCTCTAACTCTTTATGCCCCCATAAGCATAAGAGGTTTGCCATGCATCAATTTCATTTGAAAATCTGACATAAATCATCAACATAGTGAACATAAATACATGACATAATTAACTCATTTTGTTATAGCATAGCTCGGTTGAACTCACCAAGCGTTGGTATGTCAAGTTTGGGTTGTCATATTTTAGTATCAAAACTCATCTAGAGTCGCTTAATTAAATACTAGAGTCAACTTAGTTTAGGTTAGACTAGACAGTCTAGGAATATTGAACATACAAGTATTACTCCGAAAACTTGAAGAATGTGAATAAGTAACGAAGCACAACGACGACATTATCCTTCCTCTTGAGGTTAATAATATTGACTTGAAATGTTTCATTCCTAACATATCTTTCAAGTCGTGCTATATTGAAAACATAACTGCGGAGCTGTGTATACTGTATATATAGTACTCTAGTGATGGGACATTGTTAGAGCATTGCTCGGTCGAACTTGCAAGCGTTTCTATCTCACGCTTGTTTGTCAAGTTTAGTTGATCAAAACTATAGTCTTGACTTCTAGTCTACCAATAGGTGTTTTGGACTATGATAGATTGTGTAGTTGAGCTTTAGACTTCACGGCTGAAACATCGGGGGTATAACAACCACACCCAATAATTTGATTGGTAATCTGTATGGACTAACTCCAATATAATTCTGAGAGAATCAACTAGATAGTCAGACTCAATCAAGAAAAGATATCAAAAAGTTGTATCTCAATTTCTTAATTCAATCTAATCAAACAAATAGGAATTTGCGAACCCTATTGAATATAAAAAATAACTAGGACGGTATCAAAAACCAAAGGTTGGATTCACAATTAATTTAACTTACGCACAACCTGTGATATTTCAATTATATAGAAAATATAATGCGGAAAATAAATAACACAAACACTAGAAGTTTTGTTAACGAGGAAACCGAAAATGCAGAAAAACCCCGAGACCTAGTCCATAATAAATAAATAATGATAATAAGTTGTTACACCAATTTCCTACTACCTATTCTGACTAGATGTAATACCTGCTTCAGCTGTATTCAAACACTTGTAGAACTCCTAGCAGAACACCGATTCTCTTAAGGAATTCTTCTCATATAACTTCTAGCATAACATAAATTCTCTTTAGAAGTTATTCCCGAAAATCTTCTGACAGAACAAAATTATCTTCAGAAGATACAACAACACGGCTGATACTTTTCGATCTTTTGTTTTCACAAAACACCGAATCAATTTCCATTTAGATATAAATCAAGGTTTTGGAAATCTTGTGTTTGTTTTGAGAAAAACAATTAGTAGGTAAAAGTAATATCAAAACAAACTTATAGATTAGGGTTTATTATACTCTTCAAAAATAGAAAGAGAAACCTAATGATTATACAACTAAACAACTAGAATAAATCTAGAGATATCTTGTTTAAAATTTCTTAAGGATTTTTACGAGATACCTTAATCGAAGTTTTATTTCTAGCTTCCGATTTCGACTAAAAAGTGTTGGTATACAATCGGAAACTGAAATCTATCAAAACCTAGGGTTTATGATCAACAACTCTTGAATGGTTTTATATTAGAAGAGAAAACCTTAGAATAGATAGGAGGTAAAAAACATAGATTACAAGTTGTAAAAACAATCACGAAATTATTATCAACTTGGATTTTTGATCCCCGATACAAATACTTTTATCTCACTCTTGTTCACGAAGAACTTAAGACATGGAAAACATCCTGTGAAACTTACGCCAATTTTCCAAAGGGATGAAAAGGTTTAGCATTCACGAACTCTTTATTTATAGTGAATAAGTTAGCTTGAAAGCTAAGCTAGGGTTTAGGCTATTTTCCTTTTTTAAGACTCACTTAATTATGGGAGTCTTTCCTAAGTTATAGATATCTTGCATAAATAATTATTAGCATATATTGTACTTATGTGAATAAATCACATTTTAACTTAGGAAGAAATTAAAAGATATCACAAACACTTTAATATGGTAATCAAATATGTTTGGATTAATATCCATCTTGCCTAGATAAGGAAACATCAAAAACTTGACTAAAAAAGGCTTCTAGTCACGTAATTGGGTTCAAGTCCTTGAACCGTTACAAATAGTTCACGGATTGTTTCCTATTAACGAACTGTAACAATTACATCAACACTACTTATAATTGTTACTTTAATAAATCACTCATAAGTTCATCGTTATAACTCGGAATTGAGTGATTCTTGGCTAGTTGAATTCGTAAGCTCATTCACTATAACATGAGAACCTTTCCAGGGATAAAGGTTATTGTCACAAAAGTCGTGGCTCAAATAACCTCGAATATATATATACATAAATGTTCATTTACTGTCATAGGAATTGTTCCATAGAGTGAGCATTTGTTTCGATTGATTAGAAAGGTAGAATTGGATAAGAATCCAAATGAAATAAATTACCACATACCTTTTTTGATAAATTCCTTGTTGATGTCTTCTTGTAGTCTTCAAACTTCATCCTTCAAGGATAGCTTCGATTCTGCTTCTTAGACTTAATATAATCCGAAACTATCTTTTGTATACTTAATCAAGAATGCATTTTGGCAACTAAAATTGACAACTAACTTGACATACCAACGCTAGTGGGTTCAACAGAGCAATGTTCTAACAATCTCCCCCTTTGTCAATTTTAGTGACAAAACCATTTTACATATGGATTGTACTTGTTAAAAGCATTACAGCTCCAAAATCCAACATGCTTGATTTCCTTGGTTCTTCAACTATGCATGTATTCATCCTGTACTTGTTTAAGATCCATCATAGTATTATTACACAACACCAAAGTTCAATTGTATCACAAATTTGACAATAATACTACGGTGATATGTATCACTCCACCTTAGTCAATACTTCATCTCACAATGAAAACCACTCCCCCTTACATAATGATCCATAAACCATATGTATATGTAGTGTGAACTACAAAATAATTATCCCCATTTTTTTCAATATAAATTGGTGTAGTTGCAGGATTTCCCACACTACACCCTTGTCAAGATTCTATAGAAATCTACTAAAGATCAATTAAACTTCAAAGATTTAAACGAAATTTTATTATTCAAATCTCAAAAATGTTTACAGAATTGAATGAAATCAAAGATTACAAGTATTCTCTTTGAGTTTCTCTCTCCTCAAGACTCTTTCAACTCTAAAAAATGCATCATCCTTTTCTGGATCTATCGTGCCCTTTATATAGGGATTTACATAATGGATGACAGCTAAATTTTCCTCCTATTTCGGATTTATTCTGCGATCTTATCGCGATCGTTACAATATTTCTCTATCGCAAGCATGATGACCATCGCATGATCAATCATATTCTTCATTTACTTCTTCCATCATCAGTTTCTTTTAGTTGTTCTGTAACGCTCGTGAAATGTCGTTGAAGAATTATTAGTGACGCTCGCAGAAATGTTGTTAATATCGCAGGAATAATGTTGTAGCGATATTCTGGTACTACATCTTGCCTCTTCTCATGTCTTTTCTGCGAAGAAGAGAATATCATGAGAATTAAGAATGCCATAATCGCTTATCTTTTCTGCTTTCCCATTCTGACACGTCTCCATGCTAGCTGTTTTCACGAGTTTCTTTCTTCCAATAAATTTTTGACACGTCTTCTGTAACCGCTGCGATCTGACCACCCACGTCTTTTCTTTGCATTAATTGCCTTCATCTTCTTCGAGAAATTTCTTCTTCTATAAATACTCTTCTCATTCCTCTCCTTTTTCTCTTTTACTTTCTTCTTCCTTCTCTCCGTATTCTCTCTGCAACTTTTACTGTTCTTCTACAAATTGCGCTTCTATAACCGCTGTGATTTATTTCTTCTTTTCAACTTTTTCCTTCATTCCCATACTCAAAGCCAGGCGAATGCTGGTGCTAAAAATTTGAAAGCCTTCAATAAAATGCGCGAGAGACTTAGAACTAAAGGTTTTTTTAGTTGCAGGATTTCCCACACTACACCCTTATCAAGATTCTATGAGAATTAAGTCATAATCGAGAATGAACAACAACAATTTTATTAATTCACTTTTGGGAAGATTTACAAGAAATATCAAAACCCAGAAATACAACTTTTCTTTCTGGAGTTTCTCTCTCTTCAAGACTCTTTCAACTCTAAAAAATGCATCATCCTTTTCTGGATCTATCGTGCCCTTTATATAGGGATTTACATAATGGATGACAGCTAAATTTTCCTCCTATTTCGGATTCATTATGCGATCTTATCGCAATCTTCACAATATTTCTCTATCGCAAGCATGATGACCATCGTAAGATCAATCTTATTCTTCTTTTACTTCTTCCATCATCAGTTTCTTTTAGCTGTTCTGTAACGCTCGTGAACTGTCGTTGAAGAATTGGCAGTGACGCTCGCAGAAGTGTTGTTAATATCGCAGGAATAGTGTTGTAGAGATATTATGGTACTACATCTTGCCTCTTCTCATGTCTTTTCTGCGAAGAAGAGAAGATCATGAGAATTAAGAATGCCATAATCGCTTATCTTTTATGCTTTCCCATTCTGACACGTCTCCATATCCTTCGCCAGCTGTTTTCACGAGTCTCTTTCTTCCAATATATTTTTGACACGTATTCTCTAACCGTTGCGATCTGACCATCCACGTATTTCCTTTGTATTAATTGCTTTCATCTTCTTCGAGAAGTTTCTTCCTCTATAAATACTCTTCTCATTCCTCTTCTTTTCTCTTTTACTTTCTTCTTCCTTCTCTCCATATTCTCTCTGCAATTTTTACTGTTCTTCCGCAAATTGCGCTTCTATAACCACTGTGATTTATTTCTTCTTTTCAACTTTTTCCTTCATTCCCATACTCAAAAATGGTTTCTGATGGTGCTAAAAATTTGAAGGCTTTCAATAAAATACGCGAGAGACTGAGATCTAAAGGTTTTAATTTGTCCTTAATTCCTGATCAAGATTCTAAATCTGAACTTTCTCTTAAATTGTTCACTGATGATCAATGTTCTCGCGAAAAAGTCGTAGTATTGCTAGGACAACTTGAAGCTGGCCTTCCTCTCCCTCTTTATAACCCAGAACTCCCGTTATTCTTCCAAATAATATATGACAAGAGGTTCTCGCGAGAAATATACCAATTAGGTGGGGATTGCATTAGATTATTACTTGAATATGCTTCTCGTGGTGCTGGTAAAGGATCGCGCTATTCTGAAGATGCTCAAAATCCTCGTTACAAACACATTCCAATTAACTATGCAGATTATACTATAGAATAATTTTTCAAAAATTACAAGATACTCCCTATGAAGAGGGATAGCACCTGTTGGGGTGTTCGTTTGAAGAAACTCGTTGTCGATAATGCTCTCATGCTAGATATTGACTTTCATACGAAAACCAACCATGGTCCTCGCCATTCCAGCGATGACAAGTGGTTTATCTTTCCATTAAGTCTTGAAGGTCCTTATGTATCTGGTTCTCGTGAACTTCCTGCGAATCTCGCAGAATATCAACCCTGGGTATTCCACTGGCCTAAGAGAACTAAAGAAGTATATTCTTTCAACTCTTCATATTATTAATGTTTTATTATCTTCTTTATATTCTCGCCACTATCTTCTTTATATTCTCGCTAATTATTTTGGTTTTTCTCAGATTGATAGGATGAAACTCAGTTATAAAACTCTTAGGAAACCCAGCATTCTCCTGGCTTTGATGTCTCTCACTGATGAAGTAAGAAATATTTCTTCATAAATTTTAACAATATATTGTTGCCCCTATTTCTTATCTTCGTTTGTGCTCGCAGGAAATCGAAGAATTAGAACCATTGCCTCCTGCAGAAATCAAGGATAAATCTTCAAAGGAATCAATGGAACCTATAAAGGAGAAATCTACTACTTCTTCTAGGGGAAGATCTTATGCCCCTCGTAATGAAGAATCTAGCGATCCTCCTCGTAAAAGAAGAAAAACCCAACCTTCTTCTTCTTCAACTCCTCAAATAATTCCAGAAAATCCAAATGTTGGTCCTGATAAGAATATTGACGAGGATTTTAATGCTGGTGGTTTTCCTTCAATAAGAAATTCTTCTTCTTCTGATTCCTCGATGACTCATCTATCCAGAATTTTTAGCGATATCTCCCATAGCATGACTTCTAATGACGGGGATGAAGTTATTGAAAAGACATCCCAAGCTCTCGCTAAATTTTGCGATGCCCCTATCTTGGTAGATAATTATTCTCTCCAAGGAATCTCAAGATCATTGACTCCCAGTCTCTTGAATTCTCTTGGTGCCTTGGTATGTTTTCGTTTCTTTAATTTTTTTATATTTTTTCCATCGCTAGATTTTAATTTATTTCTCTCCTTCGCAGGTTGGAAGAGCTTCTTTTTCCGTTGATTCTAACTTAGATAAAAGATGTATTTATGCTGAAGAGAAGGCTGCTAAAGTTTTCCAAGATAAGGAAAAACTTGAGTTTGAAGTTGTTGAGCTTCGCAAGAAGAATAAACAAATGGAGCGGAATCTTCTTTTGATAAGAAAAAGATCGCTAATCTTGATAAAGCTAATCAACAACTTTATGGTATGATTGATTTCCCTTCTCTCTTAATTCTTTTTATTCTATCGCGGCTTATTCAAGCAACTATTTTTAACTTGCAGATGTTTATGGTCTCACTGACGAGGATATAATATTTCAAACTATCCCTGAACCTGAAGATGGTCATACTCTTCTCGCTAGTCTTAATAATTCTTTAAGTAACTTCTCAGATGATAAGATTAACTCCCTCTCCATTGATGAACTTAGATCCAAGTTTAATCTCTTAAAACTTGAACACAGATTCAATTTAGGCTTGACTGACAAATATAGGCGCCTTTATTTTGATTCAAAGAAATAAATAGATAAATTAAGGCAGAAGAATAGCGATCTTATTGACGAGAAGGATCTCGCCATAAAAATAGGATCTAAAACCTTAGCAGATTTTCATAAAACTCTCCTTGAAGTTCAAATGGTTAGAGATAAACTTATCCGCGAGAATGAAGATCTTCTTGCGAGGGTGACTCAAATTCGATCTCGTCTCCTCATTAATAGCGATGATGAGTTTGCTTGGGCTGCGAAGGTTCTGAACAATGCCAGAAATGATTTAGGTGTAAATGTTAGACTTCAAGTCGAACAGGCGGCTCTAATTAAAGATATGATTTCTAACAGAGAAGGTTATTGGCTACTCTTCTTCTCGCTAATTTCTTGTTTTCATTATTCTCTTTTATAAAATTTCTAACTTGTTGTTATATTCTTGTAGAAGCTGAAAAAGGTTATCTTGAAAGAATAAAGGAGCTTGAACAAGAAAAGGATCAGCTTGCGAATACTCTAGCTGCTCGCAATGATAAATATTCGCAGTTGAAGAAGCAGTTTGGCATCACCACCGTGAACTTCAATAGATCTCTTATTGTTGTTCGCAATGATTCTTTTAACTTGGTCTGCAATGACCATGGTATTTCATCTTCTGTATACCCTGATCTCACAAAAGAAGTTCCCGCAGTGATTCCCAATCTTGACATCTCTGATAGTGAAGTTGAGGATTCTGACGAGGAATAAAATGATAATAACGACGATGAAGGTGAAAAGTCTGGTGGAGAAGAAGATAGTGATGATAACGATGAAAAGGAAAAATGTGGCGATGAAAAAGAATCCGACAAAGAAGATGGCGATGGATCTAACTAGTTCTTCTTTTTACTTCTCTTTTTTCTGTAATATTGCTGTTAGTCTCTCTAAATTTGTAAATTTATTTTGCCTCTTTTGCTTCTACTTGTAAGAATCAGAAAACAGCTCTTTTTCTGCAAGTTAATCAATCAATATAACTATTATTCTTTTAATTATATGTGTGCTTGTATCTATGCAATTTTTATATGATAGATGAATAATAATTTCATCGTTCTCATGCATTCCCATACTTTCCTCTATTATTCATCTTCAATATAAAAATTGATTAAAGATTAAATAAATAAAAATCAAAACTTGCCTTAACATTGGCGATCTTACCGTTAAGAATAGTTGCGTGAAATGGCAATTCTCATAACACCTGCGAGTATTATCGCAGTAATCTTGTGGTCTTATTATGCCTTCCTAATTAAAGGTCTTATTTTTCCACGCTTCTTCTTTCTGCGACAAAATAAGACCTTTAATTAGGAAGGCATAATAAGACCATAAGCGCAGGACGTCTTTACATTTGCATGTATTGACCTATTGATCTTGCCTTAACTTTCCTTTTTGATTATATTGCGATAATATGACAAGTCTAAGTTCTCTCTCAAGATCAAAGCCTCATGACATTATCGTCTTGCGATGAAATCGCAGGACGTCTTTACACTTTCGTGTAAAAACCCATTGATCTCATCTTAACTTTTGGCTTGTTGCCTCTGCATCATTTATGACACGCGATAATATGATAGGCCTAAATGTTCTTGCGATCATAAAGCCCCATGATATTGCCGTCTTAAGACACTTATCAGCTCCCTAATGGAGGGTGCCGCCCTTATCTTCCCCCTGGTTGCCCCTTCAAGGAGGGCACATCGTCCATACAAGACTAGCTCCTCCCATCCAGATTTACCAACAACCAGCTTTTTTCGCAGCCTGTTGTCCTTTATGCCTATATGGCTTATAGTTACAAGACTGCACCCTAAGTGGGGTTTTCTTCAGGCCAAGTGCATCATAGCCAAGACTTACCAAGGATGGCAAGAGAGTTTCGTACGCTCTGGGCACCCTTGGCTCAACCGTGTACCTCGGCGCCTTGGTCATACTTTGCACTTCTTGGAAGAGATTCTCAGTCGTCCAACCAGGGTATAACCATATATAGTTGGAAATCCAAGATCTCTCTCCCGGATAGGTTTTCTTTAACCCCAACATCTTCATGACTCAGGTTCCAGCGGCGGTATAACCTTATCGCTGAGTCATGTCAAGAGATACCCCCTTTATGACGCGCTATTAGGTCTTCAATTTGCCTCTTACGAAATTTTATTCGCGAACTAGGGTGCACGCCATAAAGATTCGTCCCATTCTTATGTCTCTGCGAAAATTGTATTCGCACTTCTCGTGAGTATTGTAACTCAGATAGAATTTCATAACTTTGATCATTTTGGTAAAGTTTTTGCGATTCTTTCAAGCAGAATATTTTATTCAATTATATATTTTTCAGACAAGTTATTTATAAAGTTCTCTAAAGTTCATCACTTTACCTCTCTACTTACTATTTTCTGATTCTGCTTTTTTGCTACGCTTTGCTGTTTTTTCCTTTTCTGCGAGATGATCGCCACCAGCTTTCACATCCTCTTTTCGTTCTATTGTATCAATCATTAACCTTTCACATTTCTGTCGATGCTTGATTTTGCACTTCCAATTGCTATTCTTTTCAGCTCTTTCCTCGCAAGACTTCATATCAATTTCATAACATTTCTTTCTTTCTCCCCAATCTCCTTTAATAACTCCAACACCTTTTGGATGAGGAAACTTGATACACTGGTGATAAGTAGATGCTACGCCCAATATCCCGTGTAACCAAGGTCTTCCTATCAAAGCATTATAGGGTGATTCGATATCTACCACACAGAATAATATTTTTGAAGATATTCCTTTTAACGGTATCTGCATTTCAATTTCCACTTTTGGTTTGTTAGTTGTACCGTTAAATCCATAGATTTTGTATGTTGATGGTATCAGATCTTCATCCTTTCCACCCATGGTTTTAAAGGTATGATAGAATAAGATATCAACTAAACTCCCTGTATCTATTAAGACTTAGTTGATGTCCCATGAATCTTCAATTTTACTATCATTTTCTTCATCTTCTTCTTGCATTTGTTTTGGATTAATCTCCAATCTCACGACCAATGGGTTATCATGCTGCTCGCCAATCTCAGGAACATCTTGCGCAGTGAAAGATATAGTTTGTGTCTGCCACTCTTCTAATGGCGAGGCTATCGCTATATTCATTATTTCTCTTCTATTCATGTCTTTTTCGAAGACTCTTCTTAAGACATTATCATGGAAATCTTCCACAGTTCTATACGAGTGTACAATGGAATTGCAGAACAAATTTTTTGCTTTAGCCCCTAATTCTATCACAAATGTTTCTGCTCCTTTTACAGCATTCACTCTGCGAGTTTCCGGTGGTGGTGGTAATCGCTGAGATTGTGGATGTACTACTAGAAAGTTATTTAACTTCCCTTGATCAATCATTCTCAAAATTATCCTCTTTACATTCCTACAATCATTTATTGAATGGCCATGAAAATGATGGTAAGGACAGAATTCTTGACTTTGGCTATTTGGATGGGGTTCTTTCCCCATGTTCCATGGAGATGGTATGTTTTCCATCAAAATGATAGCTTCCCAAATTTTTTCTATGCTAGTATTAAGCGGTGGCATCTTGATTTCTTCCCATACTATCCTTTGATTTCCTTGCCCTCTAAAGTTATTTTGATTCTGTCCACCATATGTTTCTTGCGGTTGATCGAGTCTTTGAATCTTATTATTTCCACCGCGATTGTAATAAGTCTTTTCCCTCTCATATTATTCTTGATCTCGACTGCCCATCGCTACTAATTTTTGTTGGTTATCAATTGGCACCTTCTCTTGTTGTGGTTGCGAGGTGCTCGCTACATTATTTATCATTTTAGGGAACAAACTTCCACTTGCCGCTAGTGAGCTGGTGTTCGTGATTGGGTATGATTCCATCTCATTTTTTTGCTCCTCCAAAGTAATATATTCTTCCTATAATTCTCGCAGCTCAGTCATAGTGATTGTATTCTTGACTCTGAAAATTTGTATGTATAGTAGATTGGTCGCGAACATTGCATTGATAAAAGACAAGATAAGATATCTCTCATCAACTCTCCCTGCCATATCACTGCACATTGATTTCCATCTTATAGTTAAATGCTTCAAACTCTCACCAATTCTCTGTCTCAACCCAAACACATCTTCAATACCCGGCCGCGATGAATTGTTGCTAATGTACGCTCCTAAAAATGTAGCTTGTAAATGATCAAAAGAAGTTATAGTATTTTTTGGTAATCCCTCAAAAAATTTCAACACCTCGCCAGTTAAGCTAGATGCAAAATATTTGCACAGCACAGCATCATGATTCTCCCACTGTAACATACATCTTACATAAGCTTTGACGTGTTGAACAACACAAGTAGTTCCATCAAAAATGCTGGTTAACGCTGGTAAATTGCATTTTGGAGGTATCCCTCTTAACTGTACTTCTTGAGTAAATGGAGTTCTTACAGCTTCTTCAATAGCTTCATCAAGTTGCCTTATCCCTCCTTCTCTTCTACTGTTTATCATCCCTCGCATTTCTGCTAATTCTCTCAATATTTGCTCATTCTCAGTCGAGCTTTGTTCCATTGGCCTCTTTAATGTTGTTTCCATTCTCCTGCATTCTTGCCTTTCTTGTCTTGCGAGATTCTGTGCATCTTCTTCTTCATTATCACCTCGTCTTTCTCTGCGATTTTCTCTTTCATCTTCCTCTTGATATCGTATTTGTCTATCTGCTTCTCTGCGAATTTCTTCATTTCTCCTTATTTCTCTTCACTGTCTTTCTATTCCCCTCTATATTCTATCATATTCCTCTTGGATATTACCATTGTAGCGATTTTGAGTACGCCTCCTTTCTCGATTTTCATGATTATTTTGTCGTACTTCCTCTTGAAATTCTTGTTCTTCTATTTCTGCTCTTAATCTCTCCCTCTCGCAAGCCAAGCGTGCTTGTTCAGCACAATGCCTCTCAATTTTTTCCTCAATTATTCTTTGATTCCTTTGATTCTCTCGCTCATGCAATATTCTTCTACCTTCTTCTAGATTTTCTTCTTCAATTTGGTTGTTTCTTCCCTCTCGATTTCTACTGTCTCGCGGATCATGGTGATCACCAATTTCCTCTTCTTCTCTATTTTGCATTTCTCTTCGAGTATTTTCTCCAACATTTCTTATAGGGGAATTTTGCCTTGGTTTTTCTCTGAATGATCTTGAATTTGACCTAATAGTACTCCTTGATCTCCTCCTTTGTAACCTCAAATTCTCCATTCTTAACTCGTGATTTTTCCTTGTTAAATTCGCACGCTCTTCTGCCTCTAATCTCCTTTCTTCCTTTATTTATTGTCTTAAATCATCTACTATTTCATTTTCACGCCCTTCATGAATTAATCTTCCTGCCATTTCTTGATTTGTTTCTCCTTTTTCTTCATTTCTTAATTGTCGATTTTCTGTTTCTTCCATTGAATCCGATCTCCAAGTATGCACACTCACTCTATCATGATCCACATTCCTATCTTGTGTTTGTGTTTGTTGATTCGGCCGTTGAATTAAATTTTCTGCTTCATTTCTTATTCTATTTCTTCCTGATCTTATTCTCAAAGATTCTTCCAATTCACCTGTTCCCTCACCTGCAAGTCTTTTACTTCTTCTCATTGTCGTTGGTGGTTCTGATGTATTTCTTCTCCTTCTAGCCATTTCTTCAATTCTAACAATTTCTTCAAATCTTCAAGTTGCAATTTGAGATTTATTAGATTGATTGAATTCCATGTTTCTGGGCGCCAAAATGTAGTTGCAGGATTTCCCACACTACACCCTTATCAAGATTCTATGAGAATTAAGTCATAATCGAGAATAAACAACAACAATTTTATTAATTCTCTTTTGGGAAGATTTACAAGAAATATCAAAACTCAGAAATACAACTTTTCTTTATGGAGTTTCTCTCTCTTCAAGACTCTTTCAACTCAAAAAAATGCATCATCCTTTTCTGGATCTATCGTGCCCTTTATATATGGATTTACATAATGGATGACAGCTAAATTTTCCTCCTGTTTCGGATTCATTCTGCGATCTTATCGCGATCGTCACAATATTTCTCTATCGCAAGCATGATGACCATTGCAAGATCAATCTTATTCTTCTTTTACTTCTTCCATCGTCAGTTTATTTTAGATGTTCTGTAACGCTCGTGAACTGTCGTTGAAGAATTAGCAGTGACGCTCGCAGAAGTGTTGTTAATATCGCAGGAATAGTGTTGTAGCGATATTCTGGTACTACAGTTTTAATTTGTCCTTGATTCCAGACCAAGATTCTAAATCAAAACTTTCCCTTAAGTTATTTACTGATTATCAATGTTCTCGCGAAAAAATCATAATATCGCTAGGACAACTTGAAGCTGGTCTTCCCATCCCTCTTTATGATCCCGAGCATCCGCTGTTTTATCAAATAATTTCTGACGAGAGATTCTCGCGATCAATATACCAACTGGGCGGAGATTGCATCAGATTACTACTTGAATACGCTTCTCGCGGTGCTGGTAAATGAACTCGCTACCCTGAGGCTCTAAAGAATCCTTTGTTCAAAGATGTCCCCATTGTTTCTCGCGATTATACCGTGGATAACTTTTTTGCAAACTATAGTATAGTTCCTATGAAGAGGGATAGTACATGTTGGGGTGTTCGTTTGAAGAAAGAGAAGGTCTCTGGTGACAATGCTCTTATGATGGATATTGATTTCCATACACCTACTAATCAAGGTCCTCGTCATTCTAGCGATGACAAGTGATTCATCTTCCCATTAAGCCTTGAAGGTCCTTATATTTCCGGTTCTCGCGAACTTCCCGAGAATCTCGCAGAATATCAACCCTGGGTCTTCATTTGGCCTGAGAAAACTAAAGAAGTATGTTCTCTCAACTTTTCATATTATTAACGTTTATTTTCTTCTTTATATTCTCGCCAACATCTTCTTTATATTCTCGCTAACTATTTTGGTTTTTTCTCAAAATTGAGAGAATGAAACTCTTAGAAAACCCAGCATTCGCCTGGCTTTGATGTCTTTCACAGATGAAGTAAGAAATATTTCTTTATAAGTTTTAACAATATATTGTTGCCCCTATTTCTTATCTTCATCTGTGCTCGCAGGAAATCGAAGAATTAGACCCACTGCCTCCTCCAAAAATCAAGGAAAAATCTCCAAAGGAACCATCTGGGAAACCTATAAAGGAGAAGTCTACTACTTCTTGTAGGGGAAGATCTTATGCCCCTCGCAATGAAGAATCTAGCGATCCTCCACTTAAGAGAAGAAAAACTCAACCTTCTTCTTATTCAACTCCTCAAATAATTCCAGAAAATCCAAGTGTTGATCTTGATAAGGATATTGACGAGGATTTTAATGCTGGCGGTTTTCCTTCAATAAGAAATTCTTCTTCTTCTGATACCTCAATGACTTATCTATCCAGAATTTTCAGCGATATTTCCCATAGCATGACCTCTAATGGCGAGGATGAAGTTATTGAAAAGACATCCCAAGCTCTCGCTAAAGTTTGCGATGCCCCAATCTTAGTAGATAATGATTCTCTCCAAGGAATCTCAAGATCACTGACTCCCAGTCTCTTGAATTCTCTTGGTGCTTTGGTATGTTTTCACTTCCTTAGTTTGTTTATTTTTTTTCATCGCTAGATTTTAACTTGTTTTTCTTCTTCGCAGGTTGGAAGAGCTTCTTTTGCTGTTGCTTCTGATTTAGACAAAATATGCTTCTACGCTGAAGAGAAAGATGTTAAAGTTCGCCAAGATAAAGAAAAACTAGAGTCTGAAGTTATTGAACTTTGTAAGAAAAATAAACAGATGGAGACAGAAGCTTCTGTTGATAATCAAAATATCGCTAATCTTGATAAAGCTAACCAACAACTTTATGGTATGACTGATTTCCCTTCTCTCTTAATTCTTTTTGTTTTATCGCGGCTTATTCAAGCAACTACTTTTAACTTGCAGATGTTTATGGTCTCACTGACGAGGCTATAATCTTTCAAACTTTCCATGAACCTGTATATGATCATACTCTTTTTGCTAGTCTTAATAATTCCTTAAGTACTTTCTCAGATGATAAAATTAACTCCCTCTCCATAGATGACCTTAGATCCAAGTTTACTCTCTTAAAACTTGAACACAGATTCAATTTAGGCTTGAATGACAAATATAGGCGCTTTTATCTTGATTCGAAGAAAGAAATAGAAAAATTAAGGCAGAAGAATAGAGATCTTATTGACGAGAAGGATCTTGCCATAAAAAAGGGATATAAAACCTTAGCATATTTCCATAAAACTCTCCTTGAGGTTCAAATGGTCAGAGATAAACTTATCCACGAGAATGAAGATCTTCTTACGATGGAGACTCAAATTCGATCCCATCTCCTCATTAATAGTGATGATGAGTTTGCTTGGGTTGCGAAGGTTCTTGACAATGCCATAAATGATTTCGGTGTAAATGTTAGCCTTCAAGTTGAACAGGAGGCTCTAATTAGAGATATGATTTCTAACCGAGAAGGTTATTATCTATTCTTCTTCTCGCTAGTTTCTTGTTTTTATTACTCTTCTTTATAAAATTTCTAACTTGTTGTCATATTATTGTAGAAGATGAAAAAGGTTATCTTGAAAGAATCAAGGAGCTTGAAAAGAGAAGGATCAGCTCGTGAATACTCTTGCTGCTCGCAATAATAAATATTCGCAATTGAAGAAGCAGTTTGGCATCACTACCGTGAACTTCAATAGATCTCTCATTGTTGTTCACAATGATTCTGTTAACTTGGTATGCAATGACCATGGTATCTCATCTTCTATATACCCTGATCTCGCAAAAGAGGTTCCCGCAGTGATTCCAAATCTTGACATCTCTGATAGTGAAGCTGAGGATTCTGATGAGGAAGAAAATGATAATAATGATGATGAAGGTGAAAAGTCTGGTGGAGAAGAAGATAGTGATGATAATGTTGAAAGGGAAAAATCTAGCGATGAAGAGGAATCTGACAAAGAAGATGGCGATGGATCTAACTAGTTCTTCTTTTTCCTTCTCTTTTTTCTATAATATTGCCGTTAGTTTCTCTAAATTTGTAAATTTCTTTCGCCTCTTTTGCTTCTACTTGTAAGAATCAAAGAAACAACTCTTTTTCTGCGAGTTAATCAATCAATATAACTATTATTCTTTTAATTATCTGCGTGCTTGTATCTATGCAATTCTTGTATCTATGCAGTTTTTATATGATAGATGAATAATAATTTCATCGTTCTTTCCTCTATTATTCATCTGCAATATAAATATTATTTAAAGATTAAATAAAAATTAAAACTTGCCTTAATATTGGCGATCTTACCGTCAACAATAATTGCGTGAAATCGCAATTTTCGTAACATCTGCGAGTATTATCGCAGTAATCTTGTGGTCTTATTGTGCCTTCCTAATTAAAGGTCTTATTTTTCCACGTCCCTTCTTTTTGCGACAAAATCGCAGGACGTCTTTACATTTGCATGTATTGACCCATTGATCTTGTCTTAAATTTCTTCTTTGATTATATTGCGATAATATGACAAGTCTAAGTTCTCTCGCAAGATCAAAGCCTCGTGACATTATCGTCTTGCAATGAAATCACATGACGTCTTTAAACTTTCATGTAAAAACCCATTGATCTCATCTTAACTTTTGGCTTGTTTCCTCTGTATAATTTACGTCACGCGACAATATGACAGGCCTAAATATTCTTACGATCATAAATCCCCATGACATTGCCGTCTTAAGACACTTATCAGCTCCCTAATGGAGGGTGACGCCCTTATCTTCCCCCTGGTTTCCCTTCAAGGAGGTCACATCGGCCATACAAGACTAGCCCCTCCCATCCATATTTACCAACAACCAGCTTTTTTTCGCAGCCTCTTGTCCTTTGTGCCTATATGGCTTATAGTTACAAGACTGCACCCTAAGTGGGTTTTTCTTCAGGCCAAGTGTATTGTAGCCAAGACTTACCAAGAATGGAAAGAGAGTTTCGTACGCTCCGGGCTCTCTTGGCTCAACCGTGTACCTCGGCGCCTTGTCATACTTTGCACTTCTTAGAAGAGATTCTCAGTCATCCAACCAGGGTATAACCATATATAGTTGGAAATCCAAGATCTCTCTCCCGGATAGGTTTTCTTTAACCCCAACATCTTCATGACTCAGGTTCCAGCAGCGGTATAACCTTATCGCTGAGTCATGTCAAGAGATACCCCCTTTATGACGCGCTATTAGGTATTACATTTTCCTCTTGCGAGATTTTATTCGCGAACTAGGGTGCACGCCATAAAAGTTCGTCCCATTCTTTAATCTCTGCGAAATTTTATTCGCGCTTCTCACGAGTATTGCAACTCTGATAGAATTTCATAACTTTGATCATTTTGGTAAAGTGTTGCGATTCTTTGAAGCAGAATCTTTTGATCAATTACATATTTTTCAAACAAGTTATTCATAAAGTTCTCTAATGTTCATCATTTTACCTCTCTACTTACTATCTTTTGATTCTGCTTTTCTGCTACGTTTTGCTGTTTTTTCTTTTTCTGCAAGACGCTCGCCATCAGCTTGTACATCCTCTTTTTGTTCTATTGCATCAATCATTAACCTTTCACATTTCTGTCGTTGCTTGATTTTGCACTTCCAATTGCTATTCTTTTCATCTCTTTCCTCACAAAACTTCATATCGATTTCATAACATTTCTTGCTTTCTCCCCAATGTCCTTTAATAACTCCAACGCCTTTTGGATGAGGAAACTTGATGCACTGGTGATAAGTAGATGCTACACCCAATATCCCGTGTAACCAAGGTTTTCCTATCAAAGCATTGTAGGGTGATTCGATATCTACCACACATAATAATATTTTTGAAGATATTCCTTTTAACGGTATCTGCATTTCAATTTCCCCTTTTGGTTTGTTAGCTGTACCATTAAATCCATAGATTTTGTATGTTGATGGTATCATATCTTCATCCTTTCCACCCATGGTTTTAAAGGTATGATAGAATAAGATATCAACTGAACTCCCTGTATATATTAAGACTCTGTTGATTGCCCATGAATCTTCAATTTTACTATCATTTTCTTCATCCTCTTCTTGCATTTGTTTTGGATTAATCTCCAATCTCACGACCAATGGGTTATCATGCTGCTCTCCAATCTCAGGTACATCTTGCGCAGTGAAAGATAGAGTTTGTTTCTGCCATTCTTCCAATGGCGAGGCTCTCTCTATGTTCATTATCTCTTCTCCATTCATGTCTCTTGCCAAGACTCTGCTTAAGACATTATCATGGAAATCTTCCACAGTTCTATATGAGTGTACAATGGAATTGCAGAACAAATTTTTTGCTTTAGCCCCTACTTCTATCACAAATGTTTCCGCTCCTTTTACAGCATTCACTCTGCGAGCTTCCGGTGGTGGTGGTAATCGTTGAGATTGTGGATGTCCTACTAGAAAGTGATTTAATTTCCCTTGATCAATCATTCTCAAAATTATCCTCTTTACATTCCTACAATGATTTATTGAATGGCCATGAAAATGATGGTAAGGACAGAATTCTTGATTTCGGCTGTTTGGATGGGGTTCTTTCCCCATGTTCCATGGAGATGGTATATTTTCCATTAAAATGATAGCTTCCCAAAAAATTTCTATGTTGGTATTGAGGGGTGGCATTTTGATTTCTTCCCATATTATCTTCTGATTACCTTGCCCTCTAAAATTATTCTGTCTTTGTCCACCATAGGTTTCTTGCGGTTGATCGAGTCTTTGAATCTTATTATTTCCACCGCGATTGTAATAATTCTTCTCCCTCTCATATTCTTCTTGATCTTGACTGCCCATCGCTACCAATTTTTGTTGGTTATCAATTACTACTTTCTCTTGTTATGTCTGCGAGGTACTCGCCACATTATTTATCATTTTAGGTAGCAAACTTCCACTTGTCGTTAGCGAGCTGGTGTTCACGATTGGATATGATTCCATTTCATTTTGTTTTTCCTCCAAAGCAATGTATTTTTCTGCAGTTCTCGCAATTCAGTCATAGTAATTGTGTTCTTGACTCTGAAGATTTGAATATACAGCAAATTAGTCGCGAACATTGCATTAATGAAGGATAAGATCAGGTATCTTTCATCCACTCTTCTAGCCATCTCGCTGCACATTGATTTCCACCTTATGGTTAAGTGCTTCAGACTCTCACTAACTCTTTGTTTTAACCCAAACACATCTTCAATACCTGGTCGTGATGAATTGTTACTAATATACGCTCCTAAAAATGTAGCTTGTAGATGATCAAAAGAAGTAATGGTATTTTTTGGCAATCCTTCGAAACATTTCAACGCCTCGCCAGTTAAGCTAGATGCAAAATATTTGCATAGCACAACATCATGATTCTCCCATTGTAGCATACATCTAACATAAGATTTAACATGTTGAACTACACAAGTAGTTCCATCAAAAATGTTGGTTAATGCTGGTAAATTGCATTTTGGTGGTATCCCTCTTAACTGTACTTCTTGAGTAAATGGAGTTGTAGCAGCTTATTCAATAGCTTCATCCAGTTGCCTTCCACCTCCTTCTCTTCTATTTCTCATCATTCCTCGCATTTTAGCTAATTCTCTCAATATTTTCTCATTCTCAACTGAATTTTGTTCCATTGGCCTCTTTAATGTTGCTTCCTTATCATGTGTTCTTTCCTTTCTTGTCTTGCGAAATTTTGTGTGACTTCTTCTTCATCATCACCTCGTCTTTCTCTGCGATTTTCTCTTTCATCTTCCTCTTGATATCGTAATTGCCTATCTACTTCTCTGCGAATTTCTTCATTTCTCCTTGTTTTTCTTCGCTGTCTCTCTATTCCCCTCTGTATTCTATCATACTCCTCCTGAATATTACCATTGTAGCGATTTTGTGTACGTCTCCTTTCTCGATTTTCATGATTATTTTGTCGTACAGCCTCTCGAAATTCTTTTTCTTCTACTTCTGCTCTTAATCTCTCTCTCTCGCAAGCCAGGCGTGCTTGTTCAGCATAATGTCTCTCAATTTCTTCCTCAATTATTCTTTGATTCCTTTGATTCTCTCCCCCATGTAATATTCTCCTTCCTTCCTCTGGATTTTCTTCTTCATTTTGGTTGTTTCTTCCCTCTCGATCTCGGTTGTCACGCAGATTATAGCGATCACCAATTACTTCTTCTTATCTATTTTGCATTTCTCTTCGAGTATTATCTCCAACATTTTTTATAGGGGAATTTTTCCTTGGTTCTTCTCTGAATGATCTTGAATTTGACCTAACAGTACTTCTTGACCTCCTTCTTTGTAACCTCAAATTCTCCATTCTTAATTCATGATTTTGTCTTGTTAAATTCGCACGCTCTTCTGCCTCTAATCTCTTTTCTTCATGTATTCTTTGTCTCAAATCATCTACTATTTCATTTTCACATCCTTCATGAATTAATCTTCCTGCCATTTCTTGATTTGTTTCTCCTTCTTCTTCATTTCTTAATTGTCGATTTTCTGCTTCTTCCGATGAATTCGATCTCCAAGTATGCACACTCACTCTATCATGATCCACATTCCTATCTTGTGTTTGTGTTTGTTGATTCGGCTGTTGAATCGAATTTTCTGCTTCATTTCTTATTCTAATTCTTCCTGATCTTATTCTCAAAGATTCTTCCAATTCTCTTATTCTCTCCCCTGCAAGTTTTTTACTTCTCCTCACAGTCGTTGGTGGTTCTGAGGTATTTCTTCTTCTTCTAGCCATTTCTTCAATTCTAACAATTTCTCCAAATCTTCAAGTTACAATTTGAGATTTCTTAGATTGTTTTTCCGTGTTTCTGGGCGCCAAAATGTAGTTGCAGGATTTCCCACACTACACCCTTGTCAAGATTCTATAGAAATCTACTAAAGATCAATTAAACTTCAAAGATTTAAACGACATTTTATTATTCAAATCTCAGAAATGTTTACAAAATTGAATGAAATCAAAGATTACAAGTATTCTCTTTGAGTTTCTCTCTCCTCAAGACTCTTTCAACTCTAAAAAATGCATCATCCTTTTCTGTATCTATCGTGCCCTTTATATAGGGATTTACATAATGGATGACAACTAAGTTTTCCTCCTATTTCGGATTTATTCTACGATCTTATCGCGATCGTTACAATATTTCTCTATCGCAAGCATGATGACCATCGCAGGATCAATCATATTCTTCATTTACTTCTTCCATCATGAGTTTCTTTTAGTTGTTCTGTAACTCTCGTGAAATGTCGTTGAAGAATTATTAGTGACGCTCGCAGAAATGTTGTTAATATCGCAGGAATAGTGTTGTAGCGATATTCTGGTACTACAATTGGAAAAGGTATGGAAATTGTGGAATCATAATGAAATTCTCAAAGAGATTATTCATGACTAAACGAGAACATATTAACTTTACTTTAAATGATATCACAGAGTCGAAACTTAGTGACTTCATCTAGGAGTTTATTAAGATACAAGTTAACCCCTACTTGTTATACAACCTCTTTTCCCCTCAAAGATATAGCAATTAAGCACAAGTTCAATTAAGAACTCTCCCTTATAAAATGTCATTCCCAAAAGAACAACACGAGTAACCTTACTCCAGGGAGAAGGATTTATATATTGGATTTTAGAAATCCCACAAGGATATATGAGCTAAGAACCAATCATTAAAAGTCTCTCATGAGATCGTGTTATTAAAAAAAAAATTAGAACTATCTCATGGTAAACAATACACAATATGTAATCATGAAGATCAAGTATTGTGATCATCATTTCTAAGATACAAACTTGTATAAACAAGAATTGATATGCTTAGAAGAAAGAATAACCTTTTTCCACAAGGATTTACACCAAGAATGGTTACCATAAGTGTATGAAAAAGTTTCTTTGATAATAAAAACCAACATCCAATGGCTTTGATTATTGCTTCTAACCTGTTATACTTAAGAATTTCAATCACAAATCAAGTTAGGTAATTAAGAATCATACACGTGGTATTTAGCCATATTCATCTAACACTTCTAGATCAAATGAATCTAATTGTGTTACTCATAGAGTTATTCAACTGTTTATATTCTCATAGAAGTATACAAGATACAATTGAAAAAAAATCGATTTGGATTCACTCGAATCAAATCATGAACATTATAGCCACGGTTTGCAAAAGATTGCATTCTTTATTATATAAAAGTATTTGTTCATGACTTAGCCGATTTTAGAACATAATCCACTCAATTATGCAAATGGGTACGCATACCTAAGTAGCCGGACTTGGATTGTGTTCGCCAGTATGCAAACGGGTACACATACTGTCGTATACTTCCAAATTTCAGTTAAAACCAGTACGCGTATAGGTACGCATACTTCATTAACCAGACTTCAACTTGAAAAAACGGGGGTCTAACAACCTCACCCAATATTTTGATTAGCAATCTGTATGGACTAACTCTAATATATACTTTTAAGAGAATCAACTACACAGTCAGACTCAATCTTAATAAAAAGTATATCAATGAATTAATATCTCTATCTCTCGATTTGATCTATACTCAAGCAAATAGAAATCTGCGAGTCTTTATCAAATACAAGAGATATAAACTTGGATGGTACCAAAGACCAATATCCAAGGATCAATCAATTTCCAATCAACAACCAAAGGTTGGATTTCACAATTGATCGATACAATGCACAACCTGTGATATTTCAATTATATAACAAAATATAATGTGAAATATAAATAACACAGACACCAGAAATTTTGTTAACGAGGAAACCGCAAATGCAGAAAAAACCAAGGGACCTAGTCCAGATTGAACACCACACTGTATTAAGCTGCTACAGACACTAGCCTACTACAAACTAACTTCGGTCTGGACTGTAGTTGAACCTTAATCAATATCACACTGATTCAATGTACAATTTTTCTCCTTACATCTCTGATCCCAGTAGGATACTACGCACTTGATTCCCTTAGCTGATCTCACCCACAACCAAGAGTTGCTACGACCCAAAGTCGAAGAATTTAATAAACAAATTTGTATCACACAGAAAAGTCTACGATAATAGATAAATCTGTCTCCCACAGATAAACCTACGAGTTTTATTCAGTATTTTGATAAAATCAAAGTGAACAGGAACTAATCAATAACCCAGACTTATATTCCCGAAGAACAGCCTAGAATTATTGATCAGCTCACAACAATCTAAATCGGGAAGGGAGCGAAACTTGATATTTCGGAATCACAAACGATGAGACGAAGATGTTTGTGATTTATTTTTATCTTGCCCTATCGGAGATATAATCTCAAGATAATTATTCAATTGAACTCGTACGATATAAAATGGCAAGATCAGATCGCTCAACTACAAGAGAAGTAGTTTCGTCTGGCTTCACGATCCCAAGGAGAATCGACTCTAGCAAACCAACTATTATCACACAAAAGGTGTGGGGATTAGTTTTTCCAGTTGCTAGACATCTTCTTTATATAGTTTTCAAATCAGGGTTTGCAATCTAAGTTACCTTGGTAACAAAGCATTCAATATTCACCGTTAGATGAAAAACCTGATTTATCCAAGCTAATATATTTCAACCGTTAGATCAAAACTTAGCTTGTCACACACAAATGGAATGTATTTCATTTAGGTTTGAGTAACCGTACCTAAACGTGTACATTTGGTTGGTTCACACCAGTGGTTAGTTATATGAGCACTTTAATATCAACCATATTTATCTTCTTCACAACTAGTTCAAATGACTCAAAAGAACTAGTTGAAGAGTTATTCAATTTCTTAGATCTTTATACATAGACACAATTGAAACAAAATCGGTTTGATTCACTCGAATAAATTCATGAACAATATAGCCACGGTTTGCAAATATTGCATTCCTTATTGATTTATTGTTTAAGTTCATGAGCTAACCGATTTGACAAATATAACCATCTTGGGTACGCGTATGGGTATGCGTACCTTAGCTACCAGATTTGAGTTTATAAACTTAGCAGAAATTTTCGGTTCGAAAACTTCTGTGGGTACACATACAGGTACGTGTACCTAAGGTGACTGGTTTACTAGTTTGTAAACTACAAACTCAGCAGAAATTCTCGGTTCAAGAACTTCCGCCAGTACGCGTACCCAACCTTCCTCCTTCACCAATACCGCATGCACACATATGCACACACTTGGCTTCCGGTACATGGATTTATACACTAATGTGCGAACACACTATATATGCTTATATCCATATGTGGTTATGTAATCTCAACTCTACATTTCAATTATTGAAATATTCTTCTATAATGTTATAATAGTCGTTAGACATAAGAATCGACTATCATCACCAAACCTATTTTCAAGATTAAAACGTCATCATGACTTTCGTCATGGGTAAAGATGAAAAGTGGTTAAATCAAAAGCTTACCAACATATATTTTGAGAAAAATATAGGCGAGTAAACTTGGATCGACATAGAAAATGTGTATGTATGAAAACTATCATACTTATACGATTGTTGTCTCAAGAGTATGAGATAGATAGACTTTTGAGTGCTAGTTAAGTTTAAGTCTCCACATACCTTTTTGGTTGGATGAAGTTACATTGGTTCCTTGAGTATTTCTTCGTCTTCGTAAGATAATCGTCATATAGTATGGAGCTCAACTATACTTAACTATCCTAGACCGAGACTTAGTCATAAGTAAACTAGAAATCAAGACGTATAGTTTTGATCACTAATATTGACAAACGTGCTTGAGATAGCAACGCATGCGAGTTCGACTGAGCAATGCCCTAACACAACTGACTTCGCCAGTACGCGTACAAGTATGCATACTCCATCTCCCGGACTTTACCTGACAAACTAATATGTATACGGGTATGCATACTCAGTTCCGGTCTTAGATCAACGCATATGAAAGTACGCATACTGTGCTTATAATCCAATCATGGTTAAGTGTTCTAAACTCTTATTTCAATCATTAAAACATTCTTATAAGAGAGGAATAGATGTATCACACAAACTATTAGCTTCAAAGCAATTTTCAAGTGATCGATAGATCAATACGAAACATTCTGAGTCTATATAAAATGATTGTGTCACACAAATCATGTAATATTTTACCAGGTGATTTTCACATGATCATCTTTTGACTTTCGCCAAGAATATAATATGAATCTAGCTAAAGCGAAAAGCTTCCACATATATAAAAAAAAAATACCCAACATAATATGTGCGCCCCAAATCTTTTGAAATCCTCACCGCATTTACAAGGGCTCTTGGTGAGGATGCACTTCCAATACAATCAAGTTGTGTTTAGGTGAAAAAAATCTTGCTCACCACAGGTATTCGAAACAAAATCATGCATAGACTCTAGAAATTTAACAACTTCCTTTAAACTTTCAATAACTATTCCATACCTTTTTAAGATGTTATCCCTTGTCGAACTCTTGTCTGGGAGATCCTTCTTAATAGCACTCGTTGCTTTATTGATCTTCTTTGGTACCCATTTCTGAGCAGCTTTCGGAACAACGTATTTCTTTTTCTCCCTAATATAATTATGAAACTTTGGGGGGGAAATACTGGAAGAACTGATATTATGAGACACGTATTTTCTCCAGTTTGGAACATCAGATCTTGTCATCTTAATAGAATCAGATCTGGTTTTATCTCGTTTAAGAAATCTGCAATTCATTTGCAAGTGACCTGGTTTTCCACAATAAGATCAATGCTTAGTAGAATGGAAAGAAGTTATGTTTAATGTTACCTGAATGTGTATGTGCTTGCTTTGGAGATTGACATAATTTCCTATTTTCGTCATCGGTAGTTGGTAGAGATACTTCACTTTTGTCAACCGTGGAAGGTTTTAGTTGAAAAGAATCTTTAGCTCTGAAAAATTTTACCTCTTTGCAAATACCATGAGCATCTATTCCCAATCCTCGTGTATCATGATGAATTCTACATGCTCCCAATATTGAGATTAATTTATCTGAGATGATATTTATAGACGAACTCTCTTTTAAGATCGAGTTTTCTTTCTCCAACCTTTTGACCTTTTCAACCGCAATAACTAGCTAGATTATTCTTGGATGATTTATATTCAACTTTGATATCTTCTCATTCCGAATCAAATAACAAGTTTATCTCAATGTTTTCCAAGTTATCTAGCTTTGCTTGAAGAATAATTTCCCGATCTCGACCTCCGACAATTTCTTCTTTAAGATTTCATATTTCGTTGAGATAATCTCTTGCACCAATAGAATCAAGTTGGTCTTGCAAATATTTATTCCGACTACGAAGTATGTCATATTTAACTTTCTCACTGAAAATGGTGTTTTCATCTTCCGAGAGTTTCTAATGACATTCCTTAAGAAGATTATTAGCAACTGGATTTACATGGAATACTTCTTCGTCAGAATTAGAATCATTATCCAAAAGAATTTTTCCAGAAGCTAATGCAACTTCACCTGCGTACTCTTGGTGATCATAATATTCAGGTTCATCATCAAGAGTAGGAAAAGCTGTTGCATATGCCGATTATCTATGGCTCCAGCTAGGGAATCCAAAGAAAAGTGCCCGAAACCTCGATAGTTAAGGAATTGTGCATCATCATTAGGAGATGTTGTAACTTTAGAAAAACTCTTTTTCCTGTTTCCCAAGAGTTTTCTAAATTGTTGTGGAGTAACATCCTTAGTATCTGGCGAACCAGATTTATCCGGAGATGATTGAGAAGTGTCTGCAACTTTAAGGAAAATCACCCATTTTTCCAGACTGGTGTTCATTATCAAAGATATTTAACTTTTCAACAAGAGTATTTCTAGAGAGTGTAGAAAGATCATTTGCTTTTTCAATGGCATGCTTCTTAGACTTGTATCTTGATGGTAGATACCTGAGAATTTTGCACACAATAACTTTCTCTAGAATAATTCTTCCTAATGAATATGAGGCGTTAACTATTTGAGAAAGTCTTTGGTTAAACTCATCAAAGGTTTCATCATCATACATGCGAAGGTTTTCCCAGTCAGATGCTAGGATTTGAAGCCATGCTTCTTTCTATGTGGCATTCCCTTCAAATACGGTTTCTAAGATATCCCAAGCATCTTTAGACTTATTGCAAGTAGTCATGTGGTGCTGAAGATCTTAGGTAATGGCATGGATGATAGCATTTAATCCGTTGGAATTTTTGTTTGCATTAAGATTCTCAGATTATCATAATCACTAATATCCTTTGCAACAGTTACACCGTCTACTGTAACTAATGAGGATTATAGTCATTAACAATATGAACCCATGATTGAAAATCTCTCCCTTGTATAAAAGCACACATATCAATTTTACACCATAAATAGTTCATGTCATCGAAGTTGGCGGTACATTTATAGAGATAACACTTCTATCCACAATAATTAGATTGCTTAAAATACAGACTTATAAGGTCTTAACGTGTTTTCCTACTCTGATAACAATTGATAAAGCGGGGGTATAACAACCACACCCAATAATTCGTTTGGAAATCTATATGGACCAACTCCAATATAATTCTGAGAGAATCAACTAGACAGTCAGACTCAATCAAGGAAAGATATCAAAGAATTATATCTCAATTTCTTAATTCAATCTGCAATCAAAAAAATAGGAATTTTCGAGCCCGATTGAATATAAGAAATAACTTAGACGATATCAAAAACCAATATCCAAGTGTCAATCAATTTAATCAATAACCAAAGGTTGGATTCACAATTGATTGAACTTACGCACAACCTGTGATATTTTAATTATATAGAAAATATAATGCAGAAAAGAAATAACATAGACACCAGAAGTTTTGTTAACGAGGAAACCGTAAATGCAGAAAAACCTCGGGACCTAGTCCAGAATAAACACACACTGATTATAAGATATTACACCAATTTCCTACTACCGATTTGGACTAGATGTAATACCACAGTCATCTGTATTCAAGCACTTGTATAACTCCTAGCAGAACACTGATTCTATATATGAATATTTCTCGTATAACTTCTAGTGGAACACAAATTCTCTTTAGAAGTTATTCCCAAAAATCTTTTGGCAGAACAAAATTCTCTTCAGAAGATACAACAACACGGTTGATACTTTTCGATCTTTTGTTTTCACAAAATACCAAATCGATTTCCCTTTATATGTAAATCAAGGTTTTGGAAATCTTGTGTTTGTTTTGAGAAAAACAATTACTAAGTAAAAGTACTATCAAAACAAACTTGTAGATTAAGGTTTATTATACTCTTCAAAAATAGGAAGAGAAACCTAATAATTCTACAACAAGAACAACTAGAACAAATATAGAGATATCTTGTTTAAAACTTCTTAAGGATTCTTACGAGATACCTTAATCGAAGTTTTCTTTCTAGCTTCCGATTTCTACTAACAAGTGTTGGTATACGATTGAAAACTGGAATCTATCAAAACTTAGAGTTTATGATCAACAACTCTTAAATGGTTCTATATTAGAAAAGAAGACCTTAGAATAGACAAGAGGTCAAAAACCTAGATTACAAGTTGTAAAAATAATCATGAATATTATTATCAACTTGGCTTTGTGATCCCCAATACAAAGACTTTTATCTCACTCTTGTTCACGAAGAACAGAAGACATGGAAAACAACCTGTGAATCTTACGCCAATTTTCCAAAGGGATGAAAAGGTTTAGCATTCACAAACTCTTTATTTATAGTGAATAAGTTAGCTTGAAATCTAAGCTAGGTTTTAGGCTATTTTCCTTTTTCAATACTCACTTAATTATGGGAGTCTTTCCTAAGTTACAAATATCTTGCATAAATAAATAATTATTAGTATATATTGTATTTATGTGACTAAGAAAGGCTTCTAGTCACGTAATTGGGCTCAAGTCCGTGAACCGTTACAAACAGTTCATGGATTGTTTCCTACTAACGAACTGTAACAATTACTGCAACAGTTATAATTGTTACTTTAATAAATCACTCATAAGTTCATCGTTATAACTCAGAATTGAGTGATTCTTGGCTCGTTGAATTTGTAAGCTCATTCACTATTACATGAGAACCTTTCCAGGGATAAAGGTTATTGTCACAAAAGTCGTGGCTCAAATAACCTCGAGTATATATACATAAATGTACAATTACCGTCATAGGAATTGTTCCATAGAGTGAGCATTTGTTTCGATAGATTAGAAAGGTATAATTAAACAAGAATTCAAATGAAATCAATTACCACATACCTTTGTTGATGAAGTCCTTGTTGATGTCTTCTTGTAGTCTTCAAACTTCATCCTTCAAGGATAGATTCGATTCTACTTCTCACACTTAATCTAGTCTGAAACTATCTTTAGTATACTAAATCAAGAATGCATTTTGGAAACTAAAATTGATTACTAACTTGACATACCAATTCTAGTGGGTTCAACCGAGCAGTGCGCTAATAAGAGTGCTTACAACTGAAGAAGAAGATCTACTGAAGAACTCGGAGGAACTTCATCAACAAAAGGTATATGGAGATTAAAACGTTTCTATCACTCAGAAAGTCTATTCTATTCTTACATATCTCCTGTTAAGACAAGTCGTATATGATATAGTCTTTCATATCATACACATTTAATATTTCAAGCTAAGTATAACTTGCTTATCTATTTCTCGAAATATGTTGATAGTTGTCTGTCTTAGATACATTCATCATCATTCTTGACTTTATGTTAAAGATGATCATGTGGAAATTTCCTTGAAACATCTTACATGATTTATGTGAGATAATCATTTGATGTCGACTTGGAAAGTTTCGTATTGATTATTCAATCACTTGATAATTGCTTATTAGCTAATGGTATGTATGACACATCCATTGTAGTCTTCTAAGAATGTTTTAATGATTGAGTTGGGAGTTTAGAGCTAAAACCTTTGTCGGGAAAACCATCACAATATGCGTACTTAGGTACAAACTGTGTTGATAAGGTTCAGGTCTGTAAAATAGGTATGCATAACCGTTCACATACGGTGTCAATTGTGGAAGTCCAAGAACCAATTACGTGTACCCGTTCGCAAACATTTTTACCTGAAGTTGGGTCCGGAGCTACAGTATGCATACCAGTTCGCATAATGTTGGTCAAGACCAAATTTCCGTAACTTGAGTATGCATACCCATTCACATACTTGAGTGGTTCAAGTTCTAGAATTGGCAAAGTATGTTTTCATACTCATAAAAAAAATACATTTATATAATAAGGAATGCAATATTTGCAAACCATGGGTTTAAATGTTCATGAATTGATTCCTTCGAATCAATCCGATTTTTCTTCAATTTATTCATGTATTTTACTATACGATAATGAACAATTGAACCACTCTATGTAGAAAAAAATTATATCCTTTGATTATCTTTGATCATCATAAGTCGGTTTAGATGTGTTAGATGAATGTGGATTAGAAAAAAGTGTTCATATGGCTAACCTTGGTTAACTATTGTTGAACCAACAAATGTACACGTTTAGGTATGGTTGCCCATATCTAAAAGAAGTATATTTCATTTGTGTGTGACAAACTAATTCCATCCAACAGAGGAGAGATATTGCGTTGGTTTCAATCAAAACTTAGTTTGCATCTTAAATCAGGATTTTATCTAACGGTGAATAATGAATGCTTTGTTTTTAAGCTAACTAAGGAAACCCTGATTTGAAGATTATACATGGGAGAACTCTAGAAACTGGGAAACCTAATCCCCATACCTCTTGTGTGATATTAGTTGCTACTAGAGTTGATTCTCCTTTAACCTTGGGTTTATTCCAAAACTATGTAGGTTAATGACTTAAAGACTCCATTGGGATTCTGAAGCCATATCCAACTACTTTCTCTATAGTTGTGTATTTTTATCTTACTTGTTCTATCATATTGAGTACTATCTTCTCTAAGATTAACTCGAGAATTATCTCGGATAGGTAAGATATACAAACTAATCACAAAGCTCTTCATCATATTATTTGTGATTCTACAATAACTTGTTCTTGTTAGAGCATTGATCGGTTGAACCCACCAAGCGTTGGTATGTCAAGTTTGGTTGTCATATTTTAGTAAATAAAAAATCATTTAAATAGTCACTTGATTATATACTAGAGTCAACTTCGTATAGGTTAGCTTGAAAATATTATGATATGAGACTTACAAGTATTACATGAAGACTTGAAGAATGTGAATAAGTATGGAGCTACAACGACAACATCATCCTTGCTCTTGAGGTTAGTGATATTTGACTTTAACTGTTTCATTCCCTAATGTATCTTTCAAGTCATGCATATTGAAAACATATTGAAGATGTGTATGATACTCTAGCTAGACATAGTATTAAGGAATACAATACGTGGTTTATTGCTTAACCATTAAACTTTGTATATAAGACATTGACATGATCATATGAATGCTATTGTGATTATGTATGGGTATGAGTGAAGATTTCATCCTAGGAAACAACTTTTTTATATTTGTTTAAAGGAAGTAATTTCATAAACTTGTTTTGTAAATCGAAAGGGAAATCGCTAGGCTTATTGGTATTGTTATTCATTACAAATCTATTTTGAATTACCAATATGTGTGTTTAGTATAACTGCTCATAAACTTGTTTATGTATCTTGGTAAAACTATTCACAAGGCTTTAATTATGTATTGGTATGACTTTTATTAGTGAAACCGATCTTAAGTAATCACTCAAGATGGTATGATCGATACCTTGTAAATAACAACTTTTATCTAGTCATTGGGGAACCAATCCTAGTAAGAGGTGCAACAAATTTACAAGAGGGGAATCTATCCTTGTAAGAGGAGCAACACGTTTTTAATAGATGGGGAAATCGATCCTATGAACATGTGCAACAAGTTTGTCAACCAAATTTTGTGGGAACCGATCCTATGGACATGTGCAACCGAATACAAGTAGTTACCATAAGTTGTGGGGAACCGAACCTAGTACAGTCAACCAAATTTTGGTAACTAGTGTGACTATGCACAATTATCACATGGAGGTAGAACCGAAAATTGTTTTGGTAGAACCGTGAAACCCATGATTGGTGATTTGATAGGATAATCAATCACATAGTTATTGGAAGTCAAATGAACCAATTTTAAACTTGTTTGGAAGTGTAGCAAATCGTTTCCAAGATTATAAGTATGAAAAAGGACTTGCAAAGTAAAGATGTCGACATACTTTGAACATGTGCAGTAACTCTTATCATTAATTGTTCAAAGATATTCCTTAATAGCTAAAGGAAAATCCCAGGATCGAAATAAATTGAGAATCTTTTATTTAAGGTTTCTTAGTTTTTATATGCTATTTATTTTCCATAAAATAAATGCATATCTTTAGAAAATAATAATTAGTAATGTGCATTTACTGATTATATATTTTTCTATTAAATTTTGGTCAATATTTGGACAAAGCATTTCCAAGAATTATGAAAACCGAATTTGGAAATATATTGCATATCTTGAGAATATTTTCTGTTTTGGAAATTCCTTGGTGTCCAAACTCCCTTGTATATAAATATTGAAGTTTGCATTTTCGAGAAAACTAATCCTCATAGCCAGCAAAAATATCTAGTTGTGTTGTTACTGGTGGAGCCGCCTATTCGGAGAAGAAAGTAACCTAATTAGGCGAAATCTCTTATGGCCACTCAGTTTAAAGACTTCTTTGGGATTGAGAAGCTCTATTATACCATTGGTGGGAAACTAGATAATTGCGGTTTATTATTAGTTTTCGATTAATTTGATTAACTAACAATTGTTGAACTTTGATTTCACCTAGTTTGTTTATGCTTGAGAATCTTCAATTCTGATATAAGATTCGCTCAAACTAGATCGAAGTTTAGACGGGGATCTTTAGACTGTGTGTAGATCTAAAGATGTCTTGTGATAATCCAACGTTAACAGACTTAGTTTTGTGTGTAATTGATCAGAAGATATTCAAGTTGAATGTGTGTAGGTACTTATTGAATATTAAAGAAGATTTGAAGACAATAAGACTTTTTGGGTTCATAATCTTTGGTGTGCACAATACTTGTTTCGGCTGGAAATGGATCCAACTATAATTGGTTTATCCTTGTGGTATATTGGATTGATTAGTTGCATAGATCAACATCAATACAATTCTTTTTGATTAAAAGTATTGATTGCAAAATCTTGAAAATCACTTTGGTAGTTGTTATTGGATTGATCTAAGGACCCGACAAAGGAGTTTATTGGTTAAACGGAAAATCCTTTGTCAAACTCATATTACTTGGTTGAAAAGTGTTATTACCGAACAAATTTGTTACTCCTTTACTGTTTGGAATACGAACCAAAGGAATTGTTCCAAGTACGTGACTTATTACAAGTTGGAGGCGTAGGAATACTGAGGGAACTAGGTGAACTATAGGTTTAGTTGCTTGGTCTCAACTATACGAAGTTGGTTTGATTTTGTATATTGGCTTAATTCTGAGAGTATTCAATTCTGGACTAGGTCCCGGGGTTTTTCTGCATTTGCGGTTTCCTTGTTAACAAACTCGTGATGTGTCTTTTACTTTTCTATTTCCGCAATTATAATTATTTTATTATAATTAGAAGTAAATACACAAACGTCAATTCCTATATTACTTGATAGATAATCCCTTGTGTTTGGTTAAGTCTGAACCTATTATCAAGTAAATATACTTCGTTGTTGTATTGTCTCGATCTTGTATCCATAGACGATCACACGAAATGTGAACCAATTAGTTGTATTGTCTTGACTCAGTCCATAGACAATCACTTTTGGAAAAGGACTTATAGGTGGAAAAGTTTTAGATTGAGGTATATTTGGGTGCCCTCATCTTTTCAGTTTTACTACCATATAATTAAGTTATTTTGAGGTGATTGATATTTCTAGGTGTTATAAAACACCTAATTTTATATCTAGTATTTATGATTTCTTTGCTATTATGCTTGTGAATTACATCTCTTATGTTTAGTTTTGAGTTATTAGGTGCAATGGAGTCCGTGGGCGCAAAAGAAGGAGAAAACGTTTATTTTAAGCAAAAACGGCAAAAAGATCAATTCTCAGGCGATATTTGGAGCAAGCTAATGTTCCGCATGAAGGAGTGAAGGATGAATTATGGGTTGTGTGAAACTGACATGCCAAATAGTACTGGGAAGCCCTTATCCTCACCCATGGGATGTCAATATCAATTCACCTCCTACATAAATCTACAATTCAGAGCACAAATTATTTATTCTCTATCATTAGCTTTTACTCCTCACCCGTTGTCTGAAATCAAGAAGCGATGGCGGCTTCATTGTTCAATAAAAGGGAGAAATTCAGAGAGATTAGGGATCAAGAGACTGATGTAAGAGAGTTCAATAAAGAGAAGATAGGTTAATGATTGAAGCATGAATTCAAACTAGGGTTTGGTGAAGATGAGAGGAGATATACACCACAAGGAAGATGGGTTTATTTCTAGATCTGAGATTTGAAATCGATCTAGGGTTTTCTGAGATACAGATGAAGAAAATAGATGTTCATGGGTTTTGATATGAATTAGAAACATGGGTATGTCTCAGATTCAAGTTTACATCAAGGTAAAATTGTTGTTGCTGTCGACTGAAGCTAAGAATGAAGGATTTGTTGTTGATCGAGAATTGGCCAGGGTTTTGGTTTGATTACAGAAGGTACTGGATGATTTGGTAATAAAGATCATTGTTGTGTTGATGGGTGAGAAGATAAAATGATGCTTTTGAGTTAAGAATCTATAGAAAGTGTAGATACAGTTATTGAGTTTTAAATCCGAGAAGGGTTGAGAGATCATTGAGATGCGAAGATACATCTGGTATTATAAATGGTGAATGGGAAGGTTTGTAGAGAGAATGGAGAAGCTACATCATTGAGGTTCAGGTGGGATTTGAACTGAGTTTGTTGGTGGTTGACTTGAGCTGAGAAAAAGAGAAGGGATGGAATTGCAGGTATAGTTGGTGGTGGATTTGAGAGAATGTAAAGTTGTTGTTGTTGGCTGCCAGGGTTAGATGATGCTATGGTGTTGGTAATGATACAGAGATCGAGTTGTGGATGGACTATAAAGCTGCTTGCAGTGTTTGATTTTCGAAGTGGATATGAAGTTGATATTGTACTGAAGCTAATAAGGTGCTGTCATGGGGCTGAAATTTGAGTGATGCTGCTAATGGGTGTTGCAGGCTTAGAAGATGTTGGGAGCAATGAATGATGGTCGGAGATGCAATTACAGGTAATTGGAGTTGAGAAGAAACTGCTCAAGTACTGAGAAGTTAATGAAATGATGGTGATTTGCTGCTATTGGAGATGGTAGTAGATGCAAACTGGAGTGGTGCTGCTATTGTAATACTGAGGTTAACAGGAAGCTACAAAATGGATGTTAGATGGGGATTTGCAGGTAAAGGAGTTGTGGCTTTGATCTGAAATTACAAGTAAATATCAACTGAAGTGGAATTGGTTTGATGGTGGTGCAAAAGGCAGCAAAAATTAGTGTTGCAGGGGATGTGATTGAATATGAAGTTGTAGTACATGAGTTGCAGTCAGATAGCAGGAATGGCAATTACAAGATTGAGATAGAAATGTAATGATGTTGACAAGAAGCTATGTAGCATGGCATTTCATGTGCAATTGCAGGAAATAAAATGAAGTATGGCTGTGAAGTTGAGCTACAGATGATGCAATTGACATGGTTGAATGGTTTGAGTTTGAATTATAAGAGAAGCAATGTTGCTGGGAATAGTGTTTATGAGATAGAGAAGAAGTTGCAGTTGGTAATTTGAACTGTACGTGAATGCACAAGATGAAGGTTACAGGACAAGATATTGCAAGAAGATGGTGCAACATACAGGGCCATCATGGCTGGACTGTACTGCTGAAGCAAAATAATTGTGCAGCAGAGCTTAGGCCACTGCAATGGCCTTGGCCCATACCAACTCAGCCTACACAGATGGGTTAGTTGATTTGACTCATACTTGACTCAGTGTGACACTGAACTTGACCGTTTTGATTGACTCGTTTCACATGTGACCGGGTGGACTTTGCCGGTCACCTGAGCTACTTTGCGATAACTTTTTCGTCCAACTTCCGGTAGTGAACCTAGTTTTTCGGCGACTACTTTTTTGCAAGAATTTTAATGGGTTTTTCTACACATATTTTATGGGCTTGGTGGACTTTTTGGTGATGGACTTTGGAGATTGGACCTAATTTTAGAAGTTGGAGAAAAGCTACAAAAGAGGAAGTCTTCTATAAATTTGGATCACGTATTACATTACTACTTGTATTTTTGGAGAGTCGCGACTAGGGTTTGCTTTCATTTATTTTTCATCATCTTCATTTTATTACTGACTATGATTATGATGAACTCAAAAGATATGAGTAGCTAAACAAATAATATTGGTTATGGGATAAAGTGGATTTCACAATATGATATTTGATTCAATGCATTATTTTTGTCACAATAATTTATTGTTTATGATTCATTATTAATATTGTTATTTGATTTCAATTCTTATTTGGTTGAGTCCAGAATCAATCCGATTTGCATTCACTTCTAAATCTATATTAGGGTTTTCAATAATCACTAACTTCATCAAAGGATGGGTAGCATGGAGCAAATGATGCAAAAGATGGATGCGATTATCTTACCTTCATATGATGAAGAGTTGGAGCAAGCTAGTGCGGTCTTTCCAAATCATCAAAGACGGTATGATCCCTACTCCAACACTTACAATGCGGGATGGAGAGATCACCCCAACTTTAGTTTTGCCAACAAGCAAGGTGCAGTTCAACAACCTAATTTCAACCGTCCGAGTGGATTTCAACCGTAACAACAACAATTTTATCACCACAACCACGACAAACAACTCAAAATCAAGGTTCCGATATCGATGCAAAGCTTTAAAGAATGATGCAAGGTATTTATACTATGTTTAAAGAAAGCCAACAGAAGACTAAGAGTGCTATCAAGGAGTTGTAGACACAAATGGGCTCCATGGAGATTGATATAAACAAATTGAAGGCAAAAAATAGTGGGAAACTCCCTTCTCAACCTATTAACCCCAAAGAGGGTGTCAATGCTATTACTTTGAGAAGTGGTACACAACTTGTGCAACCCGAAGTTACTAATTTGGGTAAAGAAAATGCTCAAATGGAACTGGTTTTGGAGGAAAAGAGGGATGAACTTCCCCAAATAACTGAGGTACCTATTCCTAACTCTAAAACTCTGGTTTCTACTTATGTTCCTCCTCTACCTTTTCCTCGCATATTTGCAAATTCTAAGAAGGAGGAACTAGAAAATGAGATTTTAGACATTCTCAAGAAGATTCATGTGAACATACCACTCATTGATGTTATTAAGCAAGTTCCAAAGTATGCAAAGGTGTTGAAGGACTCGTGTACCAATAAGAAAAAGCTCAAAGGAAATGAAGTGCTAAGTGTAGGGGAGAATGCTTCGGCAATCTTATAACACAAACTCCCACTGAAATGCAAGGATCCTGGTAGCTTTAACATTCCCGTCACAATTGGTAACACTATATTTAACAAAGCTATGTTGGATTTAGGTGCATCCGTAAATGTTATGCATGTATCTATGTATAATTCACTTGATTTAGGTTCTCTTAAAAAGTTTGGAATTGTGTTGCAATTAGCCGATCACTTTAATGTCTACCCAATGGGTATTGTTGAGGATGTTCTTGTGCAGGTTAATCAATTAGTCTTTCCAGCTGAATTTTGCATGTTAGAGATGAATGAAGTTTCACCGGACTCATCTCTTCTATTGCTACTTGGGCGTCCCTTCATGAAAACGGTGAAAACCATTATTGATGTAGACAAGGGAACGCTAACTATGGAGTTTGATGGAGAAACAATACTTTCAATATTTTCGACACAATGAGAGATCCTAGTGATGTCCACTCTTGTTTCTCTATTGATGTTATGGATACATTAGTACAACAAGTGTTTGAATTGAATGATGATGATGCCTTGGAAACCGTTTTAACTACATCCATGGATAATGGTGTAGAGTGTGGTAATGATGTCAAGGAAGCCCTTGGTGATCTTAACTCACTACAAGGATGCATGGAAACTCATAATATCTCTTTTATTTTTTTACCATGCAATGATGAAAATCTTGTACCTTCCATTGTTAAATCTCCAAAGTTAGAATTGAAACCTCTTCCCGATCACCTAAAGTACTTGTACTTGGGTGACAAGGAATATTTACCTGTGATTGTTTCTAACAAGCTTAGTGAATTACATGAGAAAAAACTTCTAAGGGTGCTAAGGAAGTACAAGACGGCCATATGATGGACAATTGATGATATCAAGGGTATAAGCCCTGTCGTTTGTATGCCCAAAATCCGTTTGGTGGGCGATGCAAAGCCTACAAAGGAAGAACAACGTCGTTTGAACCCCCCAATGATGGAAGTTGTGAAAAAGGAGATACTCAAGCTTTTGGACGTGGGTGTTATCTAACCATATCCGATAGCAAGTGGGTGAGCCCGGTACAAGTAGTACCAAAGAAATCAGGTGTGACTGTGGTGGATAATGATAAAAAAGAAATTGTCCCAACTCGAGTGCAAACCGGTTGGAGGGTTTGTATTGATTATAGAAAATTGAAGGCCACCACTAGGAAGGATCACTTTCCATTACCTTTTATTGCATATACATTTTGTACAACTTGTGATAGGTTCCAAAGAACATGCAATCTAGGTGCTCGAAATTAAATGCCACAAACTTTTATTCAATTTATTAAAGTTTTTGATGTGTGGGGTATTGATTTTATGGGCCCTTTTGTCAACTATCATGGGAATTTTTATATCTTACTTGTTGTTGATTTTGTCTCTAAATGGGTGGAACCTAAGTCCACCCCTACTAATGATTCCAAAGTTGTTTCAGATTTTGTGCAAGCTAATATTTTTGCAAGGTTTAAAATTCCTAGAATCATAATTAGCGATGGGGGTTCGCACTTCAAAAATAGGTTCTTACAAAGCTTGTTAAAGAAGTACAATGTATTGCACAAGATAGAACACCTTGTCATCCCCAAACAAATGGACTAGTCGAGGTTTCTAACCACGAGGTGAAGTCTATACTAGAGAATACGATAAATCCAAAAAGGAAAGATTGGAGCATGTGACTTAATGGTTCTTTATGGGCTTATAGAACCGCATACAAGACACCTATTGGGATGTCTCCCTTTAGGCTTGTGTATAGTAAACCTTGTCACTTACCCATTAAAATTGAGCATAAGGAATTTTTGGCTATTAAGCAATGCAATATAGAGATGGATGGTGCTGGAAAGCAAAGGAAGTTACAACTCCAAGAGCTATAGGAGCTTCACAATGATACATTTGAAAGCTCACGCATTTATAAGGAAAAGACGAAGGCCTTTCATGATACTATGATTTCTAGAAAACAATTTTGAGTTGGGCAGAAAATGTTTTTGTTTAATTCTCGCTTGCAATTATTTTCGGATAAATTAAGGTCACGTTGGGTTGGACCTTTTATTGTTACTAATGTGTTTTCTCATGGTGCAGTAGAAATTCATAGCATAGCTACATGCAAGGAACTTAAAGTTAATGGGAACCAGTTGAAACCATATTATGAGAGTTTCACTTCCGAAGTGGTGGAAGGAGCTAACTTTGTGGAAGTACTCCCTCCGGAGGAGTCGTAGAAAGCAAGGAGATAGTCGGGATGACGACTTTAAACCAAACGCTACATGGGAGGAAACCCATGGATGAGTATTTCTTGTCTTACTTTTATTTTTTGTTCTTGTTTTGTTTTTAGCTTTTTCTTGTCTTGTATTTACTTTTTCTGATTTCTTGTCACATTATCATGTAGGATTTCCCACCTTGATTTACTTTGGATGACTCAATTCACATTGAGGACAATGTAAAGTTTAAGTGTGGGGGAGTGGTTAAGCATTTGCATGTAAATTTTTCATTATTTTTTAACTTTTTTGTAAATTAGTGAATGAAAAAATCCAACTTGTAGTTAGTTTAGAGTCACATAGTATACATGTCACTAAGATTACATCGAAATTCTCACAAGAGTGACTGAACTTAGAGATGACAGAGAACATGATCGGGTTTCTTACTTATATGAGAGTTAAAGTTGGATTTAACCATGCCAGTGGAAAATGAGGTACAAACTGAATTCGGTATTAGAGTTGTGATACCCTATAGTGGAGACTACCCATTGTTACATCATGAGAGGCACCGACCTTGATTTCTTTATACATGTCTAAATATATGCTTTTAGAGTGTGTGTCACCATACGTAAACTCCGGGTAGAATGGTGAGCTACCCAACCTCCCACCAATATAGGAGATACTTTGATCTCTTGAGTGCTATTTTATCAATCATGATGGTGACATCGAATTGCTAACTTACATACCACTTGTAATCTTGTTCACAGTTAGCACCATCCACTTTATCTCTCTCTACACCAACACGTCCATAGAAATACCATCATCATCATCAACAAGCGGAGCATCACAAATTTGAAGGAAAGTTGAAGATGTTCAAGGTTTACAAGAAACAGTACAGAAATGAAAAGATTTCAGATTCAAGTAAAGCAACAAGACAAGGAGCAGAATTTTTATAAGTTGAAGACTTATGTACAAGAGCGAAGATTATCAAGATGAGAGTTCAAGAAGTTTATGCTATCAAGACATATAAGTTGTGAAGAATCAAGCGGTAAAGTACTTACACCATGGCCTTTATACTTGCATTTTTTTATTTGTATTATTTTCTCTTGTCTCAAAAACAAATAATAAAAATAAAAGGAAAGAGAGACAAGAGAAAAGTTCATTAGGTTTATTATTAGTTCTAATATTTTGTTTGTTTTAGTTTTGTATTTACTTTATTTATTTTGCATTTTATAAAGAAAAAAAAAATAATAAAAAAAACAAACAAGAAAAGCCAATGGAAGAAGAAAATTGTCAAGATTTTACGAAGTTCAAGAGTTATCATCAAGAGTTGAAGACCGAAGACAAAGATGAAGACAAGGATTGCAGACCGAAGACGTTTCTATGGATGCTATGAGAGTAGTGATAACTGCACGTCAAACAGATAACTACGTAAGTAAACATATTCCCACCTTCGTTAAGTGGTTGATTTCCTTTTGTAGAGATCGTCAGAAAAATGGGTTTTTCAAAACAATAAAAGATGTGGGTTATCAAAACAATTCGGAGGGTTTTTGCCTTCCTACTATTCAACGTGTCACATGATTCTCTCTTCATTCCTACCTAGACATATGTGTGACCCATAAAGAGATGTTTATTATTGATAGCAATTTTATAAAACCCTTTCTTGTGAGGCAGAGTCAAGACTTTTGATTATCCGAACCCGAATTTCTTTCGATAAGGAATGGTTATTTCTCTCTCAACTTTTAAGGATGAGATTTTGCTCATATATGTGTCTAACTTCTTATTACTAGTGTGTAGAATTTTTATGTCTTCTTAGCGCGATGGATGCTATCATTTCATAGAACTTGTAAGTTGAAAAAGTAGGTTTTGTGGGTAAATCTCTAGTAAGCCCTCACGAGACTATAACTCGTCCACTAGGGACACCTAGGGGTTCAAAGTCTTGTTATACATGCTACGTGTGACTGTATCCTCAATGACATGGAGTTGTATGTATGCTTTAGAATAAGTTTTGTTTAATTTGCTCGAGGACTAGCAAAGTCTAAGTGTGGGGGAATTTGATAGGTATTGTAAAACACCTAATTTTATATCTAGTATTTATGCTTTCTTTGTTATTATCCTTGTGAATTTCATATCTTATGTTTAGTTTTTAGTTATTAGGTGCAATGGAGTCCGTGGGAGCAAAAGAAGGAGAAAACATCCATTTTGAGCAAAAACGGGAAAAAGATCAATTCTCAGGCGATATTTGGAGCAGGATGATGTTCCGCATGGAGGAGTGAAGGATGAATTATCGATTGTGCGAAACTGACATGCCAAATAATACTGGGCATCCCTTATCCTAACCAATGGGATGTCAATGTCAATTCCACCTCCTACACAAACTTAAAATTCAGAGCACAAATTATTTCTTTTCTATCATTAGTTTTTACTCCACACCCTTTGTCTGAAATCGAGAAGTGATGGCGGCTTCATTATTCAACGAAAGTGAGAAATTCAGAGAGATTAGGGATCAAGAGACTGTTGTGAGAGAGTTCAATGGAGAGAATAATACAAAGAAGATGGGTTAATGATTGAAGCAGGAATTTAAACTAGGGTTTGGTGAAGATGAGAGGAGATATACACCACAGGGAAGATGGGTTTATTTCTGGATCTGAGATTTGAAATCGAGTTAGGGTTTTCTGAGATGCAGATGAAGAAAACAGATGTTCATGGGTTTTGAGATGAATTAGAAACATGGGTATGTCTCAGATTCAAGTTTACATCATGGTAAAAGTATTGCTGCTGTCGAATAAAGCTAAGAATAAAGGATTTGTTGTTGATCGATAATTGGCCAGGGTTTTGGTTTGATTACAGAAGGTACTGGATGATTTGGTAATGGAGATGATTGCTGTGTTGATGGGTGAGAAGATAAAATGATGCTTTTGAGTTGAGAATTTACAGAAAGTGTAGATATTGTTGTTGAGGTTTTGAATCTGAGTAGGGTTGAGAGCTTATAGAGATGCGAAGATACATCTGGCATTATAAATGGTGAATGGGAAGGTTTGTAGAGAGAATGGAGAAGCTACATCATTGAGGTTCAGGTGATATTTGAAAAGAGTTTGTTGGTGGCGGTCTTGAGCTGAGAAGAAGAGAAGGGATGGCATTGCAGGTGCAGTTGTTGGTGGATTTGAGAGAATGTAAAGTTGTTGTTGTTGGATGCCAGGGTTAGGTGATACTATGGTGGTGGTAATGATATAGAGATGGAGATGGAGATGGACTATGAAGCTGCTTGCAGTGGTTGATTTGCTAAGTGGAGGTGAAGTTGAGATTGTACTGAAGCTAATAAGGTGCTATCATAGTATTGAAATTTGAGTGATGCTGCTAATGGGTGTTGCAGGCTTAGAAGATGGTGGGATAAATGAATGATAGCCTGAGATGAAATTGCAGGTAATTAGAGTTGAGAAGAAACTTCTCAAATACTGAACAATTAATGAAATGGTGGTGATTAAATGTTGTTGGAGATGGTAGTAGCTGCAAACTAGAGTGGTGCTGCTATTGTAACACTGAGGTTAACAGGAAGCTACAGAATGGATGTTAGATGGGGATTTGCAGGTAAAGGAGTTGTGGCTTTGAGATGAAATTACAAGTAAATATCAACTGAAGTGGAATTGGTTTGATGGTGGTCCAAGATACAACAAAAATTAGTGTTGCAGGGGATGTGACTGAATCTGAAGTTGCATTACAGGAGATGCAGTCAGATTGATTGAATGGAAATTACAATACTGAGACAGAAATGGTCACTGTTGTGGTGGGCTGATGAAAAAGTTACTAGTGGAGCTGTAATGATGTTGACTAGAAGATGTGTAGCATGAAATTGCAAGTGCAATTGCAGGAAATAAAATGAAGTATGACTGTGAAGTTGAGATACATATGATGCAATTGACAGGGTTGAATGGTTTGAATTTAAATTACAAGAGAAGCAATGTTGCTAGGAATACTGGTTATGAGATAGAGAAGAAGTTACAGCTGGTAATTTGAACTGTATGTGTGTAGGACCAGAATATCGCCACAACGATATTCTTGAGGAAAACAACACTTCTGCGAGTAAACCAAATATTCCCGTAATATTAACGACATTTCTGCAAGATCATCGTGAGATTCTTCAACAATATTTGGCGAGTGTCTCAGAAGAATGATATAGTAACTGACGATTGTAGAAGCATAAGAAGAGCGTGTTTGTCTCGCGATGATTACAAAGTTGGTGATGAGATCGCAGAATAGATCCGAATTGAGGGTAAAATTTATCTGTCACCCATTATGTAATTTCCTATAAATAGAGATCCACTAGATCCAGAAGAGGATGATGTATTTTTTAGAGTTGAGAGAGTCTTGAGGAGAGAGAAAATTTTAGGAGAGAGAGATATTTTGCAGAGAGATTTTAGGAGAGAGAATGTATTTTTCCTTATCATCTTCTTCCCCAAAACTAGATTTATAACTCCTTTAATGGAGATTATCAATGTTAATCAAATGTAAAATCAAACAATCATAGTGAAGAATCATGGATGTAGATCAAATTGATCGAACCATGTAAAAATCCGTGTGTCTATTTACAATTTTTAGAGTTTTAATCATACTTTTAATATCAAATTAGTTTAGATCAAGAGATTATTATCAAGATATTATAAGGGGTGTGTTGTGGGAAATCCTGCAACTACATTTTGGCGCTAAAAACATGGACTATTTGTCAAATTGAAGAAGATTCAAAGAAATTGGTTATCATTAGAATTGGATTTCACTGGATCTAATAATTTCAAGATCAAATATGGAAGCTACAACCAAAGATCATGATTATACATCAAATAAAGAGAAGGAGATATATTAAGGAGCGGATGAAGAAAATATCAGCAAAATTGTGTCAACAAATCATCAAAAATGACAAATTTCTTCTCACTTTTCTTATTCTTTGTTTCATTTTTCAGATTTGGGAATTTCAAAACACAAATTGAAAAATAAATTTTTGCGATCTAAACTTTGCTTTTTGTAGAAATTTGATTTATTGTGGAAATCTTGAATCTAAAAATGTTTTGCTATGAATTTGTGATAACAAAACTTCATTTTACAAATTTGTTTAATGGATTTCTAAAAAGGTCAAACTTCGAGATTTTCTGTTGATTAGAGATTTACATTTCGTAAAAACAAAATTTAGAAGATTTCATTGAAAGTTTTCATTCTTCGTAGGGATAAATTACTCATCTTAATGCTGTATAGACTGCTATCTAAATTCACTGATCGTTTGCGATTCCAGGCAAAATTTCATCAATATGGATTTTCAAAGAAAAATGAAGATCAACCAATCTCGCAAAAAACGCAACCAAAAAGAGTTTAACTCGCCAGTAAGATATGGAGGAGGTACAAATAATTAGAGAAAGTGGAATAAGTCATGGCCTGTCAAAATTCAGAGAAGTATGAATTGAGACAATGAGTGATGGCGAAGAAACATGCAGCAAAATTCAGAGCGTATTATCAAGAAATTATTATTGGTTACGGTGATCTCGCAGAAGGATGAAAACACTGGGTTCAAACTCGCAGAAGCAACTACATAATAGTACATTACGTCAATTATACAATGACAATGATGTACCACTAATAGTAGATGTACATTAATTTTCACATTACTACGATGCATGGTAGCTGGAGAAACATGGGGCGAAGACCACTTATTGTATCAATCAACAACGAAGCATCAACAGGAAAAAATTCTAAATAATTTATCCAAAAAGGCACACAGGGAAAAGTCTCAGATACGAAGATGTGAAGAAAAGATTAACTTCACAAACGTGCAAAATGAACGCATGAACGGGACATCAACGTATTGACATTAACCATGAGAAATTCACAATTCACAGAACTTAAGGGGATATAGTAGTAGTCATCCTCGTAAAAAAAAAAAGCCTACATCCTCGCAGAAATGTGTTAGTGGTAGTCATCCTCGTAAGATACCGACAGAAGTGGAGAGGATTTTGAAAATTTTCTTCTCAAATAAATACCAGCAGTAGGGAATGGAGTAACAACAAAGTTCCATCGAGATCTGCGAAGTTGGGAGCAAAAAAAAAAAATAATCAATCGGGACGAAGAAGTAACAGCGGGAGGAAATATAAGATAATTTCACAAGATCGCAGGGTGATTTAAAGAGAAGGCATATCGCAAATTTTGCATACACTCGCAACAAAAACCAAATGCATAAATTAATTGATGTATACACCCAATAAGGAATAAGAATATTGAAAGAAGATTTCTGGACGCAACAAATCATTAATTAGTTACGTCTGACGAGTTACACTTGAGATGTTACGTCTTTGCGAAGTGAATTGACGAGATGGGTCTAATAAATCGATTCAGTTAATCAATTCACCGGGACTAAACTGCAGACGAAACACAACATCATCTTTGCAATAAAGATCAACAAACAGAGCTCAAGAGAGAGTATCGCTAGCTTCGCCAGAGCACCAATAACTTTTCATCGTCACATCAACAACACCAATTCAGTTCGCAAAACAAGGAATCTAATAAAGCCAATGCAATAATAAAATCATTTATTATTCAAACAACACAAGCAACAATCGATGCTGCGAGCAAATGAACCAAGTCACTAGATGCTGCAAGCAATACAACCACAGCGAGCTGATAAAGAGAAGTCTACAATGACACATCAACAAGGGAAACTGGCAAAGAAATAGCAAAGAACAATCAAGGACAACGAAGATAAATGAAGCAAGGAATGACAAGAAGCATGGAACTCAATCCATGTATGCAAACGACTTCATTATAGCAGGGCAAAGAAAGACGTACAGTTAGGAGAACTTTCCTAACAATCGCAAATGTGAAACTGGAACAGTTGGAAAGGAACGCATATGATAGTAGCAATGTGTGTTTCTTCAAACCAAGAAGAACGCACAAATGGCAAAGGGAAATTAAATCATCAAATTTGGATTACTAATATTCTGGAGAACAACGATAATGTTGAAAGCCATGCACAACATAATCAAAAGGGAGTAGTTTTATTCTTTCATCTTTGATTACAAAGTTGTTACATTGATTCACTAAAATTGAAACTACAATATTTGAATCTAATTCCTGTTGGAATTAATTACAATAATCGAATGCAAATGGGAAATAATACTTAGATTACACTGATAGTAGTAACAAATAACTCAATAAACTTAGTAGAGGCACGTATGAGATACGCTGAGCTAAAGGTAATATTTCCTGCTACTCCTCTGAGATGCTATAGCAATTAACAAATTACCTCCAGGATACAACTACTGTTAGTTCTCCTCTATGTGTAGCATACACAGAGAGAACCCTTAGAACTTGGCAGCAGAAATAAAACAAAAATACAAATCGAAACTCAAATAGTTTCAGAGAAATGTAAAAACTAATTTATGTTTCTGTTAAAAAATTTCTGTAAATAAAGTTTACGTAAACTAATATTACGTAAACAAAGAAGTAGTTATAAAAAATTATGTTTCTGCGTAAACTTAAAAATAAATTGTTTTTCAATTGAAAATGAAATTCTTCTCTCGTATTTATAGGTGGAAAAAGTTGAACGTTGGAAGAGAATCCAAAGCACGACAGACTGTGCCGAGCCCGGATGCAGATTAAATTTTTAAAAACGTTTTTTCTAACAATCCCCCACATGAATAATAAAACATGTCGATAAAACACGATAAAACATAAGGCAACAATATAGGCTAAGGTGTCCCAAAGATTGAACCTTAACTTAGTGAGAGGTTACCTGAACTGCTTGTTGATACTAAGGAACGAATGTCTTGAACCGCCAACAATGAATGCAATTCGTAAATAACAGCTGGGCTAAAATCACGGACTTAATGAATGTCTCTAGAGAATCATCTCAAATTCTCATAGGAAGCGGCCCCACTTCCAACATCCACAAAGGTGAGTCCATAAAGAGGTGTCTGCCACACCCCTTTAATCAAAGCCATGGTACCCATTAAGATCGCAAAGATCATCCTGTAGTCCGCAGCAAAGACTATCGCACGGTTACACCATAGGGAGGGACAAAGATAGTGCTTTCCCAATATCACCATAAATTAGTTGTCTCATTGAACCTTGATCTTGGAAATCCAATCTCAAGGTTGAGTATCCTTCATGGTGATTTATTCAATGAGCTTAAGTCCCATCCCCTCGATGTAAATTTAACTTCCTCTCTGGTTAAGCTTTTCGTCAAAGGATTAAGATTATCTTTGGATTTTACAAAGTCTATCGAGATAATACCGGTAGAGAGTAGTTGTTTCACCGTCTTGTGTCTTCTTCGTATATGTATAGACTTCCCGTTGTATACATTGTTCTTTGCACAACCAAGAGCGGCACTTTCATCACGGTGGATTGCGATTGAAGACACGAGCTTGGGCTAGAGTGGAATTCCTCCCCGGAAACATCGTATCCATTCGCATTCCTCTCCGGCTTTTTCCAAGGATATAAATTCAAACTCCATAGTGGATTTAGCTATACATGTCTGTTTGGTAGACTTCCATGAGATAGACGCACCTCCAAGTAAGAAGATGTACCCACTTGTAGGACTCGAAGAGAGCATTCCGGTGATCCTGCCCTGGGGTTGCAAGTATACTGCTAATCTACTCACGAGTAAGCAATATCAGTCTTGTATCAAATACATAAGACTACCAATAATGCGAGAATACTCAAGTTGATCAATACCCTCACCCTTGTTCTTTTTCAATTTACAAGTGGGATCAAATGGAGTAGATGCAGTTTAGCATTTTCATAATTAAATCTCTTTAATATGGTTTCAAAGCATAATGAGATTGACTAAGACTATATCCATCGAGACGTCTTTTTGATTTTCATCCCTAAGATTACATCGTCTAAGCATGCTTTTAATGGTATTAATAATATCAAGGTTATTGCCTAATATGAGCATATCATCAACATATAGACACACAATAACATAAGAATCATCCACAGATTTAATGTAAACACATTTATCAGATTCATTAACCTTGAAACCATTAGTTATCATAACATGGTCAAATTTTTCATGCCCTTTGTTTAGGTGTTTGTTTCAAACCGTATAGAGATTTGTTCAACTTGCATACTTTGTTTACACAACCTTTTACTATAAAGCCTTGAGGTTGGTCCATATAAATTTCTTCATTCAATTCACCATACTAATCTATAATTTAAATTTAATCATCTATAAAAGTGATGTACCATTTTTTACCACCTCTTGTTGGTGTTGATTTCAAATCTCCTAAATCCGAGTGTATTAGTTCCAAAGGAACTGTTTACGTTCAATCCTTTTATTAAACGGTTTTCTTGTATATTTAGATTCAATTGATTTCACATCTTTGATTTTTATCAAAGTTTATTTTTGGTATGCAACCTAAATTAGCAAGTCTTTCTAGAGATTTGAGATTAACATGCCCAAGTCTATCATGCCAAACATGTGAAGAGTCAAACTTGTATGGTCATTAATAATAATCATCGATATTTGGCAAAACATTATTTTTGAAGTCAAACTCAAATAGTTTCAGAGAAATGTAAAAACTAATTTATGTTTCTGTAAATAGTCACTAAAGAAGTAGTTATACAAAATTATGTTTCAAACTACAACTTGTTTTGATAAACTTTATAGGTGGAAAAATTTCAACGTTGGAAGAGAATCAAAGAGCATCAAGCCAATAAAGAACCACGATCAGAAAGGGCCATGCCATTAAGGCTAAACCAATGGTATTTAAGTCTAAAACTCTAAGTGTTTTAGTCTATATGGGACTAATGTTTCATAGTACTTCATCAATGACAATCAAAGTACAGACTCAAAGCAAAGGAGGAAGAAATTCTGCGGAACAAACTTCATCAAAAATGTTGAAGTATTTGAACGATAAGAAACGGTGTATTTGAAGGAAGAAGTGTTGTTGTTATACAACGATCGTTCCAGCAGGTTTATCAGCGATCGTTCTAGTAATTTCAAGTTATACAGCGATCGTTCTAGCAGGTTTATCAGCGATAGTTCCAGCAAAGGCCAATGAAGGAAAAAGAGTTATAGATGAAACAAACTTCGTTAAACTTCCCAACAACTCAGGAGAAAACACACTCATTGATCGTCAAACAATTAAGGAAAACACCCCATGAATTATACATATATTAAGGTACTCACAGAAGAAATGACAAAGCTGATACTTCAGGAGGTATTCACGGCAAATGAACACGCTTATACACCAAAATGAAACCAACCAACACGCTGGGAAGAGACAACATATTTGAACTGCTGATGAAAAAATGAATTCATAGGGAAGTACAGGAATCAGTTCAACGGAGAGTCAAATCCATTTTCTCGTGAATATTTCTCATCAGCAAATGATGAAAAATCCTAGCAACCTAAGCTCGTCAACAAATAGGGTAGAGGGAGAAGAGACAGTCGATGGTTGCATGAGATAGAGACAAAATAAAATCAAAATGAAACACATCAGCAACTACACTTTTAGGGACTCTAGGATTGAATGAATATCTCCCCAGACACAAGTTGTTAACAACAAGAGAAAAAACAGACAATAAAGGAGGAAGACAATAAAGAGAAAAAAAAAAGACAATATCAGCGAGATTTAATTCATTACCAATTTATGCGAAGGAAGAACATACAACAGAAATCACTACTTAGGGGAATGATCTCACGCTAAAAAAACCATTTATCTTATCAGAAGCCAATGCGAAGATAGGCTTTGTGAGAATTGGACAGAGAAATACTTCATAGAATAAGAAAATAATCAAGAGAAGTTTGGTCAAAATAATAGTAATCAGTTCTGTGAAGCTTTAAGACAGATTCTGCGAAACACACCTGCGAAGAATTAACAGAAAACAATCTGGTATAAAATGATTTGCACCAGCGTAGAAAAGACACAGAAGAGTAACATATTGCTTTTGCAAGAGAAGAACGAAGAAAAGTGGAACTCAAAAACATCAAAAATTACAAGAGCATAAGTTAAGAAAAATGTATCTTTTTAAACAAACAGAACCTAGTACAAATGGCGTGAGGTGAAGAGTACAATCAACAAGTCGCAGGTTCAAGTCCTCCTTTTTGCGCAGAATTTTTTGCATAGCAGGGATTTATACCGTAAACATTTCCTTCGCAGACGTCTTCTTTGCGAACAACCGCATCTTGAATGCATACTTACATTTCCTTCATGAACATAGAAAAATGAATACTTTGCGATCACGCAGGTTCAAACACACCAGTTTATTTCACGCAAATAATTGGCTAGCGAGAAAATGAAGTCTTGTTTTGGCATGGTACATCTACTTTCCACGAGAGGATTAATTCATTACTTCGCCAAGTTGGTTAGAGACGGGAATTTGGTATTTCATTACTTCGTCAGATATTTAATTATTTCACAAGTAAAATTCACAAGAGAAGGGTTAGAACAATTGGGATGTTGTGAGAGTATGAAAGATGCAGATCAAGAGTTTATTTCTCATTTATTCTCATTTCAAAAGCAACTCAAATGCTTCACGAGAGACGGCAGCAACAGAAAATCGCAAGAAAGCTAAGTACCACTTCCTTGAATATTTTACTTCCAAGAAATGAAATTTTTTGATTTATTTTACAAAAAGCGATACTATCGCGATATTTCAAAGAGCATTTCTAAGATTTTTAATATTTCAAAAGATTTCAAAAAAATTGATTTAATTTACCAAAAGCGATATAATCGCAAGATTTCTAAAATTTCAAAGATTTCAAAATATTTCAAAGATTTTTTGATTTGATTGACAAACAGCGATACAATCGCAAAAATTTCAAAAAAAATGAGATCATCGCAAAAATTTAAAGATCGCAAAATTTTTCAAAGATTACAGAAAATGAAATTATCGCAAAGATTTTTTTTTCCAAAACAGCGATATCCTCGCAAGATTTCAAAGAGAACATTCAATTTATACATTTCTCTGGAAAATTACTTTTACAGAAGATTTTTGATTTAAAAACACGATAAAATCGCAAGATTTCAAAGAAAATTTCAAACATTTCTCTAGAATATTTCTTTTACAGAAAGAGATTTTTGATTTAACAAATGCGATACAATCGCAAGATTTCAAAAAATATTTCTAAGATTTCAAAAGATTTTAAAGAATTTTTTAAAGATTTTTGATGTTATGAGAATGAAAGAAGAAATGAAGAGACGCGAAGCTATCGCGAGAAACGCGAATACAATTTCGCAGAGACATAAGAATGGGACGAACCTTTATGGCGTGCACCCTAGTTCGCGAATAAAATTTCGTAAGAGGCAAATGTATGACCTAATAGCGCGTCATATGAGGGGGTATCTCTGGACATGACTCAGCGATAAGGTTATACCGCTGCTGGAACCTGAGCCATGCAGACGTTGGGGTTAAAGAAAACCTATCCGGGAGAGATATATTGGATTTCCAACTATATAAGGTTATACCCTGGTTGGACGACCGAGAATCTCTTCCAAGAAGTGCAGAGTATGACCAAGGCGCCGAGGTACACGGTTGATCCAAGGGTGCCCGGAGCGTACGAAACTCTCTTTCCATCCTTGGTAAGTCTTGGATACAATGCACTTGGCCTGAAGAAAACCCCACTTAGGGTGCAGTCTTGTAACTATAAGCCATATAGGCATAAAGGACAAGAGGCTGCGAAAACAACTGGTTGTTGGCAAATCCGGATGGGGGGAGATAGTTTTGTATGGCCGATGTGCCATCCTTAAAGGGGCAACCAGGGGGAAGATAAGGGCGGCACCCTCCATTAGGGAGCTGATAAGTGTCTTAAGACGGCAATGTCATGGGGCTTTATGATCGCAAGAACATTTAGGCATGTCATATTGTCGCGTGACGTAAATTATACAGAGGCAACAAGCCATAAGAGAAACTGTTAAGATGAGATCAATGGGTTTTTACATGAAAATGTAAAGACGTCCTGCGATTTCATCGCAAGACAACAATGTCATGGGACTTTATTCTCGTGAGGGGATTTAGATCTGTCATATTGTCGCAGAAAATTCAAAGAAAAATGGATAAGGCAAGATCAATGGGTTTTTATATGCAAATGTAGAGACGTCCTGCGATTTTTTCGCAAAAAGAAAAGTTGGCAAAATAAGACCTTTAACTAGGAAGGCAAAATAAGACCAACAGATTAATATTAAACACCACCTATTTTTGCAGGAAAGATTTGTTCATCGCAAGAAAGATAACAAGTACTATTCAGAATCTCTTAGAAGTATTGTTCAGAATTTCTCACAAGTATTATTCAGAGTTTCTCAAGAGGATTATCTACAATCTCGCAGCACTATTCATCAGCTCGCGGTACTATTCATCGCGGCACTATTCATCGCAACACTATTTCAGAAACTCACAGAAACATTCAGAAACCAGCAAACTCATTCAGCATTTCGCAGATTATTCCAGAATTTAACAGGAAATTTGATTATTTCGCAGAATATGATTATTTTATTGAATGAGTTCGCAGGAAATTTGATTATTTCCAGAGGCAATTCGTTCATTTAACATTTTCTCGGGGATTCTTCCTTCATAGATAAAGAACAGAGGCAACTATGGATTACCAAGAAGACATTTTATGTTCTTTATCTTCTCGGCAAGAATCATTTCCAAAATGGACAAGGATTTTCACCAAAAATAAAGTAATAATTTCGCGTGAACAGAGGAAATACTTATGATTTTCATTAAAGGACGGATACTTCTTTATATTTCGAGGATTGAGTACTTCTTATATTTCTTCAAGGATACTTCATACTTCCCAGAGTTGATACTTCTTATTTACTTAGAAAAGATATGGAACTTCACAAAAGAATAGAGGCAAGTACGTACTTTTCAAGTCTAGTATTCTTTCGCTCGTTCCTTCATCAACAAAAATCAAAGACTACTACAACAACAGATTTTTTCTTAAAGATTACTTTTCAAGCAATATTCAAGAAAAAAGAGGCAAGATGTAGGACCAGAATATCGCCACAACGATATTCTTGCGAGGAAAACAACACTTCTGCGAGTAAACCAAATATTCCCGTAATATTAACGACATTTCTGCGAGATCATTGTGAGATTCTTCAACAATATTTGGCGAGTGTCTCAGAAGAATGATACAGTAACTGACGATTGTAGAAGAATAAGAAGAGCGTGTTTGTCTCGCGATGATTACAATGCTGGCGATGAGATCGCAGAATAGATCCGAATTGAGGGGAAAATTTAGCTGTCACCCATTATGTAATTTCCTATAAATAGAGATCCACTAGATCCAGAAGAGGATGATGTATTTTTTAGAGTTGAGAGAGTCTTGAGGAGAGAGAAAATTTTAGGAGAGAGAGATATTTTGCAGAGAGATTTTAGGAGAGAGAATGTATTTTTCCTTATCATCTTCTTCCCCAAAACTAGATTTAGAACTCCTTTAATGGAGATTATCAATGTTAATCAAATGTAAAATTAAAGAATCATAGTGAAGAATCATGGATGTAGATCAAATTGATCGAACCATGTAAAAATCCGTGTGTCTATTTACAATTTTTAGAGTTTTAATCATACTTTTAATATCAAATTAGTTTAGATCAAGAGATTATTATCAAGATATTACAAGGGGTGTGTTGTGGGAAATCCTGCAACTACAACGTGAATGCATGAGCTGAAGGTTACATGACAAAATATTGCAAGAAGATGGTGCAACATACAGGGCCATCATGGTTGGACTGTACTTCTGAAGCACAATTATTGTGCAGCAGATCTTAGGCCAGCGCAATGGCCTTGGACAATACCAACTCAGCCCACTCAGATGAGTTAGTTGATCTGACTCATACTTGACTCAGTGTGACACTGAGCTTGATCATGTTGACTGACTCGTTTGACAGGTGACCAGGTGGACTTTGTCGGTCACCTAAGCTACTTTCTGATAACTTTTCTGGCTAACTTACGGTGGTGAACCTAGTTTTTTGGTGACTACTTTTTGGCAAGAATTTTAATGGGTTATTTCTACACATAGTTATATGGGCTTGGTGGACTTTTTGGTGATGGACATTGGAGATTGGATCTAATTTTAGAAGTTGGAGAAAAGCTACAAAAGAGGAAGTCTTTTATAACTTTCGATCACGTATTACATTACTACTTGGATTTTTGGAGAGCGGCGACTAGGGTTTGATTTCATTTATTTTTCATCTTCTTCATTTTATTATTGATTATGATTATGATGAACTCAAAAGCTATGAGTAGCTAAACAAATAATATTGGTTATGAGATAAAGTGGATTTCAAAATATGATATTTGATTCAATGCATTAGTTTTGTCTCAATAATTTATTGTTTATGATTCATTATTAATATTGTTATATGATTTCAATTCTTGTTTGGTTGAGTCCAGAATCAATCCGATTTGCATTCATTTCTAAAGCTATATTAGGGTTTTCAATACGAAAAGGTTATTTATCCCTAATTATAAGTAGCATAGTGTGGTTATTACTTGTAGTGATACATCTTTATAATCATATATGAATCATAACCTTGGTTAAATAGATTTAGTGCTTTTACACGTTTGATTGTATTGATTAGTCTTATTACTTTTAGGGAGTTAAACTGAATTGTGCTTTTACACTTTAGGTTTATTTCTAGGAAGAATTCACATATACATCTTTTAATGTGGTTGTGATGAAATCAGGTAATTAGATGGATATACTTGCGATCAAGGTATCCTAGGAATTTAGTAAATGAGAGATTAAAATACCAATTCCGGTCATTGATGAAAATACATGTTTGTGAATGATACTATCTCTTGACCAATATCTTCTACTTATTGGTTACTTGTATTATTACTTTGCTTTCAATTTAGTTTTATTGCTTTGATAAAAACAAAATCCCGATGGTTAATAAGAAACTGTAATTTTTATAACAACAAAAGCCTCTCTGTGGGAACAAATTATTTCTTACCACATACTTCATTTATTTTAGTTGAGTGAGAAACTAAAATTATTTTTGACGCATACGACAGCGATCACTAGGTTGTTCTTCCTGAATATAAGACCGGATTATCAATTGGTTCATGTGCACCTTGATTTATCATAAGACGGAATAAAACTTAATAGGTATTTCTATGGGAGACAGATTTATCTATCTTAATAGACTTTTCTATGGGAGACAGATTGGTTTATAAGTCTTCGATTTTGGGTCGTAGAAACTCTTAGTTGTGGGTGAGATCAGCTAAGAGTGCATAGAGTCATGCTGTGATTAAGAGGCATGAGGAACGCTACTGTACCTTGATTAGTGTGAGATTAGGGCTCAAATACATTCCAGTCCGAAGTTAATCATGTAGTATGCTAGTGTATGTAGAGGATTAATACAGTGTGGTGTTCAATCTGGACTAGGTCCCAGGTTTTTCTGCATTTGCAGTTTCCTCATTAACGAAATTTCTGGTGTGTGTGTGTGTTATTTTTTTTCCGCATAACTAATTTTTATTTAGTTATGCATTTTTCAACATATGAATATTAAATATAATATTTATTAATATCAAGTTTAACCTTCTTATCATTACAAAAGTAAAGAAAAACCCGATAGATATTTTTACTCTTCACTCCGAAAATCCTTTCTAGCATTTTCTGCCTTGACATTCTCCCATACTATGACTCTCCTTTCTCGAGGGGTATCCTCGATCAAGCCATGAAATTATATCGGAATTATTTTTTACATATTTTGTCCCCCCACCCCCTCCCCCAAAAAAAATAAAAAATTATTTGATATGTTTTTTAGTTTACAAAGATATATTATCGATCATTTGAATTGGTATTACCTTTATGCATCTTCCTTATTTTAGTGAACTGAAAAAGTGGGGGTCTAACAACCTCACCCAATATTTCGATTAGCAATCTGTATGGACAACTCCGAGTTATCTTCTAGAGAATCAACTAGACTCAATCAATAGAAAATACTCAAGGAGTTATTATCTCAATCTCTCAATTTGATTTACTCAAGCAAATACAATTCGTGAGTCTTAATCAAAGAGAGATAACTTGGATAGTACCAAAGACCAATATCCAAGTCTCAATCAATTTAAATCAACAACCAATAAGGTCGGATATTCTAATTGATTGAACAACGCACAACCTATATTATTTCAATTATATAACAAAATATAATGCGGAAAAGAAATAACACAGACACCATAATTTTGTTAACGAGGAAACCGCAAATGCATAAAACCCCTGGGACCTAGTCCAGATTAAACATACAATATATTAAGCTTCTACAGACACTAGCCTACTCCAAATTAACTTCGGTCTGGACTGTAGTTGAACCCCAATCAATCTAACACTGATCCAAGGTACAGTTATGCTCATACGCCTCTGATCCCAGTAGGATATTGCGCACTTGATTTCCTTAGTTGATCTAACCCACAACCAAGAGTTGCTACGACCCAAAGTCAAAGACTTTAGCAAACAAATCTGTCTCACACACAAAAGTCTACAACATAGATAAATCCGTATCCCACGAATAAACCTATGATTTTTGTTCTGTCTTTTGATAAATCAAGGTGAACAGGAACCAATCAATAAAACCAGACTTATATTCCCGAAGAACAGCTCAATTTTATCAATCACCTCACAATAGTCTTAATCGACGCAGCAAAAAAAAGATATTGTGGAATCACAAACGATGAGACGAAGATGTTTGTGATTACTTTTATATCTTTCCTATTGGAGATAGAAATCTCAAGCCAATTATTACAATTGTACTTGTATGATATAAATAGCAAGATCAGATCACACAACTACAAGAAAAGTAGTACCGGTCTGGCTGCACAATCCCAATGAAGTATTTAAGTCGTTAACGTGGTTTTAGAAGAAGAAAACCAAAGTTTAAAGGAGAATCGACTCTATCTTAGCAAACTAGTATCACATAGAATGTGTGGGGATTAGGTTTCCTAGTTGCTAGAGTTCTCCCTTATATAGTCTTTCAAATCAGGGTTTGCAATCAATGTTAGCTTAGTAACAAAGCATTCAATATTCACCGTTAGATGAAAACCTAATTATATACAAGCTAATATCTCTCAACCGTTAGATCGAAAAATTAGCTTGCCATACACACATGTACTTGACGATTATGGGGCTGTGTAACCGTACCCAAATGTGTACAATAGTTGGTTCAATATCAGTCAACCAAATGGTTAGCCAAATGAAAACTTTCATATCAACCATATTCTTCTTCACCATAACTAGTCCAAATGACTCAAATGAACTAGTTAGAGAGTTGTTCAATTGCTATGAGATCTTATGTACTACACAAGACACAATTTAAGCAAAAATGATGTGATTCACTCGAATCGATTCATGAACTATAAAGCCACGGTTTGCAATAGCATTGCTTAGATAATTTAGATAAGTTCACGAACATCGTTTTTAGACATAACCACTCAAGTTCGCGAGTGGGTTCGCGAACTCAAGTTAACCGGTTGGAGTTCACAAACTCCAGCAGAAATTCTCGGGTTCCAGAACTTCTGTCAGTTCACGGACTGAGTTCGCGGACTGAAACCGAGCTACAACTATAGCAAAAATTCTCGGGCTCGAGAACTACGCACGTTCGCGGACTGGGTTGACTGCTCAAGTTCCGGTTTTCACTTGATCAACAAAGTTCGCAAACTTCGGTTCAAGTGCTAAGGACTTATACATATATGTGTTACCACAACAATGTTTATATCCCCAGTGGTTAGCTATAGTAGACTAGAAATCAAGACTTTATAGTTTTGATCATTAAAATTGACAAACATGCTTGAAATAGTAACGCATGCGAGTTCGACCTAGCAATGCTTTAATAATCCCCCCCCCCCCCCCTTGTCAATTTTAGTGGAAAAATTATTAATACGTATGGAATACAAAAAATATATAAATAAACTTTGTAGCTCCTATTCCACATGTCTAATCTTCAACAATACTCGAAATCTTTGTCACTTCAAAGTAGTCCAATGATCCCAAAGGTTGTAAGTTTAGCATCATCGTTGTTGAAAATCCGTAGCTATAACAATGAGAAAAGCATAGGTTCTCAATCATTGTTATACAATATCATAGTATTATTACACAGCATTAAAGTCCAATTACATCACAACTTCAACAACAATACTATGGTGATACTTCACTCCCCCTTAGTCAATACTCCATCTCACATGGAAACCACTCCCCCTTACATAATAATCCGAAAACCATATATATTTGTAGTGTGAACTACATATTATTTCTCCCCCTTTTTGTCAATAAAATTGGCAAAGGTACAAGAACGAGATCCTAATGAAATTTTTGTAAGAGACATTTCATGACCTAAGGTAAATGTGTATCATCTTGTTTAGATGCAATCATAAATCAGAAGCTAAATGCATTCATCAAGTAGTTTATAAAGACGCAAGATAACCCCTCTAATATTCCACAGTTGCACTCCCCACAATGATTTGGTAATTAAGCACAAGTTCAAAAGAACTCTCCCCCATAATATGTCATTCCCTAAGGAAAGAACAAGAGCGACCTTAATTTCAAAAAGAAAAAAAAGGATTTCTTTAGACTCAACAAATTACATACAAGTATGAATTTGGAATCCAACAAGAAATATTCAATCAAATTAACCAAAGTGAACCAAGATTAATTTGACAAAATATGCTCAACAAAAGTAAACTTATGGAGACTTAATAAATCAATTAGATTGATCACAAGAAAACTCGTAAATAATCTAATTGTCATATTCACCCAAACTAATTACAAGAGTAATCAATTTAATTGGCCACACTCGCCAATAGATCATTCTATGGAGCAATGACTAAATTAATCATAAAAATAACCATCCTAGTCAATCATGCTCAACATGAGAAAAATTTACGGAGTGCTAACTAAATAACCATGCTAGATGATTAATTTAGTTCAAAATACTCGACGTAAAGTATCTTACGGAACACAACTAAGTTAATCACAAAAACATTCAACCTTGGTTGTCTAATGCTCAACATAAGTCACAATACGGAGTCTCACAGTAATACACAAAATATAGAACAGGGAAGCTCAATTACTGTGGAATTCACAAGGATTTATTCTATGTTTCTATCATCATTTGCACAATGACACACAATAGACATAATCCTTGAATCACAAAAGATTTTAACCTATCTTACATCAATAATTGACAATATAGGCTTAACTTTTGTGATTGTCAAAAGTTTATTCATCCTTTTATCAATATTTGCATATCAATTCACGAACGACTTTACTTTTGACAAAATATGGGACAATCAAGTTCACGGACATAAACACACATATCCCATCAAAATATTGCAATATATAAAATCAAAAGATTAATACTGCAACCATCATCTTTCAAACAAGTTTAGAATTTAAACCAATAAATCTAAAAACAAGAAGATAAAAAACATTAGATATAGCTATGTGGAATCACAATAATGGCTATTCCAAAACACTAGTTATTCTTCTAAACAAGAGGGAAAAATAGAAGATTTAATAGGTAAAAACATTTCACTTACTTTGTATACTCTTCTCATATTCTTCAAGATCATCTTCGATCAGATCAATTCTAGACTCTAGATTATCCATCTTTTCTTCAAGTCTCTTGGAAGAAGTTTCTAGTTCACTTTTCAGGGAACGAACTTGTTCCAAGACTAGATTCATAGTCAAGGAGAGATTATCAAAATGAGAAACATAGATGTTTCCATCTAGTGAGGAATCATGAGAATCAAGATTCGCACCATTATCTGAAGAATCAAAGCGTATCTTCTTTGATGGAAAGAGAACAGTCCAAACATCACTTTCTTTGCTAGAAAGGCTTGAGGTGGACATCATAGAAGAGATAAATGAAATTTTTAACTAAGAAAACTTTATTTTAAAGGAAACTGAGAAAATAAATTTCCAAACTAACCTTTGACCAAAACTCTAGCAGAGTGTTGATTATCCTTAGAAAAAGGCCATAAAAACTGGAACAGAAATGTTTCATCACAACCCTCACAAAGATTATGACTTTTTGTCTAAGAGGGACAGACAAAAAGTCTTAATACAGTATTATAAACTGCACATGATCCAACCCCTTTTAGGACTGGGTAACTTCTTTTGAGGTGATGAAGTTATACTTTGTTTCTATCTTGTTTTTAAGAAAGAAGAGTTATGAATATCATTATTTCTTTCCTTCAGCATAGATTTGAACACTTTGATTGTTGTTTTTCGGAAACTATGCATTCTTTTGGAAAACACTTTTACAAAGGCAGTGGATTTTGTACGAGATTTCTTTCTCTTCTTTTGCAACCATTTTTTGTAGAAAAGAGTTTCTTTCGTTTCTTGGTGCCCCAAACTTTTATATGATTCTGATAATCACAAGTAGAATCTGCAAGGTTAGATATGTTCTTGTGATTCTCTATACTATCCATATTGCCAGAGTGACTTAAGAATGGTATAAATTCAGAGGAATTTTGCTGACAATTATTTAACGGAAAAATCGAAAAGATTTGAGAATCATGATTGCAGGCCATTTTCTTTGACAGTTCACTTTCCATATTTTCAATCCTTTTGGATACGAATTCCTTATCTAGTTGAAGGACTTCTGAGGAAGTAAGATTGTTTATCATGGAATGATCAGGACTGTTAGAAGGGCTTTCATGATTATCAGCAAACATATTGAGTGAACCCTCAAAGACATCATCCTCAGGACAATAGTCAAGAGTTGCCATCCATTCTTTAGTTAACTCATTCATTTCCTTATTTGGATATTTAGAAGTATCATGAACACTTCTATAGCACTTGAAACAAGAGTTACTATCATAGTTTTTCTGACCTTTTTTTATTGATTGGCTGTCTTTTCTTTCGAGACTTTCTTTTACTTTGTCTAAGAGATTTCTTAAGTTGTTGTATAAACAGTGACAAAGTCGAATTAAAGCAATTCTCATTCTTTTTGTCAATCAATTTGGAACGTCAAGACTTACGATCAGATGTAACAACATGGTTGCAAGATAGACGACGTTTCTCTTTTTATTCCTGTTCAAGATCGAAAATTTTCAACTTTCCTACTAGAGAATTTCTGGAAAGTGTATCAAGGTTATTTCCCTCAACGATGGCATGCTTCTTAACATCGTATTGAGATGGCACTGATCTGAGAATTTTCATCACAATGTCCTTTTCAGGAATAGTTTTACCCAATCCAAAAGATACATTAACAATTTCAGACACTTTGTGATTAAACTCATCAAATGTTTCTTCATCTGCCATACGAAGGTTTTCCCAATCGGAACTAAGGTTTTGAAGCCTAGCTTCCTTTTCACTGGTGTTTCCTTTAAATTCGGTTGCTAAGATATGCCAATCTTCTTGCGACTTAGTGCAATTAGACACATGGTGCTGAAGATTTAGGGTAATGGCATGTATGATTGCATTCATATCGTCGGAGTTTTTCTTTGCAGCAAGAATCTCTGCAGGAGTGTATTCAACAATATTATTCGGAACATTTACACCTCCAACTACCTCAACGGGAGCAACATAGACATTAACAACATATACCCATGATTGGAAATTACGTGCTTGAAGAAAAGCGCGCATAGAAATTTTCCACCATAAGTAATTAGAGACATCGAAGACTGGTGGTACGTTTATTGAGATATCACCTCTGTCTATAGAGTTAGATCGCTTACAAACACAGACTTATGAGGTCTTGAACGTGTTTGCCTGCTCTGATACCAATTGAAAAAGCGGAGTTCTAACAACCTCACCCAATATTTCGATTAGCAATCTGTATGGACAACTCCGAGTTGTTTTATAGAGAATCAACTAGACTCAATCAATAGAAAATACTCAAGGAGTTATTATCTCAATCTCTCAATTTGATTTACTCAAGGAAATATAATTCGCGAGTCTTAATCAAAGAGAGATAACTTGGATGGTACCAAATACCAATATCCAAGTGTCAATCAATTTAAATCAACAACCAATAAGGTCGAATATTCTAATTGATTGAACAACGCACAACCTGTATTATTTCAATTATATAACAAAATATAATGCGGAAAAGAAATAACACAGATACCAGAATTTTGTTAATGAGGAAACCGAAAATGCAAAAAAAACCCCGGGTCCTAGTCCAGGTTAAACATACACTGTATTAAGCCGCTACAGACACTAGCCTACTCCAAATTAACTTCGGTCTGGACTGTAGTTGAACCCTAATCAATCTTACACTGATCCAAGGTACATTTATGCTCCTATGCTTATGATCCCAACAGGATACTGTGCACTTGATTCCCTTAGATGATCTCACCCACAACCAAGAGTTGCTACGACCCAAAGTCGAAGACTTTAGCAAACAAATCTGTCTCACACTGAAAAGTCTACAAGATAGATAAATCCGTCTCCCACGAAAAAACCTATGAGTTTTGTTCCGTATTTTGATAAATCAAGGTGAACAGGAACAAATCAATAAAACCAGACTTATATTTCTGAAAAACAACTCAGTTTTACCAATCACCTCACAATAGTCTTAATCGACGCAGCGAAAAAATATATTGTGGAATCACAAACGTTGAGACGAAGATGTTTGTGATTACTTTTATATCTTGCCTATCAGAGATAGAAATCTCAAGCCAATTATTACAATTGTACTCGTATGGTATAAATAGCAAAATCATATCACACAACTACAAGAAAAGTAGTATCGGTCTGGCTTCACAGTCCCAATGAAGTCTTTAAGTTGTTAACATGGTTTTAGAAGAAGAAAACCAAAGGTTTATGGAGAATCAACTCTAGCTTAGCAAACTAGTGTCACACAGAATGTATGGGGATTAGGTTTCCCAGTTGCTAGAGTTCTCCCTTATATAGTCTTTCAAATCAGGGTTTGCAATCAATGTTAGCTTAGTAACAAAGCATTCAATATTCACTGTTAGATAAAAACCTGATTATATACAAGCTAATATCTCTCAACCGTTAGATCGAAAACTTAGCTTGCCATACACACATGTACTTGACGATTTTGGGTTTGTGTAACCGTACCCAAACGTGTACAATAGTTGGTTCAATATTAGTCAACCAAATGATTAGCCAAATGATAACTTTCATATTAACCTTATTCTTCTTCACCATAACTAGTCAAAATGACTCAAATGAACTAGTTAGAGAGTTATTCAATTGCTATGAGATCTTATGTACTACACAAGACACAATTGAAGCAAAAATGATGTGATTCACTTGAATTGATTCATGAACTATAAATCCACGGTTTGCAATAGCATTCCTTAGATAATTTAGATAAGTTCACAAACATCGTTTTTAGACATAACCACTTAAGTTCGCGGACTGGGTTCGCGGACTCAAGTTAACCGGTTGGAGTTCACAAACTCCAAGAGAAATTCTCGGGTTTGAGAACTTTCGTCAGTTCACGGACTGAGTTCACGGACTGAAACCGAGCTAAAACTCCAGCAGAAATTCTCAGGTTCGAGAACAACGCACGTTCGTGATCTGGGTTGACTCTTTAAGTTCCGGTTTTCACTTGATCAACAAAGTTCGCAAACTTTGGTTCAAGTGATAAGGACTTATACATATATGTGTTACCACAAGAATGTTTATATCCCCCAGTGGTTATATTGTCTAAACTCTCATTTCAATCATTGAAACATTCTCAGAGGACGTCATATAATTGTTATTCAAAAACTAGTTTTCGTCAGAGCAATTTCCAAAGTGATTGAAACATAACATGACTTTCGTCACTAGGCAAAGATGAACTTGGATAAAGCAAAATCTTTACCAATACACATTTCGAGAAATAGATAATCGAGATATACTCATCTCAAAATGTCACATGTGTATATTCTTAGTCTATATAGTATAACGACTTTTGTGTCAAGATAGGAGATACAGTAGATATACGTTTGAGTGATAGATAAGTTCAAGTCTCCACATACCTTTTAGTCGATGAAGATCCACTAGTTCGTTAGTTAGTCCTTCGTCTTGTATGATGATTTCCATGGAGTTCTTGATCTCAACTACACTTTTTATCCTAGTCCGAGACCTTAGCTATAGTAGACTAGAAATCAAGACTTTATAGTTTTGATCACTAACATTGACAAACATGCTTGAGATAACAACGCATGCGAGTTCGACCGAGCAATTATCTAACATGAACAATGTTAGGATCTTCATGGACCATAGGAACATACTATGGGACCAACCACAAGCACCAATGATGTCCCTACTTGATCATCTTGGGATAAGAGGTGTACGTTTTTAATATAAAAGGCCTCGGTGCTTCGTAAGGAGATGCCCAAGCTTATTAATCTCTACATTTACTCCTCTTTCTTCCATGTGGGACAATCCCTATTTATACATATGTGTTTTATTGCGCCACATACTCAAAAAATCTCCACCTTTACAGGATTAAACCATTTCACCAGTCCAATCAAACTTCATCATATGATTACCATATGTATATGCTACTCATCGATCATGATTATTGTCACTATGCGCCTTGGAATCCTACTCCACCTGGAGTTAATGAGAAGGCAAGTACTGACTCCACGTTGAGAATTTCCTTTCCCACCTAGAACTTTGTTCCACTTGAGAGTTAATGTGTGAGACATTAACTCCACCTTGAGCGCTAGTTCAACCTTGAGCATTTCCTTACCGATCTTGAACCCTGTTCCACCTGAGTTAATGGGCGAGACACTAACTCCACCTTGAGCACCAGTTCAACTTTGGTCCTTGCCTGCTCCACCTTGAGTCTGACTTCACTTGCGCCCTAAACCGGGTGACATCCACAACCACTTCTCCGTTTATACAGTAATCCCAACCTTGGGATATGATACCAATTGTTAGGATCTTCTCGGACCATCGGACACTACTCAGGGCCCGACCACATAACCCCGAACCCCACTTGATCACCTTGGGATAAGAGGTGTGGATTTTTAACTAAAAGGCCTTGGTACTATGTATGGAAATGCCCAAGCTTATTAAGATCCACGTGTATTTCTCTTTATTCCATGAGGGACTATCCCTAGCTATACATATGTGGTTTATCGCGCCACATACTCCAATAACTGAGCGGAACCAAAACATTAAACTACGTAAGTTGTAACAAAATTACAGTACCTGACCTCATTCGTCTCAAGAATAATTGTGTAAATATTAACAGTGTTCAGATCCTTGTTGCTTTTCCCCTTTCAAGAATAGTCTGAAAAGAGTAAAACTCAAAATTAACTCAATAATACATAACGTATTGTATGTTCTTACTATTTTAATGACATAATGAAAAACTAATTCATTCACTTAAGCTATTATATTTTAAAATGTTAAGTCATTTATGATGGCAACCATTTTACTCACATACGATGTAGTTCTAGTTTTTCAAAATTCCCAGATATATTATGTATGTAATTCAATTCGGCAGGAAGAGTTCACCGAATGAAATATAAGTAATAGCTTGTCCTTTCGTAACATTTTGGACTTTTCAACATAGTTGGATTCATATTTGGTAAAAAGCACTATATTTATGCATTCTCAGGAGAGAGTAATCTAGGGATGGCTACCTCCCAGAAAACTGTTGATGGATGAGCGTATCAGTGTCAGTTAAAAATCCCACATTGTCGGATAACCGTAGTGACTAAGTGGGAATAGCATTGGAGGAGGATCATGTCCTTACCAAGGGTTACATGTCGAGGGTGAAATAGTATACTTGACGGATTGTGTCGGGAAAGGGTCCCATGGGTGATAAAAAATGCTATAGTCAAGGATTGAACATATTCCAGAGCCGAGGATAGCTCCACATTAAGTTTGTGGTATTATAGTACTCTGACTCGGTATGTAGGGTTCGTCAAATGGAATATAGGTAATGGTTTGTCCTTTCCTAACAACGAGCATGCTTGGTATGGAGTAATCCTGGGATGGGTGACCTCCTGAGAAGTTGTTGCTGGATAACCGCAGCGGTGACCATTGAAAACCTCATACTGTCAGATGACCACAGTGGCTACGTGAGGACATTTAGTAGAGGGTCAGACCATTACATTCTACGACATTACGCTTTTAAATGTGAGGTTATTTGTTGCATAAAAATTATAAAACCATCATTAGTTAGTAAGTCAAATGGTTAATTAAGTACTTAACCTAATAAAAATATGCTCTACTAACAATAAACTTTGTTATCCATCATCATTGAATAAAAATATATAACGTTAAACCATTTATCAAGAAATAGTGAGACGATGCGAAATTACTGGGCACCAATACTTGCCACCGTCACTATAGTCCACTTATATAACTGCTAGCCAATCTAACTAAGTTTGGTACTTCTTTTTTTTCTTTAAATAATTTGTTTTTTCTTTGAAAACATATTTATAGCAATATTTATATATCCTAGTGTTTGGTAAAGATTTCATAGAGTGTTTTTTTATGGAAAACACTTCCAAAATCTATCAATTTTAAAAGTAGGAGAAAATGAGCTTTTAAAAATTTCTAAAACAAATGTTATAGTTCACTTCACCCTAATTTCATATTTTATTTTCTAATTCCATCGCATATTTTATTATAATTGACAAAAATTATCCTTGAATCTATATATCACCAATTTCTATTCATTATATTTTATTCTTTAAACATAATTATTATTTTTTATTTTCAAACTACATTTTATGTTATACCGTATCACTGGAATATATTATAATTTATCAACAATAAATATTAAGAAATTATTGATTTTTAAAAAGTGGTTAAGAAAAATAATACTATTTTAGTAATAATAACAATTAGTAAATTTAATATATATGTACTCTAATAGTAGAAAAAATTACTTATTTTAAGCACAATAAAATAGAATAAACAATTTTCAGAGATATGTCTAATTTTGTCATTTTCTCACTATATAGCTGAACCTGATATTTTCCCGTTAAAATAAGTTTTGGATTTAGTTTATAATTTGCAACCATTCAATTTTTTTTTTTTACATAGCTCGACATTGTTCTGGACATCGAAAAAGCAGTTTTGCAAAGCTCGCAGCAATACCAAACTAATCCTAGGTATAAAAATATATTTATTATCATCATTAGTAGAATAATTTATATATTATCATTTCTAATTTGACATTTAACAAAATATTATCATGGCAAATTAATAAAGTATTTATTATGAAGAATTATGGAATTTTGATGACATGATAAATTTTGTCCATTAGATGCATTTCTAATCCCAATCACAACCATCACTTATGACAAGCAATTACATCCCTAAATTTATCACTTGTGAGGACAAATATGAACCGCCACTTACATAGGCAAAGTTAGCCAAACTATGCTTTATATTCTTGACTAGGGCTTAGTTATGCATTTTCTGATATATGAATATTAAATATGATATTTATTTATATCAAGTTTACCCTTCTTATCATTACAAAAGTAAATGAAAACCCGATAGATATTTTTATTCTTCACTCCACAAATCCTTTCTAGCATTTCCGCCTTGACATTCTCCCATACAATGCGTCTCCTTTCTCGAGTTCTATCCTCAAGCCGCCATGAAATTATGTTGGAATTAATTTTTACATATTCCACTCCCCCCCCCCCCCTCCATAAAAATATTATTTGATATGTTTTTTCTTAGATATCTTATCGATCCTTTGAAATGGTATTACCTTTCAACATCTTCCTTATTTTAGTGAAGGATGCTAAGATCTTCATGGACCATGGGAACCAACTATGGGCCTTCTTAGAGCATTGATCGGTCGAACTCGCATGTGTTTCTATCTCAAGCATGTTTGTCAATGTTAGTGATCAAAACTATAAAGTCTTGATTTCTAGTCTATTATAGCTAAGGTCTCGGACTAGGATAAAAAGTGTAGTTGAGCACAAGAACTTCATGGAAATCATCATACAAGACGAAGGAATATTTAAGGAACCAGTGGATCTTCATCGACTAAAAGGTATGTGGAGACTTGAACTTATCTATCACTCAAAAGTATATCTACTCTATCTCCAATCTTGAGACAAAAGTCATTTTACTATATAGACTAAGAATATACACATGTGACATTTCGAGCTGAGTATATCTTGCTTATCTATTTCTCGAAATATGTGTTGGTAAAGATTTATCTTTAGCCAAGTTCATCTTTTCCTAGTGACGAAAGTCATGTTATGTTTCAATTACTTTGGAAATTGCTCTGACGAAAACTAGTTTTGAATAAAAACTATATGACATCCTCTGAGAATGTTTCAATGATTTAAATGAGAGTATATACAATATAACCATTGGGGGATATAAACATTGTTGTGGTAACACATATATGTATAAGTCCTTAGCACTTGAACCGAAATTTGCGAACTTTGTTGATCAAGTGAAAGCCAAAACTTGAGCAGTCAACCCAGTCTGCAAACTCAGTCCGCGAACGTGCGTAGTTCTCGAACCCGAGAATTTCTGCTGGAGTTGTAGCTCGAACTCAGTCCGCAAACTGATGGAAGTTCTCGAACCCGAGTATTTCTGCTGGAGTTTGTGAACTCCAACCGGTTAACTTGAGTCCACGAACCCAGTCCACGAACTTGAGTGGTTATGTCTAAAAACGATGTTCGTGAACTTATTTAAATTATCTATGGAATGCTATTGCAAACCGTGGCTTTATTATAGTTCATGAATTTATTCAGGTGAATCACATCGTTTTTGCTTCAATTGTGTCTTTTGTAGTACATAAGATCTCATAGCAATTGTACAACTCTCTAACTAGTTCATTTTAGTCATTTGGACTAGTTATGGTGAAGAAGAATATGGTTGATATGAAAGTTATCATTTGGCTAACCATTTGGTTGACTAATATTGAACCAACTATTGTACACGTTTGGGTATGGTTACACAAACCCAAAATCATCAAGTACATGTGTGTACGGAAAGCTAAGTTTTCGATCTAACGGTTGAGAGATATTGGCTTGTATCTAATCAGGTTTTCATCTAACGGTGAATATTGAATGCTTTGTTACTAACATAACATTGATTGCAAATAATGATTTGAAAGACAATATAAGGGAAAACTCTAGCAACTGGGAAACCTAATCCCCACATATTCTATGTGATACTAGTTTGCTAAGCTAGAGTCGATTCTCCTTTAACCGTTGGTTTTCTTCTTCTAAAACCAGGTTAACGACTTAAAGACTTCATTGGGATTGTGAATCCAGACCGATACTACTTTTCTTGTAGCGTGTGTTCTGATCTTGATATTTCTATCGTACGAGTACAATTGTAATAATTGGCTTGATATTTCTATCCCCGATAGGCAAGATATAAAATTCATCACAAACATCTTCGTCTCACCGTTTGTGATTCCACAATATATTTTTTCGTTGCGTCAATTAATACTATTGTCCTTCAAATTCTCAGAAGTTTTTTGATGTTCTAGAATTGTTGAAGGAGCTGCAAAAGGAGATTCAACAAATAAATGATTTTGTGTATAAGACTCATGAGATTCAGAAGGCCCTGGTTCGACAACAGCAACCAAAAAGGTTCATTGATATAAACTCCTTTCTTAATGAACCTTATGTTCCCATGGCTGTTGACAACAAGGAGTTCGGGGACGATAATGAATTCTTCAAAGGTCTTAATGTCTAATAAATCTTCTATTGTTTATCCATTGTTTAAAAGAATAACTAATGTTTTTGAATAGCCATTATTGTGATTACACATAGCTACATCCAATGTTTTTCATCTTCTTGTTTTTAGATTTATTGGTTTAAATTCTAAACTTGTTTGGAAGATGATGGTTGCAGTATTAATCTTTTGATTTTATATATTGCAATATTTTGATGGGATATGTGTGTTTACGTCCGTGAACTTGATTGTCCCATATTTTTGTCAAAAGTAAAGTCATTCGTGAATTGATATGCAAATATTGATAAAAGGATGAATAAACTTTTGACAAACACAAAAGTTAAGCCTATATTGTCAATTATTGATGTAAGATAGGTTAAATTCTTTTGTGATTCAAGGATTATGTCTATTATGTGTCATTGTGCAAATGATGATGGAAACATAGAATAAATCCTTGTGAATTCCGTAGTAATTGAGCTTCCCTATTCTATATTTTGTGTATTACTATGAGACTCCGTATTGTGACTTATGTTGAGTATTAGACAACCAAGGTTGATTAATTTTTTGATTAACTTAGTTGTGTTTCGTAAGATACTTTACGTCGAGTATTTTGAACTAAATCAATCATCTAGCATGGTTATTTAGTTAGCACTCCGTAAGTTTTTCTCATGTTGAGCATGATTGACTAGGATGGTTATTTTTATGATTAATTTAGTCATTGCTCCATAGAAAGATCTTATGGCGAGGTCGGCCAATTAAATTGATTACTCTTGTAATTAGTTTGGGTGAATATGACAATTAGATTATTTACGAGTTTTCTTGTGATCAATCTAATTGATTTATTAAGTCTCCATAAGTTTACTTATGTTGAGCATATTTTGTCAAATTAATATTGGTTCGCTTTGGTTAATTTGATTGAATATTTCTTGTTGGATTCCAAATGCATACTTGTATGTAATTTGTTAAGTCTAAAGAAATCCTTTTTTTTTTTCTTTTTGAAATTAAGGTCGCTCTTGTTGTTTCCTTAGGGAATGACATATTATGGGGGGGAGAGTTCTTTTGAACTTGTGCTTAATTACCAAATCTTTGTGGGGAGTGCAACTATGGAATATTAGATGGGTTATCTTGCGTCTTTATAAACTCCTTGATGAATGCATCTAGCTTCGGATTTAAGATTGCATCTAAACAAGATGATACACATTTACCTTTGGTCATGAAATATCTCTTACGAAAATTTTATTAGGATTGCTAATTTTATTGACAAAAAAGGGGAGAATTAATATGTAGTTCACACTACAAATACATATGGTTTTCAGATCATTATGTAAGGGGATTGGTTTCCATGTGAGTTGGATTATTGACTAATGGGGAGTGAAGTATCACCATAGTATTGTTGTTGAAGTTGTGATGCAATTGGACTTTGACGTTGTGTAATAATACTATGACACTGTATAACAATGATTGAAAACCGATGCTTTTCTCATTGTTATAGCTACGGATTTTCAACAATGATGATGTTAAACTTACAACCTTTGGGATCATGGGACTACTTGGAAGTAACGAAGATTTCGAGTATTGTTGAAGATTAGACATGTGAAATAGGAGCTACAAAGTTTATTTATATATTTTTTGTATTCCATATGTATTAATAATTTTGCCACTAAAATTGACAAAGGGGGAGATTGTTAGAGCATTGCTTAGTTGAACTTGCATGTGTTGCTATCTCAAGCATGTTTGTCAATGTTAGTGATCAAAACTTTAAAGTCTTGATTTCTAGTCTACTATAGCTAAGGTCTCGGACTAGGATAGAAAGTGTATTTGAGCTCAAGAACTCAATAGAAATCATCATACAAGACGAAGGACTACTCAAGGAACCAGTGGATCTTCATCGACTAAAAGGTATGTGGAGACTTCAACTTATCTATCATTCAAAAGTATATCTACTCTATCTCCTATCTTGAGACAAAAGTCATTTTACTATATAGACTAAGAATATACACATGTGACATTTCGAGCTGAGTATATCTCGCTTATCTATTTCTCTAAATGTGTGTTGGTAAAGCTTTCGCTTCAGCCAGGTTCATCTTTGCCTAGTGACGAAAGTCATGTTATGTTTCAATCACTTTGGAAATTGCTCTGACGAAAACTAGTTCGTGAATAACAACTATATGACGTCCTCTGAGAATGTCTCAATGATTGAATTGAGAGTATAGACAATATAACCACTGGGGATATAAAAATTATTGTGGTAATACATAAATGTATAAGTCCTTAGCACTTGAACCGAACTATGTGAACTTTGTTGATCAAGTGAAAACCGGAACTTGAGCAGTCAACCCAGTCCGCGAACTCAGTACATGAACGTGCATAGTTCTCAAATCCGAGAATTTCTGCTGGAGTTGTAGCTCGTTTTTATTCTGCGAACTGACGAAAGTTCTCAAACCCGAGAATTTCTGGTGGAGTTTGTGAACTCCAACCGGTTAACTTGAGTCCGCGAACTTGAGTGGTTATGTCTAAAAACGATGTTCGTGAACTTATTTAAATTATCTAAGGAATGCTATTGCAAACCGTGGCTTTATAGTTCATGAATTGATTCGAGTAAATCACATCGTGTTTGCTTTAATTGTGTCTTGTATAGTACATAAGATCTCATAGCAATTGAAAAACTCTCTAACTAGTTCATTTGAGTCATTTGGACTAGTTATGGTGAAGAAGAATATGGTTGATATGAAAGTTATCATTTGGCTAACCATTTGGTTGACTAATATTGAAACAACTATTGTACACGTTTGGGTACGGTTACAGAAACCTAAAATCGTCAAGTACATGTGTGTATGGCAAGCTAAGTTTTCGATCTAACAGTTGAGAGATATTAGCTTGTATCTAATCAGGTTTTCATCTAACGGTGAATATTGAATGCTCTGTTACTAAGCTAACATTGATTGCAAACCATGATTTGAAATACTATATAAGGGAGAACTCTAGCAACTGGGAAACCTAATCCCCATACATTCTGTGTGATACTGGTTTGCTAAGCTAGAGTCGATTCTCCTTTTACCATTGGGTTTCTTCTTCTAAAACTAGTTTAACAACTTAAAGACTTCATTGGGATTGTGAAGCCAAACCGATACTACTTTTCTTGTAGTTGTGTGATCTGATCTTGCTATTTTAATCCTACAAGTACAATTACAATAATTGGATTGATATTTCTATCTCTGATAGGCAAGATATAAAAGTAATCACAAACATCTTCGTCTCATCGTTTGTGATTCCACAATATCTTTTTTCGCTGCGTCGATTAAGACTATTGTGAGGTGATCGATAAAACTGAGTTGTTCTTCGGTAAGATAAGTCTGGTTTTATTGATTGGTTCCTATTCACCTTGATTTATTAAAATAAGGAACAAAACTCATAGGTTTATTCGTGGGAGATGGATTTATCTATCTTGTAGACTTTTCTGTGTGAGACAGATTTGTTTGCTAAAGTCTTCAACTTTAGGTCGTAGCAACTCTTGGTTATGGGTGAGATCTGCTAAGGGAATCAAGTGTGCAGTATCCTGCTGGGAACAGAGGAGTTTTAGCATAACTATACCTTGGATCAGTGTGAGATTTATTGGGGATCAAATAAAGTCTAGACCGAAGTTAATTTGGAGTAGGCTAGTGTATGTAGCGGCTTAATATAATGAATGTTTAATCTGGACTAGGTCCCGGGTTTTTTCTGCATTTGCGGTTTCCTCGTTAAAAAAATTATGGTGTCTGTGTTATTTCTTTTCTGCATTATATTTTGTTATATAATTGAAATAATACAGGTTGTGCCTTATTCAATCAATTAGAATATCCGACCTTATTGGTTGTTGATTTAAATTCATTGACACTTGGATATTGGTCTTTGGTACCATCTAAGTTATCTCTCTTTGATTAAGACTCACGAATTGTATTTGCTTGAGTAAATCAAATTTAGAGATTGAGATATTAACTCCTTGATTATTTTCTATTGATTGAGTCTAGTTGATTCTCTAGAAAAAAACTCGGAGTTGTCCATAGAGATTGCTAATCTAAATATTAGGTGAGGTTGTTAGACCCCCACTTTTTCAATTGGTATCAGAGTAGGCAAACACGTTCAAGACCTCATAAGTCTGTGTTTGTAAGCAATCTGACCCTATGGACAGAGGTGATATCTCAATAAACGTACCACCAGTCTTTGATGGCTCTAATTACTTATGGTGTAAAATAGTTATGCGCGCTTTTCTTTAAGCACGTGATTTCCAATCATGGGTATATGTTGTTAATGGCTATGATGCTACCGTTGATGTAGTTGGAGGTGTAAATGTTCCAATGAATATTGTTGAATACACTCCTACAGAGATTCTTGCTGCAAAGCAAAACTCCGACGGTTTGAATGCAATCATACATGCCATTACCCCAAATCTTCAGCACCATGTGTCTAATTGCACTAAGTCGCAAGAAGCTTGGGATATCTTAGGAACCGTATTTAAAGGAAACACCAGTGAAAATGAATCTAGGCTTCAAAACCTTAGTTCCGACTGGGAAAACATTCGTATGGAAGATGAAGAAACATTTGATGAGTTTAATCACAAAGTGTCTGAAATTGTTAATGCATCTTTTGCATTGGGTAAGACTATTCGTGAAAAGGACATTATGATGAAAATTCTCAGATCACTGCCATCTAGATACGATGTTAAGAAGCATGCCTTTGTTGAAGGAAATAACCTAGATAATCTCTCCAGAATTACGCTAGTTGGAAAGCTTAAGATCTTTGATCATGAACATTCATTCAAATCTAAGGATGTTGCGTTCAAAGCACTAAAGGACACTAAATTACTTGATAAAAGTAAAAAAAAAAAGTGTATATCTCTGAAGTTGATCACTCTGAGATAGACTCATCAGATGAAGATCTTGACAAATCAGTCTCGATGATCACAAGATAGTTTAGGGATCTTCTATCGAAGAGAAGTAAACAGTTCTCCAGATATAAGCCTAAGGCATCAGTCAAACCTCTGTAGTTGCAGAATAATCTACAACTACACCCTCAATAGAATTAGTAAAAACTCAAGAAGTTCTTGATGTTGAATGATAACTTTCTTATTAATTCTCTTAGTTGATTACATAGAATTATCAAAATGGAACTAGAATAGTTACAACTTTTTCTATTCTCTTTCCTAAGATAATTTCTTACACTCCTTAAAAGAACCTCCCGAATTTTACATTTGAACTCCTATTTATAGTAAAACTTATACAGTTGTATATGAATTGCGAAGTATCGCAATTCATCCTCGCAAAATTATTTCATCCTCGCAAAACTTCATATTTCCCTGCACTACTTCTATCATCGTATCATTTTATAACTCTTTCCTCCTTTATTTATTACGATACTCGTGAACTATTATCTTTCGATATTCAGTACCTACATCTTGCCTCTTCTCATGTCAATTCTACGAAGAAGAAATGTCATGAGAATCTCTATTCTCGTAAATTTAGTGTAGTTATTACCACCCATCAAGTTCGCAACACGTCTTTTTACTTTTCCCTTACCTTTTTGACACGTTTCTTCGTAACCGTTCTTTTCAACCGTTCACGCTTACTCGTATTAATGAGTTTCTATCTTCATCAAACTCTCTCTATTTATAAATATTATCCTTTGTTTTTGCTTTTTATTCTCTTATCTTATTCATCTTCTTCACCACTTCTGCCTCTGCAATCTCTTTTATCTTTTTTCCTTTCTATTTTCCATCTTATATTCAATGGCACCAAATAAGAAAACTATTGAATAGATTAATGCGGAACTTGCTGATAGGGACCTCATTCTCTCGAGATTGAAGGTTATGATAATAAATCTTCTCTCTGTGAAGCTCTTTACCAACTATGTTTGGGATGATCAGAAAATTTTAATCTCACGAGGTCAAATCCTCGCAGGTCTTCCTCTTCCTCTTTATGATGTTAACTTTCCTCTATTCTATGAAATTATTTCCCACCCTAATTTTTCTTGTGCCATTTACCAATTGACTGGTGATTGTATTCGCCTCTTAGTTGAATTCTCAAATCGTGCCGCTTTTGGGAAATCTTTGTATTCAGTTGATCTTAGGAAACCTGGATTTGAAAATATGGAAATTGTTGCTGCGAATTATACAGTTGAGGGTTTCTTCAAAAATTACACACTAATTCCTGTGAGGAAAGAAGATAATCGTTGGGGTGTTCGTCTTCATCGTAAAGCTAATATCGCAGCAGATGATCTTCTCATGCACGATATTTATTATGCCTCAGGAAATAATAAGACACCTCGTCGTTCTAATGATGAAGATTGGTATAAGTACCCTTTAATATTATCGGGTTCTTATATTTCTGGGATAGTAGAACTTCCTGCGAACCTTCGTAACCGCCATTACCAACCTTGGGTTTATAGAAATGTATGTACTTCCATCTCCTTATCTTTTTGTTACCCTTTAATTTCAAATGAGGTAAGAAACACTCTTGTATTTTTCTAAACAATATATTGTTGCCGCTGTTTCTTATCCCTATTTGAATTTGCAGGTTCCACTTCTTCCTGAGATTGCTGCAAGTGAAAATAAGAGTTCTACTTCTTCTAAAAGGTTTACTGCAAGACAACAAACTCTTCGTTCTGCGAAGGTTACCCAAGATTTTGGTAGTCAAGATGATGCTCTTCGCAAAGGGAAAAGGAAACTTCAAGATGTTGTTTACGAGAGGAGGAAAAAGAAGAAACTCTCAACCAAGTCTCATTCCAATGTAATCTCTTCTAATGAGAATATTGAGGAAGATCTTGGTGATGAAGATGATAAATTTCCTGAGAAGGATTTTAGTTCTAATTCCGATACCCTTTCTAACGAAGGAGATGATGATAATGATGTTGATGAAGGTGAAAATGAAGATTGCAGTATCCCAGAAACTTTTGCCTCAACAATGGTTAGCATATCTGAGGCTTTCCTCCATTCTTCTCGTGGATTAGGAAATTCTCCTACAAATGAATGCTCGCAAACTTATTGCGAAGGCTTGTAAAGTTCCTACTATAATTGATAATAACTCCCTCAAAGGCATTTCAAGATTCGTCTCTCCTGCTTCATTATATGATTTAGGTAGCATGGTAAGTTTCTTCTCTATTCCTCGTTTATTTCCCTTATTTTGTTGATTTCTAACCCCTTTTTTCTTGTTTAGGTTGGAAGAGTTAGTTGTGCAGCTGCTTCTGATTGGGAAAGACGTCATTCTATTGCTAAGAAGAAAACTTTGAATCGTTGTAAGAAGTTAGAGGTTGAAAATTCAAATATCCGTCAGAAAGTAGAGGATTTAAGTATTGATAACGCAGAATTAACATCCCGTCACGAAGATAATTCACAATCTGCGAGCATCGCAATTGATAATTCTTCTCTTCTTGAGGAGAATAATCAATTAAAGCTTGAAAATTCTCTTCTTCGTAATGATAAGAAGCAATTAGAAGGTAAATTCTTTGCGATGGTAATTATTTCGATTACTTTTCCTTCGTAATTTGCTAACCAATTCCTTAATTTCTCTCCTTGCTGCAGAAAATTATGCGAAGATGAATGACGATCTGGAAACTATTCTTGCTAACCGTAAAAAGAAAATTTCTGATTTGAGATCTCAGCTTCTAATTTCCCAGCATAACCATAGTTTATATGTCAAGCATTTTCGAGCTAAGATGACTCGCAAGATTTGCAAAGATAATGAAATTCCTCTCAAGAAGTACCATACGCTCCTTTCCGAAGAAATTCCTGAAGATACTCCATATCTGGAAATCTCTGATAGTGAAGTTGAAGATGATAGTGAAGTTGAAGAAGAAGATCATTTTGATGGGAATAGATCTCCTGAAAAATAACTTCACTCTTTTTTGTATATCTGTTCTGTAACTTCACTCTTTTCTGCTTCTTTTCAATACAACACTTTCTTCTTGATTGCACTTTTAATCAATCCAACAATTTCTTTTTCAAAGCTTAATTTGAATTAATCTTTCTTTGATTGATTGTTTCCCTTATTCGCATAACTTGATCATGTGGAGAGAAATAATATATCTTAAAGACTTAGCTTAGTATTCCCCTTCCCCTTATTATTTCTCTTCAAATGATCAACTATCGCTGGAAGTATTAGAATATCCTTCTCAATTTATCTTACGAAGTTTCGTCTTATTGTGATTATGAATAAAAAGTCCTCCCTTTGAAGTATAAGAAATATAAGCCTTTTGCCTTTTGCGGAATGTTGCGAAGTAAATAATAAATCTCCCCTTGAAGTATAGGAAGTATGAAGTATACGAAATATGAAATACCCTTAAGAAGTATAAGAAGTATAAAATATCTTTGAAGAAGTATTAGCAGTATTCAATTCATGAAGAATTGCCCAATATATGAAGAAGTATAAGAATTATTACTCACTGTATGAAGAAGTATAATAAGTAATTAACCTTCGCAAAATTAAATATCCGTTGAAGAAGTATAATAAATATGATATATTCTTGAAGAAGTACAAATAGTATTGAATTTGTGGAGAAATATTCAATATATGGAGAAGTATAAGAAGTATGTAATTCTCGTAAAATTTTACGAGTATGAACTTATCTGTATTTGATTGCTATCAAAATCGCATCTTTTGTTAAGTCTTCGTGAAAATTCTTCAATGATGTTATCTTCTTTGATAGGATTTCTTGTAAAAATTCTTCAATGATATTGACGAAGCTGTCTTCTCTTCAAAACTTCATGATGTATATTCTTGTAAAATTTCTTCAATGATATCGACGAAGTTGTCTTCTTTTCAGATCTTCATAATGTATATTCTTGTATAATTTCTTCAATGATTTTGATGTAATGAATTTCATTAATTTATGTGGTCTTATCATGCCTTCCTAAGTAAAGGTCTTATTTTGCCACCTCTTTTGTAGTAAATTTTTGTATTTGCGATAATATGACAAGTCTGAACATTCTTGCGAACATACAACCTCGTGACATTATCGTCTTGCGATGAAATCGCAGGACGTTTTTACACTTTCATGTAATAACCCATTGATCCCATCTTAACTTCTTTGTTTCATTCTGCGAGTTCTTTTTGTATAGCTTATCCAAGCAATCATTTTTGCATATGTTTATGGTCTAACTGACGAGGCTACGTTCCTTCAAACCTTTCCCGAACCTGTAGATGATAATACTCTTCTTGCTCGCCTTAATAACTCCTTAAGTAATTTTGCTGACGAACAAATTAAATCCCTCTCTATAAAGGAACTTAAATTTAAGTTTAATCTCCTGACCATTGAACACAAACACACTTTAGGATTATCTAATAAATTTAAGCGTCTTTATCATGAATCAAAAGAAGTGATCAATGGATTAATAAGTAGAAATAGTGATCTTGTTGAAGAGAAAGATCAAGCAATTGGAAATGGCAGCGAAACTCTAGCAGATTTCCATAAAATTCTTCTCGAAGTTCAAATGGAAAGAGATAAACTCTTCTGCGAAAATAAAGATCTTCTTGTAAGAGAAACTCAAGTTCGTTCTTGCCTTCTTATTACTAGCGATGATGAGTTTTCTTGGGCAGCACAGGTTCTTGATAATGCTAGGAATAATTTAGGTATAGATGCTAGTCTTCATGCTGATCAATCGGCCTTAATTAGGGACTTGATTTCTGAGAAAGAAGGTTGTTAACCACTCTATTTTATTAACCTTTTGCTTTTTATTATTCTTTCTTATAATTTCTATCTTAACGGTGCCTTATTCTCGCAGATTCTGAAGATAGATGTTGTGTAAGGATGAGAGAACTAGAAGATATTAATCACCAACTCGCGAACGATCTTATTGCTCGCAACAATAAATACTCGCGATTGAAAGCTCAATTTGAGATTACTTCTGCAAATTTTAATAGAACCTTCCTCATCACTCGTAATGATACCACTAAGCAGGTTTGTGACGACCATGGAATTCCTCATTCTTTGTATCCTGATCTTGCAAAGGCAATACCATCAATAATTCCATATCTTGGTGTCTCTGATTCTGATGAAGATTTTGACGAAAGTGAAGAAGAGAATAATGACGAAGGAACAAATTCTGGCGATGATGAAGAACCCATCAAAGATAATGAAGAAGAGAAATCCGGTGAAAAAGAAGAATCTGATAAAGATAACAATGTTGATAAATGAAACAATGTATCTGTCTGACTTCTTTCTTTTATGTAATCAATCACAAGTTTCTTCAATTTGCTGCAACTTTCTTCAATTTAATGTGTAAATTTCTTTGCCCCTTTATCTGTATGAATGAAAGAACATCCTCTTTTTTGCAAATATAACTTGGTCAATATAGTTTGCATCTAATAATTATCTGCGCTTTAATATCCATATAAATTTCTCATATGGTGATGAATAATAATCTTTATCATTCTATTCATTCCCATACTTGCCTCTATTATTCATCTGCAATATGAGAAAGTTAATAAACGAATATTTTGGCGAATTTCATAATTTCTGCGATATTGTCGCAAACCTTGATATTTTTGTGATCTTATGGTCTTATCATGCCTTCCTACTTAAAGGTATTACTTTGCCATAGTATTCTCTCCGCGACAAGATCGCAGGACGTCTTTACATTTTCATGTATTGACCCATTGATCTTATCTTATCTGCATTTCTTTATTGTATTGCGACAATATGACGAGCCTAAGTTTTCTCGCAAAAACAAAGCCTCGTGACATTGTCGTCTTGCGATGAAATCGCAGGACGTCTTCACATTTGCATGTAAAAACCCCTTGACCTCATCTTAACTTTTTTCTCTTATGGATTTTTGCCTCTGTATAATTTACGCGACAATATGACATGCCTAAATGATCTTGCGATCTTAAAGCCCCATGACATTGCCGTCTTAAGACACTTATCAGCTCCCTAATGGAGGGTGCCTCCCTTATCTTCCCCCTAGTTGCCCCTTCAAGGAGGGCACATCGTCCATACAAGACTAGCTCCTCCCATCCAGATTTACCAACAACCAGTTGTTTTCGCAGCCTCTTGTCCTTTATGCCTATATGGCTTATAGTTACAAGACTGCACCCTAGGTGGGGTTTTCTTCGGGCCAAGTGTATTGTAGCCAAGACTTACCAAATATGGCCAGGGTAGGTTCGTCCGTCCCGGCATCCTTGGCTAAACCGTGTACCTCGGCGCCTTGATCATACTCTGCACTTCTTGGAAGAGACTCTCGATCGTCCAACCAGGGTATAACCTTATAAAGCTGGAAATCCAAGATCTCTCCCGGATAGGTTTTCTTTAACCCCTACGTATGTATGACTCGAGTTCCATAGCGGTATAACCTTATCCCCGAATCATATAAATAGATACCCCCTTTATGACGTGCTTGTAGGTCTTACATTTGCCTCTTACGAAATTGTATTCGCGAACTAAGGTGCACGCCATAAAGGTTTGTCCTATTCTCTTAATCTCTGCGAAATTATATTCGCGTTTCTTAAAATTTCTTGCGAGTTTCAAATCTCAATAATTTTTTATTTTTTTTTCAACTTTTCAATTTCATTTTCTTCACTCAAACAGAAAAAACAACTTTACCTTTCCACTTCTAGGGATCTGCTCGTCATATTTCATCTTTCTATCACTTCATTCTTTTCATCTTCCTTATCATCTGTTCTTTTACTTAGTTTTTTTCCGCAAGTTGCTTGTCATTTCTTCCTTTTATGCTTTTTATACATGTACCTTTGCTGTGTTTTATTATTTGATTGATATCTGCGAGGGACTCGTTAGTTACTTCTTCATTCTTTTCTATTGAATCAACCATTAATTTGTCACTTCTCTGTTGTTGCTTAATTTTGTATTTCCAATTGTTGTTCTTCCCTGCTCTTTCTTCACAAGACTTGATATCTATCTCATAACATTTCTTACTTTCTCCCCAATCTCCTTTAATTACTCCAACACCATTTGGATGAGGGAATTTAATGCACTGATGAAAGGTAGATGCAACACCCAATATCCTGTGTAACCAAGGTCGACCAATCAAGGCGTTATATGGTGATTCAATATCGACAACACAGAATAAAATCTTAGAAGTCATTCATCTTAACGGAATCCTCATTGTGATCTCCCCTTTAGGCTTGTTGGAAGTTCCATTAAAACCATAGATTCTGTATGTCGATGGTATCAAATCTTCATCTTTCCCACCTATGGTTCTGTAGGTGTGGTAGAACAGGATATCTACTAACTGCGCGCATCAATTAGGATTCTATCAATGGCCCAAGACTCTTCCATTTCATTATTGTTTTCTTTACCTTCTTCTTCTTCTTCTTCTGCTTGTTCTGGTTTTATTTCCAACCTTACCACCAATGGGTTATCATGCAGCTCGCTTGAGCTCTGGTATTTCTTGTCTTTGTAAAAGAAAGGATTTGTTTCTGCCACTCTTCTAATGGCGAGATTCTCGCTATATTCATTATTTCTTTTCCATCCATATCTCTGGCAAAGACTCTATTTAAGACATTATCGTGGAAATCTTCGATGGTTTTGAAAGAATGCACAATAGAATTACAAAATAAATTATTTTCTTTAGTTCCAACCTCTATAACAAAAGTTTCTTCTCCTTTTACATTAGTCATTCTGCGATCGTCTGGTGGTGGTGGCAATTGTTGCGATTGTTGATGCCATTTTAGAAAATGATTTAGCTTCCCTTGATCGATCATTCTTAAGATTATTCTTTTTACATTTCTGCAATTATTTATCGAATGCCCATGAAAATGATGATAAGGACAGAATTCTTGATTACGAGTGTTAGGATGTGGTTCCTTCCCCATGTTCCATGGCGAGGGTATATTTTCCATTAAAATGATAGCTTCCCATATTTTTTCTACACTAGCATTCAAGGGTGACATCTTAATCTCCTCCCATATGGTTCTCATGCTCCCCTGATTTCTGAAATTATTTTGCTTTTGTCCACCATAAGTTTCTTGGGGTTGGTCAAGCCTTTGGATTTGACTATTTCCTCCACGATTGTAATAATTCTTCTCTCTTTCAAATTCTTCTTGATCACGACTTCCCATAGCCACTAGCTTTTGTTTGTCATTATTCGCCACTTTCTCTGCTTGAACTTGCGAGGTGCTCGCCACGTTATTAATCATTTTTGGAAGCAAACTTCCATTAGCCACTACAGAACTGGTGTTTGCAATTGGGTATGACTCCATTTCGTTTTTTTTTTCTTCCAAAGAAATGTAATCTTCTTGTAGTTCTCTTAGTTCAGTCATTGTGATGGTGTTTTTGATTCTGAAAATTTGTATGTAGAGCAAATTGGTCGCAAACATTGCATTAATGAAGGATAAAATAAGATATCTATCATCTACTCTTCCCGCCATCTCACTACACATTGTCTTCCATCATATGGTTATATGTTTTAGACTCTCGCCAATTCTCTGTTTTAATCCAAACACATCTTCGATACCTGGTCGTGAAGAGTTGTTGCTTATGTATGCACCCAAAAATGTAGCTTGTAAGTGATCAAAAGAAGTAATAGTATTTTTGGGCAATCCCTCAAACCATTTTAGCGCCTCGCCAGTCAAACTGGATGCAAAGTACTTGCATAAAACAACATCATGATTATCCCAATGCAGCATACACCTAACATAAGCTTTAACATGTTGAATAGCACAAGTAGTCCCATCGAAAATACTGTTTAGTGATGGAAAATTGCATTTTGGAGGAATTCCTCTTAGTTGTACTTCCTGTGTGAAGGGAGTTCTAGCTGCTTCTTCGATTGCTTCATCAAGTTGCCTTCTTCCACCTTCTCTTCTATTATTTATCATCCCTCTCATTTCTTCTAATTCCCTCAAAATTTGCTCATTTGCAGTTGGGCTTTGTTCTATTGGCCTTTTTAACGCACTTTCTCTTCTCCTGCGATTTTCCTCTTCATTTCTATCTAAAATTCGCAGTTGATTTTGTCTCCTAATTTTTTCTCCACCAACTTCTTCATTTCTCACCAATTCTCTTTGTTTTCTTTCTATCCTTCTATGTATTCTGTCATATTCTTCCCGAATATTGCCATTTTCACGATTTTGTGTATGTCTTCTTTCTCGATTATCATGATTGTTTTGCCTTATTGCCTCTTTAAACTCCTGTTCTTCCATTTCTGCCCTCAGCCTTTCTCTCTCGCAAGCTAGACGTGCCTGTTTAGTATAATGTCTCTCTATTTCATTCTCAATAATTCTTTGATTTCTGACGTGCTCGCGTCCATGTAATATTCTTCTACCTTCTTCGTGATTTTCTTCACCATCTTGATTATCTTCATTTCTTTGATTTTCAATATTTCATCTTCCATTTAAAGTTTCCCCCTGTGGATTGTTATAATCATTATTTACTCTCTCTTCTCCCTGGCATTGCCCTCTATTTGGATTTTGCGTTTCTTCTTGTACATTTTCTCCATCATTTCTTATGAGGGAATTTCTCCTTGGTATTTATCTAAATGACCTTGAACTTGATCTAGTTGTACTTCTTGATCTTCTTCTTTGTAACCTTAAGTTCTCCATTCTCAACTCATGATTTTGTCTTGTTAAATTTGCACGTTCCACCGCCTCTAACCTTCTTTCTTCTTGTATTCTTTGCCCTAATTCCTCTGTTGTTTCATCTTCATCTTGATGAATCGACCCTTCTTCTACCTCCTGATTTCTTCCTACTCCATTTTCTTCTCTTAATTGTCGATTTGTTTCTTCTCTCATTGAATCTGATCTCCATGTATGCACGCTTACTCTATCATAATCCACTCTTCCATTTTGTACCGATGTTGATTAGTTTGGTTGTTGAATTGAATTTTCCCTTTCATTCCTTGTTCTATTCCTCCTAGTTCTCATCCTTGAAGATTCTCCTAATACACTTGTTTCTTCACCTGCAAGTCTTTTACTTCTTCTCACTATTGTTGGTGGTTCTGATGTATTTCTTCTCCTTCTTCCAGCCATTTCTTCAATTTCTCCAAATCTTCAATTTGTAATTAGAGATTTTGGATCTTGAGTCCCCTTAGTCGGTGCCAAAATGTAGTAGCAGGATTTCCCACACTACACCCCTATTAAGATCCTATAAAAATCTAAGTGAAGCTAGTTGAAGATTAAAGAATTAAACGACACTTTTATTATTTAGATCTCAGAAATGTTTACAGAAAATATTCAAACTCAGAATTACAACTTTCTTTTCTGGAGTTTCTCTCTCCTCAAGATTTTCTCAACTCTAAAAAATACCTCCTCCTCATCTGGACTTACTTGAACCCTTTATATAGGAAATTACATAGTGGGTGACAGCTAAGTTTTCCCCTTCTTTCGGATATATTCTGCGATCTCATCGTGGTATTTGCAATATTAATCTTCGCTAACTTTTGTAATCCTCGTGAAACAACACTCTCATAACATGTCTCTTCAATCGTCAGCTATTATGATGCTTCCCCGTGACGCTCGCCAAATGTTGTTGAAGAATCCTCACGACACTCTCGTGAATAATGTCATTTATACTTATAGGAATATTTGACCTTCTCGTGAAAGCGTTGTTCTTATCATGAGAATATCGTTGTGGCGATATTCTGGTACTACACCCTTGTTAAGATTTCATAATATTCAACTCATACTTAAAGGTTAAAAACGACTCTTTATCATTTAATTCTCAGAAATGTTTACAGAAGTGGAAGAAATCAAGAATACAACTATTCTTTCGAAGTTTCTCTCTCCTCAAGACTTTCTCAACTCTCAAAAGTATATCATCCTTCTCTGAACCTATAGGAACCCTTTATATAGGAAATTATATAGTGGATGACAGCTAAGTGTTCCTTTTATTTCGAATCTACTCTGCGATCTTATCGCGAAAGTTATAATGTATACTCTCGCAAGCATTGTAACCATCGCAGGACAAACACACTCTTCTTGTGATTCTTCAATCGTCAGCTATTACATCATTCTTTAACCTACTCTGTGACACTCGCAAAGTGTTGTTAAAGAGCTCGCGGTATTCTCGCATAAGTGTTGTTTATTTCGCGAGATTATCGTTGTAGCGATATTCTGGTCCTACATCTTGCCTCTTCTCATGTCTTTTCTGCGAAGGAGGAAAGATCATGAAAACTGAAATTTTTATAATGCCGCAACTGTTTATCTTTTGCATTCTTCTATTTTGACATGTTTCTATATTCTTCGCCAACTGTCTTCATGTACATTTTCTTCCATTCAATTTTTGACATGTCCTTTTCAACCTCTGCGATCTAACCGTTCATGTATTTTCATTGCATTTATCTTTTCGAGATCTTTCTTCTTCTATAAATACTTCTTTCATTATTTTCTTTCCCTCTTTTTACTTATTTCTTCCTTTTCTTCATTACTTCTCTGCAAATTTACTATTCTTACGTAAATTCCGGATCTGTTATTTTCATAAATTCTCTCTCAATTTTTTACTTATTCAATCTTTAGTCCCATACTGAAGATGGTTGTAGCTGGTCGCAAAAATGAGACTGCTTTCGAGAAGATCCAAAAAGAGTATCAAGACAAAGGTTTTACTTTATCCACCATTCCCCATCAAAACCCTAAGTCTGAACTTTCTGTCCCAATATTTACGAACTTTCAATATAACCACGAGAAAATCATAGTCTCGCTAGGTCATCTTGAAGCTGGTCTTCCTATTCCTCTTTATAACCCTGAACTTCCTCTATTTTATGAGATTCTTTCTCATGAGAAGTTCTCGCGAGCGGTATATCAGCTGAGTGGAGATTGTATGCGTTTAATGCTTGAATATGCTACTCGTGGTGCTAATAAGAAATCTCGCTACCCTGATGAAGCAAAGAATCCTAAATTTAAAGACGTTCCAATTATTTCCGCGAATTATACAGTGGAGAACTTCTTCGAAAATTACAAGATAGTTCCTATGAAAAAAGACCGCACTAGCTTGTTGGGGTGTTCGCCTTCAAAAGAAAGATAAGATCGCTGAAGATAAAGCACTTATGTTGGATATCGATTGGAATACAAGTACAAATCGAGGCCCTCGCCACTCTAGCGATGACAAATGGTTCATTTTTCCTTTATGTCTTGAAGGTCCTTAATCTCTGGTCTTCATACCTTGCCTGCGAATCTTACAAAATATCAACCCTGGGTCTTCAACTGGCCTGAGAGAAATAAAGAAGTATGTTTTTCTTAAGTATTTGCATGACAAGTTATTATTATTAATCTTTCCATATTTTTAAGCTCTCGCTGACTATTCCTTTTTATTAGATCGAATGATTAAAAGCCAACTACGAGAAGCTTGGGAAACCTGCTACTCACTTAACTCTTCAATTACTCACAGATGAAGTAAGAAATATTTCTTTATAAATCTTAACAATATATTATTGCCCCTATTTCTTATCTTTATCTGTGTTCGCAGGTAATTGAAGAAGTAGAACCTGTGAAAATTGTGAAAACTAAGGGGAAAGACAAAGATACATCTCGCAATGGGAAATATATTGCGACTCTCAAGGAAAAATCTTCTGCTCCTCGCGGAGGAAAATTTGATGCTCCTCCCTCAAAGAGAAGAAAATTTCAACTTTCTTCTTCTTCAACTCTTCAATTTAATGAAGAAACTTTGGATGATGATTCTAACAATAACAGCAATGATGATGTTGAAGATAATAATGGTTCTTCCCCTCCTGAGTCTTCTATGACTCAATTATCCAAAAAAATTGGCGATTCTACACATGGCATCGCAAATTATTATGGATATGAAGTTCTTAATGGGATATCTCAGGCTCTCACTAAAGTCTGCGATGCTCCCATATTGGTTGATAATGATTCTCTCCAAGGAATATCAAGATCGTTGACTCCCAGCCTCTTGAATTCACTTGGAATTCTGGTATGTTTTTATTTCCTCATCATGTTTATGTATTTATTTTATCATTATATCTTAATTTATATTATTCTCTCGCAGGTTGGAAAAGCTTCTTTTGTTGCTGCCTCTGATTTGGATAGAAGGAGCGCATCTTCTCAAAAGAAGAATATTGTGCTTCGCAAAAAGAATGAGAAGCTAGAATCTGAGTTCACTAATCTCCGCAGGAAGAATGAACAAATGGAATCTGAACTTGCTAGTCTTCGCGAGAAAAATACAAATCTTGAGAAAAATCTTTCTCAACAATCGCTTAAAGTATCCAATCTTGACAATGCTAACAAATAACTCTTAGGTATGAAATTTTTCTCCTTTTCTTTCATATTTTTACTTTTCATTACTCTTTCTTACTTGATTTATCATTCTTGCAGACATTTATGGTCTCACTGATGAGGCTTTAACCATTTGTTCTTTTCCTGAACCAATAGATAATGATACTCTTCTAGAGCTTCTTAATAATTCTTTGAATAACCCTTCCAATATTAATTCTCTTTCCATAGATGAACTCAGACGATGACTCAAAGTGTGAACCAATTTGTTGTATTGTCCCGACTCTGTCCAAATACAATCACTTTCGGGGAAAGGACTTATAGGAAGGAAAATTTATACGAAGTTGTCTTATTTTGTATAGCAGCTTAATCTTGGGAGTATTCAATTATGGACTAGGTCCCGGGGTTTTTCTGTATTTGCGGTTTCCTCGTTAACAAAATCTTGCTGCGTCATTTACTTTATATTTCCGCATTATAATTATTTTATTATAATTAAAGTAAATTGCACAAATGTTAATTCCTATTTACTTGATATGTGAATCCTATTGAGTTTGATTAAGTCTGAACCTTTGTATTAAGTAAACACACTTTGTTGTTGTATTGTTTCGATCTCGTATCCATAGACGATGACACAAAGTGTGAACCGATTTGTTGTATTGTCTCGACTCTGTCCATAGACAATCACTTTCAGGGAAAGGACTTATAGGAAGGAAAATTTATAGTTTGAGGTATATTTGGGGTACCCTCGCCTTTTCAATTGGTATCAGAGCAGGCAAACAAGAAAAGATCTAACAATCTATGTTTGGTGCGATCCATCCTATAAGAATGAACTCGAGTTCTAACGAATCGACTTCAATTAACATACCGCTAAGATTTGACGGAACAAACTATCTATAGTGGAAATATGCTATGCGATCTTTTCTTCAATCACGAGACTTTAATACTTGGCTATTAGTCGTCGATGGTTATATTCTTCCAAAGATAGAAAATTCGGATACTGAGCTTAAACACCTAGTAGATTTTTCAAACGAAGAAAAGGCACTAGATAAGCAATATTCAGATAGTTTGAATGCTATAATACATGTTGTGAGCTGTGATTTAAAACATCATGTATCAACATGTCAAACTTTGAAAGAATCTTGGGATAATCTTTAAATCGTGTTCGAAGGAAACACATCAGAAAAGGAAGCTAGACTTCAAACTCTTACATCTGATTGGGAAAACCTTCGAATGGATGAAAACAACACTTTTGAAGAGTTTCATCTTAAACTCTCTGAGATAATTAATGCCTCTTTCTCGCTAGGAAAGACTATTTCTGAAAAGGATATAGTGTGCAAAATTCTCAGATCGTTGCCACCAAGATACGATTCTAATAAGCATGCAATCATAGAGCCAAATGATCTCTCAACTCTCTCACGAAGTACACTCGTTGGAAAGTTATAGATCTTTGATCATGAATCATAGTCTATTCAAAATAAAGGAATTGCTTTCAAAGCTGAAAAAATTCCTAAAGTTCCAATGGAAAGGAAAAGACACAGTTGGATGATTCATATGAACAAATTACAGGAAACTCTGATGATGAAATTGAAGAATCATTATCTTTGATTACTATACAGTTCCGAGATCTCTTAAGGTCAAGAAATAAGAGATTCATAAAGGATACTCACCAATCTTCTCGACCACATGATCGAGTTCATGTCAAAAAGGAATATGAAGAAGATAATGAATATCAGCTAGAATGCTTCAAGTGTAAATGTTTTGGTCATATTGCTAAAGACTATCCCAATCGTAAGGAGTACACTGGAAGTAAGGAATTGGATGTAACTCATGATGAGACCTCTGATTCCTACGATTCTAAAGAAGAGGAAACATCTAATTAATATTGTATTAGTTTTCAATCTTATTTCTTCCTCCTCCATTAGTGATTTACCCATTTTAAGAATGGACATGTCTTCCGATGTTATTAAATCACCTAATGGTAAAGGGAAGGATAAGATAAGATGCAAAAACTATCTCCATAACAAAACTTCTAAGAGTTGTGCAGACAACCAAAGTTAAGATACTTCGCTAGTTCGAGGTAACAATATGATTCTAGATCAAGAACACTCGGGGTGTTCAAAGTTCCATAATGAGAGAAAATCTCATACTAATACCACATGATCGGTATTAGAATTCTTTCCTCACCATGTGTGCCATATTCGAGTGAGGAAGAAGAAATCAAGGCACCTGTGTATAGATTATGGAAATAAAATCTAGAAATTAAAAAGGTATTTGATATATTCGTATATGTAAATGTAAATATATTATATTCGGAAATATGAGAAATATAAAGAGATCCTTTTTGTTTTGAGATCTTTCCTTATCCGAACCATGAGTCTGGATCAAACATCTTTGCATGAAAAGATGTTAGATCAGAATGATCATCTTAAAAATAAGTCAGGGGGTTCTCTTGAGATTAGGGGTAAAATCTAAAAGGGAGATTGGATTAGCAAGAAGGAAAGAGAGAATACACTGAAGAAAGATCAGTGTATTGAGGCATTGACACTCTTTTGTGTTCAATCAAAGTCAGAACTACATGCTCTTGCAGAGTCCTTCTCGAAAATTTCTCACCTGCAAGAGGTTCTAGTTAAGCAACAAGGTTTTCTACTTGAAGAAATTCACAAGCTTAATAATGAAAATAGAAACCTACCTTCTTGTGTCATTTATATGAAGGATTGAGTTGTATTAGAAAAATAGACATCAATTTTTGATTGCTTTCATTGATTGTATAAGTATATTGAATAAAAACTATTATGAATAAAGTTATTTGATTTATAATTTTTCTTGCGATAGTTTTTTGATTTACATAGCCGGTACTTTAATGCTTTATTTTATATGCTATGTATGTTTATGGGATGTTTGATTTTGGTTTTATACCTTGATATTCGATCTCATAATATGTTGTGAACCCTTATGGTTTGGGTGACTTTTTGATTTAGCAGGATTAAGTTCTAGCCCAAGTTGGTAGGATTTATCAAAGGATCAAGAGTGGTGCCTGTAGAAACAATATGTGAAAAATTCACAATATGTTGAATCGGTTTTGGTTTAGCATAAAAGCATATGTGTTTCGACGGTTTTCAACTTTTGCTTGCAATTGTTAAAACCGATTCTTGGGTAAAGGTTAGTTGTTGTTATTCTTTTCTTTTTTTGGCATGAGAATGACAACATGATGGTATTTCGATATCAATTCTCCCGGAAGAAGAAAGCGATGGAATCATATTTGAAAAAGTTGGATGCGAAATTGAGGTAACAATTTTGTTGGTTAATTGTTTTCCTGTTTTAAGAAAAGCCTATTTTTATTTGGTATATATATATTGCTTTTGCTTAAAAGAAATCGTAGGCACAATTGATGTTTTTATTCCATTATGAATGCATAGATGTGTGTGTGATTCAATTGTTTCCGGTTAAGTAAAACTTTTGTTATCTTGCTTTGTTGTGTGATATCAATAGTTTAGGCTTACAAAATTTGGTGCAATTGCGGTGATTTAATGTCTATGTTAATTGAATTGCTTCCAGTTAAGTAAAATAATTGTTATTTTGCTTTATTGTGTGGTAGCAATTGTTTTAGCTTACAAAATTTCGGTGCAATAGTGAAACTTTGGTTTATATATGTTGTTTCTATTGTATCCGGTTGAGGTAAATAATTATGCAAGTTGATTTATTGGTTTGTATGAATTATTTATGGCTTAACGAATGAATATGTTAACGGGACGAGTTGTTTAGTCCAATTCGAATCCGAATAATCTAAGCTAAGTTAATTCTGATCTTAGTTAGACTTATCAAAGTGGATGTTTCGGTTATTCAAGTCTAGCCGAAATCCTAAACAAGGAAATGCTAGTTAACTAACCTAGTATTTGGCTTGTTTAAAATCTAAAGGTCTAAGTTATATGGATAATTAGGACCTGATGAGAAAAATGGAGTTCTTTGTTTTGGTCTTATCGAAAGAAGCGGTTGTATTTAAACAATCGGTTTAGCAAAGAAACTAAGTTTCTTAGTTGATTTTTTGATTTTCTAAACTAGTTGGGAAAATTGCCTCGGGCCATTATTTCTATGATAACATATCAAAACGTAATTACTTATAGTTTCGGTTTTGATATTGGTTATCAAAAATGGTGTGTAAAACCCTCGTGCTTGACTCAACAGGTTGCAAATCTATTTTGAGATTTGTAAGATCCTTTTCGTGTTGTCCATTATTTGTTCTTTTCTTTGTCATTTTTGTGACAAAAAGGGGGACAAATTTATGGAGTAAACAAGTGATGCTGGTATCAATTTATGGTTGATTGGTGTCACTATGGAAGAGGATAATGGTGCTTGAACGTTTATCTATCGAATGAGGAAAAGCATAGACTAAGGGGGAGTAAAATATTATATGAATGGGATAACAAAGATGTGCGAATTGGAAATCTACCTAGTGTAGTTGCGGATTATCTCACAACTACACCCTCATAAGAATCCATTAAAATGATTCCTAAATCTAATTAATTTGATCACCAACTAAGAATTAAAGTACTAAAATTGTAAGGAGACACCAAGATTTTTTACATGGTTCGATCATTGTGATCTACATCCATGGTTCTTCACTAGTGATTGTATGTAATTACATAATTTTACAATTGAGACTCCATTAAAGAATATTTGGAGCTCTAGTTTTTTGGGGAAGAAGATGATAAAGATAATAAATCTCTCCTAACATTTTCTCTCTCCTCCTAAAATTATCCTCTCTTGCTCAAAAGATCTCTCCCACTTCTCATGCCTAAATGGCTATTTATATGATCTTACAAAATATGACAGTTGTGTTGTCCCGCCATTTCGGATTTGATAATTATCTTGCGAACCTTCGTAACTTCATTTCGCGAACTTCTTTTGCTTTCCTCGTGATTTCCTTTGCTCGCAAGATGTCTTTTCTCTCCACAATTTCATAAGTTATCATTTGTTGTGATATTCCGCTCCTACATCTTGCCTCTTTTTTCTTGAATATTGCTTGAAGAGCGATCTTTAAGAAAAAACTAGTTGTTGTAGTTGTTGGTGTAGTCTTTGATCTTTGTTGATGAAGGAACGAGCGAAAGAATATTAAACTCAAAAAGTATATACTTGCCTCTATTCTTTTGCGAAGTTCTGAAGCTTTTAAGAAGTAATTAGAAGTATCATCTTGCAAAGTATCTTGAAGAAATATGAAGTATAAGAAATATAAAATATCCTTGAAGAAGTATAAGAAGTATTCAATCCTCGAAATATATAAGAAGTATGAAGTATCTTTAAAAAGTATAAGAAGTATTTAATCCTCGAAATATATAAGAAGTATGAAGTATCCTAGATGAGAGTGATAAATATTGCCTCTGTTCATGTGAAATTATTATTCCATTTTTAGTGAGGATTCTTGCTGATAAGATAAAGAACATAAAATATTTTCTTGGGTATCCATAGTTGCCTCTGTTCTTTTATCTATGAAGGAAAATCCTTAAGAAAATGTTGAATAACTAAATTGCGTCTCTATTCTTATCTTGCCTCTACCTCAAGTGGTAACCCTGCTAACTTCTGAATTTTTATGCAAATTTCTGAATTTTTCTGTGAATTTCTGGTGTTTTCTGCGAATTTCTAAACTTATGAATAGAGCTGCGAATAGTGCTGCGAATATACTGTTGCGAACATACTGTTGCGAATATACTGTTGCGAATTATGAATAGTCCTTCGAATTATGAATGTTTCTGCGAAGTTTCGCAGTATTATCTTGTAAAATTTTGTAAAATACTTGTGCGAATATAATATTTATGTAATGATTATGTTATGAAAGGTGTATGTGATGCTTCTGCCATAAAATGTTTATGCAATACTTTTATGATGCAAATATGATGCTTGAATGATGCTTGTATGATGCTTGTATGATGCAAATATGATGCTTGTATGATGCAAGTATGATACTTGTATGATGTTAATACTTATCTATTATAATGCATAGCTAATGTTTGTGTTACTTAGCTCATTTTGCTGCAGTAAAATTGATATATCTTTGAATTTCCTCCATTCATATAAGCATCTTCGCAAGTTTACTTGTGTATTTTCGCGAATGAAATCGCCTCTTCTGGTATGACTTCGTGATATATATTCTTGTAAAAAATCTTCAATGGAATTGTCTTCTTTGATATATATTGTCTTCAAAATTCTTCAATGATCTTGATGGAATTGTCTTCTTTGATATATATTCTCTTCAAAGTTCTTCAATGATCTTGATGGAATTGTCTTCTTTGTTAGGACTTCATGATATATATTCTTGTAAAAATTCTTCAATGATATTGATGGAATAAATTTCATGAATTGTTGTGGTCTTATCATGCCTTCCTAAGTAAAGGTCTTATTTTTCCACCTCTTTTGTGATAATATTTTGTATTTGCGATAATATGACAAGTCTGAACATTCTTGCGAATATACAACCTCGTGACATTATCGTCTTGCGATGAAATCGTAGGACGTTTTTTACACTTTCATGTAATAACCCATTGATCTCATCTTAACTTCATTGTTATGTTCTGCGAGTTCTTTTTTTTTTTTTTTTTTTTTTTTAGAAGGCTCGCAGAAGTTCAATTGTTGCACAAATATGACAAGCCTTTATGTTTTCGCAAACAAGAAGCCTCGTGACATTTGCGTCTTATAGAACGTATCAGCTCCCTAATGGAGGGTGATGCCATTTATCTTCCCCCTGGTTGCCCCTTCAAGGAAGCGTACATCGACCATACAAGGTTAGCTCTTCCCATCCGGTTCTGCCAACAACCAGCTTTTGATCGCAACCTCTTATCCTTTTTGCCTATAGGGCTTATAGTTACGAGGTTGCACCCTATGGGGTATCTTTGGGCCAAGTGCATCATTTGCCAAGACTTGTCAAAAATGGCAGATGTGGTTCAACCTCACCCGCACTCTTGACTCAACCGTGTACCTCGGCGCCTTGATCGTTTTCTCGCACTTCTTGGGAAAGACAGTATGCCTTAGTCGCCCAACCTAAATCCTCTTACACCGCATTTTATATTGCGTAATGTCGCTAGATTAGGTGAGAATCCAAAGTGTCTAACCCGGATAGGTACCCCATTATTGGGTTGTACCCCTAAAATTTTACCATGTACTAAGGGCCCTTGGTGGTGTTCCGGTTACCCTTAGCCACATTTATAGGTACCCCCTTAAATGACGTACTTTTGGACTTTGCCTCTTACGAAATATAGCTTCGCAAACTAGGGTGTACGCCACAAAGGTTTGCCTGTATAAAATTTTCTGCGGCTCTCTTTATTTTTTGGAGGCTGATCACAGATTGCGGTCTTTTATTCGCAAATTAATGAAAGTTTAATCGCAATATAAATTTTGAAATTCGTAACTTTTCCCAATTTCATGCGAGCAAACAATATTCGTAAAATTTATCACGAAAATAAAAAATTTTGTTTTGCAACATACCTCATTTCCACGAGCAAACATACTGATTACCTTCTTGTTTTATTATTTTCCTTCTTCTTTCTTCGCAAATCACCACCCCTTATTATCATCGTAAATTTCTTGTATGATTATCATCGTAATTTTATTCTCTTTTACCTTAATCCTCCGCCATTAAATTTTCACTTCTTTTCACAGCCTTTGCTCTTTTTCTCCAATTTTCCTTCTCAGTAGTTTTTCCTTCGCAAACTTCTACTTCTGTATCGTAACATTTCTTTCCCTCAGCCCAATCACCCTTGATAATTCCAATACCCTTCATATGATGAAACTTTATGCATGCCTAGAATTCCATGAAGCCATGGTCTTCCTATCAAAGCATTATATGGTGATTCGACATCAACAACGCAGAATAGAATTTCAGTTCGCATTCCACTTAATGAAATTCGCATGCTCACTTCTCCTTTGGGCTTGTTAGCAGTTCCATTAAAACCATAAATTCTGTAAGTAAAAGGTATTAAATATGCATCTTTTCCCCCCATAGTTTTGTAAGCAGAATAGAAGAGGATATTGACAGAACTTCCCGTATCAATCAAAATCCTATTAAGACCAATTGATTCTTCCTCCATATCATCTTCGTTTTCTTCCATATTCATGTAGATTGCTAATCTTACTACCAATGGATTATCATGTGCTTCACAACCTTCTAGAATTTCAGTGGCTTCAAAAGAAATTTCACATTTCTGCCAATCTTCAAGTCGTGAAATTTTTGCGATGTTCATTACTTCCTTTCCTTCACCATCCCTCGCATATACCCTGCTTAACACATTATCATGAAAATCCTCTATAGTTTTGTATGAATGAACAATGGAATTACAGAAAACATTCCTTGCTTTTGATCCCACTTCTATATGTAGGGTTTCTTCTCCCTTTTCTTGTGTTGTGTTCTCCCTGCGAGTTATGGCTGGAGCATGTGGTAATTGTTGCGACTGTGTCTGCTTAAGTAAAAATTGATTTAGTTTTCCTTGATCAATCATTCGCAAGATTATCCTCTTGATATTATGGCAATTATTTGTAGAATGTCCATGAAAATGATGATATGAACAAAATTCATGACTTCTTGGACCCATTGGTGGTTCCTTTCCCATGTTCCATGGAGTTGGTATATGCTCTACCAGGATAATTGTTTGCCATATCTTTTCTACACTTGTATTCAAAGGTGGAAACTTTATCTCTTCCCTTACCATTCTTTAACCTCCTTGACCGTTGTTATAATTTTGTCTCTGGTTCCCTTGTCCAAAATAATTTTTCCTTTGTCCCCCATAATTTTCTTGTTGTTGATCTAATCTTGGAATTTGGTTATTTCCTATTTGATTATAGAAATTCCTCTCTCTATCATATTCTTCTTGATCTCTACTACCCATTGCTACCATTTTTGGCTGGCTATCATTGATTTTCTTCTCTTCTGAAATTTGCGAAGAAGTTTGTGAGGATGTTTGCGAAGTACCTGCTACTACATTGATTATTTTGGGAAGTAAATTTGCTCCTCCATATTGATTGCTAGTGTTTGTTACTGGATATGACTCCATACTGTTTTGCTTTTCCTCTAGTGTAATGTATTCTTCTTGCAATTCTCCTAACTCTGTCATCATTATGGAATTCTTTCTTCTGAAGATTTGAACATATAATTGTTCAGTTGCGAACATCACATTTATGAAGGACAGAATCAAGTATCTCTCATCCACGCGCCCTGCCATATCACTGCACATAGACTTCCATCGTCTTACCAAATGCTTCAAACTTTCCCCCACTCTTTGTTTTAAACCAAATACATCTTCAATACCAAGCCGTGAAGAGTGATTTGTGATATATGCTCCAAGGAAAGTTGCTTGCAAATGACTGAATGACGTAATAGTGTTCTTAGGGAGTCCTTCGAACCACTTTAAAGCTTCCCCTGTTAAACTCGATGCGAAGTACTTGCATAACACAGCATCATGATTCTCCCATTGTAACATTCATCTTATGTATGCTTTAATGTGCTGAATAGCACATGAAGTCCCATCAAAGATACTGGTAAGTGTGGGCAAATTGCATTTTGGTGGAATTCCTCCCAATTGTACTTCTCTAGCAAATGGAGTCCTCGCAGCTTCTTCTATTGCTTCATCTAATTGCCTTCTATCTCCTCCTCTTCTATTGTTTATCATCCCTCTCATTTCTGCTAATTCTCGAAAGATCCGTGCATTTGCCTCAAAATTCTCATCCATTGGTCTTTTTAATGCAGCTTCTCTTATTCTACGTTCTTGCGCTTCCTCCCTTGCGATCCTTCGCATTCTATCATATTCTTCATTAATGTTTTCATTTGCATAATTTTGCAAATATCTTCTTTCTAAATTATCATAATTGTTCAGTCGCAGAGCATCTTGGAATTCTTGTTCTTCCCTTTCTATTCTTCTCATTCTTCTTATGCGAATATCAGGAATTTATTCTTCTTCATTTCTCCTCCTTCTGTGATTTATTTCTTCTTGATTTGCTTGTACTCTGATCCGAGAGTTTGGTTCATTCCTCTCCACTTCTGTTTGTTGATTTACAATTCTTCTCTTAATTCTTTCATACTCAACATTTTGTTTGTTACGAGCCTCTTCATATCTTCTTACTCCATTCTCTTGATTGTTTTGATGTACTGCTTGTTGTCTCTCAGTTTCTTCCATAAGTTGATGTTCTTCCTCTCGATTCTGATTGTTTTCTTTAGGATTTGTCCTTGTTCGTAAATTCTCCATGTTTTGTTCGTGGTTTGGTATTAAAATAAAACAATTCTCTTGATTTCTTTCACCTTGATTCTGCACTTGTTCTTGCATATTATTTTCATTATTGATTATCGGTGAATTTTGTCCTTCTCTTTCTGTTCTAACATTTGATCTTGCAACACTTTGAGATTTCCTTCTTTGTAGCATCTCATTTTCCATCCTCAATTCTTGATTTTGTCTTGTTAAATTGGCACGTTCTTTAGCTTCGATCATTCGTTCTTCTTGGATTCCTTGTCTCAATGTTTCTAACATCTCCCTTTCTCTTTCAATAATTGTTCCTCCCATCAACCTCCCATTTTCTCTGATTTGTGGTTCTCTATCTTCTTCTTCTGGTATATCAGTTCTCCAAGTGTGTATACTCACTCGATCATGATCTATTATTTGTTGAGCTTGATTTCTTCGATTACTCCTTCTCCTACTAGGTTCTCCTGTTATATTTGCTTCTCCTCCTGCGAGTCTTACACTTCTTCTTACTTCAGTTAATGGTTCTGATGTGTTTCTTCTTCTTGTCATTTTTTCTGATACAGAATTCTTCAAATCCCCTGTTTCTAGCGCCAATTATGTAGTTGCGAGAATAATCTACAACTACACCCTCAATAGAATTAGTAAAAACTCAAGAAGTTCTTGATGGTGAATGATAACTTTCTTATTAATTCTCTTAGTTGATTACATAGAATTATCAAAATGGAACTAGAATAGTTACAACTTTTTCTATTCTCTTTCCTAAGATAATTTCTTACACTCCTTAAAAGAACCTCCCGAATTTTACATTTGAACTCCTATTTATAGTAAAACTTATACAGATGTATATGAATTGCGAAGTATCTCAATTCATCCTCGCAAAATTATTTCATCCTCGCAAAACTTCATATTTCCCCGCACTACTTCTATCATCGTATCATTTTATAACTCTTTCCTCCTTTATTTATTACGATACTCGTGAACTATTATCTTGCGATATTCAGTACCTACAACCTCATAATCGTGTTCCTCCTAAAAACATGGATATTGATGAAACTGATGATGAGGATATGCCTCAGTGCTTTAAGTGTATGTCCAAAACGTAGAAAATACACTGGGAACAAAGGTCTTGCAGCAACTCTTGATGAAATGTCTGACATCTATGAATCTAATGAAGATAGGAAATCAAGTGTTGCACTTCTTGGTGAAAATATTGATTTTAATAATTGTAGCAGTACACATATCAATTTTGATATTCTTTTAGAAGATAATCCAACTATTCTGGAAGAAAAAGTTGACCCTTTTCTTGGAAACTCTGTTTATAATGTTTCAGGATCCACTATATGCCTAGCTGCTTGCACATTTCAGAAGCCTGATTACTATCCAAGTGTGACATGCTCGTATTTTTTATTAAAAGGTCATGAACTCTCAAAGTGTTATAAGTTCAAACACATGCAAAGACACGTCAAAAAACTTCAATGAAGAGCAAATCATCTAGCAAGAAAGCTTAAACTTGATCAGAAGACCGCAAAGGTATGTAAGATTTTATCTTCGTATAAGAAGTTAATTTCTAAGGAAAAACCAAGATTATTTGAAAAGAAAGTATGGTCAAACCGTTTTGATAGACAGAAGTCTATGGATTTTCCACAAGAGAAAATTGGTGGACAAATTGTAGTTCACCACAACGCAACTTGATTGTGTTGTTCTTAAAATCTTGTCTCATGTGCCTGATCAAAAGAGACAATAATTTTGTACCTCTCAAGCTTTAGGAAAAGTTTTTTTTTTCTCTCTTTTATTAGAAGTATTTTCCTTTTATCTTTCAAACAAAAGAAAGGGTATTATCGACAATTCTCTTTATAGGGATAAGAGTTGATCTTCCACGAGCCTGTTTTAGGTTTCGAACCCTACATTCCTTTTCCTTCTCTAAAACCTCTCGTTATATTAAGACTACTTGTTGACCTAATTGTGAATTCCTCTCACAAACCCATATGCTTATGGACGCTCCAAGAATGATGTCTTCTGATGAAAAAGAATGTAATGTGATTGTTAAGCCATCAATCATGAAGGAAAAATAAAAATATCCATTGCCTCCAACCTTGAAAAGAAAAATAAGGAATATGAGGAAGCCAAGAGTTGTTTCTTCAAATTCTCATAAGTTTTCTGATGTTCTTGAAGTGTTGAAGGATCTGCGAAAGAAGATTCAACAAATAAAGGCTTTTGTGTATAAGACTCATGAGATTCAGAAGGCCCTGGTTCGATAACAGCAACCAAGAAGGTTCATCGATATAAACCCCTTTCTTAATGAACCTTATGTTCCCATGGTTGTTGACGACAAGGAGTTCGGGGACGATAATGAATTCTTCAAAGGTCTTAATGTCTAATAAATCTTCTATTGTTTCTCTCTTGTTTAGAAGAATAACTAATGTTTTAGAATAGCCACTATTGTGATTACACATAGCTATATCCAATGTTTTTCATCTTCTTTTTTTGATATTTATTGGTTTAAATTCTAAACTTGTTTGGAAGATGATGGCTGCAGTATTAATCTTTTGATTTTATATATTGCAATATTTTGATGGGATATGTGTGTTTACGTCTGTGAACTTGATTGTCCCATATTTTTGTCAAAAGTAAAGTCATTCGTGAATTGATATGCAAATATTGATAAAAGGATGAATAGAATTTTGACAAACACAAAAGTTAAGCCTATATTGTCAATTATTGATGTAAGATAGGTTAAAATCTTTTGTGATTCAACTATTATGTCTATTGTGTGTCATTATGAAAATGATGATGGAAATATAGAATAAATCCTTGTGAATTCCGAAGTAATTGAGCTTCCATGTTCTATATTTTGTGTATTACTGTGAGTCTCCGTATTGTAACTTATGTTGAGCATTAGACAACCAAGGTTGATTAATTTTGTGATTAACTTAGTTGTGTTCCGTAAGATACTTTACGTCGAGTATTTTTAACTACATCAATCATATAGCATGGTTATTTAGTTAGCACTCCGTAAGTTTTTCTCATGTTGAGCATGATTGACTAGGATGGTTATTTTTATGATTAATTTAGTCATTGATCCATAGAATGATCTTATGTCGAGTGTGGCCAATTAAATTGATTACTCTTGTAATTAGTTTGGTTGAGTATGGAAATTATATTATTTGCGAGTTTTCTTGTGCTCAATCTAATTAATTTATTAAGTCTCCATAAGTTTACTTGTGTTGAGCATATTTAGTCAAATTAATCTTGGTTCGCTTTGGTTAATTTGATTGAATATTTCTTGTTGGATTCCAAATTCATACTTGTATGTAATTTGTTAAGTCTAAAGAAATCCTTTTTTTTTCTTTTTGAAATTAAGGTCGCTCTTGTTGTTCCTTAGGGAATGACATATTATGGGGGAGAGTTCTTTTGAACTTGTGCTTAACTACCAAATCTTTGTGGGGAGTGCAGCTGTGGAATATTAGAGGGTTTATCTTGCGTCTTTATAAACTCCTTGATGAATACACTTAGATTCGGCTTTATGATTGCATCTAAACAAGATGATACACATTTATCTTTGGTCATGAAATGTCTCTAACGGAGATTTCATTAGGATCTCGTTCTTGTACCTTTGCTAATTTCATTGACAAAAAAGGGGAGAATTAATATGTAGTTCACACTACAAATACATATGGTTTTCGATCATTATGTAAGGGGGAATGGTTTCCATGTAAGATGGAGTATTGACTAATGGGGAGTGAAGTATCACCATAGTATTGTTGTTGAAGTTGTGATGCAATTTGATAGGTGTCTAAAACACCTTGATATTTATTTATTGTTTATGCTTTCTCTGCTAGTTTTCTAGTAAACTATGTATCTTATGTTTGTTTTTTGAGTATTTAGATACTTTGGAGTCATTTGGAACAAAAGAAGAGGAAACGGGGCAAAAGTGTTGGAGGAGAATTATTTCTCATTATTTGCTTTTATTTCTTCATCTCTGTCTGAAAAGTATGTCGGCTTTAGTGATGCAATTTCTGTCTGAAAATCATGACAGCTTTAGTGATGAAAATATATTAGAGAGAAAAAGTAGATTTGAGAAGTAAGAGACGGCTGCTGTTTGTGAAAGTATTCAAAGAAGAATGAAGTGTTCATTTGGAGCGGAGAGGAGCAAAAAAGACCAATTAACAGGTGAGTGAAGCTATCTACGGTTGAGCAAGAAAGAGAATAGGCATGTCAATTATCTGGAACCGACAAGCAATTCATCGTCAGGGTACCTCTTATCTACTGTATCTGGGTGGTTATATCCAGTTCACTTACTACACAACCCTAAAATTCAGAAAAGCAATAATTCTTTCTTATCATTAGATTACCTATCCTACTCCACCTGAATTCGATAACAATGGTAGCTCCATCAGTTTAGAGAAATAGAGACGCTATCGTGGTGAGATCGAGAGATTCAGAGGTGAAATAAGATGGTGACGAGATGGAGAGGGTATGAAGAGTTTGCTGTTCCGATGAGAAATTAGGGTTTCAGTTAGATTTTGTTAGTATGCTGATTGAATACGACAAGAGGATTAAAAGATGAAGTTGGAATATGGGTTCTGCTCAATTGTAGATTTAACAGTTGTGAATGGTAAATCAAGAATGGGTTCTATGTAACAGACATGGGTGCTCAAGAGGTTACATAGAAGATTGGTCTTGGTGGGTGACTAGGAGTTGAATTCTGGACTGAGTCTGATGGATTCGACATATTTCAGAAGTCAGGTGAAGGATTAAATAAATTCAAGGTAGCTAGTAATTACACAGAATAAAGAATCGGAAGAAGGGGGTATGAGTTATAAGGAGATTTCCATGTTGTTGTTTAAATGGAATTGTTGGATTTGGAACAGATTCAAGGTGGGTTTGGTTTGAAACTTTGAATTGATCAAAAGAAGAAGTGGCAGTGATATATCCTGATTCTGGTAATGAAATTCAGTGATGTTGTGTTGTTTAAATTGAAGTGTCATAGAACTGAAATTGGTGATCTTTGAGAAAATTCAGCAAGGGTTTGTGCTCAGTGGTTGACACTGAGGTAGCTGGTGGAGTTTGAGAAAAACTAGAGCTTTGAGACCCGAAGTTCAGTTGGAGGTCTGCACTGAGCGTGTTGGTGTGTGGTCTAGGAAGTGGTGGTATGACTGAGATGGGTGTTGAATGAATGCTTAGATGTATGTTTAGGACATGGAATTACAGTTGAGAATGAGAAGAATTGTTGCAACTGGTAGCTATGGAGGCAGAATGGGTGCAGCTATACTAATGTAGATGTATGTTGTAGTGAGATGGAATTTTTTAGACTTGTTGCATCTAGGCTGGAGTCAACGCTACTGAACTAAAATACAGAAGCAGATGGAGTTGAACTGAAATGGAGTTGGTTTGATGGCAGGCTAGATTGTGTTGGTAATGAAACTGGCTAATAGAGAAAGCATCATTAGTGATGCTGTTACGGTTTTTTCAGCTGCGGTGGTCATGGAAGAAGCATAGGAGATGTTACTGCCTTGAGTAGTGTGGTTCAATGGCCATATTTTGCATCTGTAACTCGATTCAGAAACTGAGAAAAAGTACAAGTTGGTGATGTGGCTATGATTCAAATGCAGAGTAAGATGTATGCACAGTTCAATGATAGCAGGTGGTGTTTGCTGTGGGTTTTGAGAAATTTTTGAAGCTTGGTAGGACACGGAAGTAGTAGCTTGACATAAAGGGCAGTTCAGGACAAAGGAGAAAGAACTGAAATGGTTTTGTTTGAGAAAGTGATGTTAGTCTGGTACTATGGCGTGACTTTGGCAGAAGTTTGAATATGAGATGCTGAAATGAGTACACAATGGATGTTGTGCACTGTTGAAATGGGAAATAATGAGTTTGTAGTTGCCGTGTGATTGTTTACAGGGCTTTGAGGTGGTGCCGTTATGGTGCAATGCAGGTGGTTATGAGCTGCTACAGATGATGCAGTTATGTTGGTATACATGGAATGTTTATGAAATGCACTGTGTGTGTGAAAGTGCAGGTGCAGGTGAGATGCTCGACTAGCCATTATGGCTGGCTATGAAGCAACGATGCAACACAAGTTCAGCATGTGTCAAGACTACTCAGTCCAGTCAGCCGAGTTAGACAGATGACTCGGATCTGATTCACCCAGTTAACCTGACTTACTTTTCATTGACTCGGTCTGAGTTTGACCGGTCACCTGAGATATTTTACCGTTCTTGGGATTAAAATAAGTTCTAACCATAGCACCAGTTTTCCGGTGACTAGTTTTTGGCAAGATTTTTACATGGGTTTCTCAAACATATGGGATTGGTGGACATCTTTGTATTGGACTATGGGCTTTGAAAACCTAATTTTGGAAAAGCTACAAAAAAGAAAAGTTTTACAACTTTGGTTATTACGTATTATACTTTGAGCTAAGGAGAAAATCAGCGACTAGGGTTTGCTTTCGTATTTAATTTTCATCTTCCTTAATTCATTATTATTGATTATGATGAACTCCATAGCTATGAGTAGCTAAATTTTATATTATTGGTTAAGGATGTAGTCCTATTTCTAAAACTTGTGCTTGATTAATGCATTAGTTTTCTCTCTTTTTTTTCGTTCAAATCTCTACTGCTTTTAATAATCACATGATTGATGTATTGTGATAGGATTTAGATGTTTGGTTAGTTAAGTGGCCAATTAATTGAACTTGCATCTTGTCCATAGCTATTTTAGGGTTTTTCATCAAGTGATAACCCAAATACAAGTAGCATGATATGATTATAGTTTGTAGTGATACACTCTTATAATCATATATAGAGTTTGACCATTGTCCAAATTGTCATGCGCAATGTATGACAATTTCTTTGATTAGCCTATTTCCCACACTTAATGCTCCTAGGAATTGAACTTAATTAGCGCAAGGTGTTAGGTTATTCTTTAGGTAGAATTCACATACGCAACTCTAATGTGTGTGTTGGTGAACTTAGGAAATTTTCAGATTATCTTGCTCTCTTGATATTCTAGGCTTTTGATAATAAAAGAGATTAAATTGTAATTCTAATCATATATGCAAGCACATGTTTAAGATTGAAGATGAATTCCTTGACCAATATCTTTCTCTCATTGATTACTTCCAACTATTTACTTTGCTTTTATTTTACTTTTATTTTACAAAAATCTGAAATCCCCCCTCTTGGTTACTAAGAAACTAGAATTTGATAACAACAATCGCCTCTCTGTGGATACGAACTCTTCCTTACTTTATACTTCATTTATATTTTGTTGAGTAAGAAAGTGAATTATTTTGGACGCTTACGACAACAATCAAATTTTGGCGCCGCTGCCGAGGAGGCATTCGGCTTGTTATTAGTTTTTAGTTTCTTTTTATTATTTTTCTGCTTGCATACTTGCTTTTTGTTTCTTATCTTGTTTCTCACTTGTTTGCGAGAATTGTTTTCAGGTACCTAATCCCTGGCATCTAAAGATTGGAATTATCCAAGGTGCGGGATAGCTACTCGAAAAGGCACAATACTCCAACCAAGGCAAGGAACAACGGAAGAACAACACTTGGAAGTAGAACACGGTACTTTCCAGCAAGTAGAAGAAGAATTTGTTGAACAAGAACCACCTTTTGAAGAAGAAGAAGAAGAAGCAATAGGTGATGCAAATCGTACACTCAAGGACTTAGCTTCTCACAAACTGGATACACAGCAGGGTTGTATTCAAACAAACTCTACTTTTGATATCAAGACGGGGTTGCTTAGGGAATTGCCAAAGTTTCATGGCATGGTGAATGAAGACCCAAAAAAACATCTTATATACTTCCACACCATTGTCACGGGCATGCTTCCAGCTGATATAGAAGCGGATGGTGCAATGTTGAAAGTTTTTCGATTCTCTTTGGCGGATAGTGCTAAGGATTGGTTATATTATTTTCCTCCCGGAAGTGTCACAACTTACAATGGGTTGAAGAAACTCTTTCTAGATAGATATTTTTATGCATCGAAGGCTACTCAAATTCACAAGGAGATTTGCGAAATGAAGCAAAATGTGGGAGAATCCTTATATGATTGTTGGGAATGATATAAGAGATTGGTGGCAAGCTTCCCTCATCACCAATTCAGTGACGCGATGATTATCCAATACTTCTATGAAGGACTCCAATCAAGTGATAAGAATCTTATTGATGCTGTGGGTGGTGGTGCACTAGTGAGCAAGACGGTGGCACAAGCTACAGAGTTGATTGAGAACATGGCAGCAAACTCCCAACAATTTTTGAGTCGTGGTTCGGATGTGCTTCTTAGGAGAGTCAATAAAGTGAGCGAGGTCGAGGAACTTCATCAACAAATGGGTAACATGACAGCCATGATGCAACAAGTTGCATCCGCGGTGATACCAAATTCTCATCAAGGATATGAAGAAGCGAATGAACAAGTTAATGTGATCTTTCCAAATCAGCAAAGACGGTATGATCCTTATTCCAACACTTACAATCCGGGATGGAGAGATCACCCCAATTTTATCTATGCGAACAAGGAAGGAGCGGTTCAACAATCTAATTTCAACAATTCAAGTGGATTTCAAGCTCAACAACAACAATTCCAGCCGCGACAACAATTTCAACAACAACAACAACCTCAAAATCAGGGGTCAAGTATGGAAGAGTTTATGAAATCTTTTATGCAAAGAACGGAGAGCATGGTTAAGGAGTTGCAAACCCAAGTGGGTTCCATGGCTACTGAGTTGAGACAAGTGAAGGCACAACTTGGTGGGAAACTCCCTTCTCAACCTATCAACCCAAAGGAGGGTTCAATGCTATTACGTTGAGAAGTGGTACACAACTTGTGCAACTCGAAGTTACTGATTTGGGCAAGGTGGAAACACCAAAGGAACCTATTTTGGAGGAGAAGAATGAGGATTCTCCCCAAACTTCTGAGGTACCTATTCCTAACTCTAAAACTCCATTTTCTACTTATGTTTCTCCTTTACCTTTCCTTCGCAGATTTGAAAATTCCAAGAAGGAGGCACTAGAAAAGGAGATTTTAGACATTCTTAAGAAGATTCATGTGAACATACCACTCATAGATGCAATCAAGCAAGTTCTAAAGTATGCAAAGGTGTTAAAGGATTTGTGTACCAATAAGCAAAGGCTCAAAGGTAATGAAGTTCTAAGTGTGGGAGAGAATGCTTCGGCAATCTTACAACACAAACTCCCACTGAAATGCAAGGACCCGGGTAGCTTTGACATTCCCGTCACAATTGGTAATATTACTTTTAATAAAGCTATGTTGGATTTAGGTGCATCCGTAAATGTTATGCCTGCATCTATGTATAACTCACTTGATCCTGGTCCTCTTAAAAAGGATGGAATTGTGTTACAATTAGCCGATCGCTCTAATGTCTACCCAATGGGTATTGTTGAGGATGTTCTTATGCAGGTTAATCAACTAGTATTTCCAGCAGATTTTCTTGTTTTAGAGATGGATGAAGGTTCACCGGACTCGTCTCTTCCATTGCTACTTGGGCGTCCCTTCATGAAAATGGCTAAAACCATTATTGATGTTGACAAGGGATCGCTGACTATGGAGTTTGATGGAGAAATAATATGTTTTAACATTTTCGAGACGATGAGATATCCTAGTGATGTCCACTCTTGTTTCTCTATTGATATGATGGACACATTGGCGCAACAAAGGTTTGAGTTGAATGGCGCTGATTCTTTGGAAACCGTGCTCACTACACATATTGATAATGGTTTGGAGTACGGTGATGATATTAAGGAAACCATTGGTTCTCTTGACTCATTACCAGAAAAATTTGCACTTAAGAATATTTCATATGTTTCTTTACCTTGCAATGATGAAAAACTTTTGCCTTCCATTGATAAATCTCCAAAGTTAGAATTGAAACCTCTACCAAGTCACTTAAAGTACTTGTACTTGGGTGACAATGAAGAGTTACCTGTGATTTTTTCTAACGAGCTTAGTGAATTACAAGAGCAAAAACTTCTAAGGGTGCTAAGGAAGTACAATACGACCTTAGGATGGACAATCTCCGATATCAAGGGTATAAGCCCTGCCTTTTGTATGCACAAAATCCGTTTGGAGGATGATGCAAAGCCTACAAGGGAAGCGCAACGTCGATTGAACCCCCCTATGATGGAAGTTGTGAAAAAGGAGATACTCAAGCTTTTGGAAGTGGGTATTATCTACCCCATATCTGATAGCAAGTGGGTAAGCCCGGTACAAGTTATACCAAAGAAATCAGGTGTGACCGTGGTGGAGAATGATAAGAATGAACTTGTCCCAACTCGTGTGAAAACTGGTTGGAGGGTTTGTATATATTATAGAAAATTGAATGCCACCACTAGGAAATATCACTTTCCATTACCTTTTATTGATCAAATGCTTGAACGTTTAGCTGGACACTCTTATTATTGCTTTCTTGATGGCTATTCAGGTTATAATCAGATTGTGATAGCTCTGGAGGATCAAGAGAAAACCACTTTCACTTGTCCTTTCGGTACTTTTGATTATAGAAGGATTCCTTTTGGCTTATGCAATGCTCCAGCTACCTTTCAAAGGTGTATGGTAAGTATCTTTTCAGAATATGTTGAAAACATAATCGAAATGTTCATGGACGACTTCAGTGTCTTTGGTGATTCATTTGAACTTTGTTTGATCAATTTGTCATTAATCCTTGAACGACGTGTTGAAACAAACCTTGTGCTAAATTGGGAGAAGTGCCATTTTATGGTAACTTATGGCATAGTTTTAGGCCATATAATATCTTCTAAAGGATTGGAAGTTGATAAATCTAAGATAAACCTTATTCGTGCTCTAACCCATCCCACTACGGTGAGGGAAATACGTTCTTTCCTTGGTCATGTAGGTTTTTATCATAGATTCATCAAGGATTTTTCCAAGATAACATCACCACTATGCAACTTATTGCAAAAATATGTGGTTTTTAACTTTGATGAAAAGTGTGTGGCGGCATTCAATCGTTTGAAAGAACTTTTGATTTCATCCCCTATCATTAAACCACCGGATTGGATCAAACCTTTTGAGATTATGTGTGATGCAAGTGACTATGCGGTTGGTGCGGTGCTTGGGAAGCGTGAGGGGAAGATACCTCATGCTATTTATTATGCTTCTAGAACGTTAAATGAGGCCAAGAAAAATTATACAACCACTGAAAAAGAATTATTAGCTATTGTATTTGCTTTGGAAAAGTTTCGCTCTTATCTAATTGGTACAAAAGTTTTTTTTTCTGATCATGCATCTCTTAGGTACTTGCTTACAAAGAAAGGGGCGGAACCGAGGCTCATACGATGGATTTTACTCTTGCAAGAGTTTGATATTGAAATCAAAGATAAGACAGGAATCAAGAACACCGTTGCGGATCATTTGAGATGTATTGTTGTGGACAAGGAAACTATCCCATTGCGTGAAAGTTTCCCGGATGAGCAACTATTCTCAATTGCTTTTGGAGAACCATGGTACGCTGATATTGTTAATTACTTAGTGTCTAAAAAAATCCCAAAGAACTTGTCTCGTGCTGAGAGGGACAAACTTAAGAAATTAGGAAACCAATACATATGGGATGATCCATACTTATGGAAACATTGTAGTGACCAAGTAATACGAAGGTGCGTTCCCGAATATGAATTTAACTCCATCTTGTCTTTTTGCCACTCATATGCTTGTGGAGGACACTTTGGGAGCAAGAGAACCGCTCTCAAGGTACTAGAATGTGGTTTCTAATGGCCAACTTTGTTTAAAGATGCACATGCATTTTGTACCAAATGTGATAGGTGCCAAAGAACAGGCAATCTAGGTGCCCGAAATCAAATTCCACAAACTATTATTCAATTTGTCGAGGTTTTTGATGTATGGGGAATTGATTTTATGGGCCATTTTGTCAACTCTAGTGGGAATTATTATATCTTGCTTGTTGTTGATTATGTCTCGAAATGGGTGGAAGCTAAGGCCACCCCAACTAATGATTCTAAAGTTGTTTTAGATTTTGTACAAGCAAATATATTTGCAAGGTTTGGAATTTCAAAGGCTATAATTAGCGATGGAGGTTCACACTTCAAAAATAGGTTCTTGCAAACCTTTATAAGGAAGTACAATGTGTCGCATAGGATTGCAACATCCTACCATCCACAAACAAATGGACAAGCTGAGGTTTCCAACCGAGAGGTAAAATCCATTCTAGAAAAGACGGTGAATCAAACAAGGAAAGATTGGAGTTTGAAACTCAATGATGCTTTGTGGGCATATAGAACCACATACAAGACACCTATTGGGATGTCTCCCTTTAGGCTTGTTTACGGTAAACCTTGTCACTTACCCGTTGAAATTGAGCATAAGGCGTTTTGGGCTATTAAGCAATGCAATATGGAGTTGGATGGTGCTGGAAAGCAAAGGAAGTTGCAATTCCAAGAGTTAGAAGAGATTCGCAATGATGCATTTGAAAGCTCACGAATTTACAAGCAAAATACGAAAGCATTTCATGATAAAATGATTACAAAGAAATAATTTTGCATTGGGCAGAAAGTGCTTTTGTTTAATTCTCGTTTGCAATTATTTCCGGGTAAACTAAGGTCACGTTGGATTGGACTTTTTGGTGTGACTAATGTGTTTTCTCATGGTGCAGTTGAAATTCATAGTTTAGCTACAGGGAATGAACTTAAAGTGAATGGGCACCGGTTGAAACCATATTATGAGAACTTTTCTTCGGATGTCGTGGAAGGAGTTAACCTTGTGGAAGTGCTCCCTTTGGAGGAGTCTTAACAAACAAGGAGAACGTCGGGCTGACGACTTTAAACCAAGCGCTAAGTGGGAGGCAACCCACCGGTTTTGTATCTTTACCTTTATCTTTTTATTCTTTAAGCATTTTATCTTTATTTTCTTGTTTTTTCGGAATTTCCCACCTTGAGCTTTATTTTGAATGACTCAATTTTACATTGAGGACAATGTAAAGTTTAAGTGTGGGGGAGCATTTATATGTTTTTATAGTTTGTTTTATGCCTTTAAAAAAAAATCAGAAAAATAGAAAAATAGAAAAACCAAGAAAAAATTGTGCTTTTTGAACTCCGAAATCTAGAAACGTGTGCCTTTAGGATGACACTATAAGTGGATGGAACCATTTTGATTGCATGAGTTGAGGAACCAATTAACTAACAAGGATGGACATAGCTCAAAAATTATAAATAAAATGATAGTTGTTACCATATCTCGGAATATCACCATATGACATTCTATTTTTATTTTTCCATATTTATCTATTGTTCTCTAAGTGCTTTGGTGGGTCACTAAACATCGACTTGTTATTACTGCTAGGATGAAATAAAATGATTGGGTTGCTAAAAGAAAAAAAAAAGAAAAAGAAGAGACCGACCAATTAGACCAAACGGAATAAAAATACACTTGGATAGCAGTATGTGTGAAACGTTGACCCTGTCTCCGTCGCCTAAACAAACGTGGAATGGAGGATCCAAGGCAACTATCACATACTTGCTGACAAGAAGCATGCGCTTGGATCCAAAAGATCTAATCATGCTGGCTAAAAAAAAGAAAAAAGAAAAGTGAAAAAGAAAAAGAAAAGAAAATTTTATATTTGTTGAATAAAGTCACTCATGGTTCCCTTGTATACGCCGGTTGAGTTGATGTAGAATTAAGATTGTTTACCACTGGTTCCCTTGTATATGCCAATGTGTTGACACTAGAATTCAGACCAGTAGCTCAATCCAATAGGATGCATAGGTTCATCTTGGCGGTGACCTTCAAACAGATATGGGAAACACCGATCACTTGAAAACATTCGCAACATCTACCTCTATTTCCATCTTCTTAATATTTTCATTGTGATTGTGGTTAGTAAGATTCCGAGTATTATGGTTTGTTCGAATTTCTAAGAAAAACTATATTTACTTATATATGAATTGAAATTGCAGCAAGGTACCTCCTCCTGTAGTCATTTTGGATTCGTTCATTGATTTGTCACAAATAGACGAAGTTGAAAATATAGATTTTGTAGGCATACCTCTTGTAAACCTTCACGAGACCTAAACTCGTCCACTAGGGAAACCTAGGGGTTCAAAGGCTTGTTATTTATGCTAAAAGTGACCGTAGCCTTGACGAGACGGAGTTGTATGTATTTTTTATAATTATTTTGTTTGATTTGCTCGAGGATTAGCAAAGTCTAAGTGTGGGGGAATTTGATAGGTGTCTAAAACACCTTGATATTTATCTATTGTTTATGCTTTCTCTGCTAGTTTTCTTGTAAACTATGTATCTTATGTTTGTTTTTGAGTATTTAGATACTTTGGAGTCATTTGGAACAAAAGAAGAGGAACGGGGCAAAAGTTTTGGAGGCGAACTATTTCTCATTATTTGCTTTTATTTCTTCATCTCTGTCTGAAAAGTATGTCGGCTTTAGTGATGCAATTTCTCTCTAAAAAGCATGACAACTTTAGTGATGAAAAAATATTGGAGAGAAAAAGTAGATTTGAGAAGTAAGAGACGGCTGCTGTTTGTGAAAGTATTCAAAGAAGAATGAAGCGTTCATTTGGAGCGGAGAGGAGCAAAAAAGACCAATTAACAGGCGAGCGAATCTAGCTACGGTTGAGCAAGAAAGAGAATAAGCATGTCAATTCTCTGGAGCCGACAAGCAATTCATCGTCAGGGTACCCCTTATTTAGAACTATTAATTGGGGGATATGGATTTTAATTGGGGGATATGAATTACTTCCCCCAACCATTTGTGGCTGATAAGGGGTGTCTTTTGGGTGCGATGTATCCCTTCATTAATTAAAAAACATTATGAAATTACCTGCCCTTTCCCTAAAACAATAAAATCTAAATACCAAATTCATATATCCCCCAATTGATTTTGTACTTAGTTGAGCAAGAATTTCAATGGCGGTTTAGAGGAAAAAATAAAGGTCCTATTCTCACTAAAAAAAGGAGAAAGGACGGTCTTGATACTCCCAGTCCAGATAGATGCGGGTCGCAAAGCGTTTGGGGTTTCAAACAAGAGGGTTAGATTGGGAGAGTGGTGGTGAACGAATGCACTTAGAATCCGAAGGTACATTTGTGAGATGAGAATGATGAAGGGGACATTGAGGATAAAGATGATGATGTTCCCCAAGTCAATTAGCAATCCAAACCGGAGACTAGTCATGACAAAAGGCAAGATTAAAGGTTGTCACCTTCCTCACATTGATGACATGATACCCGACCGCGATGATGAAAATTTGAAGTCCGGAACAAAAGTACTCTTTGGATACAAGAACTCTTGGGCTCGTACAATCTTTCAAACTTATGTAAGTATTTTTTATTTTGTGCATGTGCATTGTTTTATTTTTTACATTATCTCTTAATCGTATTATGTCTTATTTGTAGGATCATACTAAGTTGTTTGCCGAAACCAAGCCGAGTGGAAATTTGATGGAACATGAAGATGTCCAAACATTAGTAAGGAACTCGGGTTTGTATTCTTTGGTTGAAAATTACTTGAATCCAGATATCATCACCGTCAATTGCTTTGTCGAAAGGTATCATGGTGAAACCGATACAATGCACTTCCGATTAGATGACCTTGATTCTGAAGATGCTTATGCCATTCTAGGCTTGAATGTTATCGGAAAATCAATTTCGGAAGGAGTTGAGTCTCGGGACCTAGATTGGCTGAAGTTGCAATTTGACCGAAAAGTTGTTTGGTTGGGACATCAAAACTTCTTCGGATAGCTTTTATATAGCATCGAACGGAAGTAAGACGAAGACATTCAAGCTGACGATGAAATAAGCATGTCAATTATCATCGATATGCTATGAGGAAGGAAGATGTTGTGTTCGACACTTATAAGGAGATTAGAGGATACGTCAAATCCCAAGAGATGTTGCATTGTACCATGGGCCTTTGTACCACCCAAGAGGATACATCATGGCCGACCCATGCCGTGTGATGCGCCAACATGGATTTAAACAATTATCCCGTTTTGGTCGACCTCGATGATAATTATCTTCTTTACTTTTCTCGGTGCAATTCAACTCCCAACAAGTTACATGTAGTGTATGATCGACAAGCATTCATCTCAAGTTTCGGAATGGTGGTAAGTTTTTTCTTAATTGGTTAAAGTTATTAAATGTAAACATAATCATATATTAATATATATGTTGATTATGTATTTGATGTATTAAACTAGCGACGTCGACTTGGAAAGGTTACGAAGATGTTAGGTTGCAAGCATAAGGATGGAGTTGTGCTATCTCTTCAAGAAATCAAGGAACTCGAGGAAAAGCTTCCCCTTAGCGGCATTTTCCTAATTGTTCGGTCACGGCATGATATCCACAATTTCCATCTCCATCGACATCTGTAACCTCGGGAAGTTGGCCTATGTAAGACTATCCAAACCATCATCTCGCAATCCATACACTCCAAATATCTATGGTATTAGACGGAGAATATTCTTCCTTGGGTGGTCATATCCAGTTCACTTACTACACAACCTTAAAATTCAGAAAAGCAATAATTCTTTCTTATCATTAGCTTGCCTGTCCTACTCCACCTGATTTCGATTACAATGGTAGCTCCATCAGTTTAGAGAAATAGAGACGTTGTCGTGGTGAGATCGAGAGATTCAGAGATGAAAGAAGATGATGACGAGATGGAGAGGGTATGAAGAGTTTGCTGTTCCGATGAGAAATTAGGGTTTCAGTTAGATTTTGTTAGTATGATGATTGAATACCACAAATTCATCTTCCATTTTCAAAAAAAAAAAATTCTACTCTAAATTTTTTTACCTCACCCACAAAGGATTAAAAGATGAAGTTGGAGTATGGGTTCTGCTCAATTGTAGATTTAACAGCTGTGAATGGTAAATCAAGAATGGACGTTGTCGTGGTGAGATTTCTATTAAAAGATGAAGTTGGAGTATGGGTTCTGCTCAGTTGTAGATTTAACAGCTGTGAATGGTAAATCAAGAATGGGTTCTATGTAACAGACATGGGTGCTCAAGAGGTTACATAGAAGATTGGTCTTGGTGGGTGACTAGGAGTTGAATTCTGGACTGAGTCTAATGGATTCGACATATTTCAGAAGTCAGGTGAAGGATTAAATAAATTCAAGGTCGCTAGTAATTACACAGAATAAAGAACCGGAAGAAGGGGGTATGAGTTATAAGGAGATTTCCATGTTGCTGTTTAAATGGAATTGTTGGATTTGGAACAGATTCAAGGTGGGTTTGGTTTGAAACTTTGAATTGATCAAAAGAAGAAGTGGCAGTGAGATATCCTGATTCTGGTAATGAAATTGAGTGATGTTGTGTTGCTGAAATTGAAGTGTCATAGAACTAAAATTGGTGATCTCTGAGAAAATGCAGAAAGGGTTTGTGCTCAGTGGTTGACACTGAGGTAGCTGGTGGAGTTTGAGAAAAACTAGAGCTATGAGACCCGAAGTTCAGTTGGAGGTCTGCACTGAGCGTGTTGGTGTGTGGTCTAGGAAGTGGTGGTATGACTGAGATGGGTGTTGAATGAATGCTTAGATGTATGTTTAGGACAGGGAATTACAGTTGAGAAGGAGAAGAATTGTCGCAGCTGGTAGCTATGGAGGCAGAATGGGTGCAGCTATACTAATGTAGTTGTATGTTGCAGTGAGATGGAGTTTTTTAGACTTGTTGCAGCTAGGCTGGAGTCGACGCTATTGAGCTAAACTACAGAAGCAGATGGAGTTGAACTGAAATGGAGTTGGTTTGATGGCAGGCTAGATTGTGTTGGTAATGAAACTGGCTAATAGAGAAAGCATCATTAGTGATGCTGTTACGGTGTTGTCAGCTGCGGTGGTGATGGAAGAATCATAGGAGATGTTACTGCCTTGAGTAGTGTGGTTCAATGGCCGTATTTTTCAGCTGGAACTCGATTCAAAAACTGAGAAAAAGTACAAGCTGGTGATGTGTCTATGATTCAAATGCAGGGTAAGCTGTGTGCACAGTTCAATGATAGCAGGTGGGTGTTTGCTGTGGGTTTTGAGAAGTTTTTGAAGCTTGGTAGGACACGGCAGTAATAGATTGACATAAAGGGCAGTTCAGGACAAAGGAGGAAGAAGTGGAATCTTTTTGTTTGAGAAAGAGCTGTTAGTCTGGTATTATGGCGTGACTTTGGCAGAAGTTTGAATATGAGATGCTGAAATGAGTACACAGTAGATGTTGTGCACTGTTGAAATGGGAAAGAATGAGTTTGTAGTTGCCGTGTGATTGTTTACAGGGCTTTGAGGTGGTGCCGTTATGGTGCAATGCAGGTGGTTATGAGCTGCTACAGATGATGCAATTATGTTGGTATACAGGGAATGTTTATGAAATGCACTGTGTGTGTGAAAGTGCAGGTGCAGGTGAGATGCTCGACTAGCCATTATGGATGGCTATGAAGCAACGATGCAACATAAGTTCAGCATGTGTCAAGACTACTCAGTCCAGTCAGCCGAGTTAGATAGCTGACTCGGATCTGATTAACCCAGTTAACCTGACTGACTTCTAATTGACTCGGTCTGAGTTTGACCGGTCAGCTGAGATATTTTACCGTTGCCGGATTCCGGCCAAGTTCCGTCCATAGCACCAGTTTTCCGGTGACTAGTTTTTGGCAAGATTTTTACATGGGTTTCTCACACATATGGGCTTGGTGGACATCTTTGTATTGGACTATGGGCTTTGAAGACCTAATTTTGGAAAAGCTACAAAAAGGAAAAGTTCTATAACTTTGGTTATTACGTATTATACTTGGAGCTAAGGAGAAAATCAGCGACTAGGGTTTGCTTTCGTATTTAATTTTCATCTTCTTTAATTCATTATTATTGATTATGATGAACTCCATAGCTATGAGTAGCTAAATTTTATATTATTGGTTAAGGATGTAGTCCTATTTCTAAAACTTGTGCTTGATTAATGCATTAGTTTTATCTCTTTGTTTTCGTTCAAATCTCTACTGCTTTTAATAATCACATGATTGATGTATTGTGATAGGATTTAGATGTTTGGTTAATTAAATGGCCAATTAATTGAACTTGCATCTTGTCCATAGCTATTTTAGGGTTTTTCATCAAGCGATAACCCAAATACAAGTAGCATGATATGACTATAGTTTGTATTGATACACTCTTATAATCATATGTAGAGTTTGACCATTGTCCGAATTGTCATGCGCAATGTATGACAATTGCTTTGATTAGCCTATTTCCCACACTTAATGCTCCTAGGAATTGAACTTAATTAGCGCAATGCGTTAGGTTATTCTTTAGGTAGAATTCACATACGCAGTTCTAATGTGTGTGTTGGTGAACTTAGGAAATTTTCAGATTATCTTGCTCTCTTGATATTTTAGGCTTTTGATAATAAAAGAGATTAAATTGTAATTTTAATCATATATGCAAGCACATGTTTAAGATTGAAGATGAATTCCTTGACCAATATGTTTCTCTCATTGATTACTTCCAACTATTTACTTTGCTTTTATTTTACTTTTATTTTACAAAAATCAGAAATCCCCTCTCTTGGTTACTAAGAAACTAGAATTTGATAACAACAATCGCCTCTCTGTGGATACGAACTCTTCCTTACTTTATACTTCATTTATATTTTGTTGAGTAAGAAAGTGAATTATTTTTGACACTTACTACAGCGATCACAATTGGACTTTTCCGCTGTGTAATAATACTATGACACTGTATAACAATGATTGAAAACCGATGCTTTTCTCATTGTTATAGCTACGGATTTTCAACAACGATGATGCTAAACTTACAACCTTTGGGATCATTGGAATACTTGGAAGTGACGAAGATTTCGAGTATTGTTGAAGATTAGACATGTGAAATAGGAGCTACAAAGTTTATTTATATATTTTTTGTATTCCATATGTATTAATAGTTTTGCCACTAAAATTGACAAAGGGGAGATTGTTATAGCATTGCTTGGTCGAAATCGCATGTGTTTCTATCTCAAGCATGTTTGTCAATGTTAGTGATCAAAACTATAAAGTCTTGATTTCTCATCTACTATAACGAAGGTCTCGGACTAGGATAGAAAGTGTAGTTTAGCTCAAGAACTCCATGGAAATCATCATACAAGACGAAGGACTACTCAAGGAAACAGTGGATCTTCATCGACTAAAAGGTATGTGGAGACTTGAACTTATCTATCACTCAAAAGTCTATCTACTATATCTCCTATCTTGAGACAAAAGTCGTTTTACTATATAGACTAAGAATATACACATGTGACATTTTGACCTCAGTATATCTCGCTTATCTATTTCTCGAAATGTGTGTTGGTAAAGCTTTCACTTTAGCCAAGTTCATCTTTGCCTAGTGAAGAAAGTCATGTTATGTTTCAATCACTTTCGAAATTGCTATGACGAAAAGTAGTTTGTGAATAACAACTATATGACGTCCTCTGAGAATGTTTCAATAATTGAAATGAGAGTATAGACAATATAACCATTAGGGGATATAAACATTGTTGTGGTAACACATATATGTATAAGTCCTTAGCACTTGAACCGAAGTTTGCGAACTTTGTTGATCAAGTGAAAACCGGAACTAGAGCAGTCAACCCAGTTAGCGAACGTGCGTAGTTCTCGAACCCGAGAATTTCTGCTGGAGTTGTACCTTGGTTTCATTCCATGAAATGACGGAAGTTCTCAAACCCGAGAATTTCTGCTGCAGTTTGTGAACTCCAACCGGTCTACTTGAGTCCGCGAACCCAGTCTGCGAACTTATTTAAATTATCTAAGGAATGTTATTGCAAACCGTGAATTTATAGTTCATGAATTGATTCGATTGAATCACATCGTTTTTGCTTCAATTGTGTCTTGTGTAGTATATAACATCTCATAGCAATTGAACAACTCTCTAACTAGTTCATTTGAGTCATTTGGACTAGTTATAGTGAAGAAGAATATGGTTGATATGAAAGTTATCATTTGGATAACCATTTGGTTGACTAATATTGAACCAAATATTATACACGTTTGGGAACGGTTACACAAACCCAAAATCGTCAAGTACATGTGTGTATGGCAAGATAAGTTTTCGATCTAACGGTTGAGAGATATTAGCTTGTATCTAATCAGGTTTTCATCTAACATCGAATATTGAATGCTTTGTTACTAAGCTAACATTGAATGCAAACCCTGATTTGAAAGACTATATAAGGTACAACTCTAGCAACTGGGAAACCTAATCCCCACACATTCTGTGTGATACTAGTTTGCTAAGCTAGAGTCGATTCTCCTTTAACCGTTGGTTTTCTTCTTCTAAAACCAGGTTAACAACTTAAAGACTTCATTAGGATTGTGAAGCCAGACCGATACTACTTTTCTTGTAGTTGTGTTATCTGATCTTGCTATTTCTATCGTACGAGTATAATTGTAATAATTCGCTTGAGATTTCTATCTCCGATAGGCAAGATATAAAAGTAATCACAAATATCTTCATCCCATCGTTTGTGATTCCACAATATCTTTTTTCGTTGCGTCAATTAAGACTATTGTGAGGTGATCGATAAAACTGAGCTGTTCTTCGGGAATATAAGTATGGTTTTATTGATTGGTTCATGTTCACCTTGATTTATCAAAAGATGGAACAAAACTCATAGGTTTATTCGTGGGAGACGGGATTATCTATCTTGTAGACTTTTCTGTGTGAGACATATTTGTTTGCTAAAGTCTTCGACTTTGGGTCGTAGCAACTCTTGGTTGTGGGTGAGATCAGCTAAGGGAATCAAGTGTGCAGTATCCTGATGGGATCAGAGGCATAGGAGCATAACTGTACCTTGGATCAGTGTGAGATTGATTGGGTTTCAACTACAGTCCAGACTGAAGTTAATTTGGAGTAGGCTAGTGTCTGTAGCGGCTTAATACAACATATGTTTAATCTGGACTAGGTCCGGGGTTTTTCTGCATTTTCGGTTTCCTCGTTAACAAAATTCTGGTGTCTGTGTTATTTCTTTTCCGCATTATATTTTGTTATATAATTGAAATAATACAGGTTGTGCGTTTTTCAATCAATTAGAATATCCTAACTTATTGGTTGTTGATTTATATCGATTGACACTTGGATATTGGTATTTGGTACCATCCAAGTTATCTCTCTTCGATTAATACTCGCGAATTGTATTTGCTTGAGTAAATTAAATTGAGAGATTGAGATAATAACTCCTTGAGTATTTTCTATTGATTGAGTCTAGTTGATTATCTAGAAAACAACTCGGAGTTGTCCATACAGATTTCTAATCGATGAAATCCCTACTTGACCACCTTGGGATAAGAGGTGTGCGATTTTAATCTAAAAGGCATTGGTGCTACGTAAGGAGATTCCCAAGCTATACATGTACTCCTCTTTGTTCCATGTGTGACTATCCCTAGCTATACATATGTGGTTTACCGCGCCACATACTCCAACAATCTCCACCTTGGCGAGATTAAACCACTTAACCAGTCCAATCAGACTCCACCATATGATTACCATAAGTATATGCTACCCATCGATGATGATTATTATCACTATACACCCTGGAATCCTTCTCCACCTTGAGTTAATGAGATGGAAAACACTAACTCCACCTTGAGCATTTCCTTGCCCACATAGAACCTGCTCCACTTGAGAGTTAATGTGCAAGACATTAACTCCACCTTAAGCACCAATTCAACCTTGAGCATTGCCTTGCCAATCTAGAACCATGCTCTACCTGAGTTAATGGGTGAGACACTAACTCCACCTTGAGCACCAGTTCAACTTTGGCCTTTGCCTGCTCCACCTTGAGTCCGACTCCACTTGCACTCTAAACCGAGTAACATCCACAACCACGTCTACGTTTGAACAGTAGCCCCAACCATGGGCTCAGATACCAATTGTTAGGATCTTCAAGGACCACCGGACACTACTCAGGGCCCGATCACATAATCTCGAACCCCACTTGACCACCTTGGGATAAGAAGCATGGGGTTTTTAATTAAAATCCTCGGTGCTATGTATGGATATGCCCAAGCTTATTAAGCTCCACATGTATTCTTCTTTATTCCATGAGGGACTATCCCTAGCTATACATATGTGGTTTATCGCGCCACATACTCCAACAACCGAGCAGAACCAAAATATTAAACTATGTAAGCTATAAAAACATTAAAACACCTGAACTCATTTGTCTCAAGAATAATTGTGTATATATTAACATTGTTCGGATCCTTATTGATTTTTTCCCCTTTAAGAATAGTCTAAAAACAGTAAAACTCAAAATTGACTCAACAATACATATCGTATTGTATGTTCTTACTATTTCAATGACATAATGTAAAGCTAATTCATTCACTTAAGCTATTATATTTTGAAATGTTAAGTCATTTTAGATGACAACCATTTTACTCACATACGATGTAGTTCTAGTTTTTCAAAATTCCAAAATATTTTATGTGCGTAATTCAATTCAGCAAGAAGAGTTCACCAAATGGAATATAGGTAATAGCTTGTCCCTTCGTAACATTCTGTCCTTTTCAACATATTTGGATCCAGAGTTGGTAAAAAGCAAAGTATTTATGTGTTCTCGGGTGAGATCTATTTAGGGATGGGCTACCTCCAAGAAAACTACTAATTGATGACCGCATCAGTGTCAATTGAAAACCCCACACTATTGGATAGCCGCTGTGACTAAGTGGGGACATTATTGGCGGAGGATCATGTATATACAAATGGTATTAGAATCGACCATGGGTTACACATCGATGGTGAAAGAGTATGATTGCCAAATTGTGTCGGGAAAGGGTCTCATTAGTGAGAAGAAAATGCCAGAGTCTAGGATTGAACATATTACGGAGCCGAGGACGACTCCTAATTAAGTTGGTGGTATTATAGTACTCCAACTCGGCAGGTAGGATTCATCATGTGGAATATAGGTAATGGTTTTTCCTTTCCTGACACCAAGACATTTTCAGCATAATTGGCTTCATAGTTGGTGAAAAATCTCTATAGTTAAGCATGCTCGATATTGAGTAATCCTAGGATGAGTGACCTCCTGAGAAGTTGTTGTTGGATGACCACATCGATGACCATTGAAAACCCCATATTGTCAGATGACTGCAGTGGCGAAGTGAAGATATTATCGGTAGAGGTTCAGGCTATTACATTCTTCGACATTACGCTTCCAAATATGAGGTCATTCGTTGCATAAAAATACTAATAACAATACACCCTACTTACAATAAACTTTGTTATCTATCATCATTGAATAAAAATAACGTTAAACCATTTATCAAGAAATACATGAGACGATGCGAAATTTCTCACTGGGCACCAATACTTGCCACCGTCACTATGGTCCACTTATATAATTGTTAGCTAATCTAACTAAGTTTGTTATTCTTTTTTCATTCAAAAAATAAAAAGTACAATGAAAACATATTTATAACAATATTTTTTTCATCCTAGTGTTTGGTGAAGATTTCATAAAGTGTTTTTTTATGCAAAACACTTCCAAAAGAACTCAATTTTAAAAGTGGGGGAGAAAGAGCTTTTAAAAGCTTCAAAAACAAATGTCATAGTTCAACCTAATTTCATATTTTATTTTCCAATTCTATCCCATCTTTTTTTATAACTGAAAAAAATTATCCTTGAATATATATATCACCATTTTTATTAATTTGTTATATTTTATTCTTTAAAAATAATTATTTTTTATTTTCAAACTCCATTTTATGTTATATCGTATCACCGAAATATACTTTAATTTATCAACAATAAATATTAAGCAATTATTGTTTTTTTAAAAGTGGTTAGGAAAGATAGTACTTTTTAGTAATAATACTAATAAGTAAATTTAATATTAAATATATGCACTCTAACAGTAGAAAATTTACTTATTTTAAGCACAATAAAATATAATAAATAATTTTCAGAGATATATGTCTGCTTTTATCATTTTCTCACTAACGACAAACACAATTTGATCGCTTTTTTAAATAGTTTTAGCTTTAGTTTATAATTTGCAATCATTCAATCGTTTTTTTTTAACAGAGATCGGCACAGTAACGTACATCGGAAATCATTCAATTGCTTGTTTTACATGGCTTGGCACAATAACGTAAATCGGAAAAGCACTTTTGTAAAGCCCGCACCAATACCAAACTAATCCTAAGTATTAGCTAATAATATATATTTATTATCATCATTAGTAGAATAATTTATATATTATCATTTTTAATTTGACATTTAATAAAATATTATCATGGAAATTTAATAGAGTATTCAGTATGAAGAATTATGGAACCTTAATGACATGATAAATTTTGTCCGTTAGATGTATTTTTAACCCCAATCACAACCATCACTTATGACAAGCGATTACATCCCTATATTTATATCTTGTGAGGACAAATCTGAACCGCCACTTACACATACAAAGTTTTCCAAACTGTGCTTTATACTCTTGATATAATTTAAATATCACAGGTTGTGCGTAGTTCGATCAATTAGTAAATCCAACCTTTGGTTGTTGATTGAAATTGATTGAAACTTTGAAAAGACGAGGGTACCCAAATACACCACAATCTTTAAATTATCCACCTATAAGTCCTCTTACCGAAAGTGATTGTCTATGGACAAAGTCGAGACAATACGACAAATCGGTATTCACACTTTGTGTGATCGTCTATGGATACGAGATCAAGACAATACAACAATCAAAGTGTGATTACTTGATAATAGGTTCAGACTTAACCAAACTCTATAGGATCACTATCAATTAATACGCAGTTAACGTTTGTGTAATTTACTTTTATTTATAATAAACTAATTATAATTGCGGAAATAGAAAAGTAAAAGACATAACAAGATTTTGTTAACAAGGAAACCGCAAATGCAGAAAAACCCCAGGACCAAGTCCAAAATTGAATACTCTCATAATTAAGCCGCTATACAAAATCGAAACCAACTTCGTACAATTGAGACCAAGGAACTAAACCTAGTCACTTAGTTTCTTCAGTATCAATGCGCTTTAGATATTCAATAAGTGCACACACTGGAACAATTCCTTTGGATTGTATTCCAAACAGTGAAGGAACAACAAATATGTTTGGTAATAACTCTTTTGATTCTTTCAGATGAAGATATCTCAAGTCATGTGCAAAGGCTCTTCCGTTTAAACTAATAAACTCATTTTCCTTTTTGGATCAATCTATCCAACAATACCGAAGTAGCAGAATTTAGATTTGCAATCAATTAATATAGAATCTAACAAGAAACTATAAAGTGATGTTGATCTCATACAACTAATCAATCGAATGAATTCGATTATAGTTGGATCCCAGACGATCAAGGTTTGTGCTACACAAAGATATGAGAAACCAATAAGAAATCTTCTTTGCCTTCAAATCTTCTTTAATCTTCAATTGAACCTGCACAACACTACTTGAACCTCTTGTGATCAATCATGCACATAACAGAGTCTGTTATTAATGGATTATCACAAGATGTCTTTAGATCAACAAATAGTCCTAAAGATCCCATCGACACTTCGATCTAGTTTGAGTGAATCTTATATCAGAAGAGAAGATTCTCAAGAATGAAAAAACTAGGTGCAATCAAAGTTCAACAACCGTTAGCCAATTAAATCAATCGAAAACTAATAAACTGCAATTATCTAGTTTCCCACCAACGGAACTCGCAGAGGTTCTTGATCCCACAGAAGTCTTTAAACTAGAGGTCGTAAGATATTTTGCCTAATTAGGGTACTTTCCTCTCCGGATAGACGACTCCACCAGAAACAACAAAAGATGAAGTTTTCCTGACTCTTAAGATAGTTTACTAGAAATGCAAGATGTTTGGACACCAGGGAATTTCGAAAACCGAATATTCTCAAGATATGCAATAAATGCCCAAATCGGTTTTCATAATTCCTGGAAATGATTTGTCCAATATTTTATGAAATCTCTTAATAAAAAATCTCCAATTAGTAAATGCACATTGCTAATTTTTATTCTCTAGAGATATGCATTTAATTGCTGGTAATTAAAGCATATAAAACTAACAACCTTAATTAAAAGATTCTTAATTTATTTTGGACCGGGATCTCCTTGAGTAATTAAGAAATATCTTTGAACAATAAAAGATAAGAGTTATTGTTCGTGTTCAAAGTATGTTGACATCTTTTGTAAATCCTTTTTCATATTTCCAATCTTAGAATCGATTATACCACACTTCCAAACAAGTTTAGTATTGGTTCATATGCATTCCAAGACAATTATGTGATTGATCAAATATCAAAACACAATCATGGGTTCAATCGGTTCTACCAATCATTAGGATCGATTCTACCTCAATATGGATTACTTGTGATCGAACACACAAGTTACCAGGATCAGTTACATCAATTACCAGGACCGGTTACCATATATGCATGGTATTTCTTGTGAGAGGTCACACCAGTTACTAGGATCGGTTATACTAATTACCAAGACCGATTACGTTAATTATAAGGATCGATTACACAACTCTTTTGTGATCGATCGGTCACACCAATTACAAATATTGATCATACCATCTCGTGATTACTTAGGATCAGTTACACTAATTAATAAAAACCAGTCATACCAAATCATAAGTCAGGCACTTTGAATAGTTATACCAAGATACATAACAAGTTATGATCGGTTCTACTAACTCACACATATTGGTAATCCAAAGATATGCAACGAATAACAATACCAATAAGCCTAGCGATTTCCTTTTCGATTCATAAAACAAGTCCATGAATGTACTTCCTTTAAACAAATGTAAACATCGTTTCCTAGTATGAAATCTTCACTTTTACCCATACATATATTCACAATAGCATTCATACGATTATGGTGATGTTATATATATACGAAGTTCAAAAGATAAGTGTTATACTTCGTATATTAATTCCTTAACACTATAATCATGTGATCATGTCTCACTACTAGAGTATAATCATTTACAACTTCGTAGTTATGTTTTAATATATCACGACTCGAAAGATACGTTAGGAATGAAACAGTTCAAGTCAATATTACTAACCTCAATGGGAAGGATGATGTCGTTGTTTTTTCACATTCTTCAGGTCTTCGAGTAATACTTGTATGTCTTATAATCCTAGACTCTCTAGGCTAACCTATATGAAGTTGTCTCTTGTATATAATCAAGAGAATCTTAGATGAGTTTTGATTCACTAAAATATGACAACCAAACTTGACATACCAACCGATCTATACTCTAACATACTTGGATATTGGTTTTTGGTACCATCCAAGTTATTTCTCTAAATCAATCAGGCTCACATATTCCTATTTGTTCGATTGTAGATTGGTTTGGGAAATAGAGATATAACTCTTGGATACTTTTCCGTGATTGAGTCTAACTATCTAGTTGACTCTCTTGGAATTGTATTGGAGTTTTCCATACAAATTTCCTAGCAAAATAGTGGGTGTGGTTGTTATACCTCTGCGTTTTTAATTGGTATCAGAGCAGGCAAACAGGTTTAAGACCTCATAAATCTATGTTTGTAGCAATCTGACTCTATGGACAATAGTTTTACCTCTGATAAACCACTATACCATTTTAAGGGATTTGTAACCCAATTTTGCAACGACAGTAAAGCCATTACAAAAATTTTGTTGCGAATCCCCGTTGTTATTTTTTCGCAATAGAGGATTACCGTTGCGAATTTTTCAACCTCGCAGGCAAGGTTGCGAATTGCAACTGTGCTAGGTTCAAGCATGTGAACCACGTGCGTGGTCGGGAACACTAGAACTTATAAACACACCTCAGTCAAACTTTGGTCAAGACTTTTTTTTTTACCCACCCTTAATCCCAATCTAAAGTATACCCTTCCCTTAATTGAGTTTCATCTTCATTTTTTCTCCGCCAAACCACAGAGACTCGGTCTCTCCTCCCTCTCCTCTCCTCTCCTATCCTCTCGATCCGCTCAGCTAAACTCTGTATTTTATTCTCAATCTCTAAACTCTATCATCGTGTGGAACTTTATCATCAGGTATTATTTTTGACATATTTTTTAGGGTTTATAGATTTCGATATCTAGGGTTTTAGTTGTGATTTTTAGGATTCAGAGACTTTGATTTCAAGGATTTAGAGATTTTAATTTAAGTTTATCGAATCCTAGGGTTTCATTTAAGTTTTTCGGTTTTAGGGTTTGATCTTTGATTTTAGTTTTTCGATTTCACTTGTGAATCTGATTCTTTCGATTTTAGTTTTTCTATTTCTTTTTTTTCTTTCCATTTAATGGTTTGTTGTTTACCTAAATCTAATACCCTTTTTTTTTTCCATGTTAGGGTTTGTCAAGATTGAAGAACTGAAGTTCAGGTCATTAGAGTTTGAAGAAGAACTAAGAAGGTATATCCAACTATGAAATTGTTTTGATTATTTTGGTTCCTTTTATATTTTCTTTCCATTTTATGGTTTGTTGTTTATCTGAATCTAATGCCCTTTTTTTCCATGTTATGGTTTTATCAAGATTGAAGAACTGAAGTTTAGTTCATTAGAGTTTGAAGAAGAACTGGTTTAGGAAAACTAAGAAGGTATGTCCAAATATGAAATTATTTTGATTATTTTGGTTCCTTTTATATTGTTTAGCTGAAGTTTGATGATAATAGCATCTCAGTGAGCATGCTAAAAATGGTTCTAGTGGTGTACTTAAAGAAATTTTGTATAATTTCTTAACTTGGAAATTTTTATAAGTTGTATGGTTTGAACTTAAGAATTTTTATAAGTTTGTATGGACTGAACTTAGAAATTTTGTATAATTTCTGAACTTATAAATTTTTATAAGTTTGTATGGACTGAACTTAATAATTTTTGTAAGTCTGATTTTTATTTTGATAGAATCTCAGTGAGCATGATAAAAATGGTCCTACCGCTGGGACTCAGTTGAAGCTACATGTTAGAATTGAAGGGGATATATCAAATTCATGATATACACTTGAGTTCTAACATGTAACTTTAATTGCATAGAAAGTATATGAAAAAGATATCCTTTACCCGAGTCTTCTAAGATTGTCATGGTTAAGTCGATGGATCCTACATGGAGGAGATGTAAGGATGAGTTATGATATGCTTATTATGATCCCTATCCAACTCATGAGGAAAAGATTGCACATATTCCTCCTGGTGTGCCCGAAGAGGAGTGGATAGAATTCTTTTTAAATGAAAACATTGTTAAACAACAGGAAAGTAGAGCTGAGCACAAGAGGAAGCGACAACTATATGACCACTCTCACACCTCCGGTCGTAAACCTTATTATTTGGTCAAAGCTGAACTGATATGTATATTGATTTCAGTAATGTTGTGATTTATGAATCTCAAAATATGGCCATTATGATTAGTCTTATCCTTCTTTAGATTGATTAATACAAATCGACACGTTATATTGGTAGGAGTGCGAGAATCCTGATGTGGAAATCACTACCTATGATGTGTGGATTAAATCTCATACTCAAGAGGGAGGGGCAATTCTTCCTAGTGCGTAAAAACACTTTATGAGTCAGCTTGTGTTTCATCTGAATTTTAGTACTCATATGTATAATATCTACTAGTCATTTATATATTTTATATCTGACACATGCACTGTTATGCTCAATATGGAAGGATGAGCTTAAGAAGGTGCAAGAAGATATAAACCAGAAAAAAGCTGTGGGTATTCCTGTACTAGACATAGATGTAGTGACTAAATCTTTTGGGAAAGAATATAGAGGACAGGTTCATGCTGTTGGTCCTTTAACTCGTACACAATATGATTGTTCTGCTTTTGCGCGTGCCAAAGTACAAGAATTGAAATCCAAGGATGGAGATGTTAAGCATCAGTTGGAGGAGCTAGGTAACAAGGTGGAGGTTCTAATCACAGGTTTAGGATCAGTATGTAACATTGTGAAGGAAAATTAAACTGCAATTCCAGGGTCAGTTGTTACATCAAACAACAACAGTTGTTACATCAAACAACAACAGTTGTTCACAACGTCATGCAGCTTCTCATGTTCAGAATGATTCACTTGCTCAAACACCTACACCTGCTCAAACACCTTCACCATCTCGATCATCAGTAGCAGGTACTGAAATGCCTCGATGTTCATTGTTGAACCTTGATGATGAAGTCATTGTTGTTGGTAGGATGTGCACTGGTTCCATGGGATGTATGTGTCATGTATGTATTGTACCATCTAATCTTGGAAAGGTGATGTTGGACAAAATTTTCCTCCCAAATGACTAGTCTGGTCGGCGGTCGACTTACTTTTTTGAAAGTATCTCAGCCATCGTATACAATGCTCGATAATAACTTTATTAACAACACATATGCCTTTTTTGCTTATATATGTTCACACTTTTGTACATGTGCTTAGCATGCTAACATGTAGATTCTTATGCAGTTGTGCATAAGGAAGACTCTCAGGCAGTTGTTGTTAGAGCACTGCTCGGTCGAACTCTCATGCGTTGCTATCTCAAGCATGTTTGTCAATGTTAGTGATCAAAACTATAAGTCTTGATTTCTAGTCTACTATAGCTAAGTCTCGGACTAGGATAGAAAGTGTAGTTGAGCTCAAGAACTCAATGGTGATCATCATACAAGACGAAGAGCTACTCAAGGAACTGGTGTAACTTCATCGACTAAAAGGTATGTGGGGACTTGTACTTATCTATCACTCAAAAGTATATCTACTCTATCTCCTATCTTTATACAAAAGTCGTTTTGCTATATAGACTTTGATTATACATATTTGTTATTTCGAGCCGAGTTTATCTCGCCTATCTATTTATCGAAATATGTGTTGGTAAGCTTTTGCTTTGGCCAAGTTCATATTTACCTACTGACGAAAGTCATGTTATGTTTCAATCACTTGAAAATGGCTTTGACAAAAAATGGTTTGTGAATAACAACTATATAACGTCCTCTAAAAAAAAATTCAATGATTAAAATGAGAGTTTAGATTATATAACTATTGTTGGATATAAGCATTGTGTGGAAACAGATACATGTATAAGTGCTTATTTCTTGAACCAAAGTATGCGTACTTTGTTGATAAGGAAAATCGGGACCAGAGTCCGCGAACCCAGTCTGGGTTCTCTCGTAGGTTCTCTTCCCGAGAATTTCCGTTGGAGTTTGTAAACTTGTTACAAACTTATTCTGGGTACTTAAGTCTGCGTACCAAGTCCGCGTACTTAAGTTGGTTATATCTAAAAATGATTATTCGTGAACTTATACTTATATTAACTAAGGAATGCAAGTTTGCAAACCGTGGCTATAAAGTTCATGAATCGATTTGTGAATCAAATCATTTTTGCTTCGATTGTGTCTCATATAATTCTATAAGATCTAAGCAATTGAACAACTCTCTAAACTAGTTCATTTGAGTCATTTGAACTAGTTATGGTGAAGAAGAATATGGTTAATATTAAAGTGCTCATATGGCTAACCATTTGGTTAACTATTGTTGAACCAACAAATGTACATGTTTGGGTACGGTTACACAAACCTAAAAACATGCATTTCATTTGTGTGTAACAAGATAAGTTTTTGATCTAAAGGTTGAAAGATATTAGCTTGAATCTAATCAGGTTTTCATCTAACGGTGAATATTGAATGCTTTGTTACTAAGCTAACATTGATTGCAAACCATGTTTGAAAGACTATATAAGGGAAAACTCTAGAAAATGGGAAACCTAATCCCCACACCTCCTGTGTGATACTAGTTGTATTATCTAGAGTCGATTCTCCTTTAACATTGGGCTTCTACTGAGGCCCTGTAGATTAACGACTTGAAGACTTCATTGGGATTGTAAAAGCCAGACCGATACTAATTTCTTGTAGTTGTGTGATCTGATCTTGCTAATTCTATTATGCTGAGTACAACCGTAACAATTTCCTTGAGATTGATATCTCCGATAGGTAAGATATAAAAGTAATCACAAACACCTTCGTCTCATCGTTTGTTATTCCACAATATCTTCTTTCGTCGCGTCGATTAAGATTATTGTGAGGTGATTGATAATACTGAGCTGTTCTTCGGGAATATAAGTCTGGTTTATCTTCGGGAAAATAAATTCGTACATTAATAGAATAATCTACATTATTATCAAAATCTAAAGACTATGGGGATATAATATAAATTTTGTGTAGACTCAAATTTAAGTTATATTAAATTATCAACGCCAATATTTAACAAGATATAGTGTATATGTATTTAATATGAATAAATAAAATTTGTTATATCAACTCTTACGTGAATGTAAAATTATATTTACAAGATTAAGGATTAGTGTACCAACTGGACTATCAACTTAAGAATAATGAGAATAATAACACAATTGATAATAATAGTTGAGTAATTAAACTAGTATTAAATTTATAATAGATAATTTTTGGAAAATTTATGTATGTTATCACAATAAAGTTAAAAATATCAGACATTATAATTTGACGTGAAATACTTATTTTGATAAAATAAATAAATAAAAATAAAATAAAATAAATTTTGATGATTAATTTGTTTAAAAGGATGTGAACTATTTATACCTTTTACGAAGTAAATTTATAAGACTTACACCAGTTACAATAAAATTTTAAAAACTAATTAATCTTAATAGGTAATCTAGCACTGGAGAATAGTGAAGGTTGTGTTCTCTCTATTCGTAGGAAGGCATTGTTGGGACTGGCCAACCTTGACAGGGCAACTGCATTCAGAGATGACCGATCATAGAATTTCGGTATATTTTTTTTTTAGGAAACCAATCGATATATTCTTACTTAGAAAGATTCGTAGTATTCTTCCTTAAAGTTAGAGACAGATATCTTATAAAATAGAAATTAGTTTAAGAAACTTAGACTTCCCTATTTGATAGAATCTAAAATCAGCATAGTTCAACATAGAGCTATAAATTTTAAATTTTAGTTGTAGAAAGCCATATAGGTTTGTGTTTCGTTATCGTGTTATTTTGGCGCTTAGACGAGAGATAATGTTATCTCTATAATGTGGGGAGTTTTTGAAGACCGGATGGTTGATTTGATTTTCGAGGACAAAAATTTATAAGGTGGGGAGAATGTAAAGACCCTCAAGCTCATCAACGCTATTAGACTAGTCAAGAGACGAATTTGCCGATAATAACTCGATTAGTTTAACACGAACGATAATTAATAGGAATTAATCTAACAATGATCTAGATACGAAACTAGTACCATCGGTTAGATCTCGAAAAGTTATGCGAAATGGACTACTCGAACGTGTCATTCAGATATCGGATGAAGAAGATTTATCAGTTTGTTTACGAAGGGTAAAATATTTCGTTGATAGATTTTATGGAAGCCCTTATCCAAGCGGTGGGTGCCTCAGTAATTCGGTCGTCCTTATCCCATCGATCCGAGATGATAAACTCATTCACTCTCTTTCTTCTTCTCTTTCTTCTTCTCTTTCTTCTTCTCTTTTCTTTCCTCTTCTATTCTTCGTCTGTGAGAGTTTTGTGAGGTGTGAGTGATTATCGTTTGATGAAGATTATATAATGATACCGATAGATGATGGGGAGGATAGTTTAGTTTTGGGTTAAGTTTTTATAGCAGATTTCTTAATTGAATGCTTAAGTATTTGATTTATATTTGTAGTGCCTTTTTATTTAGCTAATCTCTTGGATTAGTCAGCTGCTAGCTTAGGGGGCGCTACAACATTGATTGGGGTTCAACTACAGTTCAGACCGAAGTTAGTGTGTAGTAGGCTAGTGTCTGTAACGGCTTAATACAATGTGTGTTCATTATGGACTAGGTCTCGGGGTTTTTCTGCATTTGTGGTTTCCTCGTTTACAAAACTTCTGGTGTCTGTGTTATTTCTTTTCCACATTATATTTTGTTATATAATTGAAATATCACAGGTTGTGCGTTTGAATCAATCAATTGGAAATATGACCTTTGGTTGTTGATTGATCCTTGAACATTGGTCTTTGGTACCGTTCAAGTGATTTCTCTTGTATTCAATTAGAATCGCATATTTCTATTTGCTTGAGTAAGAATTGAATCAAGAAAGAGAGATATAACTCTTTGATATACTTTATTAAGATTGAGTCTAGTTGATTCTCTTGAAAGTATATTGGAGTTTGTTCATACAGATTTCTAATCGAAATATTGGATGTGGTTGTTGTACCCCCCGGATTTTTCAGTTGTGCTTTATATATTTTTTTTTCTTTTTTTGAAACACTTTTGTACATGTGATTAGAATGCTAGCATATAAATTCTTATGCAGTTGTGCATAAGGAAGACTATCAAGCAGTTGTGCTTAATTTTTTTTGAATCGTAATGTATCTATGTGAACCGATAGTATTAATATAATCAGTTTTTCTTTATGGGTGTGTGTCGTTTGGGTTCTGTTGTATTTTGTTGCGCATGTGACTACAATGCAGGTTAATTGAAGCGGTAGTATCCACCCGGGGGAATATTAATCCCTGGTAAGTACACTTCCTTTGCTTATGCTTATCATATTGAGTTCAATCTTATGGATATTAATCTTTATTATATAATTACTTTTGAGATACTATGTTGTTCGTGTTGTTTTTAGGGACTATATTGTTGGTGACCCTTACTCCAATAAGTATTTGTTGTGATCTTCGTTACATTATTATTTTCATTTTATTCATTAAGCCATTGGGTCTGGTGGGTCTTCATAACATCAGTCTTAACTTATATGATCTTTTTTGTTCTATTTGTGCAGTTCACACTTTTTTCAGACCTGGAACCATCTCTCAAAGATCTTAAAGAAAACCTATCGACTAAAAATATGCATTGACTATTTAATGAGCATTGATTTTTAATTGGTATAGATAGTTCCAGGGCATTGACTGTGTTACATTCTAACTTTTTGCCCAATATTGTGAATGTGTAAATTACTTTGATAGGAAATTACTTGGATTTTTTCAGTGGATTGTGAACTCTCTACGGTTGAGCAGACTCATTCATGGAAGCTTCTTTATGGTTATGATCGTGTGAATGATGATAAATATGTTTCCAACATCGAGGCCAAGATGACTGATGGTATACCATATATCTTAAATTATTTAGTAGTTCACCAGTTCTTAGTTTCGTTTTTAGTATAGTCAAGACTCAAGATTTTGGTGAATGTATTGTACGAAATAGAACAAGAACAATTTTAGGGGATAGTTTTATGTATTATGCTTACAAGATGCTAGTGCAGACCTAAACAAATATCACATAATCCAGTATAATTTAGGATTTAGCTGACTTCAGCTGGATTACAAGATGATCCCCAAATTCTGGTGCATATTCAATGTGTTTACAGAATACCAATTATATGTGCAAGCTTTTGATGTATTATTGTTTTAACTTAGGTCATTGGAAAGAGGATTAGAGACAATGGAAACTTATACAGTTCCCTATATTCATCATTTCCATAGATTTTTCATGCTTGTAGTTATACATCATATTAATTTTTTATTAGTTTTTGACTCAATCTTTATAAGCATAGTGGTTATCTGATTGGAAGAATTTGTGATGCTTTGTTCGCAGGTTGATTGAATGATGTTGTGTTATGAGATCAAAAATTAAGGTTGGAGAACAAAGCAGCATCCATTAGGTCCCTTAGCAGCTGCAAGATTTGTAAGTTTATTTAGTATCTCGTTATAGTGACTTAAGTTAGAAGAACTTAGGAATTTCATAACTTTTCATGAACTGAACTTAGGAACCAAGTATGTTTCTAATGTGTACACTAGTTTGTTGTGATACTTGGAATACATTTGTATCAAATACTCATACTTTTTGTTAACACCAATTGAAGAATCCATTTTTCATAATATGATACAGTTTTGTATGTTGAATGAATGACATAGTTTGTATATCTGTGAAAATGATGAATATGGGGAACTAGGTAACTGCAGGGGGGGGGGATATGGGGGGAAATGGATTTTTCCAAGTCAATGAATACTTGACCCTTTTTTTATGTTGCAAAATATTAACAACGTCTTTGATCTGTTGCTAAATTAGAACCAGAACCAATAAATTAGAACCAAAACCAATAACATTTAGTTCCGGGTAGGGGTATTCATGTAAGTAGAAACAACTTAGCAACGAAAGATCTCGGTTGTGAATAAACAAAGTAGCAACGGAACGTGCAGTTGCGAATCCTCGTTGCTGACCGAGAGTCACAACGGAGCTTATGTCATTGTGAAAAAATACAACACCATGTTTTGCAACAACGATCTGCCATTGCGACCCCAGTCAGCAAAAACCAGGGTTCGTTGCTAATCCCTAAAATTGGTTTAGTGAACGCATCACCAGTAAGAAAAACTCCGTTTCATTGGTATCTATTAAAGAGAAAGATGCGTCTATTTCGAACACAGAAGAACATATTATTCCCATGAAATAGAAAGATATTGACAAGTGTTACCGTAATTATCTTACTGACGAGTCTGGATCTGAAGTTAAAAGGGAAGCATCCAAAGAGAGTGCATCGATTCTAAGCTTTATTAGAATCCATGGGTTTAAATGTTCATGAATTCCTTCGAATTAATCCGATTTTGCTTCGATCTGTTCATGCATTTTACTATAAGATAATGAACAATTGAACAACTCTATGAAAAACACAATTAGATCCTTTGATAATCATTGATCATCATAAGTTGATCTAGATGTGTTAGATGAACGTGGATTAGACAAAAGTGTTCATATGGCTAACCTTGGTTAACTATTGTTGAACCAACAAATGTACACGTTTAGGTACAGTTGCTCATATCTAAATGAAGTATATTTCATTTAAGTGTGACAAGCTAAGTTTATCCAAAAGTGAAGAGATATTGCTTTGGTTTCAAGCAAAACTTAGTTTGCATCTTAAATCAAGATTTCATCTAACGGTGAATAATGAATGCTGTGTTTCTAAGCTAACTAAGCAAACCCTGATTTGAAGACTATGTAATGGAGAACTCTAGCAACTGGGAAACCTAATCCCCACACCTCTTGTGTGATACTAGTTGCGACTAGAGTCGATTCTCCTTTAACCTTGGGTTTATTCCAAAACCGTGTAGGTTAACGACTTAAAGACTTTATCGGGATTCTAAAGCCAGATCCAACTATTTTCTCTGTATATGGGTATTATGATCTTACTTGTTCTATCATATTGAGTACTATCTTCTCTAAGATTAACTCGATAATTATCTCTGATAGGTAAGATATAAAAAGTAATCACAAAGCTCTTTGTATCATTCTTTGTGATTCCAGAATAACTTGTTCTACTACCATATAATTAAGTTATTGTTAGGTGATTGATATTTATAGGCCGTTCTTCGGGAATATAAGACCGGATTATCAATTGGTTCCCGTGCACCTTGATTTATCATAAGACGTAACAAAACTTCATAGGTATTTCCGTGGGAGACAGATTTATCTATCTTAATAGACTTCTCCGTGGGAGACAGATTGGTTTATAAGTCTTCGACTTTGGGTCGTAGCAACTCTTAGTTGTAGGTGAGATTAGCTAAGAGTGCGTGGAATCCTGCTGGGATTCAGAGGCGCAAGGAATACGACTATACCTTGATAAGTGTGAGATTGGTTAGGGCTCAACTACATTCCAGTCCGAAGTTAATCTTATAGTAGCCTAGTATCTGTAGTAGCTTAATATAATATGGTTTTCAATCTAGACTAGGTCCCGGGGTTTTTCTACATTTGCGGTTTCCTCGTTAACAAAATTTCTGGTGTCTATGTTATTTCTTTTCTGCATTAATTATATTTGTTTATATAATTGAAATATCACAGGTTGTGCGTAGTTCGATCAATTAGTAAATCCAACCTTTGGTTGTTGATTGTGTTAGAGCACTTCTCGGTCGAACTCGCAAGCGTTGTTATATCAAGCTTGTTGTCAGGTTTAGTTGCCAAAACTATAAGTTTTGATTTCTAGTCTACTTATTGCTAAGTCTCGAATTAGGATATTAAGTGTAGTTTAGTAGACTTCAAGGGGTTCATCGATAGAAGATGAAGAACTATTAATGGGAGCTTGTGGAACTTCATCAACAAAAGGTATGTGGAGAGTTGAACTCATCTATCACTCAAAAGTCTATCTACTCTATCTCCTATTTGAGACAAAATTCAATTATACACATTTGATATTTCGAGCTGAGTTTAACTCGCTTACATATTTCTCGAAATATGTGTTGGTAAGCTTTCGCTTTAACCAATTTCATCTTATATTCTTGACGAAAGTCAAAAGATGATCATGTGAAAATCTCCTTGTAATATCTTACATGATTTGTGTGAGACGGTCATTTGATGTAGACTCGGAATGTTTTCGTATTGATCATTCGATCACTTGAAAAATTGCTTTGAAGCTAATAGTTTGTGTGAGACAGCTATTGTCGTCTTCCGAGAATGTTTCAATGATTGAAATGGGAGTTTAGAAAAAATAACTATGATTGGATATAGCACAGTATGCGTACTTGCATAAGTGTCGTCCAAGTCCAGAAACCATGGTATGCATACCAGTATGCGTACTGGTTCGTTATGGAAGTCCGGGAATTTAGTATGCATACCGACATGCGTACTGGCGCGAATTTCAAGTTCCGGAAATTCAACTGAGTTTTGGAAGGTATCGCATACTGGCGAACCCAAACTTGGTCCGGCCACTTAGGTATGCGTATCCTTTCGCATACTTGAGTAGGTTATGTTCTAAAATCGGGTTGTTCATGAACTAATACATTTATATAACAAGGACTGCAATATTTTGCAAATAGTGGCTATAATGTTCATGAATTGATTCGAGTGAATCAAAATCAATTTTTCTTCAATTGTGTCTTGTATACTTCTATGATAATATAAACAATTGAACAACTCTAGAACTAGTTTCATTTGAGTCATTTGAACTAGTTATGGTTTTGATGAATATGGTTGATCTGAAAGTGTTCATATGGCTAACTTCGGTTAACTATTGTTGAGACAACAAGGTGTACATGTTTAGGTACGGTTACCCATATCTAAATGAAGTTATTATTCATTTGTGTGTAACGATTGAAAGATATTAGCTTGAGTCTAATCGGGCTTTCATCTAACGGTAAATATTGAAAGCTTTGTTACCAAGGTAACATTGATTGCAAACCCTGATTTGAAGACTATATAAAGGAGAACTCTAGAAACTGGGAAACCTAATCCCCACACCTCATGTGTGATACTAGTTGTGACTAGATTTGATTCTCCTTTAACCTTAGGTTTTCCACGAAACCCTGTAGGTTAACGACTTGAAGATTTCATTGGGATTGTGAAGCCAGACCCAACTACTTTATCTGTACTTACGTGTTATGATCTTGTTATTTTCTATCGTATTGAGTACTATCTTCTCTAAGAATTTGCTTAAGAATTATTCTCCGATAGGCAAGATAAAAAGTAGTCACAAACATCTTCATCTCATCGTTTGTGATTCCACAATATCTTTTTTCGATAGCATATGATTAATATTATTGTGAGGTGATTGATATTTTTAGGCTGTTCTTCGGGAATATAAGTATGGTATATCAATTGCTTCATGTTTACCTTGATTTATCAAAATACGGAATAATTTTTTTAGGTATTTATATGGGAGACAGATTTATCTATTCAATAAACTTTTCTATGTGAGACAGATTGGTTTATCAAGTCTTCAAATTTGGGTCGTATCAACTCTTATTTTTGGGTGAGATCAGCTAAAGGAATCAAGTGCGTACAGTCCTGCTAGGATTCATAGGTGTAAGGAACGTGATTGTACCTTGATCAGTGTGAGATTGGTTAGGGATCAACTACATTCCAGTCTGAAGTTAACTTGTAGTAGGATAGTGTCTGTAGCGGCTTAATACAGTGTGTTGTTCAAATCTGGACTAGGTCCCGGGGTTTTTATGCATTTTTGGTTTACTCGTTAACAAAATTTCTGGTGTCTATGTTGTATCTTTTCCGCATTATATTTTCTATATAATTGAAATATCACAGGTTGTGCGTAAGTTCAATCAATTGTGAATCTGACCTTTAGGTTGTTGATTAAATTGATCGACACTTGGATTTTGGTTTTTGATACCGTCCAAGTTGTTTTTTATATTCAATCGGGATCTCAAATTCCAATTTGTTTGATTATAGATTGAACTGAGAAATAGAGATATAACTCTTGGATATATTTTTCTTAAGATAAAGTATGGTTGTCTAGTTGATTCTCTTGAAAGTATATTAGAGTTAGTCTATACAAATTGTTAAGCGAAATATTGGGAGTGGTTATTAGACCTCCGCTTTTTTAATTGGTATCAGAGCAGGCAAACACGTTTAAGACCTCATAAGCCTATGTTTGTAGCGATCTGACTCTATGGACAATAGTACCATCTCTGACAAACGCATCACCAGAGACAAAATTTCTGTTTCAATGAAGTCTATTAAAGAGAAAGACTTGTCAATCTCACATATAGATAAACATTTTGTTCATATGAAACATACAAGTATTGATATGTGTTATCCTGATTTTATTTCTGACGAATCTAATTCTGAAGAAGAAAGGGATGTAGCCCGAGAGAATGCAGCGATTCTAAAACTTGTTAGAATTCGGGCTGTAGAAGTCAATAGACTGAAACACAAAGGTTAATACTATGGTTGGTATGATAAAACATCGTGATTCCCAACTAAGGGCTCTTCATGAAGAAAATGTTGTGGCTTGTTCATCACTAACCTTACCCTAAGCTAAACTGAATGAAGATGGTTGTAAAATTGAATGACTATTGAGTAATCTCTCTATTCAAGATAAAAGTCATTTTGGAGAGTCTGTAATACCAAATACTTTTGACCCTGCTGTGATATTTGAAAATGTGACTAATTCTAATCATATTTCTCAAATAAAACACACCTTCAGAAGATAAAATGCAAACCCTTCCTATTGATAAAGTAGTTCTTGGTTCTTCCACTAATCATGGATTTACCACGACTCATAAAAAGAAGAAATCTCTAACAATGTTTCTAATGATACACACTCCAATCACTCCCGTGATTAAAAAGTATGTCTTTTTGTGATTCAAAAGGACATGTTCAACGAAAGAGCGAACTAAAGATGAATGACAATTACTTTGGTCGAATTAAGCATATCTTAGATTTAATACTCAAAGGTGTAACTGACATTCGGATGTCTAAACCTATTGGTTTCAGTACCCACCCTACAGATTCTTCCAGGAAAGTCATTTCAGTGTGTTCATCGAACGTTTGAACCAATTGTAGCATTAATACAAATCATTTAAGGAGATTTCAGAGAGGTGCTTCTCAACCTAATGTGAAGAATGATGTTCAAAATATGAAAAAGGTTCATGTAAATGGAAGCTATAATGGAGATATGAAGGACAACCTTAATATGATAATTGAAGGATATAAGGATCTTATCAACAGGTTGTCAAATTCCTCCGTACAAACTTCTTCTGGTAAGGATATATTTAAACTTAGTCTCGTATTTTAATAACAACAAGTTTTATGATAAATTTTCACATCAAAACGGGGTCTCTTATAGAATTGGAAGGAAAAAGAGACTCAACTGTGAACATCATTCATTTAATGAGCTTAGGGATCATACTTGTGCTAATTAATCACAAGGGTTGAATGCTTACTCATAAAAATTATGTTGAGTAAGTATTACAAATTATCAGGTATACTTTTGGAAAAATGTTTTCTGATTAGTTATGTTATTCTCTTATCGTTCATAGCTAAACTATCATATCTGGATAGCTTTGCTTGAGTATTGTTTTTGTTTCTAGAATCACTTTAGTTGATTTTTAATTGATTTGTCTGCTACTCTTGTGCTCTAAATTTTTCTCTTGTGAGATTGTAAAATTTATCGAGCCAAAAAATTGTGAAAGAAAATTTTCACATAGCAAAATTTTACTATATTCCTTTTACCTTATTAGGAGGTTTGTTACAGTTTTTAAGTTTTGTTCTGGGGACCATATTGGTTTTCGTACAAGTATCCATATTGATTTGTCATGAACCAATTTTTAAAAACCTTAAAATCATTCCCTAAGAAACCATTTAAATACCAAACCTATTGAGTAACGTTCACGTACTCTAGGCTATTTTCTTCATGTCAAGAATGTCTTCACCTTCTCGCACTTGTGTTTTTGAAAAAGGTTTTCTTGATAAAGGTATTGGTTTTAGATCCAAAGGGAAGAAGAAAAGAACCCAAGTAGATGTTGATGATATCAAATATCAAAATCCCGAAGATTATGATAATGTCTCATATGCTACTATGCATATTCTCATCAAGATGTAGAGCATGAGGATATGGTTTATGCCGAAGTGGTTCAAAATTTTCTTAAATACTTTGAGGAAGCAAAACTACAACTCGTTCATATTATGAAAGGTCTCGATGTGTTAAGAACTGAGTTGAAAAAGTTTAACTTTGACCTCGTTCTCATGAAGACACATGTTAAAGATCTTCTCAATGAGGGTATCTTCTCTGAAGAAGTAGTGGATGATGTCAATCACAAGCTCTAAGGTCTCATGACTCGTGAGGGTTCCGGAAAAGATTTTTGATTCTAGTTCATGATTGGTTTTGATGGTTTAGGAGTTTTTTCGTTGTCTTTTGCTTGTTGATTTTTATTTTGTCTAAGAAACTTCTTATTGTGTTTTAAGAAGGATAACTAAGGTTTGGAATAACATTATTATGAGTACACATAGCTATTGCCAACGATTTTCATCTTGCAATGCTTTTAGATTTATTTATTTAAATTCTAAAGTTTCTTTGGAAGATGATTTTGCATTATTAATCTTTATTTGTTTTATATATTGCAAAAAAATTATGGGATATGTGTGTTTGCATCCGTGAACTATGATTGTCCCATGTATGTCAAAAGTTAAGCCTATTATGTTATTATGCAAATATTGATGAAGATAGGATGAACTTTTGATTACAAAGATTAAGTTTATTATATGTCTTTATGAAAATATTGATGAAAAATAGAATGAATCTTTGAATATTCCGCAGTATTGGTCTTTCCATTATCCACTTCTATGTGAAAGTACTTTGTGGCTCAGTAAGTTCTCTTATGATGAGCATTTCCGATTAAATTAATCATGGGTTCTCTTGTGGTTAATTTAATTGAGTTTTACGGATACAAATTAATGTTTCATATAATTTGTTAATGTCCAAAGAATTCCTTGGATATGGAATATTGTAGGAGTTTTCTTGTATCTTTATAAACTCCTTGATGAATATACTAAGTTTCGACTATGTGAAATCATCGAAACAAAGTTAATATGTTCTTTGTTAGTCATAAAGTATCTCTATGAGAATTTCATTACGATCCCACTAGTTTTGTACCTTTGCCAATTTATATTGACAAAAAGGGGGAGAATTAATGTGTACTTCACACTACAAATACATATGGTTTACAGATCATTATGTAAGGGGGAGTGGTTTTAATGTGAGATGAAGTATTGACTAAGGGGGAGTGATACATATCACCGTAGTATTGTTGTCAAAGTTGTGATACAATTGTACTTTGATACTGTGTAATGATACTATGACACTGTATGATAATGATTGAGAGCTATTGTTTTCTCATTGTTATAGCTAAGGATCTTCAACAACTATGATGTTGAGTTGAACACGTTCAGAATCACTGGAGTTAGGCCTGTCAATATTTGTCCGATATCCGGAATCCGTTTCCGAATATTCGAAATCCTATAGGATTTTATCCGTTTTATCGGATATCGGATATTTTTTCCTTAACATATCGGAAAAGGATTAGACCCCATCCGAAATGTTAATATCCGATATCCGATAGTATATGAACTTATTTGTAATTTATCCTAATTTTGAGTCTAGTATCGGATATTATCGGATAGATATCCGATAAGTGTGAATTATGAAAATGTTTTACAAGGGTTTTTAAGCTTTTTTTTTTATAACCAGATACTATCGGATATTTTTCGGATATCTGGCAGCTTAGCCTATCGGAATCGATATCTGATTTTGATATCCTATAGGATATTATCGGATATCGAATATCCGGTAGTGCTTAACCTGTCGGATATCCGATTTCTAAATATCCGACGGATATTCTTCCATTGACAGGCCTAACTGGAGTACCTGGAAGTGACGAAGATTTCGAGTAATGTTGAAGAACCATGGAAATCAAGAATTTGGATGAGAAGCTACAAAGTTTATTTATTTTGCAATCCATATGTATTGATAGTTTTGTCACTAAAATTGACAAACGGGGAGATTTTTAGAGCACTTCTCGGTCGAACTCGCAAGCGTTGCTATCTCAAGCTTGTTATCAAGTTTAGTTTCCAAAACAATAAGTTTTGATTTCTAATATACTTATATCTAAGTTTCGTATTAGGATAGCAAGTGTAGTTGAGAATTATACTTCACGGAGTTCATCGATTGAAGACGAAGAACTAATAAGGGGAGCTTGTGGAACTTTATCAACAAAAGGTATGTGGAGACTTAAACTCATCTATCACTCAAAAGTATATCTACTTGATCTCCTATTTGAGACAAAAGTCGTATAGATATATAGAATTTGATTATACACATTTGATATTTCGAGCTGAGTTTAACTCGCTTACATATTTCTCGAAATATGTGTTGGTAAGCTTTCGCTTTAACCAAGTTTATCTTATATTATTAACGAAATTCAAAAGAAGATCATGTGAAAATCGCCTTGTAACATCTTACATGATTTGTGTGAAAATTGCCTTTTAACAAATAATCATGTAAGATGTTACCAGGCGATTTTCACATGATCATCTTTTGACTTTCTTGAAGAATATAATATGAACTTGGTTAAAGCGAAAGCTTACCATCACATATTTCGAGAAATATGTAGCTTTATATCGGGGATATTATCGTTCAAATATCGTTAAATATCTCAACTTTAGAAATATCAAATGTGTATAATCAAAGTCTATATAGATATACGACTTTTGTCTCAAATAGGAGATAAAGTAGATAAACTTTTGAGTGATAGATGAGTTTAAGTCTCCACATGCCTTTTGTTGATGAAGTTCCACAAGCTCCCCTTAGTAGTTCTTTGTCTTCAATCGATGAACGCCGTGAAGTCTAATGCTCAACTACACTTACTATCCTAATCTGAGACTTATCTATAAGTAGACTATAAATCAAAACTTATAGTTTTGACAACTAAACTTGAAAACAAGATTGAGATAGCGATGCTTGCGAGTTCGATCGAGCAGTGCTCTAACAGGACCGCTCGTTTAAAGACTTATGGGGGATCAAGAAACTCTACGAGTACCGTTGGTGGAAAACTAGATAATTGCAGTGTTATTACTTTTCAATTTGATTTGATTGACTAATGGTTATTGAAACTTTGATCACACCTAGTTTGTTTATGCTTGAGAATCTTCTCTTATGATATAAGATTCACTCAAACTAGATCAGAGTATCGACGGGATCTTTAGAACTGTTGTTTGATCTAAATACATCTTTTGATAATCTATTATTAACAGACTCAATTTTGTGAGTGATTGATCACAACAGACTCAAGTGGTGTTGTGCAGGTTGGGTCGCTAAGATTGAATCCACATTAATACCTTTTACGGAGTAAATGACTGAACTAAACGAGGTTAAATCCTCTGAATGCATTGTCCTATCAAAAGAGATGGGGCGCCATGTCTTCTAGTTATATATGGAAACATAGCTCTTTTATGGATTCACTAACGTTTCTTCGTCCTTATAAATCATTTTCACATGCTTTATGTTGGTTAACAACCTTTTGTTGCTCAAACCAATGGCCCATATCATTGACACATGAGAGTTATGAATTGAATATAAAATAATATTTGAAGATGAAGAAGATTTCTTATTAGTTTTTGTATCTTGTGAATTGTGTGCACAAACCTTGATCGGCTGGGATCCAACTGGAATCGATTTGTCTTTGATAGATTCGATTGATTAGTTTCATGAGATTAACATTTTATATGTTTCTCTTTGAGACTTATATTGATTGAGCGTGAATTTATACTTGACTATTTCGGTAGTTAAAGTTAGATTGATCTAACAAGACAAACAAGTTTATTAGAATAAACGGAAGATCCTTTGTCAACAACTCATCCATATCTTGTATCAAGATTGATTAGACTGGTTACCAAATATATTTTTCCTTTGTTGTTTGGAATACGATCCAAAGGACTTGTTATTCACGTGCATGACTTTAGAAGTTTAAGGCGCATGGATAATGAGGGAACTAAGTATCTAGGGGTATTCTGCTTGGTCTCAACTATACGGAGTTTCGGTATTAGATTTTGTATAAAGGCTTAATTATGAGAGTATTTAAAATTGGACTAGGTCCCAAGGTTTTTATGCATTTGCGGTTTCCTCGTTAACAAAATATTGTCGTGTTTTTTACTTTATTTCCGCATTATAATTGTGTTTATATTATAATTAAAGTAAATACACTTTATGTTAACTAGGCACTTGATATTGATCTTATAGTGTTTCGATCTTGTACCGTAACTATTATCAAGTGAACATCTTGGTGTTGTACTGCCTCGATCTTGTATACACAGACAATCACACATGGTGTATTATGATTTTCCACTTGGCTTTGATTTCTCAAATTGTTAGGACAGTCCGGACTAACCCATGTTCCAAGTGGATACCGTATTGAAATATTCCTTTAGTGATTGTTGCTTAAATAGGTTTATACACGATGGGCTTGAATAGGTTGTGATCAAAATAAAAATTTGTGGTGTATTTGGGTACCCTCGTCTTTTTACATTTTATTGCATCAAAGGAAGATTACATAACACAATCCATCTCATGAACTAAATAGGCCATTCACCCTCTTTGGTGAACGCCCAACTCTCTCCACATCAGTGGTTCTTCTCTTAAAACGAACAACACCAACATTATTAATTCCTAGACTATTTATATTACTAGGATCAGGCCAAAACTTTTGTGCAACCATTTGCACAAGTGTCCAAGGGGTAGTTTCCATAACCGCCTAAAGTGTGCATACCTGACTAGCTTCTTCTAATTTGTTCCACTTCATGCCACACTTGTCACAAAGGGTTGTGGACACTAGAATATGGTTATAAACATACTTTATAACTGTTCCAACTTGTCTCACTTCATTGGCATGATCACAAATCCAATAACCAACACTTGAGTAATGCACCACTTTTACGTCACTTTTGCGCCACTGCACTATGATCTTGATTTGAACTTGCATGTTGCATCTGTCAACTTGGCATGCCTTGTCTTCCTCAATGAATCTTTATTGTGTCGGACAATAAACTTTATTACTTGGAAACTGAATCTATAGTGTAGCGCCACCTTGGCGTTTCATTGGCCCTACAGGGTCCCTCTATCTTAGTGTTTCATGGTCTATGCAGTGTAACGCCATCCTGGCGGAACAATAACTAGGCCGGCTATGCTATAACACGCAATCTTTTCGCTTCATTAGCCTGACCTGTAATAGTTAGGCAAAATAAATATTCTTGGCTTAGGGAGAAAAACCAACCACGAGAGGGTTTACTTTCCGCCTAGAACTGAGTACCTTTTCAATATATTTAATTAAGATATTCCTAAGTAATAGTACTATAAAGTTTAAAATTTTATTTGGCGGAGATTGGGATTCTGCGATGGGAAAAAACTCTATTTTCGACCGTTTAGGCTAAATCAGAACATGTACCTGTCTGGTACGCTTTATTTAAGCTAAGCATTGCCAAAACTGATCTCATACCATGCTAAATTCTTTGTAGCCAAACTCTTTGTATGTTTCCTTAAAAATGATAGGTCCGAACTCCTGCATGAAACAATCAAAATCGGTTTTTGGATTGTTTATGGTAAATTCAAAATTGAAAATTGAATTGTTCGACCGAAAGTGAATCGGTTGCAAGGGAAAGACCTGATCTATAAACTCGAAGTATTTAGATCCACTTCTAGTAGGGCGGACCCAATATTTTTCGGTCGAAGGCCTCAAAATTTCTTTGACTCGGGTGATTACTTTAGAGATAAGAGTTAAGCCATTTTAACCAGGTGCAAGTTGCATGAAAAACTAACTTGAGCAAAATTTCTAAGGAAGTTAATTTAGGCTAGTGGTACATATGTTAATCGATATTGTATTCTTGTCCCTGATACAGATCGCTTCAAACACACATTTATTAGGTCTAACGATATTTACTTGTTCTGACACCAACTAAAAACGAATGGGTACCAAATACACCACCAACCTTTTTGTTTGGAAACCTGTATGGAAAAAACCTAATACAATTGCAAGCAAACCGACTTAATGATCTCGATAACAAATAGAACAAGATTAGGGTACAAGAATCATTAAGGTAAAGGTAGTCGAAACTGGTTTCACGAATCCCTAAGTGAAGTCTTTTAGTCGTAGACCTAATTATGCTTCTTAAAGGAAACCTAGGTTTGTTAGAGCAATGCTCGGTTGAACTCATAATTTTTGCTATCTCAAGCTTCTTGTCAATATTAGATCATCAAAACTATATCTTGCTTTCTAATCTACTAAGTCAAGTCTCGGACTAGGTTAGAATTTGGTAGTTGAGTATTAGACATCACTCTCGAAGACTGAAGATCGATGAAGATATTTGAATAACTTTTGTATTAGGTATGTGAAGACCGAACCATTATATTTTACTTACTATCTTACCATTCTATCTGTTGATACTATGATGTATAATAACTAGTAGATTTACAAGGAAGAAATTTTGAGTCAAGTTTGTCTTGTTAAAAATCTCGAAATATGATTTTATTTTAGCATAGATGTTCAAATGTCCTTAACAATATTTGTTTGGAATAATTTATTTTCAAGTATCATTAAGTTGGTTTGCTTGCAATTATATTAGATTTTGTCCATACACATTGCTGAACGAAAAAGTTGGTGGTGTACTTGGTACCCTCTCCTTTTCACGAACCTTTGAGGGTGAATAAGCCTTATAAATGGAACCATGAACCTTTTGGAAGAATATTGGTAACTCAACGTCATGGACCTTTTGTTAATGATATTTTTTAACCAAAAATTCCCAAGGAACAAATAACAAAATTTTTATCATTCTTCGGAAGAAACTTGAGGTCCTGCATGTGACATCCATGAGCATTTAAATTGCTCATCATGGTATAATCTAGGTATTCAAGTGAATCATGTATGCAAGATTATTAAACTTCTGGTTGATGACAAAATGAGATTCGATTGTTTGAACTCTAATATGGCACACCCTAGGGAAGAGAGCCTTAGACTTCTCTACAATGTGCTTCTTGCACAAAAGTGACAAAACAGATAAGTAATAAATGCTCCATAAAATATTCACTTATCATTTGGTGGTGGTATTTACGCCTAATATATTCAAAACTCAATGAATTCTTCTAGAATATGGTAGAATATAAGGTGTCTTCAATGGTTAATTTCATACCATTTGGTAGAATGATATGTGCTCGTGTGGAGCCGTTTGAACCATAAATGTTGTTGATTTCCTTTACACCTTTTGAAGGTTATACTCCCTCCGTCCCTATATAATAGGCGGGATTCTTTGTTTTCCCTGTACCAATATATAGGCGGAGCTCAAATTTCCAAACATTTTTTTACTTCCATTGCCCCTATTTATTTGCTTGGGTATCATACACTGCCATTGATTGTTCTCGTTATCAGTTCATGAAAACTCTCTCTAATAACTCCATGTTCCCTGTACTTATTAATTCTCACAGAGAGAATGTTTTTTCAATGTTTAAATCAATTGAAAATGATGGTGGAGGAGGAGGAGGTAATTCTTCTTCTTGTATAGGCTGATTTAAATCAATTGAAAATGATGGTGGTGGTGGAGGAGGAGGAGGAGGGGGTAATTATTCTTCTTGTATAAGTTGATTTAAATCAATTGAAAATGATGGTGGAGGAGGAGGAGGAGGATGATTAAGATCATTATCTTTTGGAACTTGGTTTAAATAAAATTCCATATCTTTCTATAAGGAGCAGATTAAGATTCTCATACCATATTTATAAACATGCAGAACATTTGTCAAAGGAATGATTTTGGCTCCAACGTCAAATTTCAAACAGTTTTGGAAATTTTGGGAAGTTTCAAGTTTTAAAATTTCAAATCGTCATCTACTGGAGTATTCCAGTTTTGGCTCCAATATTTTGGCTCCAAACAGAAATTTTAAAGAGAAAATCCCTTCAGTTTGTTTTGGTGTTTAAGATGATCAATTACTCCGGCTACAAAAAATAACACAGAGTAATGGTTTAGCATGCTTCTTCTTCTCTATGGTTTCTCCCTCTTCCATTAAAGGCTAGTTTTACTTTCCTTGAAGAAGAGAAGTCGAACATCCCATCTTTTGTCCTATTTTTACTCATGGAGAGAATATTTACAACTGTTTTTAATTAATGGGGATCTGATTACCTTAAATATTGTTTTAATCCAGGAATCTGTTTTGGGAATGATTAACGGGGTAAATCAGGAAAGAACTGGGCATAATTATGAATCCAACGCAATTCCTTAATATTCGAGATTTTAGCCCCTCCGCCTATTATATAGGGACGGAGGGAGTATGATTTTTAGACTTTAGATTATTTATTTATTTTTGTAGTAAGCAGTTTAAAGCAAAGCTGGTTGGTTAATCAATTAGTACTCAAAGGCTGCAAAATGATTCTGATTGCTAATCCTCTTGATTTTAATTACGAAAATGATTTGTGGCTCCCAAATTCTCTACTACCACTGCTCCCAATGTTAGGTGGCGCCCATATAGGAAAGATAAAACTAATTTGAATTCATATCATCCCATAAAATCGGGAGGTGAGAAATAATGTGGTCAAGTTGTTAGTGAAGTTAACGGAGGCTGAAGCATTTTAGTTTTATTTACTTAGGTCCCGGAACATTTTGGGTGATAATGCGTACTAATCAATTAAGCAACATTGGTGTGATTATTGATATAAAAAAAATTGGTGTGACGAGGATCATTTTGTTTTCAATCAATCTCTTGATGTTTCAAAAGGCATTTTCTGCAACTCTAATACGGTGATATAGGTGGAGGCCATATCTCTTTTTATATACAAACATACAGATGAAGTATGAGGCTATGAGCATGAACACCCATCAAACTAACCATCGACCTTCAACGACTGAAAAGTGCAATTTTTAACTCACCATCTATAGTACGCTGTAATCCAAACTAAACCTATCAAACTTGATATCTTGAAGACTCATTACAGTAATTATGAGTTGGAGTTCCTAAAGTGGTTAAAGAAAGTCCCATGTATTGGATGGGGTGGATATTGAATGATAAAATAGTAGTGCTGGTAAACAAGATACATGAACAGATTATGGATGACCAGAAATTATCAAAATCCTTGATTATGATCTGGAAAAATAAAATAATCGAACACAAGCTATACACAATACAGTGCATATGAAACGAAAGGAAAAAAAAAAGGGATCAATGAAGGTTTTCAAAATCCTTCCCACTAGAAGAAACTAATGAATTAAAATCGACTGCCTTCACCTCCGTAACCGTAAGTATCCCAAAAACGATAAACCATAGAGAGGGGATCAATATATCCTATGTGGGCGCCACCTAACATTGGGAGCAGTGGGAGTAGAGAATTTGGGAGCCACAAATCATTTTCGTTTTAATTATTGACATTGATAAGACTGATTTGGGAGCAGTGATAGTGTTAATAATTAAAAAGAAATCGTTTTCCTATATGGGCGCCACCTAACATGGAGCAATGGTAGTAGATAATTTGGGAGCCACAAATCATTTTCGTATTAACACACCATTATATTTTGATAAAGAAATATTTGTCTGTGTTGATATTTTTTTCATATAAATCAACCTTATGGTATTCAATGTGAATGCTACGGCTATAAGCTTTACCTTTTTTCTTCTCTTCTACTGTTTCATTTTTTTCCCGTTGCTTTCTATTTCCTCTTAGTGTCAGGTTTTATCTCTAGATTTTCCTCTTCTCCCGGGGATAATTTGAATCCTCCATACAGTTAGACGTGAAATATAAGATATCCAACGGGCGTTCCTTGTATTGAAAGTCTAAAATTCTCCCACATTTTTCCTAGTATCTTGTAGCTTGTGCTGCATATTCCTTCTAATGTATTTATTACACAACAAAAATAAGAATTCCATTATATAAACTTACATAAATAGCAATGTACAAAGGAACAAGAAGACCTAAAAAGGGAAGAAAGAAGAACATAACCAACCCACAAGTAATTTGTTGAATGTATCACCTTCCACTAATGCTATAATCTAGCAAATGATTTGAGCTTGAGAGACCATTCAATCGAATTTTGTACACAATTTAACCCAATAAGGTAGAAATCAGATATCGAGCCTTTAGTAATGCGTCTAATGACCTGTTCATATACGTTCTCTTTTTTTTACAATGAATTATAATAATTACATATGATTGATCAAAAATTCAATTTTAATGTCAAAAGGATAAAATAAACCACACGATAATTGAATTTCAATTAATAAATAAATGATTTGGTAATTTTATTTTATTTTTTATGTTTATGTGTTTTTTGTTTTTGTTTCTTTTTAATATGTATAATATAACACTCAGGTGTATAATATAACACTCAGGTATTATTTTTTTTGCTTTATGCTTTTGTTTTTTTTTGTTGTTGTTGTTTTGTTTTTGTTTTAGTAACTAGGATATGACCCGTGCCCTGACGGCCCGGGTTTTAGTTATTGTCATATAAAAAGAGATCCATGATTTGTTCATCTTGTACACATGGAACGACCCATAATTTTGAATCATGTTATATTCAGGCTGCAAAGAAAGGGGCTTGGGACTTCATAGGATTGAAATATCCTTAATGTGGATATGGGAACCTAGTCTAGCAAAAGTCAAAAATACCCTTCTCATATAACTAACCTAAATCTAATTCAAAAAAAAATAAAAAAAATTCAACCCATCTCTTCTATTTCCTCTAATGTTCATCTCGAGTTTTTTTTCTTTTTCTTCGATGCGTCATCGATTCTCAAATAGAATCTTTCTCGAATAGAAAATGGAGAATTGGTGAATAAAGGAGTTGAAATAGAAAATTAATACTCCAAAAATAATTGCTATTAGATAACAATTGAAAAACACATCATTTATTTTTGCTCTTGATTAGTTAAAAGGTGAGATTCGATCAGTTAGAGTTTAAATTCGTATTTCTTAAACTATTTACGGCTTGGAGTTCTTATATTTTCAACCGTAATTTAGCTATTATGCCTAAAAAAATAGCAATTCTCATCCATAAAATAGGTTTACGTTGGGAAATTTTTAATTCCAACCATAAATATTTGTCTATGGTTAAGATTTTCCTAGATGTATATATTTCTAGAAAAAAAAATGAAAAAGAAGTTGGATTTACGGCTAGGGAATTCCCAACTGTAATAGCTAAATTTCCCAGCCGGAATGCTTATACCCTAGGGTAAATAGCAAATTACAGTGGAAATTCAAAATTCCCAGCCGTAAAAAATTTATACGCGACATTTTTATTAATAATCGCAGTATGGTGTGTCAGTTTAGATGGATCATCAATACTTGATATAGTGTTTGTGCCTACAAATTTTCTTACAAAGTTTAGTAATTTTTGAGTGTTTTTGTTATTCAGTAGTTTTGGATGGGCCGCCTCAAAAACCGTTAAGAAAAACCATAGGGTGCAGGTTTTGGAGAGAGATTATGTGAAAGGACGGTTTTTTTTAACAGTTTTTTAGGCGGTTTTTTTTTATAATTTTAATTGTTTTGGTGTTGATTTATTGGAGGATTCAATATTTTTTTTCCTTCTTTTTTTGGCCCCTAGAAGGGCGTAGCTATAATATTGCTGATTTATCTTGACCTCAATGCACAAAACGGGTACCTAGAATTTGAAGACAACAACAAAATGCCATCGGATACGCTTACGGTTAGAAGGTCTGAGATACCTAAAGATTGGATACTTGCCCTCCAAATAATTATATTCGCTGCAAGGGTAATACACTGCAACTTCAGCTAGATGCTCCCCAACAACAATACTAATGTTAGAAGAGTAAGAATGCACAACTAAAAAGTCGGTCTCTATGTACCTAATTAAAGAGTAGATGTAACGCCCCCTAAGCTAGCAGCTGACTAAACCAAGAATTTAACTAAATAAAGAGGCACTAAAATCTAAAGCATGTACTTAAGCATTCAATTAAGAAATGCGATACAAAACTTAACCCAAAACTAACCCCGCTCAGAAACATATATACAATAATTCCTCTCCAATGATATATATAAGATAATTATTTGGTTTACAAATAGAATTTACAACAAAATAAACATATCAGAATATAAACAATTAACGAAGTTAACTTCTCGAAGATTTATTCATTTGCGCAACTACGCTCACATCCTTTGGCCGAAATGGGGAATAATTAACATTTAACTTCTAAGTAATCATATGCAGATTTGGAAAACAGATTTGGAAAACAGAGTTGGAAAACATTACATGTTTTCCCAAACATTAGAAGATAACAAAGCCATTGAAATAAACAATCATGTATATGGACCTAAACTCCTCCTTTAGTTTCTGCGGTGACATTTACACACCTTATAAATAAAGACAAGTTAGTCTGTGGTGATTAATATACTCACCCGTAATATTGATGCCCATTTCCACACCTATTATTAATATTGTGGTGTATCGCCCTAGCCATAAATTCTGAAGGAGCCGTATCCGATATACCATAGTTGGAAATTCCCATTTCCCAAAGATAATCATAAAGACAAACAATGCATGAAATAAATGAATAGACAATGCAATTAAGGAATAGACAATGCATGAGTTTATAAAACAACGACTTTCATAAAAGAAATAACAATGATTACAAAATTGTTAAATGCATTCCCACACCTTTTTGATGACCAGCCACGCCTACCTCGAGATCCAAGATTTACTGGTCCATTCTTTGAATCGCTCGTTGTTAATAACTAACTGATAATCATACAAGAAGTCTAAGAATCTAGCCAAAAGGCTCACATAAGAATCATACAAATCTATCTAATGGTTCTAGGCCCATTATGGTATCTTATTCTCCATCTTTATCATAACTAAGAGTTTACTAATCCAATTAGATTGTTTCTATCGTTCATTATCTAAGTCTTATAAATATCTACAACTCTGTAGACGGAACCAAAGTCTAATTCGGACCACAAAGGTCCAATTCATGTACAATAGGAATATTGGCTCTAAGCCCAAGTCCACTAACAAGACCAATAACTAAGGTCCAACTTATGAATCTAAGGCCCATGTAGAGTCAACTAACGGTCACTAACAGTCAACTGGGTCAACGTCTAAGGTCAAGTCAATGGTCAAGGTCCAAGTCAAGGTATGGTCAAGTCCGCGGTCAACTGGTCAAATAAGTCAACAGATTCAACTCAATCAAGAGTCACTGAGTCAGGTTTGGTCAGGTCTGGTCACTGAGCTAACTCAGTCAGACACACTAATTCAGATAAGTCAGCTAGGCTGACTGGGATGATTAACAATCTAAAGTTTCTACACAGGTCAGAGTCATTGCTCAAGCCAAAGAACACTAATGAACAATCATTGTGCAACACAACTCTTAACTATAATTCAAATAACAATACATTTAACTTAGACAAACTTCAATTACATACACAAACTATGCCCACCTGCAATTGCAGCTTTTCCAAGCTTTACAGCAAGCACGTACTACAACCCCAACAACTTAGCCACTAACTGAACCACCACAGTCCAACTTCAAACTCAACTCAACAACACAAGCAATACTGCACACACATTTCAGCTCCCTTCACTAGACTGCAACCTCAGTTCTATGAGTAACTGCAATACATTCCACTCAAGTCTCAACCAAAATAACCCAGCCATTTGTAATCTCATTCCTTCATTTAAACTTCAACTACAACTCATTCATTCATCTCCCCTGCAATTCAACAACATTCCACAATAACTGAACTTCAATTCCATTGATTGAAGAGATGATTACCTCAATTCAGCTTCACCTAAACCACCAACAACTTCTATCAGAAATTCAACCAATCTTCTTTACCACCTTTCCGACCACCACAAACTGTTCACACATTCTCCATCATCCTGACTTCCACAACAACATCATTTGGAACTACTCCACATCATATCATAACTTCATAATTCCATACTGCACATCCATTACCACCAAACTCTTATTCCCACCTTTATTTCACTTGCACAACCAAAATTCCAACAACTGCAACTTCATAAGCATACTTCCATTATTTCTTTTATGTTCATCAATTTCCAAATCAACTTAATCCATCACAATCTTAATTCATAAGAACTAATAAATTCAGTAATAACCTTCAACTAATTTTGGTTGGGAGAATAATTACCTCAAGAAGATTCCACTCAAACAAACCATTACAACTTTAGATCCCCATTCCCAATCACTTCAGTCATAGCAGCAGCATCACTATGCGCAGCAGCACCATATCCAAGATACAACCAACCAATTCATTTAAACCTCAACTCCGAACTTCTCAAGAATAGACCCAACCCCTGTTCTTTAATCTGTCACCAAGAATACTTCAAACAACTAACAGTACCCACCTACAGTTTATAACTTCCTGGAAAACACAACACCAGTAACAACACTATCAAACTTACTACATCATTCATCACAATGAACCACCAAGACTCAACATAACCATTTCAAAACCTCCATCCTCATAACCACCACAACCACCTCAACTCAACAATTTCATTAACCCTGTCTTCTCTTACATAATCTGTAAAATCATTCCCTTATTCAATTAAACACAATCCATATAACTCTTTGTATATCAACACACATCCATCATCCATAAATTCATAAACTTATTAACTAAAATTAATAGCTTTTGTAAGTTATTAAGAAGACGGTTACCTCAAAGCTTCTTTGAAATTGAATCAATCGAACCAACACCACCAGCAGCTCTCAATTAAACATTAACTCAAATTGGGGAAGAACAGAACACAAACCTAACTGTCTTCAATCACTAATTCAAAGTTAAGAGATCAACCAAACCCTTCTATTAAGCAAACCCATCCCGTAATTATGTCTAACTCCTCTTAATTCTTACTCAAATTGAATTCCAACCCAAATCAGGAAACCCTAGTTCTTGATTCAATCAACAAAACAACTTCAAAGCTTTAATTAAACATCAACCCCCTTTGTTCTTCAATATCAAATACTCAAATCCTCTTTCAATTAATCAATTCCTCCACAACTTCAATCTCGGAAACCCTAACTTTGATTTACAGTATTTCAATCTTCTCCTTCATCTTGTGCTTAAATAACCACAACACCAACATTACCTTCTACTTAACATGTTCTCCGTCATCTATTAAATCTCTCAAATCGAACTCTCTAATTCATCTCTCAAACGTCGACAGAAAATAAGAGCAGGGGAAGAAGAAAAGAGAAGAAGAAAAGAAGAGAATGAAGAAAAAGAAAAGAATAGAGGTCGAGTTAATCTTCTCAGTCTGGGATAAGACCAAGACAAAATATAAAGGGACTCCCCCAAATGATAAGGGAAGATAGGTCGGCTAGAATACTAAGGGCACCCAGAAATTGATATGGGTAGCCACAGTGGTTAACGCTCCTCTTCAAATGATTCTAATAAAATCTTCTTCGTCCGATATTCGAATGACACGTTCGAGTAGTCTAATCCACGAATCTCTTCGAGATCTATCCAACGATCTTAGTTTCGTATCTAACCCGTTGTTAGATTAGTTCCTATTAATTAATTCCCGTGTTAAACTAATCGAGTTATTATCGGCTAATTCGACACTTGACCGGTCTAATAGCGTTGACTAGCTTCAAGGTCACTACAGTAGACATCTTCGTATTCTGGGTCATCGGAAGTTCACTAGTCTGGTAAAAGTAACTGCAGTTTATTGTACTGAAGCTGCATACTAATTAGCGAATACCCAATTTAGTTACAAATGTATTTTAAATGGAAGGTGCTGATAATACATCACTTTGGATTTGCCATTAAATCCTGGATTCGCACCATTTTCACCCTCTTGTCACATATTTGTACTGCATTTGTAATTTGGCAAACCTAGCAACCAAGTCTCTGGCTATTTTCGTCCAAATATAAAGTAATGTAGTAGAGACAATACTTCAGGCAAGTCTAAAGATGAAGATCGGAGTTTTGCTAGTTAGATGGAATTTTCCACGTTGATTGCTTAATTCTAGCAAAGACTTGCGAACTTTAATCAGTTCAATTAAAAATTGTACTGGACGTGCATAGGCTTTTCGTAGAATTGAGCAGAATTTTTAATTTAAATTCATGCTTTTATGTTTTATTCATTTTAAATTCTAAACGGATCTACCACAACTGAATACAATCCATCCCCATGAGAAGCATCCAAATCTGGAGTTTTGGCGTGTCCTCTTCGCCTCTAATATTTTTTTCATTATCAGCATTGAATTATGGGCTGGTTCCGAAACAAAATGTTAATTCTCTCGAGTCTCCTCTGCCATCTCATCAGCAGCAACGGGAGGAGACACCTCATTTCTCTGCATCCTTGAAAACTTACCTATTGCGTTTTTGTTGCTAGAAGTGAAAACAGGTCTCTCATCCCGGATTTACAACAAAAATGCATTAATATTTGCAATCGACTTATACATCGTTCTAAACACCAACGACATATTTTTATGTGATCTATAGTGGACATTAACCTCCTGTTACCTACATTGGGCGGATGCCAACTCTACACAACACATAAACATAAACAAAAAATCCAAAACATTCAAAGCCATAACCATGATGGGGATATAAAATACCCCTAATTATAGTCTTAGACACCTGATCGACATGTACGTAGTTGCAGTAGGCAACCTTCATACCTTGTTATACAAATGTTAAGATTTTTATACGTGTTGGCACAATGTAGTTATTTTTCTATTGCTAACCTCAGATAAAGCTGCAAAAACAAACAAACAGAGACCACTTAGAACTGATATTATTAGTTAGACAACATAGCACTTTATCTGTTTCAAAAAACATAACCATACCTCTATTTAGGCTTCGAATATCATAAATTAAAGAGTATAAAAAATATATATCAGGAATAAGCTTTAAATGGAGAAAAATAAATCCACTTTCAAATAAAATGCAGTATGTCATAGTGTCATACCTTCCAATATTCCGTGAAAGATGCTATGACTACCGCCATAATTGGAAACATTTCCACATTTCAAAAAAGAAATTTAGTTCTGTAGTCTCCAACAATGATTATTATGTTGTACAACTGAACTGGATTAGTATACATGTGGATAATCACGTAGGCCTACAGGATAGGAGTAGCAAAATCAAACAAATAGATAAACTAAATTCAGCCATTGTTAACTCGCAACTGCAAGATAGACCAATGAGTCAACTACTACCATAGAGTCACAGACTAACTATTAGACACATAAAGAGTTACCCAAATCAAAGAAGCCAAAGCAAGACTATAGTACATCACCAAAAAGGTATGGATAGTTCAAAACAAAACTATTTTGTGCCAAAGTAAAGTAACAAATTTACTTTTAAAAAACTTAATTGAAAGTATCCCAAATACAAACTCTAAGAAATGTCAAAGAATGAAAAATCAGTTGAAATGAAAAACTACGTCAGGTACAGGTATGCATGGGAGGTGAGTTCCTGTTTTGGAAAGCCACCACCAAGGAACTCATTGTTGGATGTTATAATCCCATAATCCTATGACTGGGTTGGTACTAATCCACCCAGTTACCATAATATCTTTGTTCATAGTCGAATACTGGTAGTGATTGTATACCTTCACCACAGAATGGAACAAAATTTCCCACTCAACATTGTCTGGCATGAGAGGATATACTCTTTTAACGATCATTATTTTACCTACGACCTGTTTTCTAACTTCCATACACTGGAAAGTGGCTTCTATGAGTTTTTGCATGTCCTTTCGATCAAGAAAAAACTGATACACACCTAAGATTGATGGTCCAATATGTGTAGTAGCTCACAAATCTGCAACATTGCGCACATAAATTATTACCTTTTAGAGTTCATTGTAAACTCTATTCTTACATCAATCAGAAAATTGATCCATAATGATTTTAGAAGAACAACCAAATCAAGAAAATCATTCATTAAATGAAACCAATAGAAAAACTTACATGTCTATCACCAACAGGAATCTTTACTAATGAACCCGAGACCTGTATTTTAGGAGCAGTGACCAAAACTCCCTGCCTCTCTCTCTCTCAATCCCAAATTTAATGTCAAATATGTAGTGTAAGATTCATTTGTAGTCCGAAATTATAAAGATCACTCTATCCTGATTGAGTGCAAATATAGGGGAAGGACGGCATTACCTACAAAAAAGAGTAAGACCGACAAATTTCGCTAGCTTTGTGACATATTTTAATGGAAGGCTCTTTAGTTAAACCAACTACTGTTAGATTGGTTTTGTTCCTAGCTGTGCATTTTGGTTGAAATATTCCTCAACTGTATATAAGCAATACTTTGGTATCAGTCACAATTAAAATTCAATTGAACAAAGAAATAGAATTCGAGTTCAAGAAACTAAGCAAATCCATGATATGCATCAACAAAGTCAGTCACAATAAAAAATCAATCGAAGATGGGAAAAAAAAATTCAAATCGAAGAAACTCATCAAATGCAAATTATAAAGAAAAAATAAATAAATTGAAAATAGTACTGACCAGTCTGACATATTAGTCCTGAGAGATTATGCGAAAGAAACAAATGGAGAAACTTGGGAAGATGATAACCCATGTTGAGGTTTATGTAGGGAAACATTTCAAAGAGTAGCTCTCCTAACATAACGGATCAAATTGATTATCCGGGTATCAATCAAAGGGATTGAATGGCGCAAATCATGTCGTTGTTAATGGAGGAGAACATTCAGTAGAGAAGCCCTAATTTACTTTGTAACGGAAGAGAATTAATTGCAAGATGATATCAGTGATGATGGGTTCTGTAACAGAATAGGGGATTAAGTGCAAAAGAGATATGGGACGCCAGATGTGCCCGTAAAAAATGGGTCCATTCTCAACCGCGATTTGTCTTTTGCACTTTCATAGGAATGGCAGCCGTCGGTTAGGGAAATAAGCTTATTCACGTCCGTCGGATTGGCCAAAAACCATTTGTTTTTGTAAGATAGATGGAAATAACCCGTGCCGTAATTGCACAACATGAGACAAAATAATTTTTTGTTAGAATGATTTTAATAATTACCACACACTATGGGACTTAATTCGACCCATGAGAACTTGTACATGTGAAATTTTAATCCAAATAATTATAACTTCGGTTACACTTAAATAATAGTTTAATAATTCCTCACGATATTCTTTAGACTTCAAATAATATTTTTTGATAAAAATTTCTCGTTGATCATTCTTTGAAGGACTAAATATGGATTTCTCCGTTGTGGTATTGAACTTAGAGAGTGAATAGAGTCCTCCCTAATGGAGCAATGTTATGAACTTCCAATATCAAATGCTTAGGGACGACGGCGTGCATGGTAACTTCATATGTTGGACGTCAAGATTGATTAGAAGGCATGATTAATATTTTTATTAAAAAAAAAAACATTAATTTGATTTGGACCGAAATAAAAATATGCTCACGTTTTGATCGATCATTAGTAAATCCAAAGCAGTGACTTAGTTGGTCACTATGAAATCGACATCTTTCCATTTTCTGGCAACATGAAACTTGAGTACTGTAGGTTTATTTTCATCGCAATTACGTAAAAAATTATTAGAAGGCGTCACTAATATTTCATTCTTTAAAAAAAAAGTTTAATTTGGATCAAAATAACAATGTACTCAAGTTTTCATCAATCGTTAGTAAATCCAAAGTAGTGACTTTATTGGTCGCCATAAAATCGATCTCTTCCCATTTTCTTGCAATACGAAACCTGAGTACTGCAAGTTTGTTTCATCGCAATCATGCATTCTTGAAAACAAAGCAAACACATTTTGGGCAACGGATTTTGTGGGGTTTCGGCTAATCATGTTTGACATGTTGATACTCTTAAGCTAAAAATTTCATCAAAAAAAAAAGTTGGAATGAGTGAATGAGTCGGAAATGAGTGAATGTGTGTGGTTGAAGAAATAGACTCATTTATTTATACACTACTCGTTGATAATTATAATTAGGGACACATTCAATTTTTTGGACGTGTTTTCTTTTGGAATGAGTTATTACGTGCTAGTCATAAAGGAGCAGCCGTTTCATTGCATGCAGACCTTAGAGCATAGGCGGTTTTAACTTACTGGGCCGACCGACCGGAGTGCCCGAAGGGAGGGAGTCCCTTTTATGGTCATTATTTGATAAAAAGATTAGAAATGAATTTGGTGGTAGTCTTCGGTATATGAAAAGTCTAAAATCTCCTCCCTTTTAGTCTAATTATTATAACTCCTTGTACATCTTATTTTTTCAGGGGTATAATTGGCAACCAAACTTTAATATAACATATCTAAAAATCCGTGCCTTGGAATTTTACAAATTTTATGTCATTGGAAAGGATTTTAAAAAATCTACACAACGAGTACAAACAAAAATATAAAATTTAGTGTTTTTAAGAAAACTTTGATGGTGACTTTTAAAATTTAATGCATAACCATTATGCAAAGCACCACAAAGGATGCATAATACATGGGGAATTAACGCAAAGCACCACAAAGGATACATAGCACATGGGGTAAATTGATGCAAACCACCACAAAATATGCATAACAAATGGGGGAAATTTATGTAAACTACCATACATATTTAGATTTAGACAAGTGTACTGCACATGGGTATGGTCTGGGTGTCCTAGCTTTCTCTACTTTAGGGGAACTTGGTGAAGACACTTTAGGTTTTTTCAAGCGTCTGAAGAACTGTTTTGTTAATAATGACGCTAGTAGTGGTTTTGGTAGTTTTATTTTCCATAGATTAGGCATTGTTATTCAGAGAGGAGTTGGAGCCCAGCTTGTTTCTACGCTACCAACCAATAGCTTTGTATGATGTTTTGTCAATTGACCACTTTTAATATGACCATAAACTGGATGAATATTAATTTTAACCTTATAACACCATTACACATAATGGTGTTTCATTTTTCTTCGGTCGGCCCTCCCATTGTGGAAGCGGTGATCTAGTTTATGGGTAAGCAACTTCGATAATGGGGGAGTAAATAGAGGATCCAAAGCAATTGAAAAAATTGGAATTAAAAGAGGAGTTTTTTTTTTGGTCTAATAAAAAACGTTTCCTTTTCGAGATTCTTTCATCTTTGTTTGTGTTGTGGATCACCATAAAATAAAAACAGTATTGATTCCGTCAGAGTTGTGGATGATCCGGATTATTGTTATCTAGAAACTTATTTGGCAAAAATTCTTTTTGGATTCCATCAGAGATAACAATAATTGGAAGAAATTATTGTTATCTCTAATTTTCAATTTCTTGGAAGAGGCTAATCATGATTATTATTTTTTTATTATTTTGGAGTGTAGCTTCTTTTTGTTTGTGTTGTTCTATTTTTCAATTGCTTGATCATGATTTTTTGCTTTTTTTTCTTTTTTCTTTTTTGAGTTTAGCTTCTTTTTGTTTGTGCTCTGGATTTTGATCAAATTATTCATGGCATTAAAACCCGATGCGAAGATAGCCGTGATCATGATCAAGAATACATGGTTCATATGTCGATTGGTTAAACGTTTCATTTGAAAATAAATTTATTAAGAATGCTAGAAAATGATTCTAAAGTTCTTTGTGCTTTGGTTTTTACACCGTAAGTCTTTTATTTTTTATTTTTTGCAGGATGATGAAAATAAGCTTATTCAATTCATAAAATTAGGCCCATGACGTAAGGTTAAATCTTTTGCGAGTCATTTTTTGGATATACATATATTCGTTACTCATTATTCCATTTGTACAATGAGTATAATGAAAATCATTAGTTGTATGTGTTGATTATTTCCTTTACACAATGAGTACAATGAAAATTATTTTTATTAAAAATAATAATTGTTTGTATTTTGCAGGTTGTTAAAAGATGGATAATTAGTTTTTTTTAAAGATATGTGTCAAAGATTTTTTTTTTTAAAAATTTAATGATTGTAACATTTATTTATTCAGTTTATCTTCTTAATGACGCATTTATTTTTTTCAGTTTATTAAGAGGGTTATTAATATATCCATAATGGAAGAAGGTTACAGACACCACATCCACTAGATGTCTTTGGATGGGATGGTCGGATCACTTGTTTGTCTCTCAAAATATTATCCGTCCGTCCAAAGCTCAAAAACCTATGTTGTTTTGTATTTATAATAACACTCAGGTAAGCACAATCAGATGATAACACGTGTAAAGAAATTTTTATAGAATGTTAAAGGAGATTTTTTTTAACGGAATTTTAATAATCTTATATGAAAAGAATATTTAGTTGGAATGTTAAACGAGATGATAATCTTACGTGGCTAGATTGGCGCATACCCAGATTAATTGGCGTATACCTAATAGGACAAAATAGGGTCATGGGGAAGTAAAATATAAAACCCCTTGGCTACATATTTTTTTAAATAGCTAATCTACCCTTGTTTAATTAATGTTAATAAATCTGTGTAGGTTAATTAATTGAGTTAGTTGATTAAATTCTGAAATGATGTTTTATTTAGATTGAACTCATGGATTATGTGGGAAATTTTTTGAGAATTTTTTTTTCTATTGAGAATTTTGTTTGTAAAGGAATGAAACCACATTACTCAAACACTTCTAAAAAGGGGATATCAAAGGCGCTGAATGATTTCATACTCAAAATTACAGAAGAAATTCACACTTTCAGAACTGAAAGTACGAAAAGTTGGCAAGGTCGATAATACTGGAAGATAACGACCACTAGTTTCCGTCATGATGATAATTAATCATATTTCTACAAAATCGACTGTCTATTAGTCGTCATCTTATTTCTACAAAACCAAAACCATGACGACTAACAACAAAATTGGATACACAAAACCTTTTTTTCTAAGAGTTATTAGTCGTCAAGGCTTACAGATGAAGACCATGACGACCCTGTAAAATGTTACTTTAAAAAAAGAACACTCTTTGAAAAGTCGTCACTCTATTCATCATACAAGCTTGACGATTAAAAATAAATATGAAAAGTCGTCATGCTCGACGAAGAGATACCATGACGACAGTGTAACTACAATTCAATAATTTCAATTTTTTCGACCTGATGTGCCATTTAAACAACAAAACAAAGTATTAGATAGAATTTCAAAGAATTAATCAACAATAAAAAAAATTAATCGATGATTTTTTTTTTCATTTGAAAACGATGAAATATAGGAAAGAGAAAGGAGTTGATCATTACTGTAAAACTTCGTTAAATTAATCCGCGATAAATTAATAACTTCGCTAAAATGATATTTTTTGCCAGTCCCAACTTGGGCCAGTGTGCTAAATTAATAATCGCTAAATTTATATGGAAAATGGGTCATTTGTCCAAATATTTTTAAACCATGGTACTAATGGACGAATAAAAATTAGTATGGGTGAAATGGACACCAAAAAAATAGCAAGGATGAAACTGGATTCATCCTGGCTTAAACTTAAAAAATAGAGAGGATAAAACTGGATGCATCCTGATGTAAATTAAAAATAAGAAAAAATATTTAAAAATGGGTAGGATGTAACTGTTTATATCTGACTATTTTTACATTTTTGTCCATTTAAAAAATATCAAAATCTAGATGTCTTTTTCACCCAGAAATTGTTGATTTTGGTCTTTTTAACCAGTTTTGTGAAATATTTATAAGATAATAAAATATTTAAGTTTCCATTATGACTCATCTAATATATAAATTAATAGTCAGTATAATAACACTACATTATGGTGTCTTATTAGAATAGGAATTCAAAGTTGTTTGTTTCATGTTCACATTTGCATAATATTGGACTTCATCTCTAATTTTTTGTAGTCCGTTGAGAAATTTCATAGTGATTTTGTTATGTTGTTCTTTTTAGTGTAAGAATTTTTTTTAAAAAGTATATGCAATATATAACTAGAAAATAAAATTTCTAGATATTTGTTATCATACGAAAATTATATCCACATTTATTTTTGAAATTGAAATTATTAATTTATCAATAAATTAATACTTCACTAAATTGATAGATTCCAGCGGTCTCAAGAATATCAATTTATCGAAGTTTTACTGTAGATTGACGATGAAGGAGACGAAAAAGAATAAGGTTTGAATCTAAAACCACAAGGGGAGTAGTTTTCGTTATTATTAGAAAAATGGAAATTAGATAACTATATACATATTGGACATCTCTTCTCCATTATAAAGCATAGTTTGGACAACTTAGGCAAGTTAAAGAGCGGTCCAGATTCATTTTGGGGAAAGCTAAATCCATGGTTGTGGTTTACTCTAATTAAAATTAATCATTATGAGTGTTTTATTAATTAGTGTCTCATTAATCTCTCATAATGAATAAATTTATTTAATTTTCATCATTTAATGTCATCTTAATGAATCTAATAAATATGTATTTTTACATTAATAAATAATTTTAATAGAAATTAGTGGTTAGTAGTGGAAGAAGTAGTGGCTGGTGGAAACGGTGGTGGTGGAGGCAACAATATCAGTGGTGGTGGAAAAAATAATGCCGATAGGTGGTTTTATGGTGGTGATGTTGGTGAATAGTAATGATCATTGTTTGTTCTGTATATGTTCAACACATGCAACACTGTATATATGTTCAACACATGCAACACTGTATATATGTTCAACACATGCAACACTGTATCGTGAAAGATGTAGTTGGTCATCATGATTGATAAAAACAGATATCATATTTTGTGAAAATAAGAAAATTTGGGTATAAAAATTTGTGATTAGCCAGATTATGAAAAATTGGCTATTACAGGTCATTGGGGTTTCAATCTATTCAAAACTTTGTGGTCTAGAAATGTGAGATTTTCTCAAGAACCAATTTTTCATTTTTATTTGTTTAGACATAGAGTGGAAATAGAATTTTGATTTCATCTTGATTGAAAAAGGGTTAAAATAAAATTAATTGCAATACAATGGAATTAACGACCTAATTTTGTTTAACCAAAATTTTGTGACGTTTGCGGTTCAAAATTAGATGTACGACAAACGGCCAACGGGAGGTAGGCAACGATTGTGGTGGAGAAATAAATGATATTAGATGTTTTTGTAGTGGTGGCGACGGTTGGTGGGTAGCAATAGGCTATGTTAATTTTGTGTTGCTACAAAACGGAGAAACTTAATAAATTAGAAGTTGTGGTTGATCATCTTATTAATAAAATAAACTATTTTAAAATACGTGAAAGATCAAAAAAAAAAAAATAAACTGCAAAATGTCACGTTATTTAATTAATACAAACAAACAAGTCAAAATAAATACACAAAAAATTACTTATTATCGGGATGTGTCGTTATGGTAAGGGTTGTACCCTAGGTATGCATAATTTTCTGCCAATTTATTTGTATTTCATTATACAATGAAGCTTCGCTAAGTTAGGAAGATAAACACCGATCCTGATTTATCCTTCCAGTTGGTAAATTCACGGTACCGATCTATTCCATGAATGCACGTTTTAATTGAGAAAAATTCATAACATGTCATCTTAAAAGTCTAAATCATCATGGAATAATTTGATCAACTGAAAATAACAAACCTACCTTCCCATAAAATTGGACAATTGATTTTGTCTCTCATATTCGGTACGATGAGTGGGTTTGAAAACTCTAATTCCTTACTTTGGAGCAAACGAAAATCAGAAATAAAGTTGGGAAGGGAGATAGATTACAGAAAGGAAAAAACTCAAATCCAAGAGTATAGTTCCGCTCAATATTCTTTCAATATTCTCTCAATCTTCGTCCACCAAAACATGCATCTGTGACCTTAAACTACTTTGAGCTAACAACTTTGAGAAAATCCTTATTTTTTATATTGTTTCATGTATGAATTTTTGAAAATTCTATCATTTTCTTGAATATCATTTGTTATATTGTATATTTAGCTGAAGTATACATTCTCAAAGATAACCTTATTGATTACAATAACCTCATGGGTGAAATTTAGGGGTGCCTATATTTTGTGATTAGTCAGGTTATGAAAATTTGGCTACACAGGTCGTCGGGGTTTCATTTATTCACAACTTTTTGGTCTAGGTTTATACATTAGTGGAAATAGAATTTTGATTTCATCTTGATAGATAAACTTAGAGAGAAACTTATAAGATTATTGAGATTACTCATTACAATTTGACAATAGATTGATATTTACAAAATGATCTTACATATATACAAAAGCCCATGTTCTTCGGGCTTCTGTTTCAAAGTACATAATAATTTGACTAGAAGCTATTTTCAATAAATAATATAAGATGCTTATATGTAATTTATACAAATTGAGAAAATAACCTGTGAACTAATTGGACAAGTTAGGGAAGATAAAGAGCGGTCAATATTTGTTCAGGAGAAGCTAAATTAATGGTTGTGATTGTTTACATCATTATTGTATCATTAATTTCTCATAATAAATATTTTATTAATCTTACATCATAAATATCTTATAATTATCTTCATAAATAAACTTTCATTAAATATTTTATTAATCTCTCATTATAAATATTTTACAATTATCTTAATAAATATACTTTCATTATTATTAAATATTTTATTAATATTTCCTATAATATTATTTTAAGAACTAATAGAAGAGGTTTTAGTTGGTAGCCGAGCAACAAGCTGAGCTCCAACCCCTTTTTGAATAACAATACCTAATCTATGAAAAATAAAACTACCAAGACCACTACCCACGTCATGACTAAGTAAACAATTTTTCAGACGCTTGAAAAAACAAACAGTATCATCACTAAGTTCCCCTAAAGTGGTAAAGGCTAGCACACCCAAGCCGTATCCATGTGAAGAGCATACATTCAAATATTTAGAACGTTTACGCGAGATTGCTTTTGAGATAGCTTATCCTGGGACGAAGCTACGAACACCATCTCCAGTAAAGGGGGAGACTCCTGTGACATCCATACACACATCTTGGCCATTTTCCCAGTTGAGAACAAGGATATCTGCTGGACGTAAATCCTTATTATATTTCCTGATAAATGTCGTATGATTATCTTAATAAATACTTTTATTAAATAAATAATAAATTTGTTAATAATCATATCAATCGGTTGGTATTTGTGGGTGGTGGTCCATGGAGCTGGTAACGATAGTGATGAGGTAATGCTGATGGGTGGTTCTGAAGGTGGTAGTGCATGTGGTCAGTGTGGTAGTCAGGTAATGGGAAATTCTTATCTTATGTCGTCAGGACACAAGTAAATTATTATGGAAGTTGTGGTTGATTTTTCTAATGTGAAAATAAGCTGGTTATAATACAAAAGAAACAATTGTACATGATGGCCATGAATTTCCCTAAAAACAACCAGAGAAAAATTCAACGATGATAACGTAATGAATCTACTATTGGGATAGTAAAGGTTTTCAGTTAGTCCCACTACATGTTTCACTCATTAGTTTTTTCGAGACAACTATTATGATCAACCTAGCGATTCTTCAAAAAAAAAACATGGAAAAAAATTGTCACTATATATAGAGCCAGCAGAAAAATGACAAGAGTTAAGATTGTAATAATTCTTATTTTACTTATTATGGAGGCCGTGCCGTTACGGCACGGGTGAAGTTCTAGTAACCCACTATGGTTGGGAACAGACTGGGTATTCCATAATTAATCTTGATATACCTCAATCTGGCAAGGTAATTTTATATGGAAAGGATATTTAATTTCCTTTTTTTTCCCTCCAATCACTAACTCAGTGGCCAAACTGTCATGTTAAAGACATGCCCACATGTCATTGGGCGGGATATGGGCACATAAACATTACAAGTATGTCATTATAATTTATAGCCCTAATTAATCACATTTTGGAAAGATCTTATTAGTTATTTCACCAGTTGTGTATTTCCGTTTTTACACCTATCTTCCATATGTAGATAAATAAATACCCTAGCATGTCTACAATAAATAAAATGTTGTAGGGCCTATGGTCCATAGATGTGCGTCCCAACTAGGTATTTAGGGTTTTCCTATGGTTGTATATAAAGCATACTTTGCTATGTAATATGGCGGTTGCCTATCAATACAATCCCTCTTGTTGTTTATCATACTCTTGATCTTCTCTTTGTTTTTCTCTTAAAGACGTTATCAGCATGACTATCAACTGTGCAATTTTTTTTTTTAATCGTTCGAGAACTGTGATGGATTACTTCTTGAAGATTAGTGTGGTTCGGATCTTATGGTTATAATATTATGGATGCGTCACCGACTTTACGAATATATGATTGTAAAACATAAATATTTCACCGTTAGATTTTTACAAAATTTTAATATGTGTGAACCAATTAGGTATTACATAATATATAAAACTTTCAATCAAATCGGAATATGATGCAATCTCAAATACTAGATTTTAATGAATCTGTGTACGTTCAGGAAAACCCTAATTTATAACAGATTCGAAAAACTTAATGTTTAGGAATTACAACTGTTGGATTATTCTGTAATTTGGTGATTTGTTACCTATTGTTCTCCTTTAACCACCGTAAAAATTTCATAAAGATCCAACCATGGAAAATACTCCAAAGTGCGTGATATTTACAATTGTGTCCACAGGAACGTTAATTGGAATAGTCATACGGAATCATGAATATATTTTTATATGGACATTGGATTTCCTTGAACTTTAATTATGTTTGGAGAAATATTTGGATGAATCAAATATATAAATTTCATCATGATCTGACTATGATGCATTTGTCTTTCGATCAGAAAAGTTGAAAGAAGAAGTTTTCAACTTTTAGGGTTAATGATATGTTTTGGGCTCATATGCTATTATCAATGGGCCTGGATACTTCATATATAATGGACCATATATGTTTATATTTATTAACCATGACCTTGTTAACCCAATGGACCGACTCTTGACTAAATAGTTGACCGAACTTTGACTAAACCAATTCGACTCTAATTTAACTTTTTGGACTCAGAAGTACTTGAGCACCATTAAAGAGTCTATGATGTGGAAGTATGTGTGCACAAGTACAATACTTTCTTCATAAAAATCTCCAACTTATGAATATACATCGTTCAAAGAGGAAACCTTACCTTCAACATTTATAAGGCAACATATTGACTTCAGCCGATGTAATGATTTGAAGGAAATTTGTCGAAACATTTATTTTTCTCCCAAACTTGAATGTTTAGTGGGATGTAATCCACTTGTTAGACTATAATGAGTCAATAAATTCGACAATGGGACAAAGATGTAATTCTGGCTCCAGTAGTAATGATACAAAGTAAATGTATCTACCTATAATGGGATAGAGATGTAATTCTGACTCATATCAACGAGGGTTGCAAATCTTGGTATAAGCATTTTACCAGAGAATGGTACAAGCGTTGTAATGCAAGTATCATATATTAGTAGTCAACTATAAGAGATATAGGGAGTTTAAAGGAAAACGAACTCATTATATTCTTGGAGAAGGTCACATCCTAGCTAGACGTCAACATTAATGGCAACAAGAACTTTGCCAATTTTTCTTTTTGTTTATCTTCATTCAATCGAATTCGTACGGTTATATTCTATATTTTTCATGATTTGATCCTAAACTATTGTCTGCATGATTGTTTGACCGAAATTATGTTATCTAAAATAAATAAATAAAATTGCGAAGAATTATATCCATTGTATGCTCTTACAGAATGAATAGTATATCATTTCTATGAGAATAAAATACTCTAAAGCACTTGAGATATACTCAAAAGTACTTGAGTTAAAAGGATCATTCATACATTATGATGAAAAGTATATCATCTTCATGAACTATAACACTCTAAAGTAAATGAGATAAATTTTCTTTTGTTATGTAATAAGGCTACACCACTTATTACACGAAGCTCTTAAGGAAATATATTAAATTGCTTGTTGAATTGTTTCCTTATATAATACCATGTGATAATTGGATCATTACATGTAATAGCCGAGCAAAGGAATGCTCAATCTTTATTGCCTAATTGGTATAACGATTAAAAGTTACATAAGATCTGTAAGAACTAAAAGCTAATCACACTTTGTCAAGTTCTTATGAAATCTGTGCGAACGGTTATCGTACAAAAATTCATTGTGAGAATGGGAATGCATCTATAAATTTCCTCTAATGAATGTGAAAGGACTCACATTTTAGAGAAAATAATGAGCCCATCAGTATAGTGAACTGTAAATCACTAATATTTGGATAATTGAATCTAGATCATCACCGACAATGTAATGTTGGGATTGACTCATTCAGGTTTTGTCATAACCATAAAGACACTTTGGTTGTGATATGATGTTCTGTTTTGAAACATCATTTTATTTGAGTGAACAAGAAAATGGGAATTACAAAGATTGGAAGAATGCAAAGTGACGGCATCTCTCATGATCAACTCTTTCTAAAGTACTATAAACACCACCTCCCCTCCCATTATGCTTTTAAAGTAATAAAGCATGTAACTCATTTTACAAAGTCATATTCTTTAGTAAAAATGATTGAGGCCATCCTAAGATGCAAATGGTAAACAACCCATTCTTTCAAAATAAACAAGGTGATATTTGTGAACATATCCATGCAGAAGGCAGACCATTCAAGTGATTTATGGCTCTGGTGGATGATTCTAAGTATTGAATTAATTATTGTTCACAAGAAATTATGCACTTTTGAAACAATCCTAACACTTATTATATAATTTAAGGGCTCACCAACCTTGTCAATGCTAGATATTTACACCCAAAGGACTTGATGAATATTGCATGTTTAATAGGATCAGTTTAGAACATCCTCACCCCATGGTCTCGCAGAGGCTACCATCAAAGGTTACAGATGGTATCTAAGGATAGGTTATGCGTAACAACCTTCCTATAAATGCTTTGGGGATATGCAATATTACACCCATCTTCACTTAATTCGTTTTAGAACCCAATATTAGTGAACCTTTTATGCGTACCAATTGGTAACTGGATTTAATCCTGACATTTGTGTTCTTACACATTTTTGGTTGCACCATATGTGTGCCCCTACGACTCCACATCGTACTATGATGGGTCATCAAAATGATTAAGTGACTATGTTGGACAAGAATTCCCAACAATTATCCGCATTTTAAACCTTTTGGCAGGAGATCTCTTACCGCTAGATTTGCGGGTTATCACTCTAATGAGACAGTCTTCTCGTCGTTAGGGGGAGATAAGAAAAAGTATTTTCTAAGGGAACAACATGAATTGTCATGGTGTGTTCCTACTATGTCTCATATTGATTCATGTACTCCACAAATGTAAATGTGAAGTGACAAAGAATAATCGATTGTCATAATGTACACTGATGTCGCTAAAGTGATGAGATCACACATACCAGTTGAAAACCTACATCTGCAAGGTTATGAATCCTCAATAAGGGATATACCATAGATTAAGGTGTTGCAACTACACTTAGTGGAAGTGTGGTTGTCTCCATTAAAGAAGTTGGAGAGACCACTTGGTTCGATTAATCCTCACCTAGAAAGGAAGTAGGTGAGTAAGGCACAACTTATTTATATCATCAGAAATCATCTCATAAGATTATCTCTGAATATGTCCATGAATCAAATTGGAGGACGCTCCAAAGTTTAATGATTCTAAAGAACAACGACATCCCAAGTGGATTATGAGAATGCGCACAAGTCAATGGAAATATCATGCGAGCATATTGATGATTAATTTCTTATACACTTGCTTAAGGAAATAAAGCAATATGAGATCTAAAAAATATCCTTATTGCTTAATTTCAACGAAGAGCATATTTGGCCTATACAATACATGTACAACTCGGTTCTTTGACAAATATACAGGTATTTGGTGTGGTAGTGCTAACCAACCAAGTGTAAAACCTATTGGACATACATGATTAATTTGTCACAAAGCATAATAAGAAGAAAGAAGTCTTAAAGTAAAAGGACTCACCTTGTGGCGCGAGGTTTCTCACAAAGCCCTGGAATTGTTCTCTTGTAATGAACGTTATAGTGTTCTGCTACTTAGTTATCTTGGTAATTTCAAAAGGACTTGAAATGCAGCATATGTATGTGGTTGTTACGTATCTCTGAAAGAATCAAGAGATAGCAGATATTTACATAAGTATTTGATAGCCTTTTGTTGCCAAAATCAAATGACTCTAAACCATAAAGTGCGTTTACAGTTAGATAGAACACTCACTTATAGATTCAAGCAATCAGGCGGATGTGGTATACCCGTCTAAGTGGATATTTGATTTGGAGGGGATAGACAAGTAAGTTATTTTTCCTTGTGTATTCATAAGAAAGTTCTTGATATGGAATTTTAGTTATCTACGTCGATAGTACAAACATGATGGGTACTCTTGATGTAATAAGAGACCTTAAGAGCTATTTGAAATCCGAGTTTGAGATAAAAGATCGACCGAATACTGAACTTGTGGTATATTATTCCACCAGTTTTCATATGTCTAAAGTTGTCAGGCAATTTAACAAAGACATGCATCCTGATAGCACTCCCATGATTAGTTGAAGTAGAAAATAAGTAAATGACAATTTCTTCTAAAGAAAGATGACGAAGATGTGTTGGGATATAAAATTCCCCTATCTAAGTGCAATAGACTCATTGTTGTACTTAACATAATGTACTTGACCAAATGTTACATCCTCAGTGAACTTGTTAGATAGATATAGCTCAGCGCCAACGCAACGTCATTGGAATGGTATAATGAACGTAATCATATACTTAAAAGTAACAATTGATATGAGTTTTGTTTTATCCCTGCAAAGACATAAAAAAGGAATGCTAAAGGAACTGCAATCCAAAGGTTATTGATTATGAAGGAAAAATAATATCTTCTACAACGAAAGTAATCATGGGGAGATATGATAGACTATTTTCTAAGTCATTACCGATATTCAGTTTCGAAAAGTACATGACTAAAGAAACTGTCTGGAACAACTCTGAAAGTAAACAGGGGGAGATTCCGACATCAGGGGGAGGATCCAAGGATATGATGTCGACATATTTTACCTCGAAACTGAAGCTGTGTTTTACTCTTTTTCCCTTCGATCGAGAATAGTTTTTCCCAAAGGGTTTTGTCTCTCGATAAGGTTTTTAGCGAGACAACACTAAAAACATCAAGTATGTTGAACGTTGCAGCCATAAAGATCACGTTGATATAACTGAAAATATCTGAATCAAAGAAATGAAACGTAACTTCCAGAATCAACAACATGGTCTTATAAACATTCAAGTCACCAAAGTAAGGTGTGATAAACTCCTTTTAACTGCATTAGACTAATGAAAATTGTTTGACATCAGGAGGATCATCTAATGGTGTGTTGAACTATTTTCCTTCACCGAGGTTGCTTTTTCCCACAGGGTTTTGTTAGTCGGCAAGGTTTTTAATAAGACAACAACAAACACCGGGAACGTAATTTCCCAGCTAAGGCTATTGTCTTTTCTACGAGGATTTTCTTCCTTAAAAGGTGTGAAGCAACTAGTCAACTTCAACGGAGAAAAGTGATCATCTGCAATAGATCACCTTTACTTGCATCTGTCAGGTTGTACTCTTTTCCCTTCGTCAAGGTTTTATCCCACCGGGTTTTCCTTGTCAAGTTTTTAATGAGGCAACGTATATGCATCCAACTATGTTCTAAGCTTACTTATTATTGTACTCTTTTTATTTAGTTCAGGTTTTGTCCCCTGGGTTTTCCTGACGAAGTTTTAACAAGGCAATTAACTTAGACTCGTCGATCTTTTAAGATCGTATTGCATGTGATGAACTACATGTAAAGTATGAGACAACATGTGAAGTACTACATTTGAAGAGTTGTACCAAGGTTTTATCCCACTCTTGTCAAAGTTTTAGTAAGGCAATTGATTTCGGCATAATAGTCATAAAGGAGAGAACTACATATGAAGATCAACATTCGAAGACTATATGTGAAACACTGCGTATGAAGTTCTATTGGACCGCACAAGGGGGAGTGTTGTAGGTCCTATGGACCATAGATGTGCGGCCTAACTAGGTAGTTAGGGTTTTCCTATGGTTGTATATAAAGCATACTCTGCTATGTAATATGGCGGTTGCCTATCAATACAATCCCTCTTGCCGTTTCTCATACTCTTGGTATTCTCTCTGTTTTTCTCTTAAAGATTAAAACCATAATTAGGAGGAAATTTAAATTTTATCATTGGGCCTGCTTTGAACCTAGGAATGGCCTTTCCTACTTAATCACAGGACAATATCAACTTTTAGCCTGGTTAATTATACAGGCCAGGTCATATCAGGCCCATGCCGTCCTGGCCTTTATGACACCTCTAACTGCGAGATGATTTTGACTTTTAATCATCTTTATTTTAGTTGTTGATATTGGTAAGTGATATTGTTATATTAGCGCACCATTATATTTTGTCAAAGAAATATTTTCCTGTGCTGATAATATTTCATATAAAGCCCACCTTATGTTATCTGAGTGAATAATACATCTATAATCACTTTATCTTTTTTTCCCTGGCAAACGGAAGAAACATTAGGTTGAATACAAAACCAATTTTGAATATGTTTTTGTTATTCCATATTGTCCTTTTAGTTATTATCTATAATGCAACGTGGCTTCTTCAGCAATTCTATAGCATCCATGGTGGGCAAATAAAATGGCTTTGTGGTTTTATATAAACGGTAGGATAACCCATTTGCTTGTTCCTCTTTTAATTTCCTACTTTACACATACACGATTTTTTTAACTCTGTTTAGAGGCATACAACAATCATCTGTGGCATACCTAATGGTTCCAAAATATGGTCACTAGGTTGTAAAACTCATCACCCCTTATTTACCATTTTTTAATAATGATAGTAATGCGCTTAATTAATTAGTGTTAATGATAATGATTATTTAGTAATGTTAATGATTGACTAAAGTTAAGTTATTAGTGTTAAAATAGTAGATAAAAATCATATCTTTTGTGAGAGAGTTGGGGGTTTTGAGAGGAAGAATAAGTGAAAAAAAAAAAAATCTTGGTTTTGGAATTTTCGTGAAATGTGTGATTCAAATGATGAATGAGAATCTTCATCTTGTAAATACAATATATACAACAACTACAACAATGATTCGGATTTGGCTGACTTTTTGGATTATAAGAATGATTTTGCTTAAACTCAAACTCAAACTCAAACTCAGCCTCAAGCTCAAGATGATGATTTTGATAATCCAAATCCACAAGATGAATACATTTGTGAGGAATCTTATGCTCATAATACACAGGTATACTTATAGATAATTGTTTAATATCCTTTTTTTAGGTTGAATTCATCAAACAATTAAAACGGTTCAGTTAGAAACTGTATAGCCAAACCTAATTGTTTGAAAATTTAATTGTAGTTCGGCTTATTCAAAATGCAATTGCAGAACATGCACTTTTTTCGGTACGTTATAGGTCCGGCTTCTAATGTTGCTTTCCCAATTAGTCAGCTGAACCCTAAAAACTTACGGCGCAGCTTGTGTTTTAGATATCGTATCATCCGTACCTAGCCTTAAAGGGACATTTTCATAGATACGACTTGTAATCCAATATTTCGAAATGGCCGAACCCTGAAGGAAACTTATTTTTTGGGTCATCTAATCTCATCGTATTCTTGTACATTGTGATTGTTGAATATGTACTAATGAACGACCAACCTTCAGTTGACCATCATTTACAAAGTTAATAGAAATCACTTGGGGTTTGAGTTGTTAGGTAACAAATTAAATGATGTGTTAGAGAACTGCTCGGTCGAACTCGCATGCGTTTCTATCTCAAGCATGTTTGTCAATGTTAGTGATCAAAACTATAAGTCTTGATTTCTAGTCTATTATAGCTAAATCTCGGACTAGGATAGAAAGTGTAGTTGAGCTCAAGAACTCCATGGCGATCATCATACAAGACGAAGAGCTACTCAAGGAACTGGTGGAACTTCATCAACTTAAAAGGTATGTGGAGACTTGAGCTTATCTATCACTCAAAAGTCTATCTACTCTATCTCCTATCTTGAGAAAAAAGTCATTTTGCTATATAGACTTTGATTATACACATTTGTTATTTCGAGCCGAGTTTATCTCGCCTATCTATTTCTCTAAATATGTGTTGGTATTCTTTTGCTTTGGCCAAGTTCATCTTTACCTAGTGACGAAAGTCATGTTATGTTTCCATCACTTGAAAATGGCTTTGACGAAAAATGGTTTGTGAATAACAACTATATAACGTCCTCTAAGAATGTTTCAATGATTGAAATGAGAGTTTAGATTATATAACCATTGTTGGATATAAAAATTGTGTGGAAACACATACATATATAAGTCCTTATTTCTTGAACCAAAGTATGCGTACTTTGTTGATCAGGAAAACCAGAACAAGAGTCCGCGAACCCAGTCCGTGTACTGTCGGAGGTTTTCTTCCCGAGAATTTCTGGTGGAGTTTGTAAACTTGTTACAAATTTATTCCGGATACTTAAGTATGCATACCAAGTCCGCGTACTTAAGTTGGTTATATCTAAAAACGATTATTCGTGAACTTATACTTATATTAACTAAGGAATCCAAGTTTTCAAACTGTGGCTATAAAGTTCATGAATATATTCGAGTGAATCAAATCGTTTTTGCTTCGATTTTGTCTTGTATACTTCTATAAGATCTAAGCAATTGAACAACTATCTAATTAGTTCATTTGAGTCATTTGAACTAGTTATGGTGAAGAAGAATATGATTAATATGAAAGTTCTCATATGGCTAACCATTTGGTTAACTATTGTTGAACCAACAAATGTACATGTTTGGGTATGGTTACACAAACCTAAAAACGTGCAATTCATTTATGTGTAACAAGCTAAGTTTTCGATCTAACGGTTGAAAGATATTAGCTTGAATCTAATCAGGTTTTCATCTAACAGTGAATATTGAATGCTTTGTTACTAAGCTAACAATGATTTCAAACCCTGATTTGAAATATTATATAAGGGAGAACTCTAGCAATTGGGAAACCTAATCCCCACACCTCTTGTGTGATACTAGTTGTATTAGCTAGAGTCGATTCACCTTTAACCTTAGGTTTCTACCGAGACCCTGTAGGATAACGACTTGAAGAATTCATTGGGATTGTGAAGCCAGACCGATACTACTTTCTTGTAGTTGTGTGATCTGATCTTGATGATTCTATCGTGTTGAGTACAATCGTAATGATTGACTTGATATTGATATCTCCGATAGGCAAGATATAAAAGTAATCACAAACATCTTCGTCTCATCGTTTGTGATTCCACAATATCTTCTTTCGTCGCGTCGATTAAGATTATTGTGAGGTGATTGATAATACTAAGCTATTCTTCGGGAATATAAGTCTGGTTTATCAATTGGATCCTATTCACCTTGATTTATTAAAAGACGGAACAAAACTCGTAGGTATTTCTGTGGGAGACATATTTATCTATTACCGTAGACTTTTATGTGTGATACAGATTTGTTTATTAAAGTCTTTGACTTTGGGTCATAGAAACTCTTAGTTGTGGGTGAGATCAGCTAAGAAAATCAAGTGCGTAGTATCCTGCTGGGATCAGAGACGTAAGGAGCGAAACTATACCTCAGATTAGAGTGAGATTGATTGGGGTTTAACTACAGTCCATATCAAAGTTAGTTTGTAGTAGGCTAGTGTCTGTAACGGCTTAATATAGTGTGTGTTCAATCTGGACTAGGTATCAAGGTTTTTCTGCATTTTCGGTTTCCTCGTTAACAAAACTTCTGGTGTCTGTGTTATTTCTTTTCCGCATTATATTTTGTTATATAATTGAAATATCACAGGTTGTGCGTTTGAATCAATCAATTGGAAATCCGACCTTTGGTTGTTGATTGAAATTGATTGATCCTTGAACATTGGTCTTTGGTACCGTTCAAGTGATTTCTCTTGTATTCAATTAAACTCGCAGATTTCTATTTGCTTGAGTAAGAATTGAATTAAGAAAGAGAGATATAACTCTTTGATATACTTTATTAAGATTGTGTCTAGTTGATTCTCTTGAAAGTATATTGGAGTTAGTCCATACAAATTGCTAATCGAAATATTGGGTGTGGTTGTTGTACCCCCGCTTTTTCAATTGGTATCAGAGCAGGAAAACACGTTTAAAGACCTGATAAGTCTGTGTTTGTAGTGATCTGCCTCTATGGACAGGAATTCTATCTCCATAAACGTACCACCAGTCTTCGATGGCTCAAACTACCTATGTTGGAAAATTGTTATGCGTGCTTTTCTTCAAGCTCGTGATTTTCAAACATGGGTACGTGTTGTAGATAGTTGTATTCCTCCGGTTAATAAAGAAGGCGATGTATCTATACCTAAGGAAATTGATAGATATAGTCCAGAAGAAATCCTTGCTGCAAAGCATAATTCTGACGTCTTAAATGATATCATACATGACATTACCCCAGATCTTCAGCACCATGTGACTATGTGCACTACGTCTAAAGAAGCCCGGGATATCTTAGAAATCGTATTCGAAGGAAATAACAATGAGAAAGAAGATAGGCTTCAAAACCTTAGTTCTGATTGGGAAAACCTTTGTATGGAAGATGAAGATACGTTTGATAAGTTTAATCACAAAGTGTCTGAAATTGTTAATGCATCTTTTGAATTGGGTAAGACTATTCCTGAAAAGGACATTGTGATAAAAATTCTCAGATCGTTTCCATCTAGATACGATTCTAAGAAGCATGCCATCGTTGAAGGAAATAACCTCGCACCGCTTTCCATAAATACTCTGGTTGGGAAGCTAAAGATATTTGATCATGAGCATACGTCCAAATCTAGTAAGGACATCGCCTTCAAAGCACAGAAAAACACTAAATTACTTGATAAAAGTAAAAGTGTTTATATCTTTGAAGATGATCTTTCTGAGGATGATTTATCAGACGAAGATCTTGAGAAGTCAGTCTCGTTGATCACAAGACAATTTAGGGATCTTCTTTTGAAGAGAAGTAAATGGTTTTCCAGAGATAAATCCAAGTCGTCAGATAAACCTCATAATCATGTTCCTCCTAAAAATAGGGATATTGATGAAGCTGATGACGAGGATATGCCTTAGTGCTTTAAGTGTAAAGGCTTTGGTCATTTTGCAAATGAGTGTCTAAATAGAAAGAAATACACTGGGAACAAAGTTCTTGCTGCAACTCTTGATAAAATGTCTAACATCTATGATTCTAATGAAGACGAGAAATCAAGCGTTGCACTTATTTGTGAAAATATTTATTTTGATAATGGTAGCAATACACACATCAATCTCGATATTCTTTCAGAAGAAAACTCAACCAATCTGGAAGATAAAATTGACCTTTCTTGTGGAAACTCTGTGTATGATGTTTCAGGTGCCACTATGTGTCTAGCAGCCTGCACATCTCAGATGTCTGGACGATATTCAAGATTGACATGCTCATATTGTTCACTCAAGTGTCATGAACTATCAAAGTGTTACAAGTACAAACACAAATTGAGACATGTCAACAAACTTCAACGAAGAGCAAATAGATTAGCAAACATGCTTAAACTCGCTCAGAAGACTGCTGAGGTATATAAGATTTTATCTTCGTCTAAGAAGTTAGTTTCCAAGGAAAAAACAAGACCATTAGAGAAGAAAGTATGGTCAAATCGTTTTGATAGACAGAGGTATGTGGATTCCTCTCAAGAGGAACATGGTGGACAAATTGTTGTTCACCATAACACAACTTGATTGTGCTGATTTTTAAAATCTTGTCTCATGTGCCTGATCAAAAGAGACAAGGTTGTGCGCCTCTCAGGCTTTAGGAAAAGTTTTTTTTTCTTCTTTTCTTAGTTTTGTTTTTTGATAAAAAATTAGAATTCCCTGTCTATCAATAAAGGAAGGTTATTCTCGATAATTCTACTCTCTCTAGGGTTCGGAGTTGTGCGTGCACGAACCTGTTAAAGGTTGCGTAACCCTATATTCTTTTTTTATACTTGGTGTGCGTGTGGCTTCGCCCCACCCCTTGGAGATGCATTTTTAACTTGGTGTGCTCGGAACTTCGCCCCGCCCCGTGACTATGCATCTTTATTTAATTTGGTGGGACCAATACATTAAATGGTTAGTGAAAAGATAGATAATATGTACAAATTTTATTTATTTTCACCTTTTGTTTTCGTAGAAAATATGGATGAAATGTGTGAGATTTTTTATCGATGAAATGGTACTTATATGGTAATCCATATCTTTCAAGGGTGGTGATTATTTATTAACTTCTTAATTTTAACATCATCTAGATTTTGTATCCGTGCTTCGCGCCGGGCCTCGGACAGTGCTTTCTCTCTTTAAAATTAATTTTATTTACAGTTAAAATTTATTGGTTTTCGTATTGTACCTCTATAAATAATATCCAAAATATTTTATTATTATTTTTTGAATCTCCCTCAAAATTTATTCTCCGTTTGTTAATATAGATCACCGTTTTTTATTTTTTACTCCTTTTTTTCCTTTATTGCACGTGCGATTTGTTTGCTCCCACTAATTATAATCCATTGGAATATTAAAACTTAGATATGAGTGGAGGCCAATATATCGATTTGCTTAGGTACGGGACAACCGAACCTTGAAGAAGACATTTCTGAGATATACAGAGAAAAGTTGGACTAAAAAAATAGCTTCGTTTTGAGCCGAACCTGACATATATTGCAAAAACTTATCAAAGTTGCCAAGTTTGGCTGACAACCGGTTTATCATTCAAGCCGAACTTGACATTACTCAATATACTAATAGAAGTTTTCAGGTTAGGCTAAAGACTTGTTTATCTCCTAAGCCGAACCTATCTCCTAAGCCGAACCTGACATATACTTAAAATAGGGAGCATCTACAGCTGGGACAGCAGACCTTGTCCAATCTTGGGACAATGAGGTGGCACAATCTGAGCGGTGGAAAGGGAAATGATTCTAGCATCGGGATTAGTAATGAGGTGAAGAGGGGAATGATCAAAGACTTGGATTAACTGTCCCAGGATTGGACTAGGACAGTTGTCCTAGTTATAGACTTTTCCCTTAAAATACCAGGAGTGTCAGGTTCTGCTGTCCCATAATTTGCGGAAGTGCTAGGCTTCCCCACAGAAATCCTTCAAATCTGTCCACCATTAGGTGGCGTCAATCTTGTCTGTTCATTTAATAAGGGAAGTGGGGATGGGAAAATGCAGGGGGCCCATTTGGTGTGTGGTGTGAGGTGGGGGACAATTGTGGGGGATTTCTTCGGGGGAAGCCTAGCATTTTTGCATAATTTGAATCGAAAATGCTTCCCTTCCCCTACTTATGTCCCCCACTCATGTCCATCATTAGGTGTCATGTAAGTAGTGGTTTGATGTCACATAAAGGCCCTCTGCTAATCCCAATCCAAGGGACTGAAATTCGACACTTCACGGGGGAAATGGGCGGGGAAATCTGCGGGGGGAAGTGTAGCACAGTCGAATTTGAATTATGAGCTGAACCTTATGATTTGGTAAAATCATTAGTTTTCGTTCATAAAATTACCAATTTGAATGACCTACAGCTGTTACATAATGAAGAAGAAAACTCAGAGAATTTCCAATTAATTCTCTCTCCAAAAAAACCAGAGACGAAAAACCAGCTCGCCTTAAACCTCTTTTAGGTATGAGAAGATCAAAATAAACAGAGACGCAAGCAATCCTCCTTCTCTCTTTAATCAACTGTTTCTTAGCTATCCTGTTAAGTTTTGCTCCGTTTGGTTCTTTGGTTTTTTCTGGGTTTGTTTCGGATCTTGGATGTTTTGTGCAGGTATGATTTGTAACCTTTTTCAAAGAAGAGAACAGACCATATCTTCATCAGTATTGATCATTGAACAAGCCAAATCAACACCAACCCAAGTATCAGTTACATCACCGGCAAGGAGCAGATCTGCTCTTCTTCTTTTTGTCGATTTTGATGTATCTTTTTCTCTTTTTGGTTTAGATTTGCGGATGTTTATTTTCAGTTCTAGATTCAGGGGAGGGATTAGTGTTAGATTTATTTTTGTCTTCTCTAGATCTCATGTTTTTTCCTTTTAATTTGATCTGTTGTGTTATTATTTATGGTCTGGTTAATGTTTGCCTCATGGGTAATGAAGTTCGCTACTACAAATTTGATAATGAATTTTCCCGCGGTCTGAAAAGTTTAGAGGAATTATCCGGCGAGCTATTCATTTATCTGCTAAAGAAGATTCATCAGAAATTAGAACGTTTTCAAGTTTATCATCAACTACTGCAACTGTTACAGAATCTCCAAAACCGAGTCAGCCCGTTTCGTTCCGTTTCAGACACCCTAAGACCGATTTAGATTACAACTGCTACTTTGGATACTACTTGGTTACTGTTACAGTTAGTCAGATCATTGTTACCTTGAATGCATTAGGCAATCTAAACTTAAAGTCATTGTTACCTTGAATGCATTAGGAAATCTAAACTTAAAAAACTCCAGTCCATGTTATTTACATGCTCCGAGGAACAAGGGGTTGGATCTAATCCATTCATTGCTTTGTGCTTTGACTTATGCTGGTTTTGTGATCAAAACTAGTTTAGCCCTAGTTGTTTGGGGCTCTCCTTTGAGAGAAAAGGTCCTCTGAAAATGTTCTTAAGTCTGAAGGAATTGAATTAACATGCAAGAATTGGTGGAAATACTATAACTTGTATGTTTGCTTTATGATCTTAAAAATTTTATGTAAGGTTTCCGATTTCCTAAATCCGCATTATCAATGTATCAAGTGAGGCTTGCCTCTTTTCTGAAAAAAAAAAGAAAAAAAGAAAAAAAGAATCCCGTACAGTATTTGAGAAATTCCTTAAGGATGCTGTATTGAGCGTCGTATTCAAAATTGTTTCCCTTCCATCTTCGCCGTTCCGCTCGAGATCACTCTTCAATTTGACCTGTCGTATTCAAAATTATTTCCCTTCCATCTTCGCCATTCCGCTTGAGATCACTCTTCAATTTGACCCCTAAGTCAATATCAGTTTATAATCTGAACTAAAGCAATAACTCTTCAACTTATTTTCTTGTTTCAAACAATCGATGAAACAGCATGACACGATCTGGGTTGTGAGGGTTTCCGGTGTCAGAGCAGAAGCTTTCATGAATTTTGGCCTGGCGACGTTCTTCACCCCATTCTGAATAAAGGTTACAAAGCTTGTCCATATCATACATCTTCATCTGGAGTAAAGTTTATAACATGAACTGCCATTTTCCAAGAGATGTGAAAAAAATGTGTGTTTAGAGTGGGTATATATAAAACCTACATGAATAACGACCATTTTTTTAAACTAAATCAGGTGTAAGTTGCATGAAAATCTAGGTGATGTATCGTGGTTGCATGAACTTGAGCAAAATTTGCAAGGAAATTGAGCGTAAACAACCACTCTTCAATTTAAAGTGAAAAAGATAAAGAATTTTTTAGTAGTGTGCCCTTATCCATGTAAGGGTTTGCTTATCAATGCAGCATACCCCGTAGCAAACCCCGGCAGAAATGTCCCATTTAGCCGTCATCATGGAGTGAAATGGATAAGTTAGCCACGGCCGTCTCACTCTAGCTACTAATCAACTAATTAGAGTGCAGGGTAGGCTAGCACCACTCACTGTAGTGCCCTTCTTTCTTTTTTCATTGGCTAAGACTAGCTAGCTTAATGGCAGTGTTTAATAGACTAACATACCTGTGTGCACAACAAAATTCTCCAGAAATAGATCGAGAGACATTTCGGGGTTAGGGCTTGTTAGAGAGAGACATCTGGAGGATTGGGGTTCTTATGTTAGCTGCTGAGAGGAAGGGATGGCGGCAAGAGCAATCACGAACAAAGTTTATTTAAAACCTCGAGGATTATTATCGCTGAGTAATCGTGTTTATGTATCCCCTGAAAGAACAACAACTACTAGACCTTCGTCTCCAGCCGTAACAACAAAACATATGGGTTCTTCTGTTAGCTGGGGTGAAGAGCGTCTAGTTGTGGAGGTGTTGAGTGTTTGGGGTAATACATGGGCTACTGAAGTTTGATGTTGAAACTGAAGTCTTCAAGCGTATTCCAGATTTCCAGTTCCTGAAATTGAAGAGTTCATGGATTCTGCACGACACATTCGGTCAATGCTGATGAAAGTCAATGAGAAAGTAACTATATTAACAAGTACTTCGTGTGAAGAAACTTCTATTTTGTGCACATGTCATCCTCAATTTGAATCCCAACAGTTGGACAGAAGAGAAGGCCTTGGTACCTTACACTTATGTATGTCCAGGTTATTCCGCTGAAGCTCTTGCCAGGACAAATCTCATCTTCATCCAATCAGATCGTCGTATGGAGCACTATAATCGGAAAGACGAACGCAATTCCTATCTTTTAAGATCCCAATTACGTTCCAGTCCAAAGACTTTCAAGAGGTTTAGGATCAAAGGAATTTCCTCCATTTCAGAACATTGTACTGAATGTGCAACTTTGGTAGAATATCTTGTCTGTTCAGAAGAAACTGCAACACCAGTGTGCTGAGCCTTCAGGTTAACTGCAACAGAATACCATATGTTGGTTAACATGGTTGTATAAGCCTACCTAATACGCTATATACAGAACATGGGTCTGAAACAAAAGATAAACTGAGAATGAACGATTTACTTGTTTAAAAGATAAACTGCGCAATTGGTAAAGTAAATTTCAAAGAGAACTAAGAGGTTGTGGCGTCATGCTAAGAGAACACAGAAAGAACCATTACTACCAAATTCATAAACTGGGGTTGTACTGGAGGAGGATATCAGTATTTACAAAGGTATATATGATTCCACCAACTCTAACTGTCCTAGTTTTCCTACCCCAATACTACTTGTAACTTACTGCTGACCAAAACAAAATAACCCAAACTACTAACCCATTTATTACCTATGATTATCATTTTAAAACCGAATCAAGATGTTTTCGTGACATCTTCATGAAACACGCGAGCGCATAATCAAATAGTGGGGATCCCGGTTGAAGCCTACAAATACGTTTAATCCCCATCTGTTCAGTACACTTGGCATTTGGACCTTCTAGCCAACCCACCACAAATATACAGGAACAACTGTCTTCTCCTCCTTTGCGTGTGTGAGGTTCACGTTCTATCTGTTGTCAAACACCATATAACATCAAATAACATTCAGACAAAATCAAATTGACAATAGCATTTCCTAGGTGTATAATGTAATTAATGTTTTCTATGTCCTCATCACACCGCCCACCACCACCACCACTGACATGACACCAAAATCTAAACCCTGAATGACAAAAGAATTTGCACTAAAACCACCCAATTAAGAATCAGCCACTGTGTCGAACCGCCGATTCAATAACATGCAGTCAGATAAAACATGCAACTAAAAGTAAAACCCTGAATCAAAACATAAATTGCCCGTTATCACATAAATCAAGAACTGAATCAGCCACTAACTCACCCAGCGATTCGATAACACTCACTAACTCACCACCACCAATAAACCCTAACTTTAACCACATACACATACAATGAAATGAAACAAAGAAAATGAAAGTAGTTAAAAGCACTTTACAACAAACTAGTGATAGAGTCAACTCACCGATTCAATGACACCATTGTAGAACTTATGATCATTTTCACTTTCTTCAAGTACTGCACAGACACCCGATCCACGTCTCAAATCATAACACTCTCCATCTTGTACCTGAACACAAGCTGGCCGAAACCTGTTTAAAAACTGATCCAACTCATTCACACTTTTGAAATCCTTGATATTGAACTTCTCATCATCTTCTTCATCAAACCCAGAGAATTTCACAGTAAGAACGGTGCTTTGCTTGCTTAAAACGAGTCTATCCACTGTATACCAAGCATCATCGTGGATTGAGCGGAAATCTAAGAGTTGGTTTTGATTCGTTTTTCCCATTATTATTTTTTTTTGCTTCTTTGGAACCCCTAGATATTTTTGCTTCTGCAGAGAGAGAAGAATGGGTAAAAGTAAGAAGATAGTTGTATACAGTAGAACTCTTCAGACAAGACAAATGTCCAAATAAGAGTAAAATACTCTTAACCTACACCACAATACTTGGTATCCTACACCGCATCACATGACTGATTTGACATTATGACTTGTGAGAAAAGGGAATATGATTATGGAAAATGTGATTTTTTATTTATTTAGAAAAAATAAATAAAAATTTCCCAATGGCGAAGATATTTCAACATAGCTGATGGGGTGTCAGATTCGGGCGTGTTATTAATGCCTAAACTATGACACTAATTTGATCATTAAGCTTAAGAATCTGGACCTTGGCAAGGAATTTTTTCCCCAAGTAAATGAAAACTAAAAAGCCCTCTGCATGAAGAATCATCTCATCACATGGGAGTCAGTATGACCAAATCATTGTTATATGTCAATGTCATCATCACTAGCTCTTCTTGACTACTTCAAGACCTTGACTATGTCTTTCTTCTAACCACTCCCATCGCAACCACTATAAATTACAAACTACAGTGCAGCAGGCTAAGGCAGAACCACTCTCATTGCAGTGCGCATTCTTTTCTTCGTTTGCTTTCAGTATTGCTAAGACTAGCTAGCCTAATGGCAGTGTTCAATAATCTCTTTGTTTTACTTTGGGTTTTTCTCGCATTTGCTTCTTCCATATCTAGTAACTACTTTTTCACTCAAGCTTGTTTCAGTACTGATCATGGTGGTGCTGCTCTCCAAATCGGTGCTTACTACCATACTTGCCCTGATGTTGAACGTATCATTTACTCAAAGGTTGAGGAAGCTGTGATGAACGAACCACGAATGGCTGCTTCGCTACTTCGTCTCCATTTCCATGATTGTTTTGTTAATGTTAGTTCTTCATCCTTCAGATAATATCTTGCGTCTCTATTTCTCTGTGAATAGCAGTACATCATCCTTCAAATTAATATTAACATATATCTTGCATCTCTAAGTGTTGATGTTGTATATTTTGTTGGCTGCAGGGTTGCGATGCTTCTGTGTTGTTAGATGATACAAGTACGTTTGTTGGGGAAAAGACTGCAGTACCCAACTTGAATTCACTGAGAGGGTTTGATGTGGTTGATGCAATAAAATCTGAACTTGAATCTGTGTGCCCGGTGACTGTTTCATGTGCTGACATTCTTGCCACTGCTGCACGAGACTCCGTTGTTCTGGTAATGTGTATTAGTATATACAAAATGCTTACCATTTAAGTTACTGAGCTATAAGCTGATATTTGATAGAATGATGGTGAGGTTTTTACGCTATAACGATGTGTGTTTTGATCGCAGTCTGGTGGACCGGGATGGGATGTTCTGATGGGTAGAAAGGACAGCTTGAGTGCTAGCAAAACAGATGCCAACAACAACATTCCAGCTCCAAATTCAGATCTGAACACCCTCATCACCAAATTCCAGAATGTTGGCCTCGACTACACTGACATGGTTGCTCTGTCAGGTGATATGTTTTCCCCTTTTATCTATCTGAATTCATCAAACTCTAAAGCTAAAACTCTGTGCAACTTACCTTTTGCAGGTGCACACACCATCGGTCAAGCTAGGTGCTCGTCATTCAGCTCTTCTCTTCAGGGTCGTAGCAGCAGTAGCTCTGATGGACCAGCCCTCGACCTACAATTTGTAGCATCATTGAAGCAGCTTTGCTCCAACGCTGAAAGCAACAACAGTGCAACTCTAACAGCTCTGGACCTGGCAACACCAGCAACATTTGATAATCAGTACTTCATAAACCTCGTCTCCGGTGAGGCACTTCTGCCTTCTGATCAAGTGCTCGCTGCTGGGAATAGTCCAACTCTCGAGATTGTGGAGTCATATGCGATCGACCCACTGGCTTTCTTTGAGGACTTCAAACAGTCTATGTTAAGGATGGGAAGCTTGAGTCCACTTACCGGCGCAAATGGCCAGATCCGTCGGAACTGTAGGGTCACCAACTAATAGGCTGTTATGATTAAGAATACCATTTTATTGTTGCTAGTTCATGATGGTGTAAGTTTGAATCGGTTGTGTTAACGACCTTTATCAGCATTATTATTATCTATAATGGACAATGGTTATCTTGTTAGTTTGCTCAAGTTTTACATGGACTCAGACCACCATTTAGATATCAGACGCTCATGACTGAAAGAGTAATCATAAAGTAGCTTAGGGAAGGAAACTAAATCATCAAACATGTCAATGAGTTAGTTAGGACAAAGTTCTAGATGATATCAAAACCTCACTGAAAAGAAACTTGCTTGGTTCCTGATCATGTCTCAAAACCGCTTTAGCCACATCAAGCATAGAGAGGTCTGATTTCTTTTTTACGATGAATTCTGCAAAACCAAAAGCTCAATTAATGAATTAAGCAGTATGCCAACTTGAGTTAAATGAAACGCAACACAAGAATAGTACATACCTTTTGTCGCAACCCACTGTCATAGCTTCGTCCCCAATTTTGAGTAACAATATCTCCATTCAGATTGCTAACTGTTTTAAACAAACTTCTCCAGACAATTAATGAAACTGAATTGCATCACAAAGTCCATTCATTCGAACTAAAAAGTGAGACGTGATATGTTTCCTAAGTACAAGGTTTTCCAACCAACTCTGTAGAAGGAAGAACGAACTCTCAAACATTAAAAACAAGCAAAATTATTGTCTTTCAGAGCAGGCCAGACTTGTAGTGCCACATGCTTCTTCGACTGTGTTCGTTTTGGTCCATGCTACAATCATTCAAACAACAAAAAATTTAACCAGTTAAGCACACATGTAATCTCACATTTTCCTCAAACTCCAGCATTTATAGATCATTTTGATGGGATCTTAAACAGTAGTAAAAGAAAAAAGAGCAATGCCCTCACGCAGGATTGAACTGTGGACCTTCAGTTTACAAGACTGACGCTCTACCACTGAGCTATAAGGGCAAGCAATGGGGGCATTCCGAGAATTGAACTCGGGACCTCTCGCACCCTAAGCGAGAATCATACCACTAGACCAAATGCCCTGTTGTTGTCAACGAAGTAGAAAGAGCCAACTTTATAAGTTCCATATAGTTGGAAAGCTGCGGGATCTAATTAATAGCAATAATTACTGTAATTTGAATTGGCAAAAGAAGAAAGAAAATGGAACAGATTCAACATTCTTCCTTGAACTGCCCATTACGAGGAAGCAAATACGGTTATATATATGGAGATCTTTGGAACTTTAGATTTTCTGTGTGATAAGTTTAAAACACTTGGAAATACGGAAAGGGAGAAATTGTGCTTCTTGGCATATGGTGTAATATGCAGGAATCATATAAGGATTCTACTCGAGCAAATTGATGGGTTAATAGAATTTGTTCAAATGGAGAGAAGTCTGTCTGTTATTGGTCTATCCACACAAAGCTCTTTGAGGGTTACTCTCTTAGCACTTTGATTTGTAATTGGAATGCTGTTATTGATAACAGCTAACTGTACTATCCTCTTCATTCATCTCTTTGATGACTGAACTTTTTTTTAATCAAATTTGCCCTTCTTCTTTCAAAAAAAAGAGAAGTCTGTCTGTTTGATCTCGAATAGAGATTCTTGGCGAAGAACACAACATACATTATATGATAACATTCACGAATTCAGAATTCTAGTTCTACCAGGATATACAGGAGATGCATCGTTGTAAAAAATCAAAATTCTGACCTGGGCATTTTTGTGATGGCGGTTGTCTGGTGCTTGTGCTGGTGGCGGACGTGGTGCTTGCAGCGGAAGTGCTGGTGCTAGCAGAGGAGGTGGTGATGCTTGTGGGGGTTGTCTCATGTCTGTTATACTCTTATACCCATATGTATGACAGCAACATTAAGACCAACATTGGTACAATGACTGAAACAAACATCAACCTTAATTATGCCCCCACCTTTTTAGAACTGATCTCTCTGACTCCAAAACAAAAACAATTGAGCATGAACTGATCTCTCTTACTCAAACAGGAAGAATCCCAAAAATAATTTTACTCAAACAATTGCCTTAACAAAGACAATTTCAGGCTAAAAACAATTGCCTGGAAACAGAAGCTTTCCGCAAAACAAAAGGCACTAAGTTAATGAGTGAGAACTTACTTCTTCTTCAGTCACGTTCCTAGGAACAGATCCTCTGAAAAGAAACAAACGTAGCACCATCAGTGTTATCTGAAGAGAAAGAAGCAACGACTCAAAGAAAGAATACTCAACATAAACCCTGTTATAGTAGTCAGTGTAGCATAAAAATCAATGAAATAATTAACTTGGAGCAAACCCTCCTCTACCAGAGAAAGGAAACCCTCTTTTCTGTCCAGAAATTGGCATTTCATGACTCCCACCAGTCCAGAAATTGTCATTCCATGACTCCCACCACCAATAAAGCTACTTGCACCGCCCATTGCTTTTAACCCACCAACACTACCCAAACCGCCTTGTTAAGTACTACTTTTCAAGTGTGAGATAGAGAGTAATTGGAAGCCCCAATATGTACAACAGTAACCACCTAATTGTCTCTTAACTTTACTGCATCAACAACCCCAATCTAATATTTCAATCTTATATGGCAGAAGTCAAGTATCAAGCTAAGTAATTTAATTTGACAAACACTTCAGATAAGGAGCTAAGAATGAGCACAATGAACCTTGCGGTTCAGGAAATTCAACAAACACATAAAGTACATGGGAATTTTCTTGTAGCAGCAGACCATATTCTTCGCATGGAACCTAATTCAAAAAAGAACGAAAAGTAAAAGATATTTACAGAGATGTAAAGCGAAAATCTTGCTTCCTCGGTGTTAAACTGTCAATGGTGATTTTGTGGTAGTGCTGAAGAAGGCAGAGGATGAAATTGGTAGTGGTGGTGCTTCAATCGATAGAGAAGTGGTTTGAAGATTGAAGACGATTTCAATGAGGAGGAGGAGGGTGGTGGTGAGTATGAATCGAAATCGGAATCGGTGTATGAATTGGGAAATTGGTGGTGATGGTGTTGCTGATGATGATTGTAAGTACCATTTACTTTATAAACTAAAAGCTTTTGTCGTACACGGAGTGGACAAACCATTATAATTGGAATTACATCCTTCTAAATTTATGTGTTTGCAGTTAGAGGTCGCAGCTGTTTATTTCTTCAAAATATTTATTTGACACAAGACTACAAAAAAATTATGATCATTTTTAAATAATTTTTAATTTAATTGCACCATATAAATAACTACATAAAAGACTAGTAAATTAATAAATGCAATATTAGTAATTAAATAAATATTATAGTATTCAACTAAATATTAATTAAATATAATATAATATTAATTAAATATATTAGCATATTAATATAATATAGTATAATATTGATATATTAAAATATTAACTAAAATATTAATAATTGATAATATTAATATTAATTAATTAAATATAATATAATATTAATTTTAAACAAATCCTAAGCTAATATTAATATTAATAATATTATTTTATATATATAATATAATATAAATGTGATTTTTGAAATGAAAAAGTTATATAAATTATTATTTAAGTAAATATAATATTAATAATAGTTAAATAAAGATATTATTTTTCGATGAAAAAATAATTCATCAACAATAATAATTAATTATTTATGTAAATATAATTTTATATTTAATCGAAAATTTATTTAAATTTTTAAATAAATATTAATATTAAATAATAGTTTGTTTTGGAATTTTAAATAAAACTATTATTTTAAATTTCAACTTTAATAATTTATCAATAGTAAGATATTTTCCTTTATAAACTAAAAGGATTAGGTTTAAAATGGTCAACTTAGGGACTTTGGGTCCACTGAAGGACACCCTTCTTTCCTTCCCTTTTTACTCTTACCTCCGTGCCAAACGCACCCTTACTGTCTAAACTCTAGAGAGTCTTTTCTCTTGTAATGAAGTTACATTGGAACCGAACAAATCATCAATGATAGCTAACTCACTATTACCCCGTGGACGTAGGCTATGCCGAACCACGTTAATCATTTGTGTTGATTCGTATTTCGTTTTACTGCACTTAACTTTGTTATGACTTATGTTTACATTCCATTCAATATGTTGTTGATTTATCATCTTATTCATTTGTTTGTGATACCAAAATAATGGTGTTCACAATTTGGCGCTAGAAACAGGGAATGGGTAAAGATTTATTCTACCTATTCCAATTCCAGATTTGCTTTTCAAGCTTTTTTCTAAACTTTCCGAAACTGATTAGCTCCACCAAGTCTGTTGTTTGCAGATCCGTATCATCTTTTTATATTGGTGTAACCCCTCATTTTTCCTGAATCTCTAAAAGGGGTCTTCACCTTTTCGATGGATTTTATCCAAAAATAGCTTTTGGCTGATGTTTACTTAAATGTATCGCATTTTCAAAACCTTTTCGATGGTCTTCACCCCTCAGTATTGCTTTATTCCTGTGTATGGAATGATTCTTGTGGTGCTAAAACGTTACACAGACTTATGAAATTTGTATTCAGTTTTTTAACAAAAAATAGCTTTATTCCTGTGTATTCAGATTTGTATTCTTGAGGTGCTTCTTAACAAAAAAAATAAAAAAATATATACGAGCTTTGTATTCAGTTTTTGAACACACCTTTGACCTGTTTGAGAATATGGTTCAATGAACCATCACGTTTAGATTTCTTTTCTGCCTACGGAAGACTCTCTTTGATTTTCATCCTGATGGACTACTCCTTCATTTTGCAACCAGTTTGTTTTCCAAGTATTTTTTATGTGCAGGGACTAAATACAATGAGGCAACTCCGACAATGGTGGTGCAAAGTACAACGATGATAACCCAAACTCCAGCCCCGACGCCAATAACCCGTAGTAGATAGTGTTATTCGATGTTGTACACAAGTTTTTGGAACCATTCAATGGTTGGGTGAGGCAGCTGCCAAAGTTATGGATCAAGCCAATAAAGTTGTTGAACACACACTGGTGTCTTTGCCACTAGGAGAGGAGATCATGCAATTCCAGTTGGAGATGACACCAACAATAAAACAAAAGAGCAACGATGCAGTGACGATCATGCAACCGCGAACATGAAGCATCCCCGGAAGGAGCTAACAAGATAAGGCTTCGATCAAAAGACCGACGCCAAAGGTGTAAAGCCGAACGACGATACAGAGCTTAATGCTTATGATCTAGCTGACCAAGTACTCTAAGCAACACTCCAATAACGAAGAGCAAAGATTTGCTTCAACCCAACCCAAAGTCGCAGTACAGCCGCTATGCAAAAGCAGCGTAACCAGGATCAAGTCTGACGACGATGCAAAGTCCTGGGATGATGGTGCAGAGCCTTGCAACAATGGTGCAATGCGGAACACGAGGATGGTACCAAGCACAAGGATGAAGCTCAAAGCAACGATGCTGATAGTACCTGGAAGTGTAGTTCGTGGGTGATGCTACGATGTCCAAAGCCTTACAACGACAATTCAAAATCCAGTAGGGGTTACCCCAAAGACGCAAGTACATTGATATAAGTCCCAGGACTGATATCAAAAACGGAGACCCACAAAGCCTGTTCATATGGACATAGCTGATGCAGACAAAGATCCCTGTACGCGTGTGCAACTCCATTCCGCGGACAAAGATGAACGAAGACGCACACGAAGCTTCATAGCGAAGCTTACTTCATAACTAAAGATGCAAGAACGTTGGCAATAACGAAGGAACTCAAAAGCTTGGTCCGTGCATATATAAGTGTCATGTAAGCACATCCAAAGTCGGACGCCGAAGATACAACCCATACCCAGCACATTGCTACAAAGGACGGTGCCTATAGGGCAAAGTCCTGAGACGAGGAGCCAATTTTGACGACGATAACATCTCTGCTAGACCCCAAGTGCAACACGATGTTGTTGCTGCTAAAGCTGCCAAAGCCAGAGTACGAAGTTAGTACCACTTCACTGACGATGGAAAGCCATGCAAGTCATGTCAACCAAAGTTCGATTTTCAAGTTACAAAGCCCAACGGAGAGGAGGGCACAAAGTCTAACCGCAAGAGGGAAAGCACGAAGTTTACCAAAGTGCTAAAAGGTACAAGAGACTCAGGAACAGATACGCAGATGCAAGCCTCATTCCCGCAGCTAAACCTCCAAAGCATCAAATCCGCTGCTCAGGTCACTCCCCGAAGTGTTATTTCCGCTGCTCAGTTTCCAATTCTCAACTCCAACTCCGAAGCCCAATGCTCACTCCCCCGAAGTGTTAGTTCCGCTGCTCCGAAGCTCAACTCCGCTGCTCCGAAGCTCAATACCGCAGATTCAATTCCGTAGTTCCATCTCTGGATCACGCAGCTGATAGCGAAAGCTTCAAGATACGAAGCTTAACTATCCCACTGCCCAGCATAATTCCGAAGATAAAGCATCAGTCCTCCACTTCGAAGATACATGCACCCGACGTGCAGATACGTTGGAATATAAACCAAGTTTTTCCGTCTATCTTTTGCAGGTCTATGACCAACAGAAGATTTGAACCAGCATTGATAATGCAAAGTTTGGTGACGATAACCTTCGAAGAGCAAAGGCTTTGCTTCTATAATTAAAAATCCGGTGAAGGTGAAACAAAGGCGTACACAAGTTGATATACAAAGTCTCAAGACAATGTGCCAAAGTTGGAGGTCGCGGCCACCTCAAGCTCAATGTGTCCCCCTCCACCTCGATGACTCCTCATCTCCAACATGGCAGACAAAGCAAAGTCAGGCGAGGATACAAGCTTATACGCAGATGAACCAAAGGGGGAGGCCGACGATGACGATGCCAAAGTTTCTGTAAAGATGGCGGAATACAAGGCTTTGCTCCAACTTCGAAGGTTCCGCTGACAAAGTTTTCAACAACACGACATTAATATTGGACGATTCAAAACCCGCAGATGACGATGTAAGCCAGGAAAAAATGAGCTAAAGCACCAATGGTGTAAAGTCCTTTGATGATCATGACCAATCCAATGGCGTTGTATCTGTGATCCCCATCGTAGCTTTGGTCCCATGACCAGATGACTCCAAGTCTTGTTTACTTCGTACTTCCACCATGCAACTCAAATCCTGAATGCCACGACGAAGGGGCAGTACTGAAAGGATAAAGACAATGCACGAACCATACAACCACAACTCGCAAGGGATGGCACATGGAGCTCAAACCAAATGATGGACGATGCAGCTTCAGCCCTCAATGGTACAAGGACGACATGGATGACACAGTTCCGTGGCGATCATTCCCATCTTTATGATCCCAAGTCCATAACGATGCTGAACATACCTAAAGTACAGTTGGTCCGACGATGCTACAGGACGATATCAAATTGCTAGCTATTTGTTGCTTTGAGCTAAAAATGGGCAAGCCCGGCGTTGCTGATACATGATGGGGAAAGCCATATGAAGAAGATGTAGCATGACCCCTTATAACTCCGAAGAGTGAATCGAAGCCTCAATTCCGAAGCTCAATCCCGCAGCTCAATTCGACTCTGAAGCTTCAGTCCCGCTCCAACTCCGAAGAGTGAACCGAAGCCTCAATCCGAGGCGGAATCCGAAGCCTCAATCCGAAGTGGAATCCGAAGCCTCAGTTCCGAAGCTCAATCCCACAGTTCAGGTTCAGGTTCAGGTTCAACCCCCCATACTCAATGCCGTAGTTCTATCTCCGTTCGTGAACACCATTATTTTGAGGGCAAAGAACATTAGTAGTTCTACTAACACGAACATTAGTAGCACGAACATTATGAGGGCAATGAACCAATGACGTAGTTCTATCTCCGTGGTCCTATCATGCTTCATGAAGAAACAAAGATATGAGGTCTGATGCCAAAGAACGAAGGTGAGCCCGCATACAAAGTGACCCATAGTCTAAAGTTCGGCTACGATGATATAGCCCTGCTACGATGCCGCAGCTCAGCTTCAAGATGGACTGCAAAGTTAAAGTACCAGTGGAGGCAACTAGAAGAGTAAAAGCTCAAGGACGATGGCCCGTTCCTGAGATGAAGCCACTTCAACACGATACCGCTGCTGTTGGACTCAAAGTACAGAACTTTGATATTGTTTGATCAACACGATGCTGTACTGATGATCCAAGTAAATCCAACGATGTCGCTGTTAGATTCAAAGTACGACGATAAAGCTTCTGTTCTCGACTACAATGATGTTCAAGGTTCCATCCCAATGATGTAACTACCCTTCATACTTGGATTCCAATGATGTCTCGGTGCCCATCTCAATTCCGAAGATGCAAAGTCAATAAACGATGAAGATGCAAAGTAGACGGAAATGATGCAAAATCAAGACACGATAATCCAATGCTGACCAGCTCGATCCCAGATGCACGTCCGTTCAAGAGGAAAGAAGTGATGTATACATGCATTTAAAGCTACGAAGGAAAGAAGCCCAAAGCACAATTCATCCTATATCCAGATGATTCGTAAAGGCCGAAGACAATCCAATGAATGTCAACTATGAGACCAAGTCTTGCTGAGATGACCCAATTACGAAGAGCTAAAGTCCTTCTACGAAGACGATGAGACCAAGTCTTGCTACGACGATCCACAACGATGATCTTTGATGACGAAGACCCTCAAAGATCAGTTCATATGGTACCCATGTTCATCCTGATGATTGCTCCAAGTCTGATGCAATCCGAAGCCCGATACAGTGCCAGCCTAATGTTGTACATCCATACAATGACAACAATGAAAGCTGCCCAACGCTCATATTTTCTAAAAGCTTCAACAAAGGAGTAACGATGATAGACCCCCCACTCCAATGAACTATTTGTTTAATATTTTGCAAGTACTAGCACTACATAGCTCAGATCGAATTCAAAGTTGCAGTACAGCCGCTATGAAGACGCAGCGTAGCCCGACTCAAGAACGGTGATGCTGATAATTCAAAGTGCGATAATGTTTAAACCGACGACGAAGATTCAACCAACCCGAGGATCTAAAGCTCCGATGATGCAAAGTTCTGCCATAATGGACCAAACTCCATAAAAAACGATGATATAAAATCTGGCGGTGACTGTACAAAGTTCGAAGAATCCAACAACGAAGGTCAGTACCTTCCCTAGATAACAATGAAGATGGCTCACATGCACAACGTACCCGCAAAGACATCACAACGACAGTTACTTTTGCTTTCGCAAGCTTCGACAACCAGCTTCCAAAACCAAAAGGGGGCATACATACATCACACCCAACCAAATAATTTGCAAATACTTATACTCCTTATATTTTATTTATATTGGTAGATATTTTTATGCACACGTCATACTTTTTGCAAAACTCGATGCATGTCTTGCAAACTACATACATTTTCATAAAACGGATAAACCGGGGCAAGCACCACCGGTCTCTTACCCTCATATTGGGTAAAGCGTTCACACGCAATCTCTCCGGACTCCCTTGTAAGCGCCTATGAGTGTAGGACCATGGGGATGACATCCGACAGAGAGATGCCCAATCAATTTTTGGACACGTGGGTTGATAGAATGAGCATGCTGGCCAAAAGCATCTCAACCACGCTGCCTAAACCCCCACCGTTCGGGAATCCTCTGGCCCAGGATTAGCCAACGGGGTGACAGGTCTCAAGACGTTCACGAAGGTACATACATCTTCGGGTTCGCATTTCAAACACTCATCCCACACATACACGTGGACTTCAGCAAAAACCAATGGTCTGATCCACTCCAGAGGAGACATAATCCTGCAATGAACGGGGCAAGCTTACAACCAAGTTCTGGGAAGCACCTATCAATCACAAAGGAGACGCCTCAGAACTTCGGTAAATAATAGGGGCAAGTATTAATACTTCTGTATAGCATATTCTTTACTAAAATTATTCTACAATTAAGGACTCTTACTGATAGTAAGGGCACACTCGAGATGCCTGGTACTATTACAGGTATTGGTACGCACGTACAAATCTGCGTCCAATGACACCTCACAATAAACCCATCTCGATAACCCTCTTGAATTTGAGTCCCCGATTGACTTATGCTTGTGCACTACATGCTATAATACACATTCTTTAAAACAAGATCAATTGGATGGCGAGTTCCATTCATCTAGTTATCATCTCCGTTCATGACATATTAAGGGGCAATACTTCCTATTAAAGGTGAAGAGTGGTATTCCTCATTGCCTCATACTTCTAATTGGTCATACTTCATATTTACTTCTAACTAGTTATGGTCGTACTTCATACTTATTATTTGGGTATATTTCATACTCTATTGGTCACGCTTCATACTTCTCATACCAAGAGTTCTACTTCAACAAGCGATATTTATTACTTATGGTATTCTAGTACTTCGTACGTCTCCAAGGATTGATAATTTTGTATTGTTTATACTTCTTATGTGAAGTGTGCTTCCCCTGTTACTTCTTACTTCCAGTAGTTCATATGATTCTTATACGAAGAAACTTGCTCGAGAACAGATACTTCTTATTTCTCATACTCCATGCTTCTTATCGAATAATGCTATAACACTTCAAAATTACTCATACATCATAACGAAGATCAAAAAGCCTGATCACAACGCATCACCCGAGGATGTTGTGGTAACCAAAAAGCCTGATCACAGTCCACGGGTACAGCTCCATTCCGCACATGAAGATCAAGGTAGTAGATAAGAATGTGGCTCAAACATCGCAGACGAAGCTTCTCACATCAGCTGGAGCAATAGACTATCTATTCGAGTAGATAATACTTTTGATCAATATAATCCGCGGATGCATGTCCATTCCACAGATGAAGATAAATATAGTCCGCGGATGCTTCAGAATTTCTCATACTTCGGAATTTCTCATACTTCATGCATTCTTACCTAAGAATGCTTCTTATTCCTTATACCTCATACATTATTATCGAAGAATGCTTCGTCAATAAGTAATTACTTCGTTGTTCTGTCATTATACTTATGACGAAGAACAAATCCAAGTATTTTTGGGTCATTTCTATCCATCATGGCAAGAGCTAGTCCAATAGCGGCGATGCAAAGTATCCATACGATGCATCAGATCCGATGCAACACCAAACAAAGACTGTGCACCGAAGCCCTACGATTCATACTCTGCTGACTTCAAATCTCAAAAATGCAGGGTTTTTCTCCAACGTAGCTGCACGTTGGGTGCATGTAAAAATATATGCCATACATGAATGCAGCCTCGACCCCCACCGTTCGGGAACCCTCTGGCCCAGGGTTAGCCGAACGGGGTGACTGGTCTCAAGACGATCCTGAAGGTACAAATCCTCGGGATTGCACGCAAACACTTCAAATCAAACACTCATCTTACCTCTGTGGCATTTGATTTTATAAATCCCCACAGTACAGGGACAAAATCAACCTTACATACACTTATTGTTTGCTATAGCTTAATTAAAGCATTTTAAGTTTATCCAACAAGTGCTCATTACTGATACCATCACTTTATAAGCTTAATTAAGCTTGCGGTTACGAAGCTTGCTTCAAAATACGAAGCCTTGATAAAAAGCCTTACGGCTACAAAGCTCCAGAACAAGGATCCTTGGTGCAAAACCTAGTACCTTTAATGAGGGAGTACGTAAACAACAATCTCAAATAACCATTAAATACATATTTTTTGATAATGATGAAGACAAAGTCCCAGCTACCTACGTGGATGTGGACAGGTCATGTTACAACGATGTACCAAAAACCGCAGCTGAAAGATATATAGTAGTACTTCCAACACGAAGCTGGTACGGGACAAGTGCACTTAACTTTGTCATGGATTCTAATTGCTCCAACAACTGAGGCTCTGTTGACGGAGGCCTTAACAATGAAGGATCTACAAACATCAAAGGGGCATGGCCGCCGACAATGCGAAGCCATGTCACAAAGGGCCATGGACGCCGACAATGCGAAGCCATGTCACGAAGCATGAAATAAGTATCAAGAACATGGTACAAGGAAAATTTCTTAAAGATTGTTTATTAACAATCCTCAAGAAAAGGGGAAAATTATAAGTACCATTTCCTGCGTCGTACACGTGGACGGCAGTTAGAGGTTGCAGCTGGACACAAGACTACAACATCATGCACCATATCAGACCCAACACAGCTTCAATCCTAAGCTAGGGATAGAAGAGTAATCTGCCAGAAGATATTTTCCCTTTATAAACTAAAAGGATTAGGTTTAAGGGGGGACTTTTGGGTCCACGGACACCCTTCTCTTTCCTTCCCCTTTTTTACTCTTCTTACTGTCTAAACTCTAGAGAGTCTTTTCTCTTGTAATGAAGTTCCATTGGAACCGAACAAATCATCAATGATAGCTAACTCACTATTACCCCGTGGACGTAGGCTATGCCGAACCACGTTAATCATTTGTGTTGATTCGTATTTCGTTTTACTGCACTTAACTTTGTTATGACTTATGTTTACATTCCATTCAATATGTTGATTTATCATCTTATTCATTTGTTTGTGATACCAAAATAATGGTGTTCACAATGATAATAGTGGTCCCTGTTTTGAAATCCTTGACATTGAACTTCTCATCATCTTCTTTATCAAACACAAAGAATTTCACAGTAAGAAGGGTGTTTTTCTTGCTCAAAACCAGTCTATCTATTGTATACCAAGCATCATCTTAGATTGAGCGGAAATCTAAGAGTTGGGGTTGCTTTGTTTTACCCTTTTTTTTTTTTTTTTTGAAATCCCTAGAAATTTCTTCTGCAGAGAGAAAAGAGAAGAAAGAAGGAAAAGTAATAATGGTGGAGGAGAGGAAGATGACAATTGTATACAGCAGCACACTTCAGAGATCAGACTTCAGACAGACAAATGTCCAAATAAGAATATAACACTCTTAACCTACACCACTGTAAACGTTATCCTACACCGCATCAGAGAACTGATACGAGAAAAAGGGATGATTATGTGAAGTGTGATTTTATAAAAGTGGACAAGATTACTTCAGATTAATCGTGTCACCTGACGGGTACTTGTGTGTCATCTCCAGAGTCCCTTTAATGTATATTAAAAATGACACTAATTGTGGCAATGGAGTATTGAATTTATCATTCGGTAACATGACTGTGGAACTGAATGTCTTTCGTGTAAGCCAACAACCTATGGATACTGATGATAATGAACTGCATGAAGTTGACATGATTGAGAGTCTAATCCAAGACTCATTGCTTGACATTTTGTCTGTGGATCCTTTGCAAGCATGTGTAGATAATTTTGACTTGGATATCTTCCATTCTGAGTACATTAGTGAAGTACACTCTTTACTTGAATCTGTGCCACCCATGGTTTCTAAATGGCAGACTGCAGCGGAACCACTTCCACTCTCTGATTCCAAATCTTCCCCATCTCTTGTCGAACCACCTACGCTTGATTTGAAGCCATTGCCTAATACTTTGAAATATGCATTCTTAGGTTCTTATGATACTTTGCATGTTATTATTGCATCATGTTTAGACATAGAACAAGATAGTAAACTTCTAGAAGTGATTAAATAGCATAAAGAGGCCTTAGGTTGGACCATCTCAGACCTTAAAGGTATAAGTCCCATAATTTACATGCATCATACTATAAATCTTGAAGAAAATACTAAACCATCTAGGGAAATGCAAATGAGACTTAATCCCAACATGAGAGATGTTGTTAAAGGTGAGATTCTGAAATTGCTTGATGTGGGTATCATATACCCAATTCCAGATAGCCAGTGGGCCAGTCCCATTCAAGTTGTACCCAAAAAGTCTGGCATTACTATAGTTCAAAATGAACTAATCGAGATAGTCCCCACTCGTGTAACCACAAGGTGGCGAGTATGCATTGACTATAGGAAGTTGAACAAATTAACAAGGAAAGATCACTTTCCTCTTCCTTTCATGGACCAAATGTTAGAAAGGTTGTCAAGACACGGTCACTTTTGTTTCTTAGATGGATATTCAGGTTACAACCAGATTCACATATATTGTAGGTACTGAATATCTCAAGATTATTGGGTTACGAACATAGTAACAAATACAAGAGAAAAGTGTTACAAGATAGTGCGATAATAGAAGAAGCACAGAGAAGTATAAAGAGTTTACGAACATAAAATAGATTTACGAATATAAGTTGCGAAACTTCGCAAGCTAAATACAGTTGTACAAATTTCACTATAAATAGTAGTTCAAATGTTAAATTTAGGAGGTTCTTTTAGTGAGTGTAAGGAAAAATCTTAGGAGAGAGAACAGAGAAAGTTGTAACTGTTCCAATCCATTGATATATTTCATTGTAATTAATTGAGAGCATTAATAAAAATTGTCATTCTTCATCAAGAACATCTTAGAGTTTTATGAATTTTACTGAGGGTGTAGTTGTAAGATTTCTTGCAACTACATAATTGGCTCTAGAAACAGGGACTGAAAATTGTTATAGCAGAAATTTTAAGGAGTTTTGAAAACCTGAAATGGCTAGAAGAAGAAATACATCAGAACCATTGACTGCAGTAAGAAGAAGTGTAAGACTCGCAGGTGGAGAAGCAAACATAACATGAGAATCTAGTAGGAGAAGGATCAATCGAAGAAATCAAGTTCAACAAACATCAATAACACAAGGAAGAGTAATAGATCATGATCGAGTAAGTATACACACTTGGAGAACTGATACACCAGCAGAAACATATAGAGAACCGCAAATTAGAGAAAATGGGAGATTGATGGGAGGAACAATTCGTGAAAGAGAAATGGAGATAGTAGAAACATTAAGACAAGAAGTTCAAGAAGAACGAAGGTTAGAAGATGAAGAACGTGCCATTCTAACAAGACAGAATCAAGAATTAAGAAGGGAAAATGAGATGTTACAAAGGAGGAAATATCAAAGTGTTGTGAGATCAAGTGTTAGACCAGAGAGAGAAGAACAAAATTCGCCAACAGTCAATAGTGAAAGTGCTATGCAAGAACAAGCACATAATCAGGTTGAAAGAAATCGAGAGAATCGCTTCATTTTAGTACCAAATAACGAACAAAACGTGGAGAATTTACGAACAGAGCCATTTCCAAGGGAAAATAATCAGAATGGCGAAGAAAATCAAGAGGAAGAGCGGCAACTCATGGAAGAAATTTAGAGACAACAAGCTATGCATCAAAAAAATTACGAGGATGGAGTAAGAAGACATGAACAGGCTCGCAACAATCAAAATCTTGAGTATGGTAGAATTCGGAGGAGGATTAGAAATCAACGAGCAGAAATAGCAAGGAATGAGCCAAATCTTCGAATCAGAGTTCAAGAAAATCAGGAAGAGATAAATCACAGAATAAGGAGAAATGGAGAAGAAGAAGTTCCTAATAATCACATGAGAAGGATGAGGAGAATAGAGATGGAAGAACAAGAATTTCAAGATGCTTTGCAACAAAACAATTGTGACAACCTGGAAAGAAGATATATGCAAAATTGTACAAATGGAAACATTAATGAAGAATATGATAGAATACGAAGGATCGCAAGATAAGAAATGCAAGAACGTAGAAGAAGAGAGGCTGCGTTGAAGAGACCAATGGATGAGAATTCTGAAGCAAATGAACGGATCCTTCAAGAATTAGCGGAAATGAGAGGAATGATAAATAGCAGAGGAGGAGGAGATAGAAGGCAATTAGATGAAGCAATAGAAGAAGCTGCGAGGACACCTTTTTCTAGAGAAGTACAATTGGGAGGGATTCCACCAAAATGCAATCTGCCTATATTAACCAACATCTTTGACGGACTTCGTGTGCTATTCAACACATTAAAGCATATGTAAGATGTATGTTACAATGGGAGAATCACAATGTTGTATTATGCAAGTACTTCGCATCAAGATTAACAGGAGAAGCTCTGAAATAGTTCGAAGGACTTCCGAAGAACACAATTACATCATTTAATCATCTACAAGTAACTTTCTTAGGAGCATATATCACAAATCATTCCTCGCGACTTGGTATTGAAGATGTGTTTGGTTTAAAACAAAGAATTGGTGAGAGTTTGAAGCACTTGGTAAGGAGATGGAAAACTATGTGCAGTGACATGGCAGGGCGTGTGGATGAGAGATACTTGATTTTGTCTTTCGTAAATGCGATGTTCGCAACTGAGCAATTATATGTTCAAATCTTTAGAAGAAAGAATTCCATTATGATGACAGAGTTGCGAGAGTTACAAGAGGAGTACATTACATTAGAAGAAAAGCAAAACAATATGGAATCATATCCAGTGACAAACACCAACGCTCAAGATACAGGAGCAAACTTGCTTCCTAAAATAGTCAATGTCGCAGCAGGTACTTCGTAGACATCTTCACAAACATCTTCGCAGATATCAGAAGAAAAGAAAATTGACAATGGTCAACCAAAGATAGTAGCAATGAGTATCAAGGATCAAAAAGAGTATGATAGAGAAAGGAATTTCTACAGCAGAGGAGGAAATAACCAGATACCAAGATTATATCACCAACAGGAAAATTATGGAGGACAAAGGCAGAATTATTTTGGACAAGGGAATCAAAGACAAAACTATAACAATGGTCAGGGAAGTCAAAGAATGATAAGAGAAGAAATAAAGATGCCACCTTTGAATACAAGCGTAGAGAAGATATGGCAAGCAATCATCTTGATGGAGAATGTACCAACACCATGGAACATGGGAAAAGAACCACCAATGGGTCCAAGAAGTCATAAATTTTGCGTGTACCATCACTTTCATGGGCATTCTACAAATAATTGCAATAATATCAAAAGGATTATCTTATGAATGATTGATCAAGGTAAGTTAGACCACTTTTTACTCAAGCAGGCACAGTCGCAACAACTACCGCAGGCTCCAGTGATAACTCGCATGGTGAACACAATACAAGAAAAGGGGAAGGAAATCTTACACATAGAAGTGGGACCAAAATCAAGGAATGTCTTCTGCAATTCTATTGTTCACTCATATAAAACCATAGAAGATTTTCATGATAATGTATTAAGCAGGGTATATGCGAGAGATGGTGAAGGAAGGGAAATAATGAACATCGCAAAAATTTCACGACTTGAAGATTGGCAGAAGCGTGAAATTTCTTTTGAAGCCACATAAATTCCTGAAGGTTTCGAAGTACATGATAATCCATTGGTATTAAGATTGGAAATTTTTCCGAATATGGGAGAAAGCGAAGATGATACATACGAAGAATCTTTTGGTCTTAATAGAATCTTAATTGATACTGGAAGTTCTGTCAATATTCTTTTTTATACTGCTTACAAAAATATGGGGGGAAAAGACGCAGATCTAATACCTTCTACTTACAGGATTTATGTCTTTAATGGAACTGCTAATAAACCTAAGGGAGAAGTAAGCATGCGAATTCCCTTAAGTGGGATGTGAACTGAAATTCGGTTATGTGTTGTTGATGTCGAATCACCATACAATGCTTTAATAGGGAGACCTTGGCTTCATGGGATTCTAGGCGTAGCTTCAACTCTTCATCAATGCATAAAATTTCCTCATCAAAAAGGTATTGGAGTTATCAAGGGTGATTGGGCAGAAGGAAAGAAATGTTACGATATAGAAGTAGAGGTCTGCGAAGGAAAAATTGTTGAGAAGGAAAGATGGAGAAAAATAGCAAAGGCTGCAAAAAGAAGCGAAAATTTAATGGCAGAGGATTAAGGCACGAAGGAATAAAGTTACGATGTTAAGCATGCAAGAAATTTACGATGATAGAAAACGGATATGACTTGCGAAGTAAAGAGAATGAAGAAAAAAGGTAATGAAACAAAAAGGTAATCAATATACTTGTTCACAACGTATAATGAAATGTATTTTGAAAAACAAGAAGATGAAATGAGATATTTCGCAACATGAAATATGAATTTTAAATATAAACGATTTATTGCGATCAAATTTCATTAATAGAAAGACGCAAAAATTTACTTGCGATCAGCTTTCATAAAAGAAAGACGCAAACTGTGATCATCTTTCAAAAAAGAAAGAAAGCCGCAGAAATTTTACACAGGCAAACCTTTGTGGCGTATACCCTAGTTCGCGAAGCAACATTTCGCAAGAGGCAAAGTCCTAAAGTACGTCATTTAAGGGGGTACCTATAAGCATGTCTCAAGGAAACCGGAACACCACCAAGGAACCTGAGTACATGGACATTACGGGGTACATAACCCAAAAGCGGGGTACCTATCCGGGTTAGACACCTTGGATTCTCAACCTAATCTTGCGATGTAACATGATTTAGGTTGGGCGACTAAGGCATACTGTCTTTCCCAAGAAGTGCAGAAAACGATCAAGGCGCCAAGGTACACGGTTGAGTCAAGAGTGCCGGATGGGTTTGAAGCACATCTGCCATTCTTGACAAGTCTTGGCAAATGATGCACTTGGCCCAAAGATACCCCATAGGGTGCAACCTCGTAACTATAAGCCCTATAGGCAAAAAGGATAAGAGGTTGCGATCAAAAGCTGGTTGTTGACATAACCGGATGGGAAGAGATAACCTTGTATGGTCGATGTACGCTTCCTTGAAAGGGAAACCAAGGGGAAGATAAAGGGCAGCACCCTCCATTAGGGAGCTGATACGTGCTATAAGACGCAAATGTCATGAGGCTTTTTGTTCGCAAGAACATAAAGGCTTGTCATATTTGTGCAACAATCTAATTTCTGCGAGCCTTCTAAAAAAAAAAAAAGAACTCGCAGAACATAACAAAGAAGTTAAGATGAGATCAATGGGTTTTTACATGAAAGTGTAAAAACGTCCTGCGATTTCCTCGCAAGACGATAATGTCATGGGGCTTTATGTTCGCAAGAATATTTAGGCATGTCATATTATCACATGAAAAATATCCTGAAGAGGCTATAATACTAAGAGAAATGATAAGGCAAGATCAATGGGTCTCTACATGCAAATGTAAGGACGTCCTGCGATTTTGTCGCAAAAAGAAAGAAACGTGGCTAAATAAGACCTTTACTTAGGAAGGCATACTAAGACCAAAGAAACTAATAAAGTCAATTCCATTAATACCATTGGAGAATCTTTATATATTTTCAACAACAATATACATCAAGAATTCCTAACAAAAAAGGAATTTTTATTCGTAAGCTAGGACGGATATTTCATACCAATTAAATTTTACGAAGATTGAATACTTCTTATACTTCTTCAAGGATGTCTCATACTTCAAATACTTCTTAAAATATATCTCATACTTCAAATACTTCTTCAAGGATATGTCATACTACTTTTACTTCTTCAAGGATGTTTCATAATTCTTCAAGGATGTTTCATACTTTTTATACTTCAAGGGGAAAATTTCTTGTTTACTTCGCAACAATCAGAAACTTCGCAACTTAAAATGAGGCAGATATTCTAATACTTACAACAAGAATTGATCACCTGAAGATCAATAATAAGGGGAAAAGGAATACTAAGCTAGGTCTTCAAAATATATTATTTCTCTTCATATGATCAAGTTATGCAAATAAGGAAAGCATTCAAGTAAAGAAAGATCAACTCATCATCGCAAAATTAAGACATTGGTATTAATCAAGAAATTGTTGGTTGATTAAAAGTGCAGAAAAGAAGAAACTATTGTACCCAAGCAGACAAGACAAAGAGAACTGAAGTAAATATACAGGAAGGAACAAAGTTACTTTGCGGGAGATTTATCTTCATCAAAATGATCTTCTCTTTCTTCTTCGGAGATATAATCTTCAGCTTCATTGGAATGAGGACTGGATGGGAGTCTCTTCCTCTTCCTCGTAGAAACGCTATCTTTAAGTTTTCCCTTTCCTTTGCGAAGAGCGTCATATTGACTGCTAGAAGTCTCAGTATTCTTCGCAGAGCGAAGTGTTCTTTGTCTCGCAGTTAATACTTCAGAAGAAGTCGAATTCTTGTTCCCACTCACAACAGCTTCAGGGATATCAGGAAGAATCTACAAATTCAAATAAGGATAAGAAACAGAGGCAACAATATATTGTTTAAAATGCATATAAGAATGTTTCTTACCTCATTTGAAAATAATTGGAAAGCCTCACGAATATTGGATTTCCCAGTTTTAAGGTAACTTTCTTTGAGTTCATTCACCTGGCAAATATTGCAAAGGAATTAATAAAATAAAATAAAATAATCAGAAGATAAGGAGATGGAGATACATACATCTTTATCTTTACTGGGCCAAGAAAAGACCCAAGGTTGGTAATTACATTCACGAAGATTCACAGGAAGATCTACTATCCCAGAGATGTAAGAACCCGATAATGCTAGAGGATAATTGTACCAATCTTCATCATGAGAACGACGAGGGGTCTGATTATTTCCAGAAGCATAATCAATATCGTGCATAAGAAGATCCTCTTCTGCAACATCAGTTTTGCGATAAATACGAACACCCCAACGCTTGTCTTCCTTCTTCGCAGGAATTAATGTGTAATTCTTAAAGAAATTCTCGACTGTATAATTTGCAGCGATGATCTCTACATCTCTAAATGCAGGTTTCCTAAGCTCAATTGGGTATAAAGATTTTCCAGTAGAAGCACGAGTTGCGAACTCAACCAGGATGCGAATGCAATCCCCAGTCAATTGATAGATGGCTCGTGAGAAATTGGGGTGAGAGATAATCTCATAGAATAAAGGAAAATTTACATCATAAAGAGGAAGAGGAAGACCTGCGAGGATTTGGCCTCGTAATATTAAAACTATTTTATCATCCCAATGGAGATCAGTAAAGAGTTCCATACAGAGAGAAGATTTATTGGTATGACCATCAATCTTAGAAAGAATGAGATCTCTATCAGCAAGCTATGCGTTAAGTTGCTCTATAGTTTTCTTCTTTGGAGCCATCAGATGAAGGATTGAAAATAGAGAAGAAAATAGATAAAAGAGGAAAGAAGTAGTAGTAGAAGGAAAAAGGAGGAAATTGCAGAAGCAGAAACAGATGTAATAAGGAAGATGAAAACGATAAAAGAATAAAAGAAGAAATTAAAGATAGTATTTATAAAGAAGAGAGAGTTTGATGAAGATGGAAATTCATCAATGCGATTAGACGTGAACGGTTGAAAAGAACGGTTATGAAAGAACGTGTCGAAAATTTAATGAAAGAGAAGATACGTTTTGCGAATCTAACAGGTGACGATAACCATATTAAATTTGTGGGAATAATGGTTCTCATGACATTTATTCTTCGCAGAAATAACATGAGAAGAGGCAAGATGTAGGTACTGAATATCGCAAGATTATTGGGTTACGAACATAGTAACAAATACAAGAGAAAAGTGTTACAAGATAGTGCGATAATAGAAGAAGCACAGAGAAGTATAAAGAGTTTACGAACATAAAATAGATTTACGAATATAAGTTGCGAAACTTCGCAAGCTAAATACAGTTGTACAAATTTCACTATAAATAGTAGTTCAAATGTTAAATTTAGGAGGTTCTTTTAGTGAGTGTAAGGAAAAATCTTAGGAGAGAGAACAGAGAAAGTTGTAACTGTTCCAATCCATTGATATATTTCCTTGTAACTAATTGAGAGCATTAATAAAAATTGTCATTCTTCATCAAGAACATCTTAGAGTTTTATGAATTTTACTAAGGGTGTAGTTGTAAGATTTCTTGCAACTATATATATAGCACCCGAAGATCAACCAAAGACCACATTTACTTGTCCTCATGGTACATTCGCTTATCGACATATTCCTTTTGGGTTGTGTAGTTGCAGGAATTCCCACACTACACACTATTCAATAATTTATCAATATTTATGACATAACTTGAAGATTAAAGACACTTTTTCATTAATATGATCTTAAGGAATTTTACAAAGATCAAGAACACAAAACACTTGATAAGATTTTCTCTCTCCTAAAAATCTTCCTAACTCTCAAAAAGTCATCCCCCTCTCTGGAACTATTCATTTCCTTTATATAGGCATTTATATAGTGGATTACAGCTCATGACAGCTCATTTACAGCTAAGATTCCCTTTAATTTTGGATCTAGACTCCTGCGATAAATCGCAGGTGGCACCGCCTTAATATTTCGTAGGCTTAATCGATTCATCGCAAATTTGTCACGCTCTTCTCATGTTTCTGTCGTTTTCATCCAACATGTCATTTCTTACGTCACCTTGAGATGTTTCGCAGAACTGTTGCTTATTATTGATGTGTCGCAGATCTGTTGTTTATTTCACAGGAATATTGTTGTAACAATATTCTGATCCTACATCTTGCCTCTTATCATATCTTTTCTGCGAAGAAGATAAATATCATGAGAACTTAAGTTTCTTGATTTGCCGCAACTCCTTGTCTTTTCACATTCCCTTCATTCTGACACGTCTCTGCATCCATCGCTAAATATTCTACGCGTGTTTTTTCTCTCATTTATCCCTTGACACGTCTTTTTTCAACCGTTGAATTCTGACCATTCATGTCTTTTCTTCATTAAATGCATTGATGTTCTCGAGAATCTTCTTTCCTTATAAATATGTTCTTTGCTAATCTCCCCTATTCTTTTTACTCTCTCTTTTTTATTTTCTTCTTTACTTCTTCTCTGCAACTCTACTGTTCTTCACCTTCTTCCACAAATTCCGGATCTATTACTGTTTCAATTTTATTTCCTTATTATTCTTCATCTAAATCATCATTCCCATACTAAAAAATGGCCCCTGCTAAAAAATTAGGTCAATCCACTTTAATAAAACACCAGAAGAAACTTCAAACTTTAGGTTTTGCACCTTCTGAGATCCCTGGTCAATCTTCAGACTCTGACCTCTCCATTGATCTAGCTTCAAGATTTCCTTCTTCTAATGAGAAGATCCTTATTTCGCTAGGTCAATTAGAAGCTGGCCTTCCTATCCCTCTTTATGACCCAAAACTCCCCCTTTTTTATAAAATTATTTCTCATGCCAAACTTTCACGAGCAATCTACCAATTAAGTGGAGATTGTATTCGTCTCATTCTTGAATATGCCTCTCGTGGAGCTGGTAAAGGATCTCGTTATCCTGATTCTGCGAGACATCCTGATTTTAAAGATATCCCAATTATTCCAGCGAAATATACCGTAGAGAATTTCTTTGCGAATTATCAAGTAATTCCCATGAAGAAAGAGAGCACGTGTTGGGCAGTTCGTTTAAATAAGGATAAAAAAGTTGCGAAAGATAAAATTCTTATGTAAGATATAGATTATCATTCAAGTAAAAACCAAGGTCCACGCTTCTCAAAAGATGACAAGTGGTGCAAATTTCCTCTCCTCCTTGAAGGTCCATATATTTTTGGCACTCTTGATATTCCTGCGGATCTTTCTAATCTTGCGTCGTATCGTCCTTGGGTTTTTAATTGGCCTGAAAAGAATTCTGAGGTATATTCCGCAAAGTTTATCATTATTCGCAAATTTAGTTATATTATTCTTACTAATTATTGAAACATCTTTTATCAGATTGAAAAAATGAAGGCTAGTTATGCCAGTACTGGGAATCCCAATCTCCTACAAATTTTGAAAACCTTCACAGATGAAGTAAGAAACAATCTTCTATAATCTTTAACAATATATTGGTGCCCCTGTTTCTTATCTTTATGTGTGATTGTTTTCAAGGAAATTCCATTTGTCGCGGTGGCTGAAGCCAAAGATAAAGGCAAAAGAGTATTAACTCCAAATGAAAGTTCTGGCATTTCCCCTCGCCGCAATAAAAATCAAACCACAGACGGTCCTCCAGAGAAGAGAAGAAAAACTCAACCACTTCTTCCACTTAGAGAGACTCCTATTATCGCTGAAAAAGATAAAGAACTTGAACAAAATGATGGGGTAAAATATGACGTCACTGTGGGCACTTCAACACATTTTTCTTCCACAAGAATTAGATCTGCGATGGGTTTCTCTCAACCTGAGACTCCAATGGATCAACTATCAAATATTTTTAGGAATCCCATGCAAGGTGTTGGTGAGGATGATACCACTCGTACTTGCGATTATCTCTCAAAAATATGCGATGCTTCGATCTTGACTAATAATAAAAATCTTAAAGGAGTTTCCAGATTTATCGACTCAAGTTTTCTTCACGCGCTAACTTCGCTGGTATGCCCCTTTCCTTTATTTTTCTTGTAGTAAATTCTACATTTATCATGTGTATCGAAGATCTTTTACTTATACTCATTTTCTCCTTTCTGTCGCAGACTGCTAGAGCTTCTTTTTCTGTTGCTTCAGAATTAGAAAATAGATTATCAACATCGCAGAAAAGGCTTACTGATTCACAATCTGAATCTGCGAAACTTCGTGAAAGAAATAAACAATATGAAGCTGAAATATCCCTTCTTCGCGAAAAATGCAAGCAATTGGAAGTATCTGGAAATACTGAGCTCCTTAATAAAAACAAATCGCTTGAAGTAGAAGTTGAAGTTCTTCAACATAAATTAGTTGATAAGGAAAAGTTCTGCAAACAAGTTATTGGTATAAATCTTTTCTCTCTTTAATTAATTTTTTTTTTACTTTTCTTCATTCTTGCTATTTTATAGCTTATTTGAGCAAACCATTTTGTAGATGCCTATAATCTTACTGATGAAGCTCTTATTCTCAATTCTTTTGATGAACCCATAGATGAAACCACTCTTCTTCAGCGTCTTAATGACGCTTTAAATAATTATTCAGACGAAAAAATTAATATTATGTCCCTTGATGAGCTTAAACATCATGTTTCCCTTATGAGAATGGACTATAGGTCTACCTTGAGTATGTCCAATAGTTTAAAGACTTGCAGAGATGAATTTATAAAAAAAATCAAAGTCTTAAAAGCCAAGAAGAGTGAACTTGAGAAGGATAAAGAACGCATTACTCTTCAAGGTGTTGAAGCTCTATCAAAATTTCGCAATACCCTTGTTGATACTGAACTTGAGAGAGATAGACTTAAGGATTAAAATATTAAACTTCTTAAGAGATAAGAACAAATTCGTTCCCATCTTCTCATTCAAAGTGATGATGAATTCGCATGGGCTGCGGCAATTCTCGATAATGCTAGGAAAAACTTAGCAATAGATGTCAGTCTTCATACCGAGCAAACAACCTTGATACAAGAAATGATTCATGATAGAGAAGGTTATTTATTGCTCCTCTAACATCTTTATACTTTTTGTAGATTTTCAAAAAATTTCTAATTTGTTGTTGTATCATCGCAGAATCTGAAGAAAAAAATTCCACAAGGATAGCAGAACTTGAAGAAGAAAAGAGTGGTCTTGCGAAAAACTTTGCTTCCCGCAATGATAAAATTTCTAGACTGCGAGAGAAAATAAAGATATCCAACTCCAATTTGCGTAATAATCTTCTCACCGTTCGTAATAATGATATTGAGAAAGTTTGTAAAGATAATGATCTTCCTCTTAGTCTATATCCTTGTCTCTCGGAGAATATCCCAGCCAGTTCTGAAGTACCAGTTATTTCTGACAGTGAGGCTGATATAGATGAGAATGAAAGCGAAGATGAATAAGAAGCTAACGATGATGAAGACGAAGATGAAGATAAAGATGAAAATAAATCTCAATAGTTTTGTTTTTTCTTTTTGATCTTTTCCTGTATTTCTCTCTTTCTTTCTTGCGATAATTATCTGCAACAAATTGTAATACTCTTTCTGCAAAGTATTTGCAACTCCTGATATTTTTCAATATATAAATTCCCTTTTTTTTGCTTCTATCTGTCTGTTATTTATATGAATTTATCATATAATGATGAATAACAATACTAACCATTCTATGCATCATTCCCATACTTGCCTCTTGTTATTAATATGCAATATGATAAATGAATTATCGCAAATATTTCTGCGAAGAATATGTTATATGCTTCATAGATATAATTTTGCTTGTGGTCTTATTTCGCCTTCCTAGTTAAAGGTCTTATTATGCCACTTTTATGCGACAAGATCGCAGGACATTCTTACTTTTACATGTAATAATCCATTGATCTTGCCTTATCATTTTAATTTTAATCTTTGCGACAATATGATAAATCTAAGCCACCTTGTGAGATTAATCTCTCTTTGCTTTTTAAGACTTATGACATTTCCGTCTTTGCGATGAAATCGCAGGACGTCTTTGCAATTTATATCCTCTTATTATTTATTTCATTTATTTCATCTTTTGATCTTATCGCAAAAACCCATTGATCTCATCTTAACTTTTCTCTTTAGGCTTTTTGGCCAGTTACGCGGCAATATGACGGGCCTAAATATTCTTGTGAATATAAAGTCCCATGACATTGATGTCTGTGTCACGCGACAATACGACGGGCCTAAATATTCTTGCGAATATAAAGTCCCATGAAATTGCCGTCTTTTTTTATACACAACTCCCTAATGGAGGGTATCGCCCTTATCTCTCCCCCCGGTTGCCCCTTCAAGGATTATACATCGGCCATACAAGACTAGCACTTTCCCATCCGGTTCTGCCAACAACCAGTTGTTTTCGCAGTCTTGTCCTTTATGCCTTATATGGCTTATAGTTACAAGACTACACCCTAAGTGGGGTTTTCTTCGGGCCGAACACATCGTAAGACAAGACTTTCCGTGGATGGCCAGGGTAGGTTCATCCATACCGGGCACCCACATCTCAACCGTGTACCTCGGCGCCTTGATCATACGTTGCATTCCTTAGGAGAAACTCTCGGGCGCCCAACCAGGGTATAACCTTATTTTTGAGCAATTTTTTTTTCCCGCAACATGATATTGTTGCACTTGTTTTCTTCTGTGAAAAATGATTATTCGAAATTTCTTGATACTTGATTTATCGCAACACCTTATACTTGTTTGTTCTCCTGCGAAGAATGAAGATTTCAACTTTTTCCCATATTCGCATGATTAATCACTATTGATTCTTTTGGGACAAACTATTCTTGTAATATATCCTTTCCCCGCAACTCTATATTTTCCACCATCAATTTTTCAGCTCTCTGAGTTTGCCTCCTGCTATGTTGCCAATCACGATTTCGAGCATTTATTTCTTCGCAAGTATTAATGTCAACTTCATAACACTTTTTGCCTTCAAACCAATCACCTTTAATTATCCCAATACCGTGAGGATGTGGAAACTTTATGCATTGATGATATGTTGATGCTATGCCCAAGATCCCATGGAGCCATGGTCTTCCAATTAAGGCATTGTAAGGAGATTCTATATCCACTACACAAAACTTGATTTTTGAAGATATGTTGTTCAACGGAAATTACGTTAAAACTCATCATCTCTTCCACCCATTGTGCGATATGTATGATAAAATAAAATGTCTACCGAGCTACCAGTATCAATTAAAACTTTATCTATTGCCCAAGAATCATTTGCTGCGTCATCATCATCTTCTTCTCCTTCTTCTCTGTATTTTGGATTTATCTCTAACTTCACCACCAATGGGTTGTCATGCATCTTCCCAGGCTCTGGTATCTCTTCCGCAGTAAAAGAAATAACTTGTTTCTGCCATTCTTCTAACGGAGAAATCTTTGCAATATTCATCACCTCTCTTCCCTCTATATCCCTTGCAAATACTCTGCTTAGCACATTGTCATGGAAATCCTCTATCGTTTTTTGCGAATGTACAATTGAATTGCAAAATAGATTTTTTGATGTAGCTCCTACTTCAATGACAAATGTTTTGGCTTCCTTTGCAACATTAACTCTGTGAATTTCTGGTGCTTGCGGCAATTGTTGCGGTTGTAAATATCTTGCTAGAAAATGATTTAATTTCCCCTGTTCAATCATTCGCAAAATAATTCTTTTTACATTTCTACAATTATGCACAGAGTGGCCATGAAAATGATGATAAGGACAAAACTTTTGATTTTGGTTGTTAGGATGTGGTTCTTTCCCCATGTTCCAGGGTGAGGGTATATTCTCCATCAGAATAATCGCTTCCCAAATCTTGTCTATTCCGGTGTTTAAAGGTGGCAATTTGATGTCTTCCCACATATTCCTCTAACCTCTTTGCTCTCTTGAATAATTCTGCCTCTGTCCACCATAAGTCTCATGCGGTTGATCAAACCTTGGGACCTTATTATTGTTATTGCGATTATAAAAATTTCTCTCCTTTTCCAATTTCTCCTGATCTCTACTCCCCATTGCTACTATCTTATGTTGACTATCAGTCTCCATTTTCTCTCGCGGGTTTTGAGAAGTACTTGCTACTGTATTAATCATCCTTGGTAACAAACTTCCATTTGCTGCAGCTAAATTTGTGCCTGTGTGAATTGGATAAGACTCCATCTCATTTTGTTTTTCCTCCAAAGCAATATATTCTTCCTGCAATTCTCTCAGTTCTGTCATGGTAATTGTGTTTTTAACACTGAAGACCTGGATGTATAATAGATTCGTCGCAAACATAGCATTTATGAAGGATAAGATGAGATATCTTTCATCTACTCTTCCCGCCATTTCACTACACATTGTCCTCCATCTTATCGTTAAGTGCTTTAAACTCTCACCAACTCTCTGTTTCAATCCAAACACATCTTCAATTCCAGGTCGCGTAAAGTTATTGCTGATGTATGCTCCTAAGAAATTAGTTTGCAAATGCATGAACGAAGTTATTGTATTCTTTGGAAGACTTTCGAACCACTTCAATGCTTCTCCAGTTAAACTTGACGCAAAATATTTGCACAAAACGACATCATGGTTCTCCCATTGTAGCATACATCGAATATAAGCTTTGATATGTTGGACAACACACGTAGTCCCATCAAATATACTGGTCAACACCGGTAAATTGCATTTTGGAGGTATTCCTCCTAATTGTACCTCTTGAGTAAATGGAGTTTTCGCAGATTCTTCGATTGCCTCATCAAGTTGTCTTCTGCCTCCTTCTCTTCTGTTATTTATCATTCCTCTCATTTCTGCTAATTCTCGCAAGGTTTGTTCATTTCTATCAGAATTTTACTCCATTGGCCTTTTCAACGCAGCCTTTCTTCGTCTGCGTTCATGTATTTCTTGTCTTGCGATGTTTCGCGCTTCTTCTCCAACATCTTGGTTTTGCCTTCTTCAGCAATTTTCTTCTTCTTGCAAATTAATTTGTCTTTCATTCTCTTCTCCGCGAATTTCCTCATCCCTTATTGTTTCTCTTCGTTGCCTTTTTATGTCTCTGCGAATTCTCTCATATTCCTCATTGAGATTATCATTATTATGATTTTGCGCACGTCGTCGTTCTCGATTATCATGATTATTCTGACGCAACGATGTTTGAATTTCTTGTTCTTCTACTTCTTCTCGCAATCTCTCTCTTTCTCCCGCTAAATGTACTAGCTCAATATAATGCCTCTCAATATCATCTTCGATTATTCTGCGATTTCTTCGAATCTCTTCATCACGTAACATTCTCCTTCTCTCTTCTTGATTTTCTCCCTCATCCTGATTATGTCTAATGTCTAAAGTTTCACCGCGTGGAATGTAACGATCATTTATCGCATTCTCGCCAATATTTTGTATAAGGAGTTTTTTTCTTGTTTCTTCTCTATATGATCTTGAATTTGATCTCATGCTGCTTCTCGATCTTCTATTTTGCAACCTCAAATTTTCCATCCTTAATTCATGATTTTGCCTTGTAAGATTGGCACGTTCTTCTGCCTCTAATCTTCTTTCTTCCTGTATCCTTTGTTTCAAATCATCTACTACTTCATGCTCCTCATGAATTAGTCTTCCATCCATTTCTTGATTTCCTTCCTCTTCTTGATTTTCCGCTTCTTCTATCGAATCCGACCTCCAAGTATGCACACTTACTCTATCATAATCCACATTTATATCTTGTGCTCGTGTTTGTTGATTCGGTGGTTGGATTGATTTTTCTGCTCCATTTCTCACTCTACTTCTTCCTGATCTGATCCTTAAAGATCCTTCCAATTCACCAATTCCTTCCCCTACAATTCTTTTACTTCTTCTCACTGTTGTTGGTGGTTCTGATGTATTTCTTCTCCTTCTAGCCATTTCTTCAATTCTAATAATTTCTTCAAATCTTCAAGCTGTAATTTGAAATTTCTCAAATTGATTCCTCCCTGTTTCTGGGCGCCAAAATGTAGTTGCAGGAATTCCCACACTACACCCTATTCAAGAATTTATCAATATTTATGACATAACTTGAAGATTAAAGACACTTTTTCATTAATATGATCTTAAGGAATTTTACAAAGATCAAGAACACAAAACACTTGATAAGATTTTATCTCTCCTAAAAATCTTCCTAACTCTCAAAAATTCATCCCCCTCTCTGGAACTATTCATTTCCTTTATATAGTGGATTACAGCTCATGACAGCTCATTTACAGCTAAGATTCCCTTTAATTTCGGATCTAGACTCCTGCGATAAATCGCAGGTGGCACCGCCTTAATATTTCATAGGCTTAATCGATTCATCGCAAATTTGTCACGCTCTTCTCATGTTTCTGTCATTTTCATCCAACATGTCATTTCTTACGTCACCTTGAGATGTTTCGCAGAATATCATTGATATATCGCAGAACTGTTGCTTATTATTGATGTGTCGCAGATCTGTTGTTTATTTCACAGGAATATTGTTGTAACAATATTCTGATCCTACAGGTTGTATAATGCACCCGCTACTTTTCAACGTTGCATGATGAGCATCTTTTCTGACATGGTAGATAAGTTTCTTGAAATCTTTATGGATGATTTTTCTATCTTTGGATCGTCTTTTGATGAATGTTTGCATCATATTACTCTTGTGCTAATTCGATGTAAAGAAAAGAATTTGGTTTTGAATTGGGAAAAATGTCATTTCATGGTTCACTCAGGCATAGTGTTTGGGCGTATCATTTCTGAAAAAGGCATAGAAATAGATAAAGCTAAAGTTGATCTCATTCAACACTTGCCTCAACCTCTCTATGTGAGGGAAATAACTTTGTTCTTAGGCCATGCCGGTTTTTACCGACGATTCATTAAAGACTTTAGTAAAATTTCAAGACCCTTGTGTAGTATTCTTGCAAAAGATGTTACATTTGTCTTTGATGATGCTTGTAAGGAAGTATTGGAGCAATTGAAAGCTCTTCTTACATCTGTCCCTATAGTCAGACCAACCGACTGTACCTTGCCATTTGAAATTATGTATGGCACGTATGACTGTGTTGTAGGAGCTGTTTTAGGTCAGCGAGTAGACAAACTCCCTTATGTGATCTACTATGCTAGTAAAACACTTAATGATGCTCAACTGAATTATTTAATAACTGAGAAAGAGTTACCAGCTGTTGTGTTTGCATTGGATAAGTGTAGGTCTCATTTGATAGGGTCCAAAGTCATTATATATTCTGACCATGCTGCATTGAAATATCTTATGTCTAAGAAAGATACTAAAGCTCGTCTAATTCAATGGATACTCTTGTTACAAGAGTTCAATCTCGAAATTCGAGATAAGAAAGGTCTAAAAATATTGTTGTTGATTACTTGTCTAGGTTGAATGCTGAATCTGTTGATGAATCTTTGCTTATTAGAGAATAATTCTCTGATGAGCAACTGATGCTTGTATCTGAAATGCCTTGGTTTGATGATATTGTTAACTACTCGCTACAGGTAGAATGCCTTTGTATTGGTCTAAACAAGACCGTTCTAAATTCTTGGCTGAAATGACATATTTCTTTTGGGATGAGCCATACTTGTTTAAATACTGTCGTGACCAACTCATTAGGAGATGTGTCCCAAATTCTAGATGTCATCTATTTCTGTCATGACCATGTATAGGCCATTTTAGAGACAAGAAAATGGATGCAAAGATCTTGAAGAGTGGTTTCTATTGGCCATCATTATTCAAAGATAATCATGCATTTTTTGTTGCTTGTGAATGATGCCATAAATTAGGAAGTATCTCAAGAATAAACATGATGCCCTTACAACCCATTTTGATTATTGAATTGTTTGTATTGATTTCATGGGTCCTTTCCCTAATTATGAAGGTAAGTTGTACATTCTTGTCGCTGTTGAAGTTGTACATTCTTGTCGATGTTGATTATGTCTCTAAGTGGGTAGAAACCATTGCCTCCAAAAGAAATGACCATAAAGTATTTCTTTCTTTTCGTAAAGAAAACATTTTCTCTCATTTTGGAACACCTAGAGCCATAATCAGTGATGGTGGTACTCATTTTTGTAATAGACCTTTTGAATCACTTATGCGCAAGTATGAAATCACTCATAAGGTAGCAACACCATACCATCCTCAGACCAGTGGCCAAGTAGAAGTTTCTAATAGGGAAACTAAGCATATTTTTGAAAATACTGTTAATCCTACTATGAAAGATTGGTCTTTATGTTTAAATGATGCTTTATGGGCCTATAAAACTGCATACAAAACTCCTATTAGCATGTCCCATTATAGACTTGTGTATGGTAAAGCTTGTCATCTACCTGTAGAATTAGAACATCGTGTTTATTGGGTTATTAAGAAATTGAACTTTGATCTTGATAAAGCTGGTACCCAAAGGAAACTTCAACTCAATGAGTTAGAAGAAATAAGAAATGATGCTTAGGATAGTACCAAAATGTACAAACCTAGAATGAAACTGTTTCATGACAAGTGCATTTTGCGCAAGACTTTCACACCTAGTCAAAATGTTTTATTGTACAACACTCGTTTGCATCTTTTTCCAGGAAAGTTACGTTCTCGATGGTCAGGTCCATTCTTAGTACGTACTGTTTTCCCTCATGGAGCTGTTGAAATCAAAAGGGAAAATTATGTTAAGGCCCAACCCATGGATAACCCATAATATGAGGCCCTTAATTAAAAGAAGTTTAAATCTAGGCCTCTGATTATTAAAAGACCTTGATACCCTTATGCATATTGTCAAGCTCATAATTAAATAAAATTTAAATTTAGACCCAAAATTATTAAAATATCGTGATTTGGTTCCAACCACCTCCGAACACCACAACCTCCACTAACCACCTCAGACCGCCACCAACCACTTCCGACCACCACCGCCAACCACCTCTGACCACCATGCCATCCACCTCCGACACCACCGCCAGTCAAACCACCTTCGACCACCACCGTCATCCACGTCCGATCACCGCCGCCGCCAACCACCAACCACCACCACTTCCGACCACCACCAAAATATGGATGTGTACACAGCACTTACACATGCATATGACATGTATATCCAGAAGTTACACATTCATATGAAATGTGTAATGCAAAGTTACACTTGTACATAGACGTGTACTCTGTAGTTATACATGTGCACGCAGAAGTTACACATCCATATGCATGTGTAACTTTTTATTACACATGCTATATGTAAGGTTATCTACAAGTTATTCATCATAAAATACATGTATTACTTTAATTTTCATTTACAATAATTTGTACGTTCATCAATCACTACAATCATAGTTGTTTGAACACAATAAACGAATTAAAACACGAGATATGGGAAGCGAAATCCTAGAAATAATCCACTATATCCTATAATAGAAATATTTCCTTCTTTTTTTGTCTTTCTTGATTCCAATATGTTTGCACATCTGCAAACAAGAATAAACATCCATAGAATTAGGTTGGATGGACAAAAAATAAAGAAACAAAATTATAGAATAATTGCAATACAAAATTACAGAACAATGATTACATAAAAGGCACATGATAACTTATCTTAGCATGTGTAATTAGGATTTACACATGCATTCGTCTAGTGTAACTTGGAATTACACATGTATCTATCTAGTGTAATTGACAGTTACACATGCATATGAGCTGGATACCTAGCATGTGTAATGTTTTGGTTATAAGATTTTTTTCATTTTAGCATGTGTAACAAGGAGTTACACAAGCATCTAACTTATGTAACTAGAAGTTACATAAGCATCTGTCTAGTGTAAGGAAAAATTACACACATGCATATATAATGTGTAACTAGGAGTTACACATACATATGACCTGTGTACTCAGTAATTACTATGTCTAATTGTGCATCTCTAACAAAAATTCCATCTGAGCATCACAAAAATTCCATTTGAGTATCAAACTAACATGGTTCAAAGACCTCAGTGTTTATAATTCAAAGTTTTTATGTTTGGATACAACTAAACTAATGTGCGGATGCACGCATGTTTTTATAATTCAAATAAATGTCTAAGACTCTAATGTCTTAGACCTAACTATGCATATAAAACAATCATTGTGAAACTTATCAAACAAACACGATGATGAAGACAAATTGTAAGAGAGATCAATACCTGAAAGAGCTTACTTCACATCTGAATTTCCTCTATTTCCATTACCACTGTCTTAACTGCAGCTGCACTAGTACCTATAATGTTAAATCCTAACATACATCTATCTGAGCATCATTAACTCAAACCCATCTGATTCTTAAACCAGTGCATACCTGAGCTATTTGCATTCATCCCATAGCTATATCACTGCAATAACAACACTAGTTCATTCCAAACAAATGCCAATCTGCATATGTACCACTTGCACACTCCTACAACTCTCCGTGAACTTTCATATTCTGAAATCAACACCTCCATAACCTGTAATTAGCAACAACAGCCTATTCATAACCATTCTCATGCTCAGTTCTATCCTCATCCCATCTGCAATTCACTTGTGAACTACATCTTCACCAGCTAACCTTCAATGCCATCTACAGCAGAATATCCCCTCTCCCACGTACAATAAAACCAAGACATCAAACAAATTGCACAAAAATAAAATAAAGCAGTTCATCAAAAATTAGAACCCAAAATTACACAGGTATGTGACTAGTGTAAATAAGAGTTACACATGTTATATGCATGTGTAACTAGAAGTTACACATTCATATGACTTATGTAACTAGGAGTTACGCATCCATATATTAAGGGTTACATATCTAATCCCAACGAAGATTACTAAGGAAATCAAAAGAAGTGATCAAAGTCTTGCAAGGCATAACAACAAGACACAATCAGATTCTTGTAAGGCCTAACAGCATGACAAGGTCAAGGACCGAAAACTTCCTCTTGACATGGTACTGGTTGGTTTACGTGTCACTGCATGTTCACTTTTCTTCACATACAAATCACAAGGTTTAAGACACATAAATGGACCTCCTTGTGCACATCTATATCTTTAATAAGTCCTACACCAATGAAAACCAAATCATATGAATGAATGAGACAAAACAAAAAAACAACATATTACCAAAAGTTAATTTGTTTACAATCAAACCATTCTCAAGATGAGAGTGCTTCTTCAGCGAATGCATAAAAATAACATACCATCAACAAATAATGTCATAGTGCATTGTGTTAGACTAAGCTACTAAAAAGATCTGGTTTGTGTAGACAATAACAATGTGTAAAGGAAAATTTTGAATACTAAGGCAATTAAAAGTAGTAAAAAACTAAAAAAACATGGAAAAAGTTCACACACAAGCAAACTCTACTACATGTAATCGGCAGTTACACATGCATATTATCATGTGTAAGTCGTAGTTACATATGGCATAGGCATGTGTAAGCCGCAGTTACACATGCATATGGCATGTGTAAGCCATAGTTACACATCAGTATTGTGGCTTGTATACTGGCATGAACAAATATTCATCTCTCATTCAAAAAAACTGAGGTCATAAACAATTAATTATGCAAGTCCAAATGTTACACTCCAAGAAATGCTAAATATTTTTTTCAAAATGACTTAAACATAATAGATCTCTGTTAACATGACAACAAAAATACTCAAAGAAATGCTAAATATTTACTCCTAAATGACTTAAACATAATAGATCTCTGTTAACATGGCAACAAAAACAATTTTGTAGTTTCTACGGTTATAAAGAGAACACATGTGACTAATCGCCCAGTTAAACAAAGATGGATCTCAAGACTTGTTAGAGATTTGTCAAGGAATAAAAACACCTAAACAACAAACATCTACAGAAATCAAATGTTGGCTAGCAACAAACAAAGAAGATCTATTCACCAAAGTTAATAGGCGTATCTAAAAGTTAACATAACCAAACCGATGATCGAAGTCAGTATACTAGTAATCAACTTACATATTCTACTACATAAATTACTGAAACACCAATCATTTGCATAATCACATTGCATTTCTACAGAAAAAACTCAAATCAGGAAAACAGAGGAAAAGTTCATCTTTAACCCTCCTTATCATCAAAACTAAGTCACTAAATAGCGTTGGAAGCAAAACACATACTAGAAAAAGAATATAAACATCAAGTGGTAGCTTGAGAAACACCCTCTCTGTAATATCAATGTTGATTCCTCAATAATAATGCTACTCAGCCAAATAAATTAGGTAAACTGTTTACAATAGACATCAATTAAATTCCTGCTACAAAACTAATCCATGAACGATCAAAACTAGCTTCTCAACCCTAAAATCAAAAAAAAAAAAAACGAAATGGTAAAAAAACCACAAAGAATACGGAAACCTCCAATATTAGCTTTATAAACAATCTTAGGTTCATTCATAAACAAGATCAGTGAGCTACCAAATGCATCAAGTAAACTGTTTACATCCATTGATTTTAATCTAACAGCTGAAATGATAACAAATTAAACCTAAAAAGAAAGAAAAAAACAACAAACCTTGATTCCTTGAGTCTTAGAAACCAGAGTCTTTCCAGCATTTCTCATAGTGAACATAGATAGAGCCTTGATATCATACCAGTCCTTCTTGGCAAAAGGATTAACACTAGGTTCAGAAAACAAAATTATTACAAAGTTAATAGAAAAAACTAAACACAAATTGCAAAGTTTATTAGGTTTTCTCATAATAAACTTACGTCTTCTTCTTTCCTCCTTTATTCCCTTTGGAGATTCTCTTGTTCTTACTGTTAAACACATAGACAAAGAAGAATCGATTAGTAGCAGTTAACAGAGAAACTCTGATGAAGAGATCTAACTGATTGATGTAAGATTATAACAGATCTAACTCTAACTATGATTTTTGTAACAAATTTGAACTGAAATCAAACTATTAAAGTATCATTGCCTCCCATAGAAAATCCAATCACAAATTCTAAAGAAATTGATCATGAACATATATGAGTTCAAATCAGATCGAAAATCAAAAGTAAGTAAATACTTAAATCGATTCAGAGGGTAATAAGCACTAAGATGTTCTAATCACGAATCCAATTGTCGATCGAGATTACAAATTAAGAGACAAATCAATTTTAAGCAGTAAGCCCAGGAAAATTTGACGACAAATATTTTTCAAGTTTTTAACTCAACATGAAGATTAGTATAAGATGATAACCGATCTATACTATGATCATGAATTAATCAAGAAATTTCAGTTGAAATCAAAGTTAATTAGATTTTCAAGAGACATAAGAATTAGTTTCTTCTGAGTTTTATTTCAGAATCACATGCAATTGATTTAAATATGATTAGAAGGGAGAAACTTATCTTTCTCAACTTTTTTGTTGTTGAGTCTTCATATCTACTTGTTGATGACAATTTTTATCGTCTCTGCATCTCGATTTCGAATTACTCAGAAACGAATGAAGATCCAGAAATATCATCAGTAGATACATAAGTAGAGATCAAAGAATCTATTTCTTCCTCTTCATAGTATAGAAAATCAATAAAAACCCTAGGAAATGAATCTAATGAGAGCGGCTCTGGTTTTCGCTCTGGTTTTAGATGGAGAGAGAAAGTGAAAATGAATTTGGAAATGAAACGTATAGCCTATTTGATTAGGTATATATAGTAAAGGGCATTTTTGGTATTACAAATTTCTCCCAAACCCTAAACTTTATTACCAAGCCCTGAAATCTAAAGTTTTGGGCTTAGAAATATTAAAAAGTGAAAGTCTGGAGTTGATAGGGGAGGATCCATTTAGTGGAGCTTCTATATATTGAACCCATATAGTAGGGGGTTCTAGTATTTTTCACAAATCAAAAATATAGCAAACAAGAACATCTTCAAGGTCAATGGTCAGAGATTGAAACCATTTCTGGAGCCACTTCCACCAGAAGTTGAGACCACTGACTTGGAAGACCCCATCTATGTGGACTAAACTGGTTCACCCGTGTACATACATATGGATTAAAACTCCATTTTATTTCCCTTTTCTTTATTTATGTATAGTTTTTATGTGTGCTAACCAAACTTTTTGTCTTATCGCTCTTGTTGTTTGCTTTCAAAGCATTCATCCATTTCTGGGTAGCACCATCTTTTTGCATCTGATATCTTTTTTTTTTTCTTCTAAACCTACTCTGCATTGTTCTCCTGGTATGTTTTTAAAATTCTACTCATATGTTGAAACATTGAGGACAATGTTCGATTTAGGTTTCCAGGAGTATTTTGCACATAGAGTTTTTAGTCTTTTGCATTTATTAAAAAAAAAATCTTCAATTTTTTTTAAAAATCTTTGTAAATATTTGCATAAAAACCTCCAACTTGTAGATATGTTGATGTGTTTTTATGGATCTGTTGATGTTGTCGAGAGAGAGAATGGTGCTAACTGCAAATCAAACTACAAGAAGCAGTTTTCATCTTTAGACATAATCCTTATGATTGACGGAATTAGCACTCAAGAGATCAAATATAGTGTTGAAAGTGGTGTGAAGTTGGGTAGCTTACCATTCCTACCCGGAATTTACGTACTGTGACAAACACTCTAAAAGGACTTTTTGGATAGTCACAAAAATTTAAGGCCGGTGCCTCGCTTGATGTAAAAATAGGCAGTCTCCACTAAAGGTGATCACAACTCTAATACCAAATATCTTTGTTGCACCTAATTCTCCCATCAACATGGTTAAATCCAACTTTGATGCTCTAACAACTAAGAAACCCGATTGTGTTCTCTAGTTCTTCCAAATTCAGTTATTTCGGTCAGACTCTCTATGTAAACATAGCTAGATTATGTTTTCAAAATTTAGTTAATGGATCTTTTTTGTAATTCTAAATTATGTTTTCAAAATTCTAAAAGAGAATATTGAGAAATTAAACTCACAGCTCGTGGAGAATTTTAATTTGCGCACCTATTAAAAAATCAATAAAACAGTGAGTCAAAATCACAAATCATAAGAAAGAAAACAACTACTGAAACACTATATATTCCAACAAACCATAATTGGATATAAATTAAAAACTTTCGACTTGTTCTTCATGGAGAAGAGTATCTATAATTTTATAGAGAGGCTCCGAAAAATGAAGTAGGCTCTTGATCCAATGTTTTTAAATAAAAGTATCATTGACAAAACCATAAATAAAATGTTTTTATTTTGTATATAATATAAATCTATGTCTAAAAATATATAAAATTTCTACATATTTGATCTGTGTTTACATAATTTTAGCAAGTTAAAGCCATAAAAATCATGACGTTATTTATGGTAATATTTGTTTACCAATGATATTTTGAAACCAAACTCATTGTATATTTTTGAATAAATATTAATCTTTTAGATTTTTTAATAATAAATGCATAGATTTATTACCTTAAAAATTATCCAAAAATATAGATGTCCGAAATTAATATATCAGTTTCTTTATTTTCTGGATTATTTATAAAAATACATGAAATTATAAAAATACCAATAAAATGCTTTATAATAATACATGAAATTATAAAAGATTCAAAAAATATATTAATTTATCCATAAATACGTTGAATTGATTTTATTTTATTCATAAATGTAAGAATCAATATAATATTTTTTTTATTTTATGGATTTTCTATAATAAGTACATGAAATTATAAAAGATTCAAATAATATAAATTATTTTATTTTATCCCATAAATATGTTGAATTGATTTTTTTTTAATCATAAATGTCCGAAATCAATATAGTATTTTTCTGTATTTTCACAATAAATACACAAAATTAATATAGCAATTTTTCTAAATAATAAGGGCCGTCCGTCGCGTGTGTCCCAATAATCCACCCAATCTACACCGCACATTGTCAGATCAACGCACCATATCTAACGAAATTTCATCCGATGAATACGAATGGTTTCTCAATTATCCAATGAGAGCGTGAGGTTACGCTCACCAACCAATAAGAGAGAGGGTAAGCTCCACCAGTGCTACTTTTATTCTGGAGTGAGGGATGGTATTGAGTTTTTAGGTTGTTGATACCGGTATATAGGTTAATAAGATCCTTCTTAGAGATCATCAGAAAAATATTCTTATTCCCACAATTTTGTGGAGTCTCCAGAAATTATTTCGGAAGGTTTTCCTTCCCACCATTCAACGTATGCAGGATTTCTCTCTTTATTCATGTCTGCACACATGAGAGACTAAAAAAGCGGCTTTTTTTAGTGCAATTATCATAAAACCAAGTGAGGCAGAAGTCGGGCTTGTGATCACTCTCGAACCCGAATTCTTTCATATGGTATGGTTATTTCCTGCTCAACTCTTAAGGATGAGAGTGCTTTCTTTGGTAGTTCTAACTTCTTATTACTAGCATGCAGAAACTAACTATACCTCATAGCTCCTTGGATGCTTAGGACTCTGATACGGTATGAAGTTGGAGAAGGTTTTGTGAGTACACCTCTAGTAAACCCTCACGAGACAACAACTCGTCCATTAGGGACACCTAGGGGTTTAAAGGCTTATTTCATTCGCTAAATGCATTCGAGAAACCAGCGACATTGGTATAATTAGGATTTCTTAATTTCTGTTTCACTTGAGGACAAGTAAAATTCAGGTTTGGGGGTATTTGATGAGTGCCAAATATTACATATTTTCACACCTTTTTATTAGCAATTAACTCATCTTTTGCTCTTTAAAATCATATATTATCCCAAATTCTATGTTTTCATTGTTTTCAAGAATAAGTACTTTTACTAATTTACTTTGTGTTTTTAGGTACTAAATAAAGCTTGGATAAACAGAGAAGTCAAAAGAGCAGAGAATTGGTGACAATGAGAGAGAGAGACGACAAAGCTTTCGCTAGAAAGCAGTGAATAATATTGTTTGCACCTCATCCGCAAGTGAAGAATGCCATTTGCACAACTCAAAACTAGAAGTGGGCTTGAGATATTGGCTTTGAAGAAGACAAGGGCTTAGAAGAAATAAAAACCAAGATCCAAACTTGTTTCCAATCAGATCCGTCAGATTCGGTTACTTATGAGCATCCAATGGCATCTCCACCCGAGACATCAATAATTGAAGTATCTGCCCAACACCCTAGCTCCTAATAGAATAGAAAGCCAAACACTCCTTAACGTCAGTTTATTCTTCTCTCTAAGCTCTGCAGAAACTATCCCTCCATCACTTCCATCCCCGACCATTTTTTTTATCTCAGCCACCTTCTCAGCCGCCATCAATCAACCTTCTAGTCTCTATCTATTTCCATATTAGCTTCTTCTATAAAACAGTAACCCTAGAAGCTAGGATTTAGAGAGATAATGCTAGGGTTATCTTCACAGTTGTAGAACATCAAATCACAGAGCTGTAAAGTTGAATTGTCGGAAAACACGTTTTGTGTGAGTGGTTGTTATCTAATTTATCAAATTCTAGTATTTAATAGGAAATTGGTGTATAAATAAGAGCTACTATTGTGTAAAAAGATCATCCAATCTTAGTTGGACCAACTAGTTATCTTCATTCAATTATGTTTTACTCATATTCATCATGTTCTAATTCCATTTGCTAGGGTTTAGATGAATCCCTAGCTTTATGTTATGTTATTTATGTTATTTGTGTTGCTCTTGAATGCCTAAATTATTCTAGGATAGATTCAATCTTAGTGCTTCAATACTTTGCTCTCACAGTGTATGTCAGGCATCCATTGTAGTTAGGATCACACTGTGTTGATTGTGCTGCATCTCATGCCTTATATATAGGCTGTTGTTAATCCCTTGACTAGTTGTGCTAAATAGATAGTTAGTGCTCCAGATTGATACTTTAGTTGCGATTGAACTATCCATTGGTGAAACACTTTAGGTAAGTGGTAGACTTGAATCTTCACCCTTGTATGTTATAAGGACAAAAGTAGTATAATTAGTTGAATACGTACATAGTATGAGTTAGTGGTGGATTTGACAATTCTAGTACCTTCATTCTTAGTGTTAACATCTTTGTTATTGCTTCTTTATCTTGTTGTTATAATCTATACCAACATCTTCGTCGTATCGACACAACAAAACCCTTTTTGTTACTTCACATTTGAATCAGTATAGTAAGACTTTGGAATCAATTCTACACCCACCTTGTCTCTTTATAGGTGTCTAAAACACCTAATTTTATATCTAGTATTTATGCTTTCTTTGCGAGTTTTCGCGAGAATTATGTATCTTATGTTTACTTTCGAGTGTTTTAGGTGCTTTGGAGTCATTTGGAGCAAAATAAGGAGAAAACGTCCATTTGGAGTGTAAAAGAAAAAAGGTCAATTCACAGGCGAGTGATGCTTGGAGTCGGCTAGGTTGCGCGAAGAGGAGGTGAAGAAAGAACTGTCAGTTTCCCGTAACTGACAGTTGAGTCGAATAGTTAAGGTGTCGGTTATCTGAAACCTACACGTCATTTCTGAATAGGTGACCCTTATCCCATCAGCTGGGGTGGATACATCCATTCTTCTTTTAACACAAGTCCTAAAATTCAGAGAAACATATTTTTGTTCTCATCATTACCTGAAACTAAAATTGAAAATGGGAGTGACTGCTGTGATTTTGGTTTGTGAGAGGAAACTGAGATTCGAGATTTGCAAGCAATTGGAGAGTGGGTTGGCTTTAAATTTGAGTATGGTAAGGAATTTGGTAATGAACATGAACAGAGAAGCACTCTTGAGCAGGAATTTGAAAGTTAGGGTTTCTGTGTGTATGATTCAGAATAGCAAGAGATTTAATGGGTTTGTAATGATCGAAAGAAGATGGGTTTGCCGGTATCTGAAATTGTCGCAGGGAAGAGCAGCAGAAGTTATTCAGAGGTGGAGATTTGAGAAATTTAGATGGGGATTGAACCACAATGGATGAATGCGGTTTGATGGCTGAGTTTCAGCTGCACTAAGCTGTTAGTGTTGAATGGTAGTGAGCTACAGATTTCTCAAATGGAGGCTGTGTCTTGGTTATGAAATTAAGAGAAGATACATCTCATTTGAGATGCAATAAAACCGAGATGCGTGACGATATCCAATGTGTTGCAACTGAGACAAGAGAGTTGTAGGATTTGCATACTGCAGGACTGTGGTGCCTCATGATGTTCATTTTAGTGGAGTCAATAGGGAGCTGGTGAAAGATTGCAGTTATGCTTGAAAGAATAGCTCATGCTGGTGGTTATGAGACGCAGGTGCAGTTCAAGGAGGAGTTGTTTCCGGTTATAGGTATAGTTCATGGTTGAGTAAAAGGGATGTCTGGCAATGTTTATGATCAGATTTAAAAGCCAGCAGGGAACCGAAGTGCAGTGCAGCCATGAGTCCACAATGACAGTTCAATCAATAGACGAGATGCGGGCAGAGTTTAGGTCCAGAAAGTCAGTAAAAGAGTGCTTAAGAAGGCTTAGAAGGTGGAATTGCAGGTGGTGCTTTGGTTTAGTGATGCAGGAACTAGCTTGAACTGAGATGAACATTTGACTGAATTTCAGGTGGAGTTGAACCTTAAATGGAGAATGGTTGCAGTGCAGGAATGGAGTATGAACTGCAATAGAGCTGCAGTTGGAGATGCAACCGAGTCTGAGATGGAAACAGCAACTGGTGACTGATGGGAGTTGTCGTTGTGAGCTAATGGGTACTGTGGTTGTCGATTTTGAGAGATAGATGAGTTGAACTGCAATGTGCCGTGATTTGTGCTGGTGATGGTAATTTAATGAGAACTGAGATGAGAACAAGAACGAAATGCAGCAAGAGAAGTGCAGGTTTAGATGCAAAGAATAGGGCCTGATCTAGTGGATAGTGTAGCTGGAGTGAAGCAATTGATGGTGGTACTTCAGGTTCTAAATATGAAGTGGCAGCTGATATGCAAGTGGTGGTTGTAATGCACTAGTGCTGGTGGATTGTGTTACAGGTGCTGGGCTGATAGGTAGATGTCAGTAGTGAGTGTGTGTCGAATGCTTCCATTGTCAAGTATGGGATTGCAGTTGAGTTTCTGCCATGGGAGTTTTCAGAGATGATTTTTTATGTGGTGGTGTAGCTATGATGAGAGAATGGTGGTATTGAACTCATGAAGGTGCTTATAGATTTGGCAGCTGCATTGGAAATGGATCAGTACCTGAGAAGAAGGATAGAAGTGGCGCTGTTGCTTTCAGCTGGGATGAGAAGAACATGGTGAACTAATTGGAGATTGCAGGTGAAGTCAGGCCAAGGTGTTTACAAGGATTATGTGTTGCTGGTGAGATTGTTGGAGCTGAGTTGCAGGTGAAGCAGTTGAGATGCAACTTCAGGGATTAAAGCTGATATATATGTATGTTGAGGTGAATGAATGTGCTGGAATTGGTCGGAATCGCCCAGAAATAGGCAGAACTCGGATGGAATCGGTAGATGATGAGTTGACTCGGTGAGTTATACCGAGTTGACAGAGATGGACTTGGGCCTAAATCGTATGTGCTAGACAGACTTGGTGATTATTCAGGCTTGCCATGGTTTGTGCGTGACCTAGTCCATAGAGTGGAAACACTATTAAAAGAAATATCTCATATCTTATCTTCTATTTTTTGGGCTTAAGGTTTAGACATGGAAACCTTTATCTTTATCCTTGTTATGAACTCCATGAGCATGAGCTAATTTTATTATTGGTGATGGATTGATTTGATTTCACATAACATGTTTCTTGTTCAATAAATTAGTTTTGTCTCATATTATCGTTTATGATTCACCATTAATATTGTTGCATGATTGAATGTTAGTTTTGTCAAGTTGCAAATTGGTAGAACTCACATGCATATCTTTTGCTAGATTAGGGTTATTATACGCAAAAGTGATAATTCCTGATTGCAAGTAGCACAAATATGGTTATTGCTTGTAGTGATATATCCTAGTAACCATATGTGAACCATAACCTTTGTTAAATCGGATTAGTGCTTTTACACGTTCGATTGCTTTGATTGGCCTGATTTAAACTTAATGCATCTAGGGAATTAAACTTGATTAGTGCTTTTACACGTTAGGTTGTTCTCTTAGATAGAATTCATATTCGCATCTTTTAATGTGATTGTTGATGACAAGAGGAAATTAGCGGGATATTCTTGCGATCAAGGTATTCTAGGGCCATTGATAAATAGAGATTAAATATCAATTCTACTTATTGTTAAAAAGCATGTTTCTGAATGAAGATGAATCCTTAACCAATATCTTTTCTACTTGATTTATTTGTTTATTTGCTTTTATATTTGTTTTAGTTTTAAAAATCAAAAAAATCCCCCTTGTTACTTTTAGGAAACCGAAACATATTGACAACGAAAGCCTCTCTGTGGATACGAACTCTTTCTTATCACTACTACATTTATTTTAGTTAAGTAAGAAAGTGAAATTATATTTGTGCCGGCTGACAACCGATCAAAATTTTGGCGCCGTTTCCGGGGAGGCAACGGTTGTCACTTGTTTTTGGTTTCTTATTTTTTTATTTTTTTTATTTTTTTGTTTTGTTTTTTATTTTTTATTTTTTTTTCTGGTTTTGACGTTGGTTTGAGAATCTTATTTCAGGTACCAATTTCTATGGATGGAGCATATTGGAACAATGGATACGGTTTTCAACAACCTCAACAATATGACAACTACCAATTCTGGGGGTATAATCAAAACCAATTCATTGGTTATGACCAATATTCCATGGAACCTTATGGTTTTCCTCAACAACCTTATGGCGAGTATGGGTGTGAACAACCACAAGGATGGGAGGATTCTTATGCTCGTGAATAACAAGTCTCTAACTTATTGGACAGATTTTCCAACTTTGTACAACAAGAGTTTCAAAAAGCTAAAGAGACTAGAGACGAGCAACTCCAAGAACTTCGTGAAGGTATTGCTAACTTGCGAAGAGGCATCGATCAATGTAAGGAAGATATGGATAATTCTAATGTGCATATGGTTTGTGATGAATATTTGATTGATGCTAATGTTGAAAAAGGCCAATCCTTGGGCACTTTTGTTGATAATTGTGTAGCTAACTCAACTCTTGATCTTAATAATGATCATTCGCCTATTCAAAAGGATGAGTTATAGTTTAGCAACAATAAATTAAGCGACGAAGAACCTTATGTTAACTATGAAAGTGACGGTGATTATGATACATTGCTTGAAACAACTCATGGTGACAACAAAAAGGAGTGTACAATGGAATCTTTTTGGGATCAAGATGAAGACGAAGAGGAATATGATGACACTAGTGAAAATTGCTCAATCATTGATCTTAATAATGATCAAGAGCCTATTCAAAGGGTGGAGCTTGAGGATGAAGCATTTTTGAGTGTTCTAAAAAAGTTCCTTATAGCGAAATTTGGATCCGCAGTGGATTATGTGCCTTACAACAAAGAGGAGTGTGTTGAGAATGATACCGTTATGACCAATATTGTGGAAGACCCAATTGAGCTTGCATAATATTGTAACGAAGATGTTGATGTCGGGACTTTGTTTAAGGCATAAACGAATGAAGAATTGTTGCAAGTTTCAATAGAGGACCACGATGTGCAAGAGGTAAGTAATTCACTTGATGTTTCTAAGGATGAAGAGGATACTATAATACAAGAGTCGCAAGGTTTGGCTAATCCTTTGTCTATTTATCCTTCTCCTTTACCTCTTATTGGCTTGAATATATGTGCTTCGAGAATATTGTTAAATGACTTTGTTTCTCGATATCCACCATTAGAAACTTTTGATTCTCATACTATGAATGTTTGCAAAGAAGAAACCATAGAAGTCCCTGATTTTTATGTTCTTTATACACTTCCAAGTGTAGAAAAGAATAAGTGTGTGGGAAACTTCTATGGGGCGATAGCTTCAATTCTATTTTCTTGTACTAATATTTGTGTGAAGCTAATATTTGCAAAACAAGTTACATGGAAGGATCCCCAACTTTTCAGATTATTGGTGTATGGGGAATTCGTCTTGCAAGTCGGGCTGACGACTTTAAACCAAGCACTAAATGGGAGGCAACCCACCGGTTTTGTGTATCTATCTCTATCTTTTTATTTTTTTTAAGTCTTTTATCTTTTTTTTATTTTTATTTTGGATATTTGCATATCAGAACTCAATCTTTTAGAGATTTTTGAACAATTTAGAATAAACACTAGCCTTTCTAAGTAGATGGAATTTTTTTCTTAACGATGAGGTGTATATATTTGCTGATTTGGGATTAGATGCCAACTAAATAGCTTGTTTAGTGTTTATTCTCTATTGTTCAGAAATAACTACGAGTTAGAGTATCCGTTTTTATTATGCATTTGTATATATATCATGTTATGGATTTCCCACCTTGACTTTCTTTGGACGATTCAATTTACATTGAGGACAATGTAAAGTTTAAGTGTGGGGAGTGTTCTCATATAGAGTTTTTAACCTTGTTAATTTTCCCTTGTATTCATATAAAAAAAAATAGAAAAATAGAAAAAAGAAAAAAAAAATTGCTTTATACACTCCGAAACCTAGAAACATGTGCCTTTAGGATGACACTATCAATCTAAATGGATGGAACCATCTTGGCTGGAGGAGTTGAGGAACCCATTAACTAAAAGGACAGAATTATTCAAGTGTTAGAAATAATATGATAGTTGTTACCATATCTCGGAATATCACCATATCACATTCTATTTTTATTTTTCCATATTTATCTATTGTTCTCTAAGTGATTTGGTGGGTCACTAAACATCGAATTGTTATTACTACTAGGATGAAATAGAGTGATTGAGTTGCTAAAAAAGAAAAAAGAAAAAAGAACCGACCAATTAGACCAAACGGAATAAAAATGACACTTGGATATCAGTATGTGTGAAATGTTGTCCCTGTCTCCGTCGCCTAAACAAGCGTGGAATGCAGGATCCAAGGAAACTATCACATACTTGCTGACAAGAATCATGCGCTTGGATCCAAAAGATATAATCATGCTGTCACATTAAAAAAAAAAAGTGAAAAAAAAAAATTTATTGTGTTGAATAAAGTCGACTCCTAGTTCCCTTGTATATGCCGGTTGAGTTGATGTAGAATTAAGATTGTTGACCGCTGGTTCCCTTGTATATGCCAGTGTGTTGACACTAGAATTCAGACCAGTAGCTCAATCCAATAGGATGCATAGGTTCATCTTGGTGATGACCTTCAGACAGATATGGGAAACATCAATCACTTGTTAACATTCGCAAACATCTACCTCTATATTCATCTTCTTAATCTTTTCATTGTGATTGTGGTTAGTCAGATTCCGAGTATTGTGGTTTGTTCAACTTTCTGAGTAGAGCTTAATTTACATATATATTAATTTGAATTCACATCAGGGTACTTTCTCCAATATCCATTTTGGATTCGTTCATAAATTTGTCACATGTAGTTGGAGTTGAAAATATAGGTTTTGTAGGTAGACCTCTTGTAAACCTTCACGAGACTATAACTCATCCACTAGGGACACCTAGGGGTTTAAAGGCTTGTTATTTATGCTAAAAGTAACCGTAATCTCGACGATAAGGAGTTGTTGTATTTTAGTTTTGTTTTATTTGCTCGAGGACTAGCAAAGTCTAAGTGTGGAGGAATTTGATAGGTGTCTAAAACACCTAATTTTATATCTAGTATTTATGCTTTCTTTGCGAGTTTTCGCGTGAATTATGTATCTTATGTTTACTTTCGAGTGTTTTAGGTGCTTTGGAGTCATTTGGAGCAAAATAAGGAGAAAACGTCCATTTGGAGCGTAAAAGAAAAAAGGTCAATTCACAGGCGAGTGATACTTGGAGCCGGCTAGGTTGCGCGAAGAGGAGGTGAAGAAATAACTGTCAGTTTCCCGTAACTGACAGTTGAGTCGAAGAGTTAAGGTGTCGGTTATCTAAAACCGACAAGTCATTTATGAATAGGTGACCATTATCCCATCATCTGGGGTGGATACATCCATTCTTCTTTTAACACAGGGCCTAAAATTCAGAGAAACATATTTTTGTTCTCATCATTACCTGAAACTAAAATTGAAAATGAGAGTGACTGTTGTGATTTTGGTTTGTGAGAGGAAACTGAGATTCGAGATTTGAAAGCAATTGGAGAGTGGGTTGGCTTTAAATTTGAATATGGTAAGGAATTTGGTAATGAACATGAACAGAGAAGCACTCTTGAGCAGAAATTTGAAAGTTAGGGTTTCTGTGTGTGTGATTCAGAACAACAAGAGATTTAATGGGTTTGTAATGATCGAAAGAAGATGGGTTTGATGGTATCTGAAATTGTCGCAGGGAAGAGCAGCATAAGTTATTCAGAGGTGGAGATTTGAGAAATTGAGATGGGGATTGAACCACAATGGAAGAATGCGGTTTGATGGCTGAGTTGCAGCTGCACTAAGCTGTTAGTATTTAATGGCAGTGAGCTACAGATTTCTCAAATGGAGGATGTGTCTTGGTTATGAAATTAAGAGAAGCTACAGCTCATTTGAGCTGCAATAAAGCTGAGATGCGTGACGATATCCAATGTGTTGCAACTGAGACAAGAGAGTTGTAGGATTTGCATACTGCAGGACTGTGGTGCCTCTTGATGTTTATTTCAGTGGAGGCAAGAGGTAGATTGTGAAAGATTGCAGTTATGCTTGAAATAATAGCTCATGCTGGTGGTTATGAGACGCAGGTGCAGTTCAAGGAGGAGTTGCTGCCGGTTATATCCATAGTTCATGGTTGAGTAAAAGGGATGTCTGGCAATGTTTATGATCAGATTTAAAAGCCAGCAGGGAACCGAAGTGCAGCGTGGCCATGAGTCCACAATGACAGTTCAATCAATAGACGAGATGCGGGCAGAGTTTAGGTCCAGAAAGTCAGTAAAAGAGTGCTTAAGAAGGCTTAGAAGGTGGAATTGCAGGTGGTGCTTTGGTTTAGTGCTGCAGGAACTAGCTTGAACTGAGATGAACATTTGACTGAATTTCAGGTGGAGTTGAACCTTAAATGGAGAATGGTTGCAGTGCAGGAATGGAGTATGAACTTCAATAGAGCTGCAGTTGGAGATGCAACCGAGTCTGAGATGGAAACAGCAACTGGTGACTGATGGGAGTTGTCGTTGTGAGCTAATGGGTACTGTGGTTGTCGATTTTGAGAGATAGATGAGTTGAACTGCAATGTGCCGTGATTTGTGCTGGTGATGGTAATTTAATGAGAACTGAGATGAGAACAAGAACGAAATGCAGCAAGAGAAGTGCAGGTTTAGATGCAAAGAATAGGGCCTGATCTAGTGGATAGTGTAGCTGGAGTGAAGCAATTGATGGTGGTACTTCAGGTCTAAATATGAAGTGGCAGCTGATATGCAAGTGGTGGTTGTAATGCACTAGTGCTGGTGGATTGTGTTACAGGTCTTTGGGATGATAGGTAGATGTCATTAGTGAGTGTGTGTCGAATGCTTCCATTGTCAAGTATGGGATTGCAGTTGAGTTTCTGCCATGGGAGTTTTCAGAGATGATTTTTTATGTGGTGGTGTAGCTATGATGAGAGAATGGTGGTATTGAACTCATGAAGGTGCTTATAGATTTGGCAGCTGCATTGGAAATGGATCAGTACCTGAGAAGAAGGATAGAAGTGGCGCTGTTGCTTTCAGCTGGGATAAGAAGAACATGGTGAACTAATTGGAGATTGCAGGTGCAGTCAGGCCAAGGTGTTTACAAGGATTATGTGTTGCTGGTGAGATTGTTGGAGCTGAGTTACAGGTGAAGCAGTTGAGATGAAACTTCAGGGATTAAAGCTGATATATATGTATGTTGAGGTGAATGAATGTGCTGGAATTGGTCGGAATCGCCCAGAAATAGGCAGAACTCAGATGGAATCGGTAGATGATGAGTTGACTCGGTGAGTTAGACCGAGTTGACAGAGATGGACTTGGGCCTAAATCGTATGTGCTAGATAGACTTGGTGATTATTCACCTGAGCAGGCTTGCCATGGTTTGTGCGTGACCTAGTCCAGAGAGTGGAAACACTATTAAAAGAAATATCTCATATCTTATCTTCTATTTTTTGGGCTTAGGGTTTAGACATGGAAACCTTTCTCTTTATCCTTGTTATGAACTCCATGAGCATGAGCTAATTTTATTATTGGTGATGGATTGATTTGATTTCACATAACATGTTTCTTGTTCAATAAATTAGTTTTGTCTCATATTATCGTTTATGATTCACCATTAATATTGTTGCATGATTGAATGTTAGTTTTGTCAAGTTGCAAATTGGTAGAACTCACATGCATATCTTTTGCTAGATTAGGGTTATTATACGCAAAAGTGATAATTCTTGATTGCAAGTAGCACAAATATGGTTATTTCTTGTAGTGATATATCCTAGTAACCATATGTGAACCATAACCTTTGTTAAATCGGATTAGTGCTTTTACACGTTCGATTGCTTTGATTGGCCTGATTTCATAGAACTTAATGCATCTAGGGAATTAAACTTTATTAGTGCTTTTACACGTTAGGTTGTTCTCTTAGATAGAATTCATATTCGCATCTTTTAATGTGATTGTTGATGACAAGAGGAAATTAGCGGGATATTCTTGCGATCAAGGTATTCTAGGGACATTGATAAATAGAGATTAAATATCAATTCTACTTATTGTTAAAAAGCATGTTTGTGAATGAAGATGAATCCTTAACCAATATCTTTTCTACTTGATTTATTTGTTTATTTGCTTTTATATTTGTTTTAGTTTTAAAAATCAGAAAAATCCCCCTTGTTACTTTTAGGAAACCGAAACATATTGACAACGAAAGCCTCTATGTGGATACGAACTCTTTCTTATCACTACTACATTTATTTTAGTTAAGTAAGAAAGTGAAATTATATTTGTGTCGCCTGACAAACGATCATCTCTATGGGATCGAACTGTATTTTCTCTATTTGTAATAGACGATGTGCACTTACAGTTAGACATAGGCGTAGGCTTGTTTATAGACCTACCAAAGCATCAAAATTAATTTTCAAGAACTGCATAGGAGGAGGAACCTACTTATGATGTAAGATGTTATTATAAATATGTGGATGATTATAGTTAGAAGGAGGACTTCCTAGATGATGTTGTGCAATACATGAATTAACTTGATAGATGATAGAGTTATGATTTGGGATGATGTTGCTAAAAACGACTCTACATATGAGTTCCAAATATGATGAATAATGAAGATGGCTAAGTGAATAATCTGAGGAGTCTTCTAGATGTTGAAGATTGAATCTTTTAGCTGCTAAGTTTGAATCCAATATATGACAGAAGAATGCTACAAAATAGAGTTAAACTGGTGAGGGGAAAAATACTGCCATATTTCCTTAGAGAAAGGGAAATGAAGTAACAAATGATCCAGATCTTCTATTTGGTTGAGGTTGCAAAGCACACAGTGTAAATCAGCATTGTGTATATGATTGAAGATTCTAGCTCTGACTAGAACAACATTGTGAATAACTTTCCGTAGAAAAATATGAAACTTGGAAGGAACTTTCAACTTGCAGTAAGATAACCAAAAATGATGAGATAAACCCATAGAGTTATATGTTATTAGATCTTTATCGCATAGCATCTTATAAGTTGAGGCAGTAGTAAAAATACCAGTAGTTGTAAAGGGCCATATTAATTTGTCTTCTTGATCTAATTGAATGGGTATAGTTAAAATGGAGTTCACCTGATCAGCTGTAAAAAGAAGATGAAGAAGTGACACATCCATTGTTCTATAACATAGTCTATAAGATCTGAAACCAATTGATAATTAGAATTATTCAAATCACCCCAGTCCTGTAATGCATAATTCAAATAAAGAATCCAATTAGATGTCCAGATGTTGATATGAGTACCATTACCAACTTGCCACTTAGCATTTTTCAAAACAATCTCAAGCCCAATGTAGATACTTTGCCAAATCCAACTTGAATTTGAATGAACAGGTGGAGGGAAAAATCGTAGGTCATGATGAGGAAAATGTTCACCTTTCAACAACTTTTCCCATAAAGCATCTTAGTTATGTAACAAATGCCAAGCTAGTTTCGCAATAAAAGCTAAGTTATAGTTACTTAAATTCTTAAGTCCTAATCCACCTATTCTTTTAGGTAAACATACATTTTTCCAAGAAATATATTTTTGAGATTGCGGCCTAATGTAATTGTTCCGCCAGTAGCTTCTTTGAATTCTTCCCATCTGTTGAAGAGTTGTTTCAGGTAGTTTAAAAACCTGCATTTGATACATACCCACGGTGCTTAAAACAACATTAACTTGCGTAGTTTTCCCTGCCTGATTAACAATGTTTCTCTGCCTCCCCTGCAATCTATAATACATGTTATCAATAATACCTTGACAATTTTTATGTCTGGATTTGTGCATTAGAAGAGGTATACCCAAATATTTTTCTCCAAGTCCCATAACTTTCATACCAAGAATACAAGAGATGTTATACTTATGAGCATTAGAAGTATGTTTATCAAAAAATAAGGTTGATTTTTGCACATTTATCACATGTCCTGATGCTTGTCCAAAGATGTGTAGCAAGTGTTAGAGATGTTGTATTTGAGTAGAATCAACTTCAAAAAATAACAAACAATCATCTGCAAAAAATAGATGATTGATTGAAGGACAATGATGGTCAATTCTAATCCCTGAAAGATATCCAGAATCAATATTAAGCTGCAAAAGTCAAGAAAAGGCTTCCATAATGAAAATAAGTAAATAAGGAGACAAAGGGTCTCCTTGACGAATACCCCGAGTCGAAGAAAATGTTGAAGAATGACTACCATTGATAAGAATGGAAATATTTGTAGTAGATATGTACTAATCAATCAAACTAATACAGTCGTTATGAAAACCCAATTGCCGAAAGATAGAAAGAAAAAATGACCATTCAACCTTGTTGAAAGCTTTCGACATGTTTAACTTCAAACCTACTAGAGCCTTCTTAATCTTTTGAAGTTTCATACTATGCAAAATCTCATGAGGAATAATGATATTTTCATGGATATGTCTTCCCACAATAAAATCATTTTGAATAGGAGAGATAATATCTGGAAGCAAAGGTTTAAGACGGTTAGCTAAAATTTTAGAAATAATTTTTTAGATAACATTGCACAGACTGATAGGGGAGTAACCATCAGGGGTTTTAGGGTTTTGAATTTTAGGGATTAACACTTGGTAGGTATGATTAATGGCTTTAATCATGTGTTTATGAGTGAAAAAGTATTGAACCATGGAGATTACCTCAGTGCCGAAAATATCCCAACAACGCTGATAAAATCCATCTTGGAATCCATCATTACCTGGAGAATCCCAAGGTTTAATTTGAAACACTTCATCCTTTATTTCTTGAGCATCGGGCACCTGGATAAGGAAATTGTTCTGAACATCTGAAACACAAGGTTAAAAATGCTGCAAAATCTCGTTATTAACTTGAGGCTTAGAAGAAGAAGCAATATTCTTAAAATGGTTAAGAAATATAGCTTTAATATCACTTCTTTTATCATACCAAATGCCCAAAGGACCCTGGATATAGTTGATAGTTGATCTTCTTTTATTGTAATTGGCTATCGAATGAAAATAAGTAGTGTTTCTGTCGGCTTCTAAAAAAATTATACCGGCTTTTTGCATGAAAAAATCCTTCCGTATTGATAGACATTGCTACAGGGAAGAACTTAATTATTTGACCTGAGGATGAGAATAATGAAAATTGTGATCATAGCAATGTTGTATATCTGAAGATCATATTCAATATTGCCGAAATACATTCTTTTCCATACCTGAAACTGAGATGTTGTTAATTTTAACTTACTAGAAAAATGAAAATAAGGAGACCCCGAAAATTGTTGTTTCCAACTTCGTGCAATAATATCCTTACAAGAATCTATTTGAAACCAACATTTGTAGAGCTTAAAAGAAGAATGTTTTGTAGCAGAAGGAATTGTATGAAGAAAAATCGGGCAGTGATCTGAAGCAACAAGAATTAAATATTGAAGATGAGCATTCGTATAATGGTTGATCCAACGATTATTCACTAAAGCTCTATCTAGACGAGCAGAGACATGATCATCTCCACTATGATGATTTGACCAAGTTGTGTCAGCTCCTGAATAACCTAAGTCGATGAGACCTAGTTGTTGAACAAAATTCCTAACATGTCTAGCATGATGAGGATGCGTGACATTAGAGCTATAGGTTTCTGAATCATGCATAGTAAAGTTTAAGTCACCCAAGAGAATCCAAGGAAGATCAACATACAAATGCATATCAATAAGATATTTCCACTGATTATCATTTTCTACAGTATCATGAGCACCATACATAAAGGTTACCAGGAAATCCATATTATTATCATGTGTATGGACAATAACATGGATAGTTTTAGATGTTGTGTGCATGATTTCAAGATCTATTCCATTTTTCCAGGCAAGCGAGATACCACCCGGAAGGCCCAAAGAAGGATGAAACCAATATTGAGGATACTTAGTTTGAGTAAGATAAAATCGCATATAATTTGATTGAGCTTTGGTTTCAGACAAGAAAAATATATCCGGGTCATTGTTTTTCAAGAAGAAATGAAGATAATCACGGGTATGAGGGTTACCTATACCTTGACAGTTCCAAGAAAGAATTTTCATGATGGTAAAAATAGGGAAATGCGAAAAAAGATTGCAAAAAGAAAAGAAAACAAATAACATACCAAAAAATTATAAAAAAAAAGGATAGGTTTTGATAATCACTTGTTGCCATGCGCGTCAGTATGATTCTGTGCATTATAAGCAGTAGCTGCAGCAATGTCCCACACATTATCCATAATTAAAGTAGTGTTATCATCTTCAACAGAGACAGTATCATCAGTTGGATTAGTAACAACATTGTCATCCAAATCAGCATCAGGAGTATGTGGCTGAGAAGTTATAACCAAAGTGGGAGTGTGGCGATATCTCTTCTTAACACCACTAGTACTAGCACTATCACAAGTCAGAGTATAAGTTGGTCTCAAAGATGAAGAAGGCTGAGCTTGATTATAATATGAAGAAGAAGCATCAGATTCTGAATCTGTAGCCGAGAAGATTGAAACATGCATAACATCATAGGGTCTAGGCTGTTCTTGTTCAATAGGTTGTCTTAGTCTATTTCTCCTATGAGATCCATATTGTAGAAATAGTTGTGCTTTTTGTTGTGGATTCTTTTGAGGAGGCAAGATAGGCTCTGCAAAACCAAAAACCACGAACAGTCTCCTTCATCTCATGACGGGTATGAGTCATATCATCACAGTCAATCTCTTCATGATTAGGTACTTTACATTCAGGACATTGATGATATGGTTGTTTCTCATAAAAAAAAAACAACAACAATCCATCTAGTAACACCAATAACATTACCAGTAGTTATACTAGTAATAAGAGGAGTGTTAACATTAATAAGAAAAAGAGCTCTATACTTAGAATATTTAGGAGGATTCACACCATCTAGTTCTATGTACAACTCTAACTTCTCCAACAACATTACCGAAAATTCTGAGAATATCATCATAAGTGAACTCAGGTAAATGATATTTATACTCTAACCAAAAAGGAGAGACCGATAATTCCAACAGATGATAATCCGTAGTAGGATTCCAATCCTTTAAAACAATCAGATGACCATCAAGGTTCCAAGCTCCACCAAATAAATTTGCATTTTTATCTTCTGAAATTCTAAATTTGATAACAAATAAATTTGGTTCTAAGGAACGCACCTGAACAAACAATTGATTGTGTCTTCTTAGGTGAGGCCAAATAAATTTAGCTGCACGTTCAGCATCCTTCCAAGACATAACCACCGGAGCATATAGCTTACCAGCAAGACTAAACTTCCAATCTCTAATTCCAGCTAAGATAACAGTGCTAGAATGCATAATCACCCTTCTCCTAATAGGCTCTTCACTAATTGAAACATTTTCCAATTGTTGAGAAATATTATTCATAACAGGACGAGCCATGAAAATTAAGAGAAATAAGATGATAATAGAACAGAAGAAGGGTATGAAGAAATGAGAAGGATATGATGTGGTTTTTATAAGCAAAAAGTGAAGGAGGTGCCAAGAAGTAAAAAGGATAAGTATGTGTTATTGGTTTAAGAAATTGAGATAACAGATAAAAAGTTGTAGGAACCAAAGTTGTTAATGAACTGTCGATAACATCAGAAGCATAATTCGATAAAGGCAACTTGATAAAGCCAAAATCCTGAATCCCGAACAAATAACGATGGATAGAAGAGATAAAGATGAACAAGATACACACTAATGTTAAATAAATCCAATTTTGAAGATGCCAATGGGACAATACTACAACATCCATGTATGGCAACATATAAAAGAGAAGATTATTAATCTATCATTAAAGAGGAAACAAATCAATTAGAACCAAAAATATATTGACACATAGAAAGGAAAAATTAAAACTAAGGCATCAAAAACATAGAGAAATCTTACAATAAATTCAAAAACAAAAAAGAGTTAATACACGGTAAGAATCAGACAACACTTAAAAACTATTGATTGCGCAGATCAAAAACAGATAAGATGAAAAAAGTTGAAGAGGAGATTGGGTTGACTAATTTTGACTAGATAGTAGACTTTCGTTTGACCAAATCCGCACAAAAAGAAAGAGAAAGTTTTCGTAGCACCGAAATAATCACGTTTTTTACTCTTCGTCTCGCTACTTTTAAGGTCAAGCATAAGCCATTTCGCTTCAGGCATCTTGTTATAACTAAAAACTATTAGTTGGGGGCTTTACGGTATGGGGAAAAGCCCTTCCCTTTACGGTACGGGCTTATTGTAACCCACGGAGACTTGCCAAAAAAAAAAAAACGAACCAAAAAGGAAAGCACCGCCCCTTCTGGATTGTAAATTTGTGTTGGGAAACTGATACCAGTTTCCTTATGTTGTTTTTGAAATTTGTTTAAGTAGCCCGAAGCTGTTGCTTTATTTGACGTGTGATTCTTTTTTTTTTTGACGCGAAAAGGGCAAATTCAATTAAAAAAAAAAACGAAGATGTCACGAAGAGTGACACCAAAGATACAAAAAAGAGAAAAGGGAAAAGAAAAAGCTCACTGAGGAGCAACAAAACGACCTCCAAACAAGAAGGTCAAAACCCAAGCTCTAGCAAGAACTGTCAAAAAACCAAAGAACAAGAAACACAAGCAAACACTCTTACAAATCCACATTTTCATCTTGAAAAGAGCATTTGACCGCATCAATTAAGCTCATCATAGTCCGAATCGAGTCAAAATCTCCCATACCATCATTATCTTCGATGGAATGTATATCCATCTCCGACTTAGCATGACTCTCCAATAAACTTCTAACCATAGGTCTTATCATAGGATGGTCAGAGATGCCTAATAACTTGTTAAAAGCGATTTTGGAATCAATTTCGGCCTCCGTAATAGTAGAAACTGAATTGGAATCTATTTTGGCATCCTTTCCTACAAGATTTTTCTTCTTCTTTTTTCGGGTCGTAACTGGACTCAAGTCCATTTGCAATGGGAGAACCACCTCCTGATTCTCTTCCTGAATCGAAACAGTATACGAAATTGGAGTTGAAAAATCATTAGTCACTAAACTAGACTGAGTACCCTTAGGATAATGTTCCTCTTCTATTATTGCTTCTTCAACTGTTGCATCTGGAGAGATTGACCTTCCCTCATAGGGGTTCAACTCACAAATGGCAATTGTCTTCGGTTTTAGCTTCTTTCCAGAATTTTTCTTGTTTTTCTTTTTTCTTCTAACGTAGGTCCATTCTGTCGGAGTATCTAGCAACTCAGCTCCGGAACCACTCCCACTCACACAAACTTCTACAGAGACTTGTAACGGTTGTTCACAAGCCACCTCCCCATCTTGTTGGCTATTGCTCAAATTTGAATCAATTGAGTTAGGCACCAAAGGAATTTGTTCTGCTCTGAATTGAGTCACCTCTTCCTTCTCCCTAGTGCTCTCAATCACAGATGTATTGCTTTGTGATGTACTCTTTCCCTTAGAACTATCTTCAATATCTTTAGAAGAGACATCAATATCTTGATCTTCTCTGCGTCTCCCATTAGATTGTGGCTCCAGAATGCTGTAAGGGTTTGAGATTTCAAGACCAACAGGCCTAGTCACAACCTTTGGCAGTGAGGTTGTAACCCCAACTCCCACCACCTCATTATCATGTTGGTTAACATCTTTAGTAACCACCCCATTACCTGCATGCACCCTAGCATTTTCAGAATCCGTAGACCTTCCCACCACACATTGTGAATTTTCCTTCATTTCAGCACCTTCCTTAGCACTCTTACTCTCTATCGGAATACAGACTTTGTTGACAAATTTGTTGGCAGGGTTCTTAGAGCACTTAGCACTTGTGTGACCAAAAGTCGAGCAATCCAAACACCTCGGTGGCTTCCAAGAGTACTCCACAGAGACTTGAAATTCTTTCCCTTCAAAAGAGACGGGAATAAATTCTGGAAAATCAAAATTTGTTTCTACTTCAACACATACCCTAGCATATTTCATTCTTGATCTAGTTAGAGTATATTTATCAGTAGCCAAAGGTACACCCAAAACACTTGCAATCAACCCGATTCCTTTAGCATTCCATAAATGAATTGGGATGTTTCTCAAATTCAGCCAAATAGGTATTGTCTTCATCTCTTGCATAGACTGTTCGATAAATAACTGCCAGGGCCTAATTAAGAACAGTTTATTTGAGAGAAAAATAGACCCTATCTCCATTGCAGTGATCTTATCTTCTTCCAAATCAAACTCAAAAATGAAAATGGAGTTTTCATGTAATGACAATATAAAATCACCTTTGAGTTTCCAAACCTTTTTCATTTCATCTTTCACAAAGTTGAAAGATAAACGACTACCAACAAAAAAAACCAGAAGAAAGTTTTCACATACCTTGATCTCCTTTTCCACATCTGAAGCAGAAATAATCGAAATCTTCTTACCATTAATTAGTTTAGGTTTCCGAAAAGGCAGCTTGGATACCTGATTAATCTCTTTGCTAACCTGATTGTTCGGAAAAAACGATCTCCAATTTTCAGATCTTGGGTTTTCAACAGAAACACCACTCGAAACACCACTCGAAGCACCAATAACGGCAGTAGCATCAGTAACATCTCCCCCTAAATCTCCACCAAGAAGTGGGAAATCCTTGGAGGAAAAAGTAGAAGACATTCGATTAGAGATTAGAAGAAGATCAAAGGAGAAATCACAGACAAAGAGGGTTCGGCCAAAATCTCCATGGTCAAAATCGCCCGGCCAAAGTCAAGTCTCAATTTCACTTGACCGGCCAAAAGGAAGAATCATCACTTGACGTGTGATTCTTTGATAGTATTCTATTACTACGTTTTACTTGTGGCTATTCTACCAAGTTTAACTTAATTCTGGTTGCTGATCCCGATCGTAGTCAATATTAAGAAGAACAGCAAAAAGTGGTACATGGAGTCCATGCTCAGTAACAGGGTTTTATCAGATGATCGTGGTTACCATTATTGTGATTTTCTAGACAAGATGATAAGATTCCCGGATGAAGTCCATGCTCTTTTAGAAAAGCATTCAAAATACCTGACCATTGACGAATTTTGGGATGCTACGGTATTTGACGATGAAGAATCAAAACCAAGCCGTGCCGATCTCCAGAAAGAGTTCGAGAAGATGAAGGACCTGGAGGCTGCTCTTCTCCATCACATAGACTGTTACAGACATGCCATCAATGAATTCAATAAGTCGGCTCATGGTGTTTATATGGACTTGCCACAAAAGGTTCCTTGCTTTAGAGAGATGCCCCAATATTTTACATTATTCACTCCTTCTCAAATATACCAGACTTCTCAGATACACAAGATAGAGTTTGTGCGTCCTCCTGCCCAAGTGACCCAAGAGAGCATGGACAACAAAAAGGAAGCTGTTCGATTACTTGAGGAGCTGCAAGAACAACTTTCTCAAATAGAAACCAAAGCCAGGTTGGAAAATGAAAAAAGTGATTCTACTGCTCATCTGTGGTCGGTGGTCGGTAAATACACTGGTAAACTGCAAAACAAGCTGGAGAAGTTAGCGAAACCGCCATTGCCGTTTCAACGCATTTTGAAGAAGGTAAAGAGAGTGGGAGAGGAAGATGTTACCAAAGCTGATCCAAATGTAACGGCGGTAAGTTCTCCGCCGCCTTCTCCTGCTACTCCACTCCCTTCGGATTCTACTCCCGTTGCAAGTGGGACTCGTGGATCTGCTCCTATTTCTCAGAGGACACGAAGCAAGTCTCCAAGGGGTGATCTTCTTCTTCCAAGAAAACGACGAAGGTTAAACTCGGCAGTTTAAAGTTAATATGTTTGTAATCGTAGTTTTCTTTTTTGCATAGGACTGTGTAATGGTAAAAAAATGTTGTATCGTAATTTGTTAATTTGATTGTTAGTAATTTCTGGTAAATTCGAGTATAAATATCACATTGACGAAATACTCGAATATGTTTGTAATCGTAGTTTTCTTTTTTGCATAGGAGTACTACTTAGTACGTTTCCATGACTACGTGTCCAAAGCTTGAGTTAGTCGGTTTCATCTTAGTTGCTCAAGTTTATCATCGTTGCACATTTTGTTAACTTTTTCGACTTTCTTTAGTGAAATTTTTCCATTAAGTGTTACTGAAATTGTATCGACATGGTCAAGGGTGAAGCTCAAAACATTACATATCACATAGGATGTGCACAGCACAGCTTCCACACCTGGAAGACTTCTGCTCTTGTTAGCATGCGTTCTCTACCATACATTTTCGTTTATACCGCTCATTTCCTATTCGCGGCATCGAACTTTTCTCATCAAGTACACAAGCTTTAGCTGGCACTTCAGAATCCCTTCTCTTCTAAATCATGCTCCTGCAAGTACATCACAAATGTGATCAGCTATTTGATAGGTTGTTCTCCATGGAAATCAAAATTTGATAAACAAAAACACTAAACATCAAAAGGTCAACCTGTGGCTGTAGGTTTGTTCTTTTTCATCTTAGGTGGTAAAGAACAAAGACAGAAACAAGAAGCCGTTGGCTAATATTTCTGTAATACCGACACCAACAAGTTAGCATCATATACCTGGTGGAAATGAACAGGGTCAACACCTTGGCTGAAACCTGTGAATTTTGACTGAGCATAACCAAGTTCCCGCAGTCCCATGCCACTTGATACTTAAAAGAATCAACTATCACCTAAATATTGTAACAATCAACTATGCACAGCACAGGTTATTTCTGCAATAACCTGTAGTTTAGTTGCCTGGCATTCGGCTGCAGAGATAGATTCTGACCAGATTGCAGCATCATATGCAACATTTTCTGTAGCTGAGAGAATGCTTGTTGTGATGACTGAAAGCTAGTTGTAAAGCTTTTGTTTGCTGAGACAGGACCTGAGCTAGCTGAGAAAGCGGTTGGTGTGGAAGCAGCTGAAGCAATTGTTGCTGATATGGAAACCAGGAGGCACAAAGACACCTTGTTGCAAGTTTGGAGGCATCAGCTGGGGAGGGAGGGAGGGAGGGAGGGAACCACAACTTAGCTTCAGTTCATCCCACATAATGTAAACATCTTCAACCCAGCCATAAGGAGCAAAAATCTGGCATAGGGAAGAGTATTATAAGTTGACACTTGATATGACTTCTATAAACTGAAAAGATGTCAATTAAATACTAAAAGGGAACCTAAAGACATCAAATATAGCATACCTTCTGCAGAAAGAACTGCGTGTAAAAGCTACAACCACTGGACCCAGGTACAATTCTGCATACTCTATGGTAGCTAAGAAAAGGCCATGCAATACTAGAAAGCCTTCGCGAATCTTTCACTGCAGTTGCGGCAACTTGCTTAATTCTGTGCTGGTGAACATCCCATTTGTACACCCGAGTGATAGTGACCTGGTACAACAGCAACTGATGATTAGCGAAGAGTTGAAATAAAATAGGATTAAGAGAGTTGGAAGTTACAGATATATCTGTGTTATCGTCACTTGGTCCCTTAAGAATTGTAGATCAGCGATACGGACCTCTATGTTTACATTAGCATTATCAAGATTTTTTTTGTAGAAGAGCACTAGCCTGCAAAAAGATTACCTTAGAAGTTGGTATTCATTTTTCCATTGATATAAATACTTTTTTTTGTAGAAGAGCACCAGCCTGCAAAAAAAAATACCTTGGAAGTTAGTATTCATTGATTTCCATTGATATAAATACTCAGTGGATTGAAATTCTGCGATAAGACAGGTGATTGTAGCTCAATACTGATATGACCAGTGTTATGAAGTTCATGATAATCAGCAAATTTAAAGGTCAAAAGAATTATATTTATTAACCAAATCATGTGGGGTGTTGTTTCCTAGTGTGGTTTTGCGAACCCAACTGTAACTGTTACCTAAGACCAGAAACGCTTTTTTTCCTTTTTGCTGTTCCAGTTTTACTATAGTTCCATCCAATCCATGCCTTCAGCTCAGGACTAATGAACAGTGCCATTACAAATCACTTATATTCGCAGGTTTCCTGAATAGATGAAGAGAGTGTAAAGATTATCTAGCTGAAGAACTGAGCAATGTGATGCAGGGGCATTTGATTGCGATATTCTATCGTTTTTCAACACTTCTCCGTCTCTTCCACGCAATTCTGATTACGACGCACATATGCATATCTAATTAACTTTGACGATTATACATTCATTGATGATCTATAACCATCACATGGCACTAACATTTCTTTTAAAACGTTTTCCATAAGACGCAAACTAAAGCCAAGTTCTTGCAGGAATGTTTCCTCGAGGACACACTAACTTTAATGTGGCTAAGGGTTCAGAAGAGTGACACTTCGTCAAAAAGAACAGCTTCGTGTTCTTAACCTGTATACTGGGACTACAGTACTGCTAAAAGAAAAAAGAAAAAAAACACCATTATCGATATGCAAATTCTCAATAAACGGACCTCTTCACTTGTGTGTTCCAGCACGACTGCTCTTAACCATGGACACACGGAGTCTGACTCATCGATTCGGGCTCGTGAATTTATGCCTTCTGGAAACCAAAAAATAAGCTATTAGTTCCTGCAACCAATGATGCGAAGAAAAAGTATCAAAAATGCAGTGGAGCCTTCAAATTCTATGGAAGCACCAAATATAGCATACTAAGACTCCCAAATGAACTACAAACAGTAAGTCAGTCGTATCAGAGCAAGACAGAATATTCAGCTCTCAAGAAGCAGCTGGTGGTGGCTCCACGTGATCAAAAGCAGGAAACATTTATATCAATAAATGCAAGTTGTTCATGAAAATCTCAAATTTAAATAAAAGAAAAGTTTTGTATATTGAACATACAGTAAAAGGACGAGGGTCCCATGGTAGAGAGCATTACACAAACAATAACTTATCAAATATCCAGTTAGGAAGTTCATAAAAGAAGGCAGCACTGATAACTGTCTTTTTGGAAACAGATGCTCAGGAGTGGTCCAGAAAATCAAACAAGAATTGATACAGCTGCAAAGAATTTGACCTTTGAGGAATTTCTCTGAGCTGCTAGCAAGTGTGGGTGCTTGTATATGAAAGTTTAAAAGTTAAATAACCAACTTAGACGATGCAAAAAATTAAGGACACTTGAATTTTTGGCATGGTTTATCATAATTATTTGTCCATAGTTGTTCATCTGAAACACAATTTCAGAAACTGACAGATGAAAGATTTTAAGATTATGGCAGAAAATAAGCTGGGATGAGCCAGGACTAAAACAAGATGTGGCATGAGCCCAAGCCTCACTCGTAAGACGTAAAGGGGGAACTCGTATAAGCCGAGACTCAAAAGCCCCTGCTTGATCAAAATAAAGGCTGGATGAGCTTTGTTTCAAGCATTTACAGTCAGACTTGTTTTTTGCTATCTCTACTCTGAATGAAAATAAAAATGTACACTAAAAAAAAGAAAAGATAACCAGAAGCACCTCTACTTGAAAAAAAACTACTTCAATGCTAATGCATTGATCAAAAAAAAAACTACGCTGATCCCCCAGTATTATTGTATCCCTAGAGTAGAGTGTAAAAAACAAATATAGACTAGCTGATTTTGTTATTAATCAAGAAGATGCACCTTAAAATTTTCAAATTTAAAGTTTATAAAATCGAACGATAGTCCATTGTGTCAAAAGCATCAAGGAAACACGAATAACGAACCTCACCAGTACCCTTGTTAGCTTGCAAACTAGCAACTATATCCAAACACTTCTCAACGTCGGGAATTTTTGCCTGTTTATCAAAGAGAATAAGAAATATGATCAGTTGTGCGGAGAAGCCAGTTACTTCATAAAAACAGCATGAAACGCTAAGATTCCTTTAAAGTCTTCTCAAGGTGTCGAGACAAAACACACATCAAAATTAATAGACAAGCAGCCTTTATTGTGCTTTTCAAGTCAAATAAAATGATGGTTTAAATCAACCGAATCACATTTCAAGTTTCAATCAGCCACTGAGCTTCCATTATGGATTAAAAGTGTCTACAGACTCTACACATATTCTGCAGCAATTCAGTAGTTGCGTTCTGAGCTACATATACCAATAATGAGATCTGAGATAACTGAAAGTGAGTTGAGCACCCGATGTTCCCACTTGTGAGCAAGAAATTTCATCTCAACACCTTGTTTTTCAAACTTTTTGCTGTGTTGGCATAATGTCTGACACATGCGCAAAGGGCTACAGTTATGCTAGCTGCTAAAGTTTAATATATTGACATTCTATAAAGCTTGAGAAAATGGCAGAATAAAGAAAAGAAAGAGAATGAGAAGACACATGACTGCCTATTACAGTGTTACTTCGACATTAGCCTGGATATAGACATCTTATTTCCAATACGCTGCACCAAATTATGTTCTTAACGTTAACCCTAAGTCGCTTGTGTTTATATGTAGCTGTGTCAGGTACCTTGTAGAGGTATCAGACACTAAATTACCCACGCCATTGTTACTTTTCACACTTCAGAGTGGCATACCAGTATCAGACACCAACAGTCGTATTCATAGAAAAACTATTTACAATTCATCAAGTCTTACAAAAATATTCTCAGATAGCATCATGAAAATCCGGTCAAGAGATATCTGTTGTAATTTGTAGACTTGCACATTACCATTTTCCAGCTCAGCTTATACTTCTCAGATTATTTATCAAATCGCTGAAAGACAAAGCAGTACTCCCCACGATATGCATACAGAGAACTGAGGTTGGAAAGTGTCAATCAAAGCCTAGAACCTAGTTCTACGAGTAAATGATCTATGGCATGAAGCTAAATAAGTAGGGCACGCATACAGTCAAATAGAAAGCAGTACATATGCACATAAAGCATTACATCCAAACAAAAAAGGCACTTGAGCCAAAATACTACAAATTGACTTCACTGATCTCAACTAATATCACTTTAATCTAAGTCTGTAAGTGATCTACAGTACAAAACGCGTCATTTGGGAAGGTTCCTATCAAGCTGAAGTACTATTCACGCGTCATTTGGGAAGGTTCCTATCAAGCTGAAGTACTATTCACGAAATTTACCGATTCTAATAGAATTACTACAGTATTCATTTCATATCCAGATGGTATAACATATTATACAAGAGATAATAACGGTACTCCAGGATATTCTATATTTGTCATCCTGAAGGTATTGTCTTATCAAGACTGGGGAATGAACCCTAATGGGTTTAGAAAATTTAATGATCATCCTCATATCAAACCCAGGTCATATTCTTATACTGATCATATTAAGGCCTGGACCCATACTTTATGTGCAAAAAGGCACATCTTCATGGGAACCTCAAAATGTTTTTACAAATATTGACTATATGTTATGTTCCCAAAACACCTAAAAGCATTGTTGTAAACAAAACATTTACTAAATAACTTAACACCAACTTTATCCTGTTTGAACTGAAAATATATTCAGGCCATTTTGCCTCAAAAACAGCCCTCACCTGATTCCCACGTACTCACGGACTCCTTTGTTCACGTTCAAATCTCGGAGGCAAGGACTTCTCCACATCCTTAATAACTCTTGCTCTCATTTCCATATGCAGATTTGTGCAAGCTAAAAAGAATAACAAAGTCCAACAGCGAAGTTGAGAGGAGATCAGATGGATCCGAAGAAATAGCAATCAGATGGAAGAAACGAATCCATACAAGAAAGAGCAAAGACATACCTCAAGTACATTAAAAGAGCTCAGGTTCTTGTACTTCTCAGAAAAGTCATCCTTGCTCTTGAACTTCACAGGGTCCAGGAAATGAAGAAAGGCCCTGCAGTAACCATAAAAGTATAAGAAAGAGATGCAGTGACTTTTGCTGTTTTATCCCTAAAAAGAAGTTCCTACCAAAATCGATTATGGTTTAGCAAAAGCAGTAGGAAGATGCTGAAGGGAAAATAGAGATGAAAGACTTAATCATCAATGAGTGTAATAACTTGTCTTATCCAACTTCAGTCCAGTCATTTTTATCTTTATCCCTTTCTATTCTTGGTATTTAAATTCATCAATTCTCCAAAGCTCCCTCTCCAACCTATGTAGAGAATTTGGAGTTCAGCATATATTTAGGTCAGGTCAAACCGTCAAAATAAGATATTTCATACAAACATTTCATTTAATGTGGCAATTAAATTGTATGGCAGTGACGATAATTACGCAAAGGTATTTAAAATCTTTTCTAAATACCCAAACAAGCAAGAAACATTTACAAGGTCTGGCTATTCTTATAGCATGTCGGAATGAAGATCACTGAACTTCATTTATAAGCTCGAGACTTGATTTAAGATTTTGCTAATCCAAATGATCATAAAAAATAATTACAACATCATACAAATTGAACACTTCAATTGTTATTGACATTAGTAAAACAAATTCCAAAAAAAAAAAAATCCATGGAAACTTAAAATTGTCATCATTTCCCTAGAAATATAAACAACCTAACAATCTAAGTCAAATTTGCTGTCTCCCTCTTGAAAAAAAAAGTACCTTATTTCTATCCACATCGGGACATTTTCTCATAGTTTCTTCTATAATTACACGAATGTGGGCTAATTTACAAATTTCAACACCCATACCACAAAAATAAAGCCTTCTTCTATTCAAACTAAAACAATAACCGCTTTCACCCCTCTACTTGCTTGAGTTCCTCTTTCAATTTAAACTCCTAATGCACAGTTCCACGCTATAGCAATACATTTAGTTTTGTAGTGGGAGAGGTGAAAATTCCATGCTAAGCTGCGAAAGTCGGACAGCGCATTCCTGGCGAAAAACTTACAGCGATGTCTAAGCTATATAGTTGTTTCTCACTTACCAAAGGTGTAGTTTTTGAGATGAAATTTGTGAATTTAATACATGCATCGCAATCTGTATAATGTTATATATTTGCAGATATAATTAGGCGCATGCTTTGAACATAATGTTATATATTTGCAGATATAATATGCACCAGAAAGAGCTAAGCTTCTTAAACATAATCAGATTGATGTAAACCCGACCAACCCATTGAGAACGTACATAACATGACTTACCTATCGTCTAGCACAATTTCCAATGTATACAACAATGTTCTTTTCAGGAAGCCACTTCATAGATTCTTTTGCCCAGTTGGACATAGTTGACAACAGTGCGACGATAAGAAATGAGCCATGAATTTCTTGGGCATTCTGCAATAGCAAATAACTGTTTATAAAAGAAGTTTAAAAAGTGCAATCAGGATATTAGTAGCGAAGAAAAACAAAATGAGCAGCAAACCTGTAGAAATTCCAGCTTTGAGACAGGCCGAACAGTTTTACCATGCCCATTTCATCAGCCAGAATAACATTTGTATCATTTCTCCAACTATGCTTCAACCAAGTCACTGTTAGCACAATAACAATAAGAGACATGTCAGACAATACTGTTGAGCAAATACGCACTATTGAACTTAAAAGAAGATATGCAGCGCAAAGAAAAAGTAGGGGCAGACCTATTAACAAGAAAATTCAACCAAGCAAGCTGATAATCATAAAAAATTTCCTCCTTTCAGCCAGTCGTTCATCCAGCTTCATAAGACTATCTAAACCAATGGGAATATTTTCAGATCAGCAAAAGAAATATTGGGTGAAGAACTATGTAAAAAAGAAAGAAAGATATAATAACATTAATCATAATAATAAAGCAGCAATACCCTCTCCAGATTACAGATTTTAATGTGTATTAGCAAAAGGCTACTCTACATTTTTATCGCATTCTCCACATTTCCAGGTTTTACACTTATTCAGCATGCTGTTGCAAACTTGGATGCAGGATTCGTACATGATTGCAGCCTATCGATCCCTGAAATGACAACAGATGAAGCAGGCGACGTTAAAGCACTTAGATTGTATAGGAGAGAAAACTACTTTACCAGCATGGACCCATTAAAAATATTATGAGATCAATATAGACTATCTATACCAGGTCGCTTCAGCATAGGATAGTCCCTGACACTTGACCAGATACTCTGGAGTTGCATCATCTGAACCACCTTTGACTCTATCAGCACATATCTACTCCACCTGGTAATTCCATTTTGATAAAAAGTCATAAAATTAGATAAGAATCATAAGACGGTAACACAACACCAGAGCAGACACCAAAAAGGAGGGAGAAAAACAAACCTGACTGTGTTGCTTGATAAAATCAAACTCCATTTCCTTGCGCACATCATGGACCTCACCTAAATAACATAATAAATAAAATGAGCAATGACTGCGCCTAGTTTTGCTTGAGCCAGAAAGGAAACTTCGTCTTATTAAAAAAAAAAAAATCTACAGCTAAAAGCACTTTGCATAATCCAGAAAAGAAAGAAGGGAAGAAAATGAAGGGCTAAAAAAAATTAAGATACAATAACAGAGGTCGCAATCAATAGAGAAGAAAAGGTGAATATGTGTTTAATATATTAGAGACACACCAAGTTCAGATGTTCACCCCTTAATACTGACAATTTGAGTCGCAAACCAATAAACTAAATGAAGACACTCAAGTATTAAAGATATCAAACTACCAACCATAGAAAAGGTTACTGTAGCCTCATTGGCTCACAATAAGGAGAATCCACTAAATTTTTGCCATGTCAACCAATGAAACATGCATGCTGACATATGCAGATGCTTCAGTGGGTTTTTGCACATAATAATGGTAAATGATGTACATACAGCCTCTGCATGCTTGCACAAACACACAATCTAGATATTTTAAAGACATGCAATCTAGATATATTAAGCTCTATAGCTGTCACAGATTTGAAGTACAAGCCATAAAAATAGCTCACATGAGTACTGGGACAAAAGAGAGAATTATTAGCAACCAACTCCTAAAAAGAAGGGTTTAACTATCATTTAAGGGATGTGATCCTAAGCAAACTAGTAAGTGGGCATGTAAAACCTACATTCAATGGGTAGGACACCGGTTTGCACCATACCATTCTTTTTAGGAGCTAGAATTTCTCAATAATATATACAGATATACACATCACAAGTGTAGGCACTGTACATGATTCGCCAATATTGTAATTTTACATAGATAAATACCAGCAGGCATACCCATAACATCGTTTCATAGCATACACATGCATACAAAACCAAAATTTTTATCACCCATTAGGGTTCCTAAAGAGCAGCCAACCTGATTATCACCCTAAATGAATGTTGTAATTCCGTTCGAAGATTTCAGCTGAGAATCATGTTTTATTACACTACAACCCGATATAAACAAAACCCATTTTCGAAAACCTCTATAAAACTCAAAATTTATAATCAATTTTGAAATAAAGCCACACAATAATGAATACCTAAATCAAGACAGAAAAGAGAATGAAGAGAGATGAAACCTTTCTGGAAGACCTGACTGTGTTAAATAAGTTTGAACATCAGATAAAAATGAAGCTCCGGGTATACCCTTTCTTCTTTCAGATACCTCTGATGATGAAGACGAAGCCAGTGAAGAAGCTTAAGAGCTTAAGAGAGAGAAAGTGTCTGAGAGAGTGAGAGACAGAGTCTGAGGCTCTGAGCTGGTGTATATGTGAGCGTAATGGGCCTATGTTGGGCCTCGGTTACTTCTGTGTGGTTACTGCGAAGAGAAGTTGGTTTCTGCTGAAGAACGTACAGAAGTTGCCGTAGGAAGAGGGCCCCTTTGGGTTATATTGACAGTATGGTTGTAAATGAATGTCCAGAGAGAAGGATGTCTCGTTTTGATGGGGTGGGCGCAGGATGGATATACAATTTTTTGCTCCTGGGTTATCAACCTACCAGGGATTCTGTTGTTTATTGTGATTGGGAACAATCATAAAAACACAGAAGACAACACGAAGACCTAACTGTTAACAGTGTACTGGCTCTTCTTCTTCTTAGAGTAGGCTGTGTATTTTGTCTTGCTTTTCATTTTTTGAATCCTTATCAATTGTTTGATAAGTTGCACACGTACAGACATATATGTAAACAGACCACGAATATTTGGAATCGCAGTTGCACAGAGCTTCCAGATGGGTTGATTTTTTTTTTTCCTTTTTCAAGTAAAAGTGGAGCTGATAAATAGTCCGGAGAAAAGGAACAATAATGTATCCATAAAGTACTGAGTTGCAGAATTCAGGAAGCACTAAACACTGGTTCCACAGTTGCAGAATCCAGAATTCAGGAAGTATTCTGTTCCAAGAGCTTATAGAGCTGAGATGTAATTCAGAAAGCACTAAACACTGGTTCCACAGTTGCTCCAAGAGCTTATAGAGTTGAGATGTAATTCAGGAAGAACTAAACACTGGTTCCACAGTTGCAGAATCCAAAATTCAGGAAGTATTGTGTTCCACATCAACGACCCTTAGTAACTAGGAAGGGCCATAAGAGATCTAAACCTTGCCTCCTGTAATCGTTCCTTTTCTTCCTGGGCTAGCTTCATTACGCCTTGTGTTGTCTTCGACCACCTCAATAAAAGATCCTTCTGAGTCAACAATAATACAGATGATCAAGCCATGCATCAATACTCTGATTAACCCATGATTTGGTCAATAATTGCAATATATCAAATTTCAGTTTACCTCGTCATCACGTAGCAGTCTCTTAATTTCCAATTGCAAGCGTAAGGTTGATATGTCCCCTACAGCATAATGCAATGTATCATAATAAGTACGGCAACGCTGAACTAACGAATCCATAAGCTTTTCCTCGCTAGAAATTTTCTTCTTGAGCTCCTAAATAAGATGAGAAAACAAGCAGAAAATAACATAACATAAAGTCTTGTACCAGCTGCAGGGTAAGAATAATAAATGATGGACCATTTACAAATATGATTTCTTAGTAATACCTCAAACACTTCCACCTTTACATCAAAGTTACCAGCCTGGAATCGAGAGCGTATCTCAGCAAGATCTTTGAGCTTGTTTTCCTTTTGTTCAGCTATCTGATTCTGAACATTTTTGTCCATTTCGCTCACCCTGGCATCCACCCCTTTAATGGCATGACTGGCATACTTGAGAAGCTTCTCCGGCTTATGTTTCTCTAGCTCTAGCTGTTGAGAGATCCATTTTTGCTGGTCACCTTGAAGTGCATCAGATGAGATGGTAGAAAGCATCTGTTTTCAGGGAATCATATAAACAGCAGTGCCTGAGAAACCTTTCATTACATTGCAGCTAAAGATGAGAAAAGAAAACCTCTTCAAGTAAAGGAACCAACCGAAGCTTTTTCCATCTGTGCATGCCGATAGAAATACTCAGCAGAGCAGGTTGCAACACGAAGCTCATCCTGTCCATTTATCAATTTGGTACGAAGACCCTGAAAAAGGAAACACAAAACAATCTTAATTAGTTAGGAATAGTAATCATCATGATAATAATAAAGTAGGAATGTAGGTATTGAAATGTTTACATGGAAGATTCTATAATCCTCATATACTTCTTCTGCACTTGTGTAACCACGACTAAGTGTCTTGTCAATCACTTTAGTAACATAGGACTGCACAATACCTTTCACCTCTTCAAAACGTGTCCAGTTAATCAACTTGTCCTTATTATCAGACCTGGAATAGATGGAGGTAGTGTAGGCAAAAAGAAATATTAACTTAGTTTTCATTGATGAAATATCACTCTTGGATAGAGAAAGAAACAAGAAGAAAACCAGGAAATATGGGCAACGTGACCACACAACAAGACTTATAACATGAGAATCGTAGAATCACTTGATATATACAGAATTAAGAATCACTTGATATTACCCAATTATCTTTTCTGCGCCTCCTGTTTTTGTTTGTCCACTTTCTGCGCTCGGACTTCCTCTTCTTCTTTTCCCTCCTCTTTTCCCTCTTTTTCTTTTCCCTCCTCTTGATTCTGGCATAGTTTAGTTTTTCTGTTCCTTGTTGAGAAAATAAATTTTCAAATATTCGAAGTAGAAAGTTATTTTCAGAACTTTGTAACATAATTAGAAAAAACGAGTTTACCTTCAATAAGGAAGATGCGCAATTGGGAGATATATTACTAATAAACGAATTAAAGAGAAAAACGCTAGATCTATACGGTTAATCAGTGACATAATTAAACAAACGAAAACAAACCCTAACTTACCTTCAAAGATACTTTAAAGGAAGAAGATGCGCAAAAAAAGGAGAATTAATTGGGGATATGAATTACTTCCCCCAACCCATGTTGTGTGTTAAGGGGTGATTTTTGGTTATGAATATACTAAAATACCCTTCCCTCAAAATCAAAAAAAAAAACTTAAAATCAAAAAACAAAATCATATCCCCCATTTCCATCTCCACTTCTTCCCTCAAAATAAAAATTAAAAACTTAAAATCAAAAATCTAAATCATATCCCTCATTTCCATCTCCACTTCTTATTAATCTTATTTAGGGGTAGTGTTTTGAAACCCAAATATTCTCCATTCCCTTTCAAATTCTAAACTCTCCCCACTCTATATCAAATTCTCTTCACCTCACTTTGGAAACGAAATTTTTTTTTTATTCTAAGTGATGAAGATCATCTTGAAAAGTGATGATGACCATGCGAATTGATGAAGACCATGCTCTGATCCGGGTTCCGGCATAGGTATTTAAGCAAAACCGGCATGGTCTTCGTCACTTCCATTTTGAATTTTCCTGGCTTTAAAAAACTTGGTACCGGCATGGTCAGTTGATATGAAGACCATGCCGGTATTTTTTTCCGGCATAGTTTTCATATTTATTTCCTATCTCTGCGGAAAAACAATACCGGCATGGTCTTCATATCAACCCGACCATGCTTGTAAGCTTTTTAAAGCCAGGAAAAATTCAAAATGGAAGTGAGGAATACCATGCTTAGAATTGATGAAGACCATATTCGGAACACGATGCCAAGCATGCCGATAATTTCCTATCAATGCCGGGTAGTCAAGTGAAAAAAAAAATCAACATTATGGATACTTTTCATTACTGTTCCTGCATAGGTATTTAAGCAAAATACTATCATAAACAGTCTTCCACGCCTCGAAAAAACTATTACCATGCTTAGGTACATTTTTATTCAAAACGAGAAAAAAATCAACATTCGGAAGATCAAAACCTGTTCAACGCCCTCTCGTTGGGGCTACGCCCCCCCCGAACCCCCCCGGATAGTGGCAAACAATTTATGAACATTTCCAACAATTGCCCGCATGAGTTTTTGGTTGAATACCATGCTGGCACCAAGCTTTTTCAGCTGCAACAATGGTAGATTCAAAGAAAAAATCAATTTTTCAACCTCTTATTATCGGTAATTCTCTCATCACAATCATCTTCCCATTTTCAAAAAAAAAATTCCTCTCAAATATTTTTTCCCTCCTTCTACTCTCACCCAAACACAAATAAAAATACACACTAATTTATCCCCCAAATACTTAACATTTTACTAATTATACTTAATCACTAATCCTAATTAGTGGGGGCTAGATTAGGAATTTAAAAAAAAATTACATAGGGGGTCACCCAGAATTGCTATTGGAACACCTATTTTATCCCGTATCTATATCCCCCAATTAATTCTCATATCCCCCAATTAATTCTTCCAAAAAAAAAGTTTACCTTCACTTAAAGGACAAATATATAAAATGCGCAAAAAGAAGTGGGCTGCATAGACCCACCCGCACCCGCCTAATATTGTGAACAGCATGGAAAATGTCCATGAGCAGCCATAGCAGATTTTCTTGCTCGTCTTTAACAGCCCAAACCACACTAATCTGTTGGCAAAACTCGTACTTTTCTGCATTGAGATTGTTCCCAAAGCTAGGAAAGGAAGGGAACTTAATATTGGGAGACAGACTTGCTATGTTCTCCATGTTCAGTTTTTTCCTTCAAGCTGATCAGCTTTTTGACCTGGTGAACAACAATGCCTGGTCATGTGCTACAAACTTTGCTTATTCATGACAGTGAACTAAGATCATCTCCCCTTGAAGGCAATGGAGTTTACTTTTTTCTCCTCTATTTCTGAATTTATTAGCTTGTATATAGTATGTCAATTGACATCTGCTTTGAAATAATATTTAGTACGAGCTTGAAGTTGGTCGATTTCATCTTAGTTGCTCAAGTTTGCATCCTAAATCAAATTTGGCAATATTACCCATGACCATCATCATTACAAATGTCACAGATTTTGTTAACTTTCTGGACTTTCTTTGGTGAAAATTTTCCATTCAAGTGTTACTGAAATTGTATCGACATGGTCAAGGGTGAAGCTCAAAGTGGACAACATAGATATCACATATCACATAGGATGTGCACAGCACAGCTTCCATTCCTCAGACGTCTGCTCATGTTAGCATGCATTCTTTACCATCCATTTTGCCGCTTTAACCATCTTTATACAACTCATTGTTATGTGGCATCAACAGCTGGCACTTCAGAATCCCTTCTTTTCTAAATCATGCTCCTGCAAGTACATCACAAATGTGATCAGCTATTTGATAGGCTGTGCCTGAAAGCCCGCAAGTTTCAACCAAGATAAAGATAAAGCAAACCACCAGCCTTATATTCTTTTTTATCTTAGGTGGATGGTAAAGAACAAAGAAACAGAAAAAAGAAGCCATTTGCTAGTATTTCCGTGGTACTGACACCAACAAGTTAGCTTCGCATACCTGTGATTTGTGATTGAGCATAACAAAGTTCCTGCAGTCCCATGCCACTTGATACTCAGAACAATCAACTATCACCCAAATCATGTAACTTGAAACGATCCCCAAGGCCAATAACAAGATGCAATAAGTCTCAGAATTTACCTGAGCATTCTGATGACCAACGAAACCATATCCCTGGTACTGGAATGGAAAAATATCCACATGTTATGGAGTGATTAAAAGGCCACATATATCGTACAACAATCAAATAACAGACAACTTGGGCAGTAACCGATGAATTCAAAGAAGGTTGCTGCAACTGTTGCTGGTAACACATCTGTGGTTGAATCTGACTTTGTTGTGACCGAGGGCCTTCTTCGGTAGATAGGACCTGCAGTTGCGATTGAAACTGTCGAACCGGAGGTTTTTATGGATGAGGTAATTTTTGCTGCTGTTGTTGCTCAGATAAGGTTAACTCCTCGGGCTTCTCCCGCTACAACTAATGCACATTCAGAGACGTGAGATCATTTTCCACAACTTAGAGGTGCAAAACCATATCGGTGAAGAATAATGCAAAAATTAAAATAAGAAGGCAAACAGAATAATAAAGAAAGTGTTACCTTGCTTGCATTTGTTACACTGTTATAGTAGTACTTGTCCCCTTTAGGGGAGGTGTGTTCTGTCCAATAACAAGGAGGAAGTGCAACCTGCCCACCAATAGGTGCTAAAGCAGGAGTTGTAGCGTCTGTTCTTGCAGACCCAGGCACAACAGCTGCAGTAGAAAGACTGTTGGGAACTGTCTGCCCTTGAGGAATGTATACTGACCATGGAGACTGCAATAAAATACATACAGTCAAAAGCTATACGCATAGATAAAACCACCATGGTCCCAGTTTACAGTGGGGCCTTCCTAATCCATGATACACTGGTCAGAAAACTCAACAACCCAACTGGAGACCAAAACTAAATAACCAATATGTGAAATAACCTGTAGTTTAGTTGCCTGAGCATTCGGCTGCTGACATAGATTCTGACCAGATTGCTACATCATATGCAACTTCTGTTGTAGTTGAGAGAATGCTTCTTGTGATGACTGAAAGCTAGTTGTAATGCTTGTGTTTGCTGAGACAGGACCTGAGCTAGCTGAGAAAGCGATTGGTGTGGAAGCTGATGCAATTGTTGCTGATGATGAAAACCAGGAGGCCCAAAGACACCTTGTTGCAAGTTTGGAGGCATAAGCTGGGGAAGGAGGGAGGGTTTGGATTTTGGAGGCATCAGCTGGGGAAGGGGGGAGGGTACCACAACTTAGCTTCAGTTCATCCCGCATAATGTAAACATCTTCAAAGTTCAACCCAGCCATAAGGAGCAAAAGTTTGGCATATGGAAGAGTATTATAAACGTGACTTCTACAAACTGAAAAGATGTGAAGTAAATGCTAAAAGGGAACCTAAAGACATCAAATATAGCATATCAGCAGAAAGAACTGCGCGTAAAAGCTACAACCACTGGACCCAACCAGGGTACAATTATACATACTCTGACTAGGGTAACTAGGAAAAGGCCATGCGAATAATAGAAACCCTTCGCGAGTCTCTCACAGCAGTTGCAGTAAGTTGGTTAATTCTGCATTGGTGAACATCCCAGTCGTACACCCGAGTGATAGTGACCTGGTAAAGAAGCCATTGATGATTAGCGAAGAGTTCAAATAAAAATAGGATAGAGAGAGTTGGAAGTAACAGATATACATGTGTTATCGTCACTTGGTCCCTTAAGAATTGTAGATCGGCAGTAAGGACCTCTATGCTTGCGTCAGCATTATCAAGATTCTTTTGTAGAAGAGCGCTGCCTGCCAAAAATTACCTTAGAAGCTGGGTTGCACCAATACCGCCACGGGTGTCCGCCACACCCGTGTGTCCAATACGGCAAATCTAAAAAACCATGATACGGCGCCACAGCGGCATACATAAATATCGTCAATTTTTAAAGATACGTAAGCATATAAACAAGGCATAATTTCAATGTTGATTCAAAATATATAATAGAAGTTCAATTAGATTTTCAGTTTTGATCTTATACTTGCAAAAAGCTTATACAAAAAAGCATGAAGTGGCCATGTATACCAGTAGTACTTACAAACTAACGTGTGCCGACGATGATAACCACACACAGCTGTAATATGGGCTAACATACACACTTTCTCAATTTTTACCTCCTTGAAAGTAGGTGATCGTTACATTATAATTAAAATAATAGTTTTAATGTCTTTGCCGTATCTTTGGAGTATTGGCGTATGTGGCTGTGTCCATACGGCCGGACACACGATACGGCGACCCAAATGGCGTATTGGTGCAACCCAGCTTAGAAGTTAGTATTCATTGATTTCTGCAGATGTAAATACTCAGTGGATAGAAATTCTGAGATTAGACAGGTGATTGTAGCTACTGATACGATCAGCGTTATGAAGTTCACGGTATTCAGCGAATTTAAAGGTTGAAAGAATTATATAGATTAATCGAATCACGTGGGGGTTCCCTTATGTGGTTTTACTAACCCAACTATAAATGGTACCTAAGACCAGAAACGTCTTTTTTTCCTTCTTTTTTTGGTTCCAGTTTTACTATATAGTTCATCACTTTCCATGCCTTCAGCTCAATACTAATGAACACTGCCATAACAAATCACTTATATTCCCATGTTTTCCTAAATTGGATGAAGAGAGTGTATAGACTATCTAGCTGAACAACTGAGCCATGTGAATCAACAGTTCTTCTTCTCTTCCACACAATACTGATTATGGTGGATAGAAATTAACATTTCTTTTAAAACGTTTTCAATAAGACACAAACTAAAGCCAAGTTCTTGCAAGAATGTTTCCACAAGGACACCCTAACTTTAATGTGTCTAATGGGCCAGAAGAGCGACATTTCGCCAAAAAGGACAGCTTCGTGTTCTTACCCTGTATACTGGTACTGCAGTAATACTGAAAGAAGAAAGCACTATTATTTATAAGCAAATTCTCGATAAACAGACCTCTTCACTTGTGTATTCCAGCACGACATCTACTCTCGACCATAGACATACGGAGTCCGACTCCTTGATGCGAGCCCTTGAATTTATGCCTTTGGAAACTTTGAAATCTGCTATTTGTTCCTGAAACCAGGTAGAATGCGGAAAAAATTACTATGAATTAATGATGCGAAGAAAAAGTATCAACAATGCTGGGAGAACCTTCACGTTCTATGGAAGCACCAAACATTGCAAAGAAAAGACACATGACTGCCAATTACAGACTACAGCCTTACTTACTTTAATGTTAGCCTGGACACTTTAAAAATAACAACAACTGAGTACAAGCTGGAGTTGTTAGATGCCCTGGGCCTGAGATGTGGTGTCGACTCCTGTGTACAGCACACGTAACCAGCTGGAAGCAACTCAAAAAGAAAAAGAGATACACGGAAAAAACGCTCAACAAACTTTTTAGTTTCTGTTACAATGCTAATCACTTTCACTTTACATTTTGATAATTTTCTAATCAAACAGAAATTAATTGTAACTTAAACCTAATTAATTTCCGATTAATGAACCATATAATTTCCGGTTAATGAATCATATTTTAGATTCAGAGATCGGAATAGAGACGGAGAGAAATAACATTTCAGATCTCAAAAATTGTACAAAAAAAAAAGACAAGAAAATCAATTTATTTTGATTAGATTTAAAACTCGAATCATTCATGAGATGAAATCAAAATAAGGAAATTAAATTAAATTAAATATAAAAGTAACTACATCGATCGATCCAGTAAATTATGATTATACATACAACCCAGAGACTCAACCTTGAATAATGATCTGGGTGGTTTTCCTTTCCCATTTTCACCATCGAAACTTAAACAACCAGTAGCAGCAGCAACAGGTGATGTACAGGAAGAAGAACAGTTTGAATTAGTATTATTATTAGAAGAAGAAGAAGAATTTGCTGCTGCTAATGCTAAACAACCTTCGCTCCAAGACCTTCGCATCGGATATGATAATTTCTTCTTAGAGTTACATTTAGTTGTTGCTGCTGATGAACTTTTTGATGATGATCTGTGTAATGCACAATTACAGTTCTTATGATATGGCCTTCTTTCAATATCTGTGTCTGATGTTGATATGCATCCTTCAAATACACATCTGATCAATCCTTCTGCTGCTACCGCGGCCATTTCTTCTTCTTCTTCTCCTTCTCCGATCGATGAGTTTCAGAACGATCTATCAATCTATATATAGATAGATGTAGAGCTGTGTGGGTGTTTAAGACTTTATATATAGGGACTAGCGAGTTCAATTTTTTTTTTTTTTTTTGGTTATTATTAAAAGGGACTAATATAATAATTTGGGAGAGTAAAACAATAAATTGGTAACATTTGTCGGCTTTGTTATTGTTGAAGTAAACAAACAAGTCAGCTGGTTTCGTGGATCGATCCGCGAGGAATTTGTCTTTGCTGCGAAAAACAACAAAATGCGTGAGTGGAGTTATTGTTTAGGTTAACTATAACTAAGCATAGTCACTAGTCAGTCAGAATATGAACAAGATGGGAATGGAGTGTTTCTTTCCCCCTAGATTCATCGTCTCTAGAGTTTCAACTGGTATATTCCCAACCACTATTGCCTTTGTTTGCCACGAGACTTAGCAGGAAACGTGTTCAAATTTCTTGTTGTTTGCTGACCCAACTAGGTAAAACGATGGATATTTCCCTCTCAAAAATTTATCTCATATTCGTAAATTTTATATTATTAACAAAAATTTTAAAACACCTACATAACTAATCTAAACATGATTATCAACAATTAACTGGAAGTGTAGTTTTAGAAATATTCTCTTCTTAAGTGATATCAGTCATTTTCCTTTTTCCTTTAAAATAAAAAAATTTATAAATGCGACAAAATTTACAAATGAATTGGTCATCTATTTAGGGACGAGACACGGTCATTGCCATTAAATAGACGTCAAAGTGCTTTTCATGATCGTTTTCTTAATCTTAAACTTACGTAATATCTGTGTTTTCTTAAACTTAGACAATATCTGTCTAACATGTCAAAACCTAGATGAAGTGACAAACTGTTAATTTTTGATCGATCAGACTGTTTTTGGTTTTAAAGAGCAAAATAAATCTTGCTTAAATTCACACGTTAAATCTAAGCCAAAGCTCAGGGCACCCTGACCAGCAATAATGCAATTTTCAGGGAATGGTCTGTATACCATTATTTTTTGGGAAAAATACGGTTTAGTCCAAAATCTCATCCAAATATACTAGTTAGTCCACATCCATTCAACTAGGTACAAATTGAAATATGGAAAGTACATTAATAACCCTTAATATTTACAATTTAGTCCAAATATTTTCAGTCTAGTCCATGGTGACTTATGATGACGTCACTAATTTTAAATAATATAAAAATACTTTTAAAATGATTTATCTTTCGAACCGTTCATCCAAAATTCACAAACTTTATATATTCGGAAAGCTCTTTACGAGAGCTACAAAAAGAGTACCCATATGACTATATAATTTTCATTTTTAAAAAAAAATCTTAGTTTACATTGGTGTACAAACACAAACGCTACTAAAATCCAAAGACAAGACAAGGTGTACCTGTTTATACACCACATACATTTTCCACCTAAGGAACATGCTATTAAAATCTAACACATAGCAAGTTCCTAAACACATACTCCCTTCGTCCCACTATTAAGTGACCTAGTTTAAGTTTGCACAATTTTTAAGGCAAGCAAGGAAAAGAGTAATATTAAGCATTTTTTACAATTATACCCTTATGGATAATAACTAATGAAATTTAGAAATGATTTATCTCTCAAACTACTCCACGGATGTTCGCAAACTTCATACCATTGAAAAGCATTTTAAAACACCTACGTAACGAATATAAACATGCCTATCAAATTATGCATATTTCTTATATTTTTTTATAATTAACTAAAATGATAATTTTAGAAATATCTCCTTGTTTAGTGATATAGGTCACTTATTAGTGGGACAAAATCTAAAATCAAATAGGTCACTTAATAGTGGGACGGAGGGAGTAGTAAGTATGCTATTCAAATCCAGAAAAGCATCCATCTACGGAACCTGTCCATTGTTCTTCTCTACTTTCTTAAGCTCCCTCGAAAAGTACCTACACACATAGCAAGCATGCTATTAAAATCAACTCATGTTATCAAAATACAATAACTTAGGGTTTCATCAAGAATTAATTTTTTTATTTTTTTATTTTTGAGAGAGCACAATGATATACAATTATGTACAAACCTACAAAAATCTAACATTCATACCAACAAAACGGACCATATATTACAATGAGATGTAGCTATGTATGGACATAAAAAAAATCCAACTAATCCAACATCCATACACACAAAACTGGTCATATATAATATTGAGATTGTACAATGGTGTACACACCTACATAAAATCAACAAATCCAACATGCATACCCACAAAAAAGGCCATAAAATCATGAGAGAGCATAATGGTGTACAACAATATACATGCTTACAAAAATCCACCATCTTTACTCACAAAACATGCATATAGTGTTGAGATAGCACAGTGGTGTACAACTATGTGCACATGATCCATAAATTTTTTAAAACAAACAAACATCCATACCCACAAACAACCCATATATATTGCTGAGATTGTACATGGTGTACAACTATGTACACACCTACAAAAACCAAAAAAAAAAAGCATACATACCAAAAAAATCCATAAAATAATGAGAGAGTATAATGGTGTACAACTATGAACACACCTACAAAAGTTCCAACACATGTACACATTAGTGATTTCCCTAATATTTGGTTTGTATACATAAAATATAAGTGCACTCTATGTACACACCACTAAGCCATTTGATGCTTATAAGTCACTATATTTTACTACCTAACTAAGACTTGGTGTGATGATACCCAACATCGGAAGAATTCTATGTTTGTTGTGTATAGAAAAGTCTAAATGAAAGTACTAGTTTATTAGATTTCAGGTTCATAATTAATGCAGAAATGAAGTGCACAACTTACAAGTACGTCTAATAAAATTAGTGCACTAAAAAGTACACTGCGCATAACTGGTATACAAACAAGTGCACCTTGTACAACGGGTATAATAAAAAAAATGCACATAAAGATTCTACCAGTCTTTAACCTATCAAAAAAAATATCTTCACAGATTTCACAAGGAATAAATGGTTAGATGTGGACCTCAAGGATATAATATCCTCATTTTTGAATATCATGTAATTCACATTCACAGTAAGAAAATCAAATGATACAAATATCAAAAGCATGAGACCTACCATAAAATAGCATGTATTATCCCATCGTACATAATGCTAGCGTTTTCAGTCATAGTTGTATCATGTGAACTTGACGCCTGTCCACTTCCTTTTTCTGATGCAGCCCGTGCAGCAGCGTCCTGTCTTGACCTCTCTTCCTCCATCGAGCAAGAGCAAGGTGTACAAGCATATACACCTGGTATAACAAGCACAAAATGAAGAAGTGCACTTTTATATGCACCCATCTAACTAGTGTACAAGAAAATACAACGGTTAATTCTTACGTACAATTATGTACACTATTATATGCTCATTCATGTTGTGTCTTATAATGGGAACGTAAGATTCAGTAATTCTTAGCTAAAAAGTGAAAGAAGAAAATTTGTATCAAACTGAGTGAGCATGGTTTACCTTCATCTGGGTCCTTCTGTTCTGAAACCAGAATTAATCTGGTAAGGTTCGAGACCTAAATCTCTACTTAACTGCATCCTTTGTTTCTCATCTGGATGAGGACAATTCTTAAAAATACTATACACCAAAAAAAAACAAAAACATAAAATGAAAGTAAGTAAGTAAGTAAGTATTTAGAACTCAAATTGGTTAAGTAATCATCAGTAACTCCAATCAACAGAAACAAGGAACCTTGGAAGATAAAAACGAAAAATAACATAGATTTGGTCTTTGGAAATGTATTAAAAAAAAGTTTGGTAGCAAGAAAACAAAATAAAGGCATCAACTAAACCAGTATGAAAGCAAACAACGAATTAATAAACAAATGAAACACCATTACCTGATCTTCCTTGCAATACCTGCCTATGACCTTGCCATATCCATCGTATATAGTGCATGTTAATTAACCTGTCATCACCAATCAAAAATTTATAAAAAACAGTAAGTTGATCAAAAGTCCATAAGCTAAGAACTGGAGAGCTACCTAGGATCAAAAGGTGTACAACTATGTACATATTAACGATCAAAAGGTGTTCAACTATGTAAATATTAGAATCAGCATGTGTACAATTACATACACGTTAAGAATTCAATAACAAAAGGCCACTCTGTGAAAACTTAATTAACCCATTACAGTTTCAATTACAAACCTGAAGCAAAAAAGGCTACAACTAAGACAAATCAGAAATGTTAAAAAAAATTTAGTTTAGCAACCTGTTTCTTTTTGGTAAAAAAGATATGGGTAGTGTTTTCGGACTAAAAAGTACATTTTCTTCTCGCTATCCCGATTGACGGCAACCCCCTTTGGGTGTAGTAAAAAGTACACCTCGTACAATAAACATGCTGACAATAAAAGCAACGCACATAAGAGTTCTACCAGATTATCTTCACAAATTTCTTCTTCATCGAATAAATTGTCTCTCTCTTTATGAATCTCATCTAAAATCGTACCTCTCAGATCTAATCTAAATAATAATAATAACAATAAAAAAATTTATAATTTCAAATCAGAAATGTTAATCAAAAGAAATCTTTAGTTTAGTCATATGAAAACCCTAAAAAAAATTAAACGAAATTCTATTTTGAAAACGGTAAACCTAATAACTCCAAATCGAATGTTCAAGATATAGATAAGTGATAAGAGAAGATGAAAGTTATCTTCATAGTCATTTTGGGTGATGAAAATCTTTAGATTCAATTGTTCATGATTACGCTCATCAATTTTTCATCACTGGTTTCAAGCCTAGTTACCAATTCGGCGAATTATTCCCGAATCCGAACGAACTGTCCGAATCCGATGCATTCGTCCGAACTATTGAAAGTCCGAACATGGTACGCGAATATTATGGAGTTCCCGAATTAACCGCGAATAATTCGGATACCCGAACTATTCGGCGAACTAATTCGTCTAGCTGGCTAACCCAGCTCAGTCCGACTCGTCCAACTCGTAGCTGAGTTTGCATCCAACTCGGCCGATTAGACACTTGAATTTGTCAAAAATAAAAGTGTAAGCGTGGAGAGTCGATCCCACGACCTCAAGGTCGCTCACTAACCCCTAAACCACCAGACCAGCCATGCGTTGGTGGTATCAGTACACCTTATTTAATATATCTACATATTTAAACTACTAAAATTCTTCATTTTTAATAAAAGTGTAGGTGTGTAGAGTCGATCCCACGACCTCAGGGTCACTCACTAACCACTAAACCACCAGACCAACCAGGCGTTGGTGATATCACTACACGTTATTTAATATATCTACATATTTAAACTACAAATCATTCAATCCCCACCTAAAATTCTTCATTTTTATTATTTAATGCGTCCCGAATTTTTTAAACCGAACTCATATCTCGAAAACGAATCATACACGAACGTATGCCGTTCCGAACTACTGCCCGAACACGAATCGTTGACCGGATTTTTGACCGAACCCGATCTACCCGAATCCTTATAATTCCCGTACGTATGTCGTCCCGAACTCCACTCCGTATCCCGAATTACTAACTAGGGTTTCAAGTAGATCTCCAAAAACAAGCGTTGTTGATGATAATTTTTAGGTTTTTCGAGTTTATTTCAAATCAAATCGAGATCAATCGAATGTTTCCGAATCTCCAGCTTGAAATCGCCTCTCCGCGCCTCCCTTTCATTTCTCTAATCTAATTTTTCTCTTCCAAAACTACTGTAACATAATATTATGATTCAAGGACATTTCGGGTACCAAAAATAATCGGATCGGTGGAGTAAAAGACCGACTCGTCCATATTTGGACTGAACTGTTTGAGGCGGGGAATTTTTGGCTACAGAGCACCAGGCCTGAGATGAGTGGACTAAAACGTCCCAAGCCCAATAACTTTGGACTTATTTTTACACGTCCTTGTAAACTGATTAGGGAGTACAACATGTACAAGTGATCTTATTTACCTACAAGTAATGAGCACGTGCGTTGCACGTCGACGATGCTATTTTTCTACTTCCCAAATAATTTGGTGGTAATATTTTTTTTCAAAATTATTCTTTTGTTTATACTTAAGAATCAATCATTTGTTTTGTTTTTTCTTGTAGATTTTTTCAATTATTTTCTAAGTTATGTCTAACTTTTAAGGAGAAAACATATAAGATTTGGAGGCGTATAAAAAAAATTGAAAAACAAAAATTTGATATCATTATTTGTGCTCATTGCGTAGCTAATTTAAAGGGCTTTCCAAATATATAAAATTTAAAAAAATCCGACATGTAGTTTAAAAGATATGAGATTTTTAAATATATAAAAAGTGCATTTACTTTTATGTCCTTGTAAACATTCTTTCTACCACTTCTTTAAAATCTAACGGCTGATAAAGAAAAGGAAGTCTAATGATCTAACGGACGATAGCAATAGTTCGGACGGAATTTTATTTGTGAAATCTAACGGTGGAATTTTAAAGTTTGGAGATCTAACGGTTATCTTTACTTAAATTTTGCAATCCCTTGTTGCTATTAAAAGGGGACTGGGGAGATGTTACCCATATGCAAGTCCTTCATTAATAGCAAGATGGGTGCTTTTCTCTTTCCCACGGGTCTCCTGCATTTGGGGGTCCTGATTTGGTCTCCAACTTGTGATGCGAATGCACACCACCGCTTCAGTGGTCGGTTACTAGAAGTGGTATTACAAGTTCCATTCGCCACCTTAAGTTTTCCATCCGTGTATGTTTCTTATAAAAGAGAATCCCTGACAATTGAACTTTGGAGCTCGCGAGACACCCGTCTGAAATTTTCATCTTCTTTTACCAAAAGGTTTCAGAGTGGCCCCATAGGAGGGTTTGGTGGTCCTTCAAATGGTTGTCATTCAGCACTTGGCTTTACTGTCTCCAGTCCCTCAACAGGTATGATCAATTAATGTAACCTTTTCTTCCTTGTCCTATGATACTTTTCAAAAACATCAATAAACCATATTTTGACCGGTACAACTACACTCCCATAACACGCTTACAGACATCAACACAACAAGGCCAATTACGGACTTACAATTCTTCTTTCATTTGACCCTCCCTTAATCAGGCACATTCCCGTTGCAGCTTTCATCTGGCTCAGTAGGTCAAGTGCCAGTTTCCCAGCCTCAGGTGCAGGAGACGGACTCTGTTGCTCCACAGCTGATGTCTCCAAACTTGAGACAAGGTGCCTTTGTGCCTCGTGGTTTTCATTAGCAGCAACAATCGCACCAGCCCCCTCACCAGTCGCCTTACTCAGCTATCATAGGTCCTGTTTCAACAAACACAAGATTTACAACTCGCTTTCAGTCATTACAACAAGCATTCTCTCAGCTATAGAAAAAGTTGCATGCAATGTGCTTATGAGGTAAAAACAGATAAATATATAAAGAGACCATTAAGACCCATAAAAGCAATAAACTCACCCCCCCAAGTATATTGATTGTGTAAGGCTCTAACGGCCCTCTCAGCATCCTCTGAAGTTGATGCATCCTGCTGAAGTAAATAGTTGGCATCCGAACACCATTAGGATACTGCTATTCATCTATCAATGATATGTGCCTACAGCCAAGTAGTATGACTTCACCACATGGCTGTTGTGCTCTACAAAAATTAGGACACATCAATACGAATCACTGTCACGGAAAATCAACAACACTGAGGACGCACAAACTAAGAATAAAATTACATCAAAACTGGTCAAAAATCAAATATGCATTTCCATGGGAAACTATCATAACCGCCCCCTTGACTATGCAGAAAAAAGAAGAAGATAAGAACTGCAAACTGAGCAACATACCCTGACTAGAGTAACTAAGAAAAAGCCATGCGATAATAGAAAGCCTTCGCAAGTCTGTCACAGCAGTTGCAGTAACTTGCTTCATTCTGCGCCAGTGAACCCAGTTGTATACCCGAGTGACAGTGACCTGGTGCAGCAGCACTGATGATTAGCGAAGAATTCAAATAAGATAGGATAAACATAGTAGGAAGTTACAGATATACCTGTATTATCGTCACTTGGTCCCTTAAGAATTGTAGATCAGCAATAAGGACCTCTATGCTAGTGTTAGCATTATCAAGGTTCTCTTGCAGAAGAGCACTGGCCTGCAAAAAATCACCTTAGAAGTTTGTATTCATTGATTTCCGTTGACATCAATACTCAGTGGATTGAAATTCTGAGATAAGACCAGTGTTATGAAGTTCACGATACTCAGCGAATTTAAAGGTTAAAAGAATTATGTTGATTAATCCCTTATGTGGTTTTACCGTCCCAACTGTAACTGTTACCTAAAACCAGAAACACTTTTTTTTTGTTCCAGTTTTACTAGAGTTTCATTACATTCCATGCCTTTCAGCTCAGTACTAATGAACATTGCCATAAAAAATCACTTATTTTCCCAACCCGTGTTTTCCTGAATAGGATGAAAAGAGTGTAGAGATTATCTAGCGAAAACTGAGCAATGTGAATCAACAGTTCTCGCAATACTGATTACGGTGCACAGAAATATGAATATCTAATTAACTCTTTGACAATTATACAAGATTGGTCTATAACCATCACAGGGTACTAACATTTCTTTTAAAACGTTTTCCATAAGACACAAACTAAAGCCAAGTTCTTGCAAGGATGTTTCCACGAGGACACGCTAACTTTTAAGTGTCCAAGGGTCCATAAGAGTACATTTCGTCAAAAAGAACAGCTTGGTGTGTTTACCTACTGGTCCTGCAGTACTACTACTAAAGAAAAAAGCACTATTGTTGATATGCTAGAAAACTGAGCAATGTGAATCAACAGTTTTCGCAATACTGATTACGGTGCACAGAAATATGAATATCTAATTAACTCTTTGACGATTATACAAGATTGGTCTATAACCATCACAGGGTACTAACATTTCTTTTAAAATGTTTTCCATAAGACACAAACTAAAGCCAAGTTCTTGCAAGGATGTTTCCACGAGGACACGCTAACTTTTAAGTGTCCAAGGGTCCATAAGAGTACATTTCTTCAAAAAGAATAGCTTGGTGTGTTTACCTACTGGTCCTGCAGTACTACTACTAAAGAAAAAAGCACTATTGTTGATATGCAAATTCTCAATAAACGAACCTCTTCACTTGTGTATTCCAGCACGACATCTGCTCTCAACCATAGACATGTGGAGTCTGACTCAATGCGGAGCCGTGAATTTATGCCTTCTGGAACTTTAAAATCGGATAACATGAGGAAAAACTGTGAAACAATGGTATGAAGAAGAAGTATCAATTATGCAGGGGGGAGCCTTCATGTTCTATGGAACCACCAAACACAGCATACTAAGATAAACTCACAAATGAACCACAAATAGTAGTCGTATCAGAGCAAGACAGAATATTCAGCTCCGAAGAAGAAGATGGTGGTGGCTCCACGTGATTAAAAGCAGCAACTCAAGTTGTTCATGAAAATTTCATATTTGAACATCCAGTAAAAGGATGCGGGTTCCATGGTAATGCACTACACAAATAATAACTTATCAAATCCAGTTAGGAAGTTCATAAAAGAAGGCAGCACTGATAACTGTCTTTTTGATAACAGATGCCCAAGAGTGGTCCAGAGAATCAAACAAGAATTGATACAACTGCTAAGAATTTGACTTTTGAGGAATTGCTCTGAGCTGCCAGCATGTGGTGGGTCAGTGGGTGCGTATAAACGTCAGTGGGTGCTTATAAATGAAAGTGTAAAAGTCAAAGATCCAACTTAGACGATGCAAAAAAATTGAGGCCACCTGAATTTTTGGCATGGTTTATCATCATTATTTACCGGTAGTTCATCTGAAACACATTTTCAGAAACTGACAATGACAGATTTTAAGATTATGGCTGAAAACAAGCTGGGATGAACCAGGACTAAAACAAGATGTGGCATGAGCCCAAGCTTCACTCTTAAGACGTAAAGGGGGAACTCGTATAGGCTGAGACTCAAAAGCCCCTGCTTGATCAAAATAAAGGCTGGATGAGCCTGGGCTCCAGCATTTACAGTCAGACTTGTTTTGCTATCTCTAATCTGAATGAACATAAAATGTATACTAAAAAAAGAAATGATAACCAGAAGAAGCACTTCTACTTTAAAAAGATTAATTCAACGCTGATGCATCGATTAAAAAAGATATACGCGGATGCCCCAGTGTTATTGAATCCCTAAAGTAGAGATACAACAAAAAACACTCCTCATCAAAGAGACAAAAAAACATGATCAGTTGTGAGGAAAAGCCAGTTTACTTCATAAAAACAGCAAGAAGCAGTAAGATTACTTTGAAGTTTTCTCTAGTTAAGGTGTCAAGAAAACACACATCAAAAATATTAGACAAGCAGGCCTTTATTGTGCTTTTCAAGTCAAATTAAATGATGGTTCAACTGAATCACATTTCAAGTTTCAATAAGCCACTTAGCTTTCGTTATGAATCAAAAGTGTCCAGTGACTCTACACATATTCTGCAGCAATTCAGTAGTTGCGTTGAGAGCTACATATCTAATATATAGCCATATGAGATCTGAGATAATTGAAAGTAAATTAAGCACATGCCCGCTGCCGAGCAAGAAGTTTCATCTCAGCACCTATTTTTTCAAACTTTTTGCTGTGTTGGCATGTATTGACATTGGTACTCCCACACACGCGCAAAGGGCTACTGTTCTGCTAGCTGCTAAAGTTTACTTTAATATATTGGCATTCTATAAAGCTTGAGAAAATGGCAAATAAAGAAAAGAAAGAGAATGAGAAGACACATGACTGCCTATTACAGTTTTACTTCGATGTTAGCCTGGATATAGACATCTTATTTCCTACACGCCTCGCAAAAATGTTCTTTAACATTAACCCTAAGTCCCTTGGGTACCTTGTACATGTATCAAACACCAAATCTCGTACCCACGCCATTATTACTTGTTACACTTCAGAGCACCATACCAGTATCAGACACCGACAGTCCTACTCATAGAAAAACTATTCACAATTCGACAATCCTTACAAAAATATTTTCCCGTCAATAGATATATCTTTTGTTAGAAAATGTGTTGTAATTTGTAGACTTGCACACTACCATTATCCAGCTCAGCTTATACTTCTTAGATTATTTATCAAATCCCTGAAAGACTCAGCAGTACTCCCTGCAATATGCATATAGGGAACTGGGGTTGGAAAGTGTCAATCAAGCCTAGAATCTAGGTCTACGAGCAAATGATCTACGGCATGAAGCTAGATAAGTAGGGTAAGGGTACAGTCAAATAGAAAGCAGTACATATACATTACATCCACACAAAAAAGCCACTTGAGCCGAAATACTACAAATTGACTTCACTAATCTTATACTAATATCACTTTAATCTAGGTCTGTAAGTGATCTACAGTGCAAAAAGCGTCATTTGTAAGATATGTTTCGAACCGAAGTACTATTAACGAACTATACCAATTCTAATTGAATTACCTACATTAGATATTTCCTACCTAGATGTATAACACATTATACAAGAGTACTCCATGATATTCTATATTTGTCATCCTGAAGGTATTGTCTTATCGAGACTGCGGAATGAACCCTCATGGGTTTGGAAAATTTAATGCATCCTCATATCAAACCCAGGTCATATTCTTATACTGATTATACTAAGGCCTAGACCCATACTTTATGCGGAAAAAGGCACGTCTTCATGGGAAACCTCAAATAGATTTTACAAACATTGCCTATATGTTGTTATGTTCCCAGAAGGCCAGAACACCTAAAAGCATTGTTGTAAACAAAACAATTACTAAATAACCATACATAGATACACAAACCTTAAAAGATAACACAGTAGCACTAACTTTATCCTATTTGAACTGAAAATATATTGAGGCCATTTTGCCTCAAAAACAGCCCTCACCTGATTCCCACGGACGGATGGACGGACAACTGATTGTTCATGCCTTCTTTTGTCAACTCTAAACTGCCACAGAACACTTTAATCTTGAACAAGGAAGTTGACGGATATCCTGAGTTAATGCAAACAACCTCAGGATGATCAATTATTCTTTGCTCTAGCAAGTAAACGAGGAGACCGGCGATGAGATGATGCAGATGCAGGAGATAGAATTTGTGATTTCTCCACACCAACACGTTTAACCTTCTTGTTGCGTATCTCGAGGGCTCCTGGTTGATTAGGCAGTTGATTTTGCTCGTTTCTGGATTCTCTCCCATTTGCTGAATCTGATGACGTGGGTGCTGATACAGAAACCGTGGCCGACTCAGGATGTACAGAAGTAGACTGATCAGGATATCCTGTTAGATCATAACTCAAATGGTTAACTTGCGTAGAAGCAAAAGTAATATGAAGAACAAGAAAATAACAATGATGATGCCCTTTCATCAATAATGACCTTCAGTTTGTGAACTAATTCTAACAGCCAGATAATCAAGGGTGGGATTTACAATCTGCATGTATTAGGCGACAATAACCACCTAGTAAAGAAGGTCTTTGACAATCATAAATAGGTTTGAAGAATGAACGTTGCAGGTTAAATGATTTTACCGATCGATACAGCCGCTTGAAACTTTTCTCTCATGATTCTGACGAACTTGAACAGACCATTAGTTCTATTCAACTCTTGTACCAATTCTTTGGTGTCTTCCACGAATGGATGGCAATCTAGCACTGAGAAGAATCAGACGATTGAATGGCCATATGACAGATGTTACCTTCATGGTTATTACCACACAAAAAAAAAGTCTACAGCCACAGCAATGTTGTATTACTTACAAGTATAGGTATTGTCCTCATGCCGAACAATGAATGAATATTCATCATGTGGATGTTCTGTGTTAATGTTATTAAATATAAATTTGACTCCTGAAATAAAAGAAGTTTGTTAATAAGATGATTGCTCTTGCAAAATATCATACACATAATGTTAATGCAATATGAGAAGAAAACAGTTACCACGTCCTCCTTCAATTCGAAAGCCAAGAACCTTATTGTACCATGAAATGGCATCTTCCGTGCTCTCTTTGTGATCTGTGTTCTTCTTAACCTTTTCTTCCTGTGCTTCTATAGCTTGAAGATGAGGAAAAAAAAATTGAGTCGTAAAAATACAGCTCTAGGTAGCATTGGCAAAATTTATCTGTACGAGAAAAGTTTATTTATGCACAGAATACAACGTTATAAAAACTCAAGAGTTTAGAGGCTTATGCCCACTGGGCAAAGGCATGCCACACACCTCTGGTCTCTTATGTTAGGCCATTAGACCTCCACAGTTCAAGTATACATGCAACAAGAAAATTGGGATGGAACCAAATTGACTACATATGCCAAAAAACACATGTGCTTGACTTTAAGCTATCAAAAGAGGTAGTTACTTAAAAGAAAAAATCTCACCCATTGATTGTCTTGAAATGATTGCTCCATACTCTTCTTCCTTGGCTGTTTTGATTTGCACAATTCTTTTTAGTTCTTCTATCCTGGCTTTTGCAGCAAGTACTGAATCATTCAAGTCCATACGCTTCGCCTCTTTATCAGTTTTCACTACAGATACAAAGAAAAAACGCCAAATAAATGAAATATCACTAATTATATCACCAAAATATGTTCAACAATTCGGTTAAATATGAACTCACACAGCAGAAAATCTGTGCAGCTTGAATAGTAACAAATCAAACAAGACATCACAATAATTAAGTTAGTCAAAAGTAAGACTACAGACAAGTATCAATATGGAGCTATCTCTTTACCTGCTAGAGCTTTAACCAATTCATCTTCCAATTCTCTCGAGCGCCTTTTGAGCTGTCCAAGTTTCTCTGAATTGGATCAAAGACAACATCAAAGAAGTACCCCAATCCCAATAGCACGGTACCTCGTATCATAAATTTTGTTTCAAACTAAAAAACCCTAGATCTTGAGTTCAAATTATATTCGAAATGGCTCAAACTAAAAAAAAAACCCTAACTTTTCAAAAACCCTAATTCCTCTAACACATACAGCAATTGAACTAACTACCCAAATTCTCAACTAAAAGGTACAAAAACATCATCTTTTCAAAGTAAAGAAATAAGAATCTGGAGCTAGTAAAGTCTATTTACCTTGATTTTGAGACGTTTGTTCGGATTTGAGCTTAATGAAATCTAATGAATTTCGGAATGAAGTTAGTGCAGAAGTAGCTCGCTGTAGTTGAATCGGAATCTCTGTTTCGCATTCTAACCTGAGTTTCTGCATTTTTTGAATCGTTTCTCCCATCCCTTGTAAGTTCTTAGGAGGACAACGCTACTATGGAGAGAGAAAGTAGTGCTGATTGAAAAACATTTTCGCCCGCCATTTCAATTTATTTTTCATTGAGAAATTATTTTAACACCTGTTATAAAGTGAAAGGCAGACCCATAATACGATTTTAGGTAAGTAAGACTAAGTCTTATGGGGTGCTAGTCTTCTAGCACCTAGATTAGCAGTCCACGTCAGCAAGCAAAATCGCCTAAGTCTTATGGGAGTGCTATTCTAGCATGCTAGTCGCTGAATGAAAACAACGCATTGAGCTGAACCATTCCACGCAAGATGATTTCGCGGAACAATCCCGCGCTTGACCAGTCAACATAGTCAATGCGCGGAATGATTCCGCGCAACGCGCTGGACCATTCCGCGATGAAAAATCGATAAACTCAACAGAAGCTCGATCTTCTTCTTCTTCTTCCCATTTCATTTTTTTCTCCCCAAAACGGTCTGAAAATGCATGTGAGAGATCAGAATTTCCATGGAGTTTCGTATCAAATCGTTGGAAGGGTTTGATCATTATCGCGATTGAAATCATTTGAGACTAGTTTGGAGCGAAACCGTCTACTAAATTTGTTTGGGTAAGATTTTGAAACTTTAGGTTTTTTTTTATTTCGGATTATCATGATTTTTTGATGAAATTGATATGATTATATGATTGTTATTTGTTATTTAGATGATTTAGATGAAATTTCTAGTATTGTATGATTTAATTTGAATTTTTTTGAATGAAATTTGATATTGGTGAACTTTGTGAATGAAATTTGATATTGAAATTTGTTTTGATTTCTGATTTGGGGGTTGTTAGTTTGCTTAATTTTTGTTGAAACTGATTTGGGGGTTGTATTGTTTCTTTGAAGATCATTTTGTTTAATTAGTTTTTTTGATGAAGCTAAATTTGTATAATTATGAATTTGTATAATTCGTATGATTATGATGAAATGATAAAATGTGGTTGATAGAATTGTGAATTTGTATGAATTATGAATTTGTATGATTATGATGAAAATGATAAAATGTGGTTGATTCTTTTTTTTCTTTTGTTATTGATTGTAGTATGGATATGGAAGGTTGTAGTATGAATATGGAACAACATTTAGATACTTTGGAAATAGTTTCCGCAAAGGAAGATAGGCATGTATCTAATAATTTGAGTGATAGCCGAAGTATAAACTTTAGAGGCAGTTTTAATGAGGTTGAAACGTTATACAACATTGTAGTGAAAGATAATCCGATAGCGCAAAGGTACTGTGATAATTGTGGGTTTTCTTCTGTCTTTGAGTTTAACTTTTCCAATGCGGATAGAGGTTTAGTTGAAGCCATAGCTGAGAGATGGCGGATAAAAACCAGGAGCTTCCATTTTAGACAATTTGAGCTTGGCCTCCTTCCTTTAGATTGGTATATGTTAACTGGAATTCCCATTGGTGACCCTACAAAGAATCAAGTAGTTATGCCGGTATTGGGTGATCTAACAATTGCTGCTTTGGATGATTTGTACTTTCAAGATATCAAAGTACTTGGTAACTGGAACAGTAAGAATAATGCAATATCCCTAGGTATCTTGAGAACCTACATTAAAAGTAGAGAAAACACCAACAATGTTGAATGTGCAGATGTATTGACAAGAGCATTCTTTCTTTGGTGTTTTGGTCATTTTCTTATTGCGGGTTCTAGTGGAAGAGTAGATAAACGCTGGGTTTTATTGCTGGATAATTTGGATAAAGTTGGGGAATATGAATGGGGTTTAGCTTCCCTAGGTAACACTTACAAGTTTCTTGATGGATGGTCAGAGAATGGGAAGGATTTATCTGGCATGGTTATGGTACTTGAGTATTGGTACTATTATTACTTCCGCAACATGCAACCTTTGCTTTGTCAGACACCTTCCGGAGAACACCGTGATCTTTTCCCAAATATTAGTCTCTTCAAGAAGACTAACATTAAATCAAGGAAGAGAGGCCAAAGAGGAGGCCAAAAGGATACGAAGAAACACTCAGTTTCCACTGCAAGATCACAAATTTACATGAACCAGTGCATTATGTATTTGGCAACCATGGCTAGGTAGTGAGTATTCTGAGGGAGAACATTATGAATATGCTATGCAGTTATCCAGAGTGAGAGTTGTATTTTATGACCTAGAAAAAAATTACAAAAGAGTTAGTTGCTATTTGGCTGAACGATTCCAGAGGCAGATAGATGGTGTGATTATAGTTCCAGGAAATCCTCCAGATTTGGATAGAGTTGGAGACAGGGAGATTGTAGGTGTATACGCCGAACATTATTTGGCAGTTACTGAGGATCAATATAACAGGTGGTGGAATACGCATAGTATTGGAGCTTATATCACTGAGTCATACCATTCGCATAATACCGATGAGATAGCAGTGGGTAGCAAAGCTGTTCCTATATATTTGTTACCTAGTTATCCGCCTTCTAATCTGATGCCACAGACCTATACTTATGGCACACAGAATGAGCCCATGTCACAGTTGCCGAAGATAGATTTCACTTTACCATTCATCAATGCAGCTGGTGTTGAAGAGCGAGTAGAAGTTCCAAGGCAACGTTGTCCGTATAACTTTTATGTGATGGGTTTGACAATGGTAAGTTCATTCACATTTGTTTGCATTTTCATTTTAAGTTTCTTGAATGCATCACTAAACCTATCTACTTTATGCTTGTAGGATCAGTGCTTCAGTTTCATGTCACAACAATTTGAATTCTACAATGGAGCTCATCAAGTAGTACCAAGGGAGACAGCGCGCATTTATGCCTCAAGTTCATGTTCCTCATCCGACAGATCTTCTTCTTCAATACCATCTGCATATTCCTCACAACCAATCAATCAAGAAGATCTCACATTGGGTGGTTCATTTAATCAATGGCCTTTAACTCAAGGATGTTACCATCCTAGTCATGAAGATGGAGCGACTACCTCACAACAACCGACCAACCAAGGAAATGAATTTACCGATGCGTTGATGTTTGATACCGAACCTAACATGGTTTATGAAACTCAATTCAACCAACCAACCCGTCGCTACTTTGAGTGAATAAAAGTACTTGTAGTATTTTATGAAATTATTTGGATTGTTGTTTCTTTTTTATGGAGATTTTATGAAATTATTTGGATTGTTGTTTCTTTTTTATGGAGTGTGTATGAAAACATATGGATTGTTTTTATTTATTTTATGGAGTGTTCATGAAATTTTGTTATATTAGGTACATTATGCAAGGATCCTTGAGAAGAATTTTATTCCGTATTCCAGATGATGAAGATGATACTGAGCTGAATGTTCTAGCAGTGGCTACGCTTTTGGAGCCACAGAGGAGGCAAGGGCTACATCAACCCATCCCAAATAAAGTAAAGGAACGTCAGGTGGTGCACAGAAACCGTGTAGATGCCGATGCAAGTATGATGCATCAATACTTCAATTCCAGGTGTACTTATGGGCCAAAAAAGTTCAAACGTCGGTTTGCTCTACCTCGTCCACTTTTTCTGAGAATTTTAGAGCAAGTTTGTGATTTTGACCATGATTTTCGTCAAAAAACCGATGCTTGCGGTATTCCTGGTCACTCTCCATATATGAAAATGATTGTCGTTATGAAACATTTTGCCAAAGTAATTGCACCATATTCTCTAGATGATTACACACAAATGGCAGCTAGCACTGTCTACTTTTATGCTAAGAAATTTATGGATGCAATTATTTGTATCTATAATGGTCGATACATGCGTCAACCTACCGCTCAAGATACTGAGAGGATTTTGGCAGAGAATGAAGCTCGTGGGTTTCCTGGGATGCTTGGTAGTGTGGATTTTTTTCATTGGGCATGTAGAGCATGTCCTGTGGATCAGGCAGGATCCCACGTGGGCTATAAGTCAATTCCCACGATTGTTCTGCAGGCGGTAGCTACATATGATACATGGATATGGCATGCGTATTTTGGGTTGGGTGGATAGAATAATGATTGTAATGTCTTGCATGCTTCGGGTTTGTTCGATAGAGAACTTAATGGTGTAGCACCTCCTTGTCATTATCAAATCAATGGAAGAAACTACAATACGGGGTACTACCTAGGATATGGGGCATATCCCATGTATGGTTGTCTTGTGCAAGCATACAAACCCGCATCAAACAATTCATAAAGTCTTTTCAATCGATATCAAGAAGCAAAACGGAAAGATATTGAACGTGCATTTGGTGGTCTAAAGGCTAAGTTTGGTATTATATTGAAACCATGTCGTTATTATAAAAAATCGGATATGAAGGAAATTATGAGGGGGTGCTTGATAATGCATAATATGTGTGTTGAAATGGAATATCGCGATGAGGAATGGGGGAAGATCACGGGACAAGAACCTCAACCGCCAATTCAAGGAAGTGTAAGGCTACCTCCTCAAGTATTGTACAACCCGGAGCGTTGGGGGGAACTTCGTGAAGAACTCACTACGCACATTTGGCTACGACATGGAGATGGGTTGAGAGATGGAGATGTTCCGGGTATAGTGATGGATGATGCATTGGCGGAAGTTCATGAGGGTACAACCGACGCGGACACCGATGACGACCAATATGACCCTCAAGAAGATGAAGCATTTTATGAGAATGGAGAGTAAATTTCATACTTCATATTTCAATCAAGCACATTTTATTAAGTAGACAATTTAATTAGTTCTTGTAATATTTAACTAGAACTCCATAATACTTCTTCATGCACGATTACAATTACATTACATATTTAACTAGAACTTCGTAAATACGTTTTCATATTTAACTAGAACTTCATAAATACTTCTTCATGCATATCCTTCATAACCAAACATCTCCAAAGCGGTGACATGAATGAACGGCATTCCATATTCCGTTTGGTATAAAGTCATAGCATCTTCACGATTACCATTTGATGCCCTTAATGAAATGAGAAAACATTTGCAATAACTCTTGATGATTGATAACCGAGTTTGTAGTTGTTTTTTACTTCTTTCATTACCATTGATTCTCACAAATTCTTCAACAAGTTGTACCCAAAAGGAGTTGGTTGTTTGAGACTTGTCGAGAGGATTTGTGTTAATCATGTGAAAACTTCTCACCAAGTCATTGTCTTCGTCAATTGAGAATGCAACCATGCTTGAAATTTAAATTAAAAATTTAGGAGTAGAAGAAGAGAGTGAAACGAAATATGAGTTTGGGGTGGGGATTTTGAGTTTACATATTGAGTTTATATAGAGAATAAGTGATATGAGTTTGGGCTGCACAATGTAGCCGTTACGATCAGCGCAGAATGAAAAAGCGTGTCGCGCGGAATCATCCCGCGCATAACTCAACCAGCCGTTAGATCAAAAACTAGCCGTTTCTCTCAACGACTAGTTTTTGATCTAATGGCTGGTAGAGTTATGCGCGGGACAATTAAGCGCTAATCTTCTCAGCCATCAGATCAAGATGACCGTTGCATTTTCAACGACTCAGATTTAATGCCCGTTTGAAATCTCAACAGTTGTGTTTTCAGGCTTCCCTATAAATTGAGAGCCACTTCTCCTTCATCCCTCACACCAAAATCAATTGATTCTCTTCTTCATTGATTTTCTTCTTCTTCTTCTTCTTCTTCTTCTTCTTCTTCTTCTTCTTCTTCTTCTTCTTCTTCTTCTTCTTCTTCTTCTATTTTGTTCATACAAAATATGGCACACTTTCATACAAAAGAGGATGAAGCACTAATTATCTCTTGGATTATAGCAAGTAACGATCTGATTAGAGGAAAAGATCAAAACAAAACTCAACTTTGGAAGAGAATTATGCAAGAGTTCGTCAAAAGATGGCCGGAAGGTACGAATATGGATAAAAAGTCATTGCAATTAAGGTGTAACACGTTGAGAAGCAAAGTGAGGAAATATGTTTCATTCGTAAGACCTTACTTCCGCAATAAACCTTCGGGATTGCAGCCTCCAGATTATGTAAATACCGTTAAAAAAATGATTTTTTTTTCTGCCAAATATATTTCATTCATTCATAAGACACTAATACTTTTTTTTTCATTTTTTTCCACAGTACCGCGAAGGAGCACAAAATTATAAAGCAGCAGTCGGCAAAACTTTTACACATGATTCGGTTTTCCAGCTCCTGAAGACCTATCAACCGGATTACAATCCAGAGTTGAATAATGATGTTGGACCTAGCCAAGCAACTCAACCTAGCCAAGCAACTCAACCTAGTCAAGCAACTCAACCTAGTACTTCAGCTCCAGAAACTACGGATGAAGATTTGGAGGATATGGCAACGTTTAGAAGCTCACAATCAACCCAAGGTTCTGATACCTCAGACATATCGCGTAGAAGACGCTATTTCGAACAAACGGATGATGTTAGAAGTGGCGGAAGAGATAAGGCAAAGAAAAAGGCTCGTGAGGCTAAAGAATCGGTGAGAGAGGATGATAAAATGGACAAGCTCATACATCTTCTTGAAAATGCACAAGCACAAAGGGTGGCAAAGTATGAAACCGAAGAAGCGTTCCTTAAGAAAGATTTGGAAAACAATACAATCTTGGCACAAACCCAACAAAGGGAATCCGACTTGAAGATCCTACGCCAAAATTTGAATGAAGTACAACCTTGGGAGATACCCCTTTACAAGAAATGGAAGAACGAGATTTTGGTTCGTAATGGCTTTGATCCAATCCTCTAAATTATGAGTGATATTTTAGTTATTAGAAGTTCATTTTCAAGTTTGAATTAGAAATAGGATTTCAATTTCAATGTACTTTTTAAATTTTTAGAAGTAAGATTTTAATTTTAATGTACTTTTTGAATTTTTAGAAGTAGGATTTTAATTTCAAAAAACATTGTAACATTGTTTTGCAATGTAATCAAAAAATTTCTTAGTTTGCCAAATTTTAAGATTTTGAAACAAACAATCGTTGGAACAAATAGTCAAACTTTTCAAAATTTGAAATTTGAAAACATAACTGTGTGGTGGCGTAACATGAGTGTGAGAAAACAAATAATGAAAACTGTATAAAATTTAATTACTGAACGAGTGAAAAGTAAAAAAAAGGTCAAGCGGAATCATGCAGCGCCAAATATTTGTGCGTAATGGAAACGCGCTATGTTCTTGCGCTGGACAATTCCGCGCAGATGCTTGGAATATTCTTTTGAGCGCTGTTTCGTTCCGCGAAAGTTACTTTTTCCAGCGCTGAATCGTTCTGCGTATCAATCTAGCATACTAGTTCACATGCGAGCAACTGGTAGGAAAGAGAACTAGTGTTAACTTTTTTGTCACACTTTTTTTTTGATTTGTAACACGTTGGGGACCCTATAATATTTTTCGAAGTTGCGAAATTTTGTATTGGTCCCTCCCTCTTTGCTTAACCGTTTTTTCTTGAAAATTCCCAAAACTCTCTTCTTCTAAATTTCTTCATCTCCAAATCTAGGCTTATCTTAAATATAGCCCACGCTTTTACTAACCATAGCCCATTTGACTTTGGTCAATAAATTTTTTCTAAAATTTGAAGTTTGACCTTTTTTATTATTATTCATAGCCCATAAACTAGGTAAGCAAATCAGTGAATAGGTGAAAGTGTGAGTTAGTGAGTCAGTGAATCATTAAGAAACGTCTATAAAAAAAGGTTTTAGGGTTATTTTTTCTTTTGGTACACCAGACCCATCGTGATTTAACGGTGAACTCCCGTAAACCGGACCCATCGTGATATTTTTTTTCTTTTTGGACGCCTTCCTGGACAGAAACAAAGGTGAAACAAAAACAAAAATCTAGTCTACAAGCTGACTTGCTGTAGAAAAAGAAGGGAAATTTGAGAAGACGTACACCAGGTTTGGACTACTTGCTGGTAGTCACCTTCAACAAGTATATTGTGGACATCCAGCCGATGAGATAACGAAAATGCTAGGAGGAAACTATTTACTTCAGCGACAATGGGAATTGTATTACTCACGATTAATGAACCGACACCCAATATAGTCCCATTCTTGTCCCTTGAAATTGCGGATGCATAAGAGCAATCAAAATCTACAGCTGCATCTACATTTACCTTGATCACATTATGAGGAGGAAGAACCCATTGAGCTTCACGCTGGTCAACATGGGGTGACTGAAATTCTACTAAATTGCCATCATGACAATCTTTATAGGAGTTGAACCAAAATAATCCATCTTTAATAATAGCATGAATGTTAATAGTTGCTTTCTCAAAGAAAACCTTGTTCCAAGATTTCCAAATTTCCTATCGTGAATTTTCTTTTCCCGTGATTTTGATCACCAATGAAAACTCACAGACACTCTGATGGTAGAGAATCCACTGATTTCTCGTAAACCAGACCCACCGTGAGATCTTTTTTCCCCTGACTTTGGCAACCATTGAAAACTCACGGACCCTCTGGTGGTCTAGAATTCATTGAATTCTCGACCACTAGACCCAACGTGATCTTTTTTCCCTGACTTTCATAACTCACGGACCCTCATTGAATTCTCGACCACCAGACCTAACATGATTTTTTTTCCTGACTTTCATAACTCACAGACCCAGTGTGAATTCTTCTCTAGTTTTGCTTCGTTCTATCAATCTTATGTATCCAAGCAAACTTTGGGAATAAGTATGCCACGAAGAATCCAGCCAATAAGTCGTGAGTTTCTTTAATAAGTCTGTGAAACTTACTCTTGTTGTGGGTATCAATTTCTTCTTCATATTTTCCTTCCAAAAGCAACTCGACATATGACGTTGTTAACAAAACAAAGAAGAAGAAGATTGATGAATGAGTTCAATTAGTGTAGCCACATATTCTTCCCCAGAGCGGAAACGATTGAACCATCTTCAAAATCAACATTTACGCCATTGTTATTTTCCTAACCTTCTCCATAAGGAGCAAAAGTTATATCCACAAACTCGTAAGAAGATATTGCCGGTGTTGTTGTGGTTGTGTTGAGTGCTTGGAGGAGTTGGACTTGAAACAGAGAAGATAGCAGTAAGGCCGAGAATAAAAATAAAATGGAGAAGATGAAGAAGACAGAGATGACTACTTTGAATCCAATCACGGACACTTCCCCATCCGTGAAATTTAAAAGTCCCTGGATTTTGTTTTTCGATGATTAACTCTCACCGACACTTCCCCCTCCGTGAAGAATCATTTCTTATGACTTTTTATTACTCCATCCAATGCTCCCGCGTTCACCAGAGTCTTCGTGAGAATCCTGAACTTTATTATTTTCCGGCAGTAACTCACGTATACCAGGCTATCCGTGAATTCTTGATTTTCCCTGGATTTTCTTCTACCTAATATTCGATGATTTTAGGTTCAACTTGTACTGGAATTTACAGTTGACTGGTATGGCTGTATTGGATTTGCATACCGAGTGGTACTCATGGGCGTTCATGGGTACAGAAAGTGGAGATTTCTGAATTTCTTCACTTAGTGTTTTGGGTCAAAACAGAGTCTGGAATTTTAGGGTTTATAGCTAGAGGATCTGGTTCGTCGATATTAGAAAAACAAGGTTTGTGAAAAAAAAATTAGAATTTAGTTTTAATAATTAACTGAGTTGGATCGTCTGAATTTAACTCACCTTTACTAGAAACCGATTTATGCTAACTCGATGTGGGCTATGATATGGGCTATGGTTAATAAATTGAAAAATATTATGGGCTATGGTTAAAAGGGGCTATGGTTAATAAAAATGTGGGCTATATTTAAGAGAAGCCCAAATATAAATCTACTCGGATCTGATATATCTGATTTTCCAGGTAGATCTGGATTTTGTAATTAGTGTTTGTCTCATGTTTTCAATAAAAAAAAATCACATTATTTGTGATTTTAGGTTTTAGGGTTTGTTTTTTGTTTTACTGTAGATATCTCATGGCTATTTCATGTCATGTGATTGTATTTATATGCGCCATTAGTGTGATTTCCTGTAGCCTCCGGGCGCTTCAATTAGAATCCGATGATGTATTCAAGTATATCTTCGAAAACAATCAATTTCGGTGTGACGATGATCAATGGCTACTGGAATTGGTTATGATAATGATGTTCAGTGCAAAATTCTTAATGAAGAAGAAGAAGAAGAAATTTCCAAATGGTGGATTCAAAATCAAAACGCCATCCCTCCAATTACATCAATTATTTTCATGATCAACAATTATGTACTTTTGTTATATTACAATTCTTATGTTGTTGTAATATTTTACTTTTGTACTTATATGTTGTATCAATCCGATGTACTTGAATTAGCCTTCATGGCTTCCAATTAATATAATCTAAAGAGGTATATCCTCTTATTTCCTTCAAAAAAAAAATAAAAAAAAATAAAAGGATAGTGAAAAACTTTAAATGTAAATCTATTGTGAAAAGAGAAGGGGACATAAAATAGAGATCACGATTTATATGGGCTGATACCATTTAGCCAATCCAACGGTCTGGATCGCTTAAAATCTTTCTGTCCTACGTGAAATGGTAACATCCCCTAGTAATTTGGTATCAACCCATATAAATTGTGGAAAATAGAGAGAAGAGGTAGACAAAATTCTCATTAGATGTGTATCATTGACAAACATTAGAGCCTATATTTATAGGGATACTAGACACAAGGGCATCCCAGTAATAAACAACTTCACCCTAGATATTCTTAACATAATTACACGTTTATAACGCTCTCCCAACTAAAAGACAAAAAAGGTCATTAAAAGATAAAAAGGGTAACCCCTTATCCAACTATTTTACATAATAACTAATTTACCCCTGATTAATTAGTGTTAATCGGGTGATTAATTAATGTTTGATCGAATTAAACTAGAAATTAATTGATCTTGATTCTTCATCAAAACATGAGATTTTTTTTTTTTTTTAAAAAAAACTTTCCTAGAATCGATAAACCGATTGTAAGGATCAGTTTATAATACTTAGAACATAAACCGATTGTAAATTTCAGGAATTTTTCTATGATTTTTTTTCGCCGGAATTGGTTTATGTTAATCCCCACATAAACCGATTGTTAAACTGTGCATTGCTTCGACTGTTTAGCTCATAACTTCTTCGTCCGGTGTCGGAATGACGTCATTCTTTTTGCGTTCAATTCAAAATTTCATGCTCTATAATATAAAGATAAAAAATTCAAGATTTGTTAAAAAATTCAAACATGGTTAATGAATCGGTTGATGTGTGCATCAGCATAAACCGATTATGGTTGATGTTCATCACATCAACCCAAAATCGGTTTACATAGGTGTACCATATCTATCGACTTTTGGGAACATCAATAATAATCGGTTTATGTGGACCCTTAAATAATCTGACGGTGGGCATAGCAGTTAAGAAATCAAAGGTTGTACAATCGGGTTATGTGGACATACATGTAATCCGATTCTAACCACAAAAATATACAGAAAAACGGTTATCTCTTTTGTACCAGAATCAGGCTATGTGGATATTAACATAGATCGATTCTGGTTCAATTTTCTCCAACCAGAATATACATTCAATACAATAGGTCTTTGTAGGCATGAACAAAATCCGTTTCTAAATAAAATCGATTCATAAGTACATTGACGTAAACCAATTCTAATAAACACAGAACACTTTGATTTCAAAAAAATTGAATTTTGAGTGATTGCATGTTGCTAAAACCTAATTTACGGGATTGAGTTGCTAGAAAAGTACTTGATTCGTGTCATTTCATCTGCTTCTATGACACTCGAAGATGGTTCGTATTAGGGGAGAAGAAGAGAAGAAAAATCAATTGGAGATGGAAATGAATATGATTTTGATTTTGACTTAAGTTTTTAGTTTTATGATTTTGATTTTTTTACAGTGGATAATAGGGAAAGATAAAGAGGCATAGAGAGAAGGATTTTTCCATTAATCAGAGTTAATATGTGTTACATAGATATAGTCCTCTATATATAATAGGAATAAAAACCTAGCTATTGGGCCGCATATCCGTGGGATAACGCCCTACAACACTCCTCCATGTGCGGTCCAATAGAACTCCATATGCAGTACTTCACATACAGTGCTTCGGATATAGGTCTTCAAATGTAGTTCTCTCCTTGATGACTATTGTGTCTAAGCCAAATGCTCCATTAAAAATTTGACAAGGAAAAAACCCAGTGGGATAAAACCTTGGTATAACTCTTCACATGTAGTACTTCACATGTTGTCTCTTATTTTACATGTAGTTCATCACATATAATACGATCTTCAAAGATCGTCGAGTCTAAGTTATTTGTCTCGTTAAAACTTCGTCATTCTAACCCAAATGGACAAAACCCGAACTAAAAAAAAGAGTACAATATTAAGTAAACTTAGAACATAATTGGATGCATATACGATGCCTTATTAAAACCTTGACAAGGAAAATCCAGTTGGATAAAACCTTGACAAAGGGAAAAGAGTACAACGTGACAAATGCAAGTAAAGGTGATTCATTACAGATGATCACCTTCCTCCGTTGAAGTTGACTAGTTGCTTCACAACACCTAAGGCAGAAAATCCTCGTATGAAAGACAATATCCTTAGTTGAGAAATTATATTCTTGGTGTTTGTTGTTGTTTCATTAAAAACCTTAACGAGTAACAAAACCCTGTGGAAAAATCAACCGCGGTGAAGGAAAATAGTACAACACACCATTAGATGCTCCCCTGATGTCAGATAATTTTCAGTAGTCTAATGCAATCAAAAAGAGTTTATCACACTTTACTTTGGTGACTTGAATGCTTATATGACTCTGTTGTTGATTCCGGAAGTTACGTTTCTTAATAGACTATCGCGTTTCATTTCTTTGATTCAAATATTTTCAATAATATCAACTAGATATTTATGTCTTCAACGCTCATCATACTTGATGTTTTTAGTGTTGTCTCGCTAAAAACCTTGTCGAGTAACAAAACCCTTTGGGAAAAACTATTCTCGATCGAAGGGAAAAAGAGTACAACACATCTTCAATTTTGAAGTAAAATATGTCGACATCATATCCTTGGATCCCCCCCCCTGATGTCGGTATCTCCCCCTGATTACTTTCAAATTTGTTCCAGACAGTTCCTTTAGTCATGTACTTTTCAAAACTGAATATCGCTCATGACTTGGAAAATAGTCTCCCACATCTCCCCCTGATTACTTTCGTTGGAGAAGAGATTATTGTTCCTTCGTAATCAACAACTTTTGGATTGCACTTTCATTAGCATTCATTTTTATGTCCTTGTAGAGATAAAACAAATTTATGTCAATGGTTACTTTTAAGTACATGATTACATTCACTATACCATTCCAATGATGTTGCATTGGCGCTGAGATATATCTAGCTAACAAGTTCCCTGAGGATGTAAAATTTAATCGAGTACATTATTATACTAAGTACTACAATGCGTCTATTGTACTTAGATATGGGAATTTCATCTCCCAACGCATATTCGTCATCTTTCTTTGGACGAAATGGTCACTTACTTACATTTGAACCTCGACTAATCATGGGAGTGCTATCAGGATGCATGTCTTTATTAAATTGCTTGAAAACTTTAAACATATGCAAACTGGTGGAATAATATACCACAAGCTCAGTATTCGGTCGAGCTTTCACCAGATTTTTCATCTCAAATTCGGATTTCAAATACCTTTTAAGGTCTCTTGTTACATCAAGAGTACCTATCATGTCTGTAACATCGACATAGATAGTTATAATTCCAAATCAGGAATTTTCTTGTGAATACGCAATGAAAAATAACTTACTTATCTATCCCCTCCAAATCAAATAGTCACTTAGTAGGGTACACCACATCCGCCTGATTGCTTCAATCTATAAGTGAGCATTTTATCTAACTGTAGACATACTCTGTGGAGTCACTTGATTTTGGCAACAAAAGGCTATCAAGTACTTTTGTAAATATCTGCTATCTCTTGATTCTTTCAGAGATACGTAACAACCGCAGACATATGTTGCATCTCAAGTCCTTTTGAAATTACCGAGATAACTAAGTAGCGGAACGTTATAACGTTCATTACAAGAGAAAAATTCCAAGGCTTTATGAGAGACCTCGCGCCACAAGGTGAGTCTTTATACTTTAAGACTACTTTCTTCTCATTATGCTTTGTGACAAATTAATCATGTATGTCCAATAGGCTTTACACTTGGTTGGTTAGCACTACCACACCAAATACCTGTATATTTGTCAAAGAACCAAGTTCTACCTGGATTGTATAGGCCAAATATGCTCTTCGTTGACATTAAGCAACAAATAGCTTGGTTTAATCTCATCTTCCTCTATTTATTTAAGCAAGTGTATATGAAATTAATCATCAATATGCTCGCATGATATTTCCATTCAGTCATGAACATTATCATAATCCACTTGGGATGTCATTGTTCTCTGGAATCATTAAACTTCGGAGCGTCCTCCAGTTTGATTCATGGACATATTCAGAGACAATCTTATGAGGTGATTCATGATGATATAAATAAGTTGTGCCTCACTCACCTAATTCCTTTCTAGGTGAGGATTGATCGAACCAAGTGGTCTCTCCAACTTCCTTTATGGAGCCACGGCCTCAACCACACTTCCACTGAGTGTAATTGAAACACCTTAGTCTATGGTGTATTTCCCTTATTGAGGATTTGTAACCTTGCAGGTAGGTTTGCAGCTGGTATGTGTGATCTCATCACTTTAGCGACATCAGTGTATATTATGAAAATTGATTATTCTTTGTCACTTGACATTTACATTTGTGGAGTACAAGAATCAATATGAGACACAATGGGAACACACCACGACAATTCCTGTCATTCCCTTAGAAAATACTTTTTATTATCTCCCCCTAACGATGGGAAGACTGACTCATTAAAGTGATAACCAACAAATATAGCGGTAAGAGATATCCTGCCAAAAGGTTTAAAATGTGGATAATTGTTGGGAACTCATTTCCAACATAACTACTTAGCAGTTTTGAAGACCCATCATAGTACGATGTGGAGTCGTAATTAAAAAGGCGAGGGTACCCAAAGATACCTCAAGCTAAAAAATTTCCTTCCTATAAGTCCTTTCTTCGAAAGTGATTGTCTATGGACTGAGTCGAGACAATGCAACTAATCTGTTCACACTTCGTGTGATCGTCTATGGATACGAGATCGAGACAATACAACAACGAAGTATGTTTACTTGATACAAAGGTTCGGACTTAACCAAACTTAATGGGATTCGCGTATCAAGTAAATAGGAATTAACGTTTGTGCAATTTACTTTAATTATCATAAAACAATTATAATGTGGAAATATAAGGTAAATGTCACAACAAGATTTTGTTAACGAGGAAACCGCAAATGCAGAAAAACCCAAGGTCCTGGTCCAGAATTGAATACTCTCAGGATTAAGCCGCTATACAAAATTACACCAACTTCGTATAGTTGAGACCAAGCAACTAAACCTATAGTTCACCTAGTTCCGTCTGTATTCCCACGCCTCCAACCTGTAAACAAGTCACGTACTTAGACCAATTTCTTAGGTTCGTATTCCAAACAGTAAAGGAACAACAAATCTGTTTGGTATCAACTCTCTTCAACTAAGTGATATGAGTTGCGCAAAGGCTCTTTTGTTTATCTTAACATAAACTCCTTCGCCAGGTTCCAATATCTATATTATGTTCAATCGCCAAAAGGTAATCGTTAAGATTAAGCCAACAACACTCTTAATCCAAAGAATTGTGTTGATGCCGATCTTCTCAATTAATTAATCCAATCTACCACAAGGATAAACCGATTATTAATGGGATCCTCTATTACCAAAAAAAGCATTGTGCACACCAAAGATTATAAAAACCAAGTCTAAAATCTTCTATCTCTTCTTTGTCTTCAAATCTTCTTAGATCTTCAATAAACACCTACACACAACTACTTGAATCTTTTGTGATCAATCACGCACAAAACGGAGTCTGTTAACAATGGATTATCACAAGATCTTCTTTAGATATAACAACAGTCTAAAGATCCATGTTGAAACCTTGAACTAGTTTGAGTGAATCTTATATCATAAGAGAAAATTCGCAAGCATAAACAAACTAGGTGGAATCAAAGTTCAACCACCGTTAGTCAATCAAATCATTATGAAAACTAAAGATAAACCGCAATTATCTAGTTTCCCACCAACGGTATGCACTAGAGATTCTCAATCCCAAAGAAGACTTTAAACTGAGAGGTCGTAAGAGATTCCGCTTAATTAGGTTACTCTCCTCTCCGAATAGGCGGATTCACCAGTAACATTACAACAGAGGAAGTTTATTGTCATGGAGGATTAGTTTGCTAGAAATTCAAATTCAAAGTATTTATAGACAAGGAAGTTTGGACACTAAGGAATTTCCAAAACCAAAAATATTCTCAAGATATTTCCATATTAACCCAGATTTGGTTTTCATAATTCCTGTGAATGCACTCTCCAAATTTATGATCGAAATCTCCTTGGAAAATCTTTAATTAGCAAATGCACATTACTAATTCTTATTTTCCATATATAATTAAAAAACTTAATTAAAAGATTCTTAACTTATTTAAATTCTATCTTGGGATTTACTTCCTTCTTAGCTGTTAAGGAATATCTTTGAACAATAAAAGATACACATTAATGCGCGTGTTCAAAGTGTGTCGAAATCTTTCTCTTGCAAGTCCTTTTTCATACTTGCTCACTTGAAACCGATTTACCACACTTCCAAACAAGTTTAGAATTGGTTCATCTGACTTTCAAGAACTATGTGATTGATCAAGTACCACTCAATCACAAACCATGGGTGTAACGGTTCTACCAAAACAAGTTTTGGTTCTACCTCCATGTGAGTACTGTGCATAGTCACACTAGCTTACCAAAATTCGGATAACTAGGTACTAAGATCGGTTCCCCATATATATTTGGTACCTAACTTGTATGTGTTGCACATATCCATATGATCGGTTCCCCCTTTCCTAAAAACGTATTGCACATGTTCATAGGATCGGTTCCCCTTTCTTCTATAAACCTTGCTACACCTCATACAAGGATCGGTTCCCCCTTGTGATGTATTGCACCTCTTACTAGGATCGGTTCTCCTTTCCCAAATTTGGTCATACACACACAAACCCGATCATACCCCAGGTGATTACTTAAGATCGGTTTCACTAATAAAAGTCATACCAATATATAAGTCAGGCCTTATGTGAATAGTTTTACCAAGAACACAAACAAGTCATGAGCGGTATACTAATCACACATATTGGTCGTTCATAAGATATGCAATGAAGAACAGCCCCAATAACGCCTGGCGATTTCCTTTTAGGTTCACAACACATATCATGAACTTACTTCCTTAGAACACATGTAAACATTGTTCCCTAGGATGAAATCCTCACCTCATACCCATACATATTCACAATAACATTCATTCGATTATATTGATATCTTATATATAAAGTTTAATGGTTAATGGTTAAGCAATAAACCTCATATTGTATTCCTTAATACTATGTCTATCTAGAGTGTTCACGCTTCACAGTTTTATGTTTTCAATATGCACGACATGAAAGATACGTTAGGGAATGAAAAAGTTCAAGTTAAAAATCACTAACCTCAAGTGGAAGGATGATGTTATGGTTGTAGCTCCGTACTTCTTCACTTCTTCAAGTCTTCGCAATACTTGTAATGTCTTATCCTAATACTTTCAAGATGACCTATACGAAGTTGACTCTAGTACATTTAAATCAAGCGACTCTTAAATGAGTTTTGGCTCACTAAAATATGACAACCAAACTTGACATACCAACGCTTGGTGGGTTCAACCGAGCTATGATCTAACAATCTCCCCCTTTGTCAATTTTAGTGACAAAACTCTTACAATCATATGGATAAAAAAATTACAATAATTCATTACACATACGCTTGATTCCCGAATTCAACAACACATTATGTGCATTCATTCAATCCTTAAAAATGCCTTTATTGACATTATAATAACAAAGCTCATACTCCCCCTAAAGGTGAGATAGGTAGATTTTCAATCAGCGCGTCTTTGTTATACCAATCATATGATATGTTACTCCCCCTTAGTCTGTGTTTTTCCTCTTTCGTTAGATAAACGTTCAAGCACCATTGTCCTCTTCCATAGTTACAACAATCAATATAAAATTGATACCAGCATCACATGTTTACTCCATATATTTTTTCCCCTTTTTGTCACAAAAATGACAAAGAAACGAAAAAATAAAGGACAACACGGAACGGATCTTACAAATCTCAAGATAGACTTGCAACCTGTTGAGTCAAGCACGAGGGTTCCACATACCATTTTTTATAACCAATATCAAAACCGAAACTACAAAGTAATTATGTTTTGATATGTTATAATGGAAATAATTTCCCAAAGCAATTTTCCCAACTAGTTTAGCAAATCAAAAATCAACTAAGAAACTTAGTTCCTTTGCTAAACCGATTGTATGAATACAACCCCTTCATTCAATAAGACCAAAATGAAGATAAACTCCATTTTTCTCACCAGGTTCTAATTATCCATATAACTTAGACCTTTAGATTTTAAACAAGCCAAATATCACTAACCTCAAGTGGAAGGATGATGTTGTGGATGTAGCTCTGTACTTCTTCACTTTTTCAAGTCTTCGCAATACTTGTAATGTCTCATCCTAATAATTTCAAGCTAACCTATACGAAGTTGACTCTAGTACATTTAAATCAAACGACTCTTAAATGATTTTTGGCTCACTAAAATATGACAACCAAACTTGACATACCAACGCTTGGAGGGTTCAACCGAGCTATGCTCTAACAGTAATGGCACATGTATAATATAACCAAAAATGCGTACGTAAGAACACGAATGTCAGGCTTAAATCCAGTTACCAACTGGTACGCAAAAAAGGTTGATTAATATTGGGTTCTAAAACGAATTAAGTAAAGATGCGTGTAATATTGCATATCCCCAAAGAAATAAAATGTAGGTTGGTACACATAACCTATTCCTTATACACCATCTGTAACCTTTGATGGTAGCCTCTGCGAGACCATTTGGTATGAGATGCTCTATATTGATCCTATTAAACATGCAATATTCATCAAGTCCTTTTGATGTAAATTCTCTAGCATTAAAAAGGGTGGTAGCCATTGCACTTTGCATTTTGTAATATGTGCTAGGAGTTCTACAAAATTAAACGCATCATTTGTTGTAAGCAATAATTGATTCAATGCGTCGAATCATCTACCAGAGCCATAAATCACTTGAATGGTCTGCATTTTGCATGGATATATGTTCACTAACAACACTTTATTTCTTTGAAAAATGAGTTATTTACCATTTGCATCCAAGTAAAACAGGATGGTCTCAATCATGTTTTACTAAAGAAAGACTTTGTAAGATTGTAGATGGGGAAAAACGATCTGCTGGTTTTTGCGGAATTGAGGACGACCGTGCGGAGGAGATTCCTTGAACCGAGCGAAATGTTCAACCTCACACAGATGCACCGCTATGAAGGGGGTGCTTTTTAGTTCGAGAGACCAATCTGTAGTACTCCATCCTAAACCAAGACAATGGCCGTTCCAGAGTAAATTCGATCACAAGAGAGGATGGGTTGGTCTGTAGGAGGGAAGCTGAGAAATGTGTGAGATCAATGGTGATATGAGATTGTAGGTGTGTTATGGTTTCCGTGTAACACTCTGAATGATTGAATGTTGCCTGATTGAGAGTGATTTCTGTGAGTTGGTGTAGACGAATGAGCGTCTGTATGAACTTTTTGTTGAGAAATTGCTCGTTCAGACGATTGTTGTTCGAATGTTTGAGAACTCTTCGAATCTTGTCCTTCAATCGGGATTCAGAAACATTATATAATGCCAGAGTTGAAAACACCATGATTCCATGAAGTGTGACAGTTGATGGAGTGAAGAAGTGGAGAGATGGAAATAATGCTCAAAACCAGTTGCGCTCATCGTGCGGAGACTTGGTTGATTTTCCACCCACTACTTTTCTAACTTCCTCAACTGATTGCACGACTTGCTCACATTTCATCGTGTGTTTGAACACACGTGCCGTAGACCGCTAAACCAAAACCCTAGTTGATATCCCCCCAAGTGACACGATTGATGTCTCGTGGTTAATTAAGTCAGTTGCTGATTTCATGACTTCGTGGGACGATGAGTCCACGTATTTGATGAGTTAAACATGATTTTGTAAAATGTTATGCAACTCATGAATCGAACGTGTCTGCTGAGACAGTGATAGGATCCTCACGTTGAGGAGAGCAAGTTTTGCTCGCTAATTTTTTTAATATTGATAGTTCCGTTAATTTGAGTAAATATTGCTCACCTGAGCAAGTGTTGCTCGTCTGATGAAATATTTGAGTAAATATTACTCATCTGAGCAAGTGTTGCTCGTCTGATAAAATATTTGTAGCGTGACCAAAATAAAATATTAATTAAAGTGTTGGTAATTTAACCGATCATAATTAATAAGAATATTGATCATGAGATCAGTGTGAAATTATTAGTGTTTGAATCTGGAATCATGATCCTTGGATTCAGAAACCCTAATTTGATCAATTGATGACCAATTGATGATTTATTTGAAATTAACCATAAAATGAAGGAGAACCGGCTTCATGGGACCGTGGATCAACCATGAAATTCTCATATGCTCACGTGAGCGAAATCCAAGACCTCTTTGAAGAGTTGGTGAGTTGTTGAAAGAATGATTAAATGCTGGTTTAATCATTTACTGAATTACTGTTGGGTTCATCATTAGGTGATAAAACCTAATTAATTATTATTAAAACATGAGGGACCGACCAAGGAGTTGTGAAACCAGCCCTAGGTGGTCACAGGATCAAATGATGATCGCTCCGTCGAATTCCGAAATTGTTTGGAGAGTTTTTGGACCTAATACGTGCAATTGTGCAAATTAGGTCAGATTGTGAGATTGGCTCATTGCGAGCCACAAAGCCAACCTTGGTCGGTCAAGGTAACATGCTTTCATCGTTGAGACGTCCGTGTCTCAGTTCTGAGAATTTTGATATTTTTTGGTGCTCGTTTGAGCGACCATTTTAGAAAATATGACAAAATTAAGGTTTTCTGATAAAACCGTCAAAACTTCATCGGATGAAGGAAAATAATGAAAAGTGAAGGAATTATGAAGAGGTGAGGGACCGACCAAGGGGTCATGAAACCGGCCCTGGGTGGTCACGGGATCAAATGTTGATCGTTCGAGAACTCCCAGATTGGTTGAAACCCTAATCAGCGTCCTTTGGTAGAATCAACATAGATTTCTCATACGAACTCGGATTTTGCTGGTCCGCCCCTCCATTACGTACGGAAAAGAATTTCCTATCTCCCAACGCTGGAGTATTTAGGTTTTAAGCTCTTTCGGGAGGTGAAAACAGCCAGAGAGTAAAACTCAGGAAAAATCAAAGGGGCCGGTCCCATAACATTTTTCCTAATATGATGAAACGAAGGAGTTTTGTTGAAATAAATGAGTTTCCATGAGACGAAGGAAACATCAAAAATCATAAATAATAAAATAAGGGACGTGTGAGCGTGTGGGACCGGCTTAGAGCATGACTGGCCGACCAAGGCCCGGTCCCGTGCGTTTTCCCTATTTTATGCATTATTTCATGATTTGAAGGAATTTTCATAATTTGAAGGAAATATCATGAAATCAGGGAATTTTCATGGGATTATGAAAACATGAAAAATATGCTAATAAAAGAGTGGGACGTGTGAGCCATCTAGGGTTTGGCCGACCGACCATGACTCGTGCACACGGGTTTCCTAAGTTTTATTATTTTTCATGGGACGAAGGAAAAATCATGAGATTAAGGAGTTTTCATGAAATTAGGGCAATTAATAAAATAATGAGGAAATATGAGGTGTGGGGCCGGCTGGGACCAGGCATGGCCGGTTGGCCAATGGTCACGCCCCCTCATGCTCTCCTTGATTTTATATTATTTCCTCCGCGCGGAGGAAGCACCATGAAGTTGAGGAGTTTCCTCAAAACAAAAGGGTATTTGTTCAAGCGAAAGGTTTTTTCATGAACTCATAAAAAACAAAAAAATATGATAAAAATATGAGACTGGTGTGGGATTGACCACGGCACGGTCGGCCGGTCAGTGGGTCCATGCTCCCAACGCCTTGGTCAATTTTTATTTATTTGTTATTCTTCGTCCTATTTTGCATAGGTTCATCGTTTCGTCGTATTTTGAAATACTTGCTCGTGCGGTGGTTGTTAATGTATCATTATTGAATACAATTGCACCATCTGAGATAGAGCTTGCTCAGGCGGTATCCCTGATGCCCGTGCGTCCAATATTTATTACTAATCCATGGACTTCTGCTGGGAAGAACCATGGTTTGCGTAATGAAATATCTGCGAAAATATTTGAATATTTTCAGCAATTCTGCGGATGAATCCAAGAATTTAGGTGTGAGACAGAGCTTGCTCAGGTGGTAGCCCTGATGCCCGTGCGTCCAATATTTATTTCTAATCCATGGACTTCTACTGGGAAGAACCATGGCTTGCGTAATGAAATATCTGCGAAAATATCTGAATATTTTCAGCGATTCTACGGATGAATCCAAGAATCTAAGTTTGAGACAGGGCTCACTCAGGCGGTAGCTCTGATGCCCGTGCGTCCAATATTTATTACTAATCCATGGACTTCTCCTGGGAACAACCATGGTTTGCGTAATGAAATATATGCGAAAATATTTGAATATTTTCAGAAATTCTGCGGATGAATCCAAGAATTTAGGTTTGAGACAGAGCTTGCTCAGGCGGTAGCCCTGATGCCCGTGCGTCCAATATTTATTACTAATCCATGGACTTCTCACGGGAAGAACCATGGTTTGCGTAATGAAATATCTCATAAAAATATTTGAATATTTTCAAGATTCTCAGATAAATCCAAGAATTTAGGATTAATTAATTCATGATTTTATACTAGCAGAGCAAGTTGTTCGGGAGTTGTTCATCCCCTGATAGAAATAATTACTGAAGTGATCAGTACTCATGAGATATGCCGTTGTCCAGCTGTGAGACTACATATCTATATGCACTCTGAGAGAAATTATTCTCCATCATAGGATTCGATGAGAGACCCGTGTCTCAATATTCACGTCTGATTGCTGAATCAGAGGTTCGTATAATTATGGGTTTACGATTTTAGCCTTTGTCGAAAATCCACCATCTACAAAGATGAGTGACGTTCTTTCTTACTCTAAAGAATAATGGAGAGAGGCAGTACAAATCTAGTAACTTTAGAAATCACTGATTGTGATAGATGCCGTAACTTCGCATTCTATTAGTTCATTGTCTTGTACACTCAAATGAAGTAATGCCCGTGTTATTACTTCAAAACGAAACATCGTGTCACAACCAATGTGCCTTATGGTTATGTCAAAGTATTTATGAATCAATCCCAATCAGTTCATTGTTAGGGTTAATATGAATTCAGTAACTCAAGTTCCAGTGATTTATAATTCACTAGATTGACACATTAATTTTCTAATGATATGCTTCCTTCCACATTCATTATAAATAGTTAATAGATGCAATCAACTTTATTCTCACTGTAAGTTTACAAAAAGGTAGGTAATAGTTCATGCATAAACACCCTTTGGTGTGATTAACCCTTAGTACATATATAGCTTAGACATTGAGTCTTGAGATATTTGATAAGTGGTGTGGCCTTATTATGTAACAAAAGTCGGATTCAACTCGGTTACTTTAGAGAGAATATATGTTACGTTTCATCCAGATACATCTCAAATGCTTTAGAGAATTTATGTCTCTTGGTTTCACTCCATAAGTGCAGACATTGGATCTAGTTCAATTGAATAAGATAGTTTATTGGCGAGGAAAAGTTCTTGTTGACATTAAAGTTGATGTGAAAATTGTTTGCTACTATGATACAAACATTACAATCTATATATCAACACATATGACCAGGTGCATTTCCAACTCTTTCATTTATGATGGGAGCTAGAATTACATCTTAGCATCATACCATATTCAGCTGATACCTATACTTTGATGTTATTACTATTAGGAAAAAAATACATCTTTGTCTCATGATATATATGTCCTTTTTCACATGCTTTATATAAGTTATTACGTCTAACCCTTATTACTTCTGGGTTCTTTCATTTTTAATTTTGCTATATTTAGCTTAATTTGAGAAATTTATTTATCTCAATAGGCCAAGAGAATCTCACTGCACATGTCAACCAATTACTTTAGGTTTCATAGATTACTAAAGATAGTTCTCTTGTTGTCATATTTCAACATATACTGGTTCGTTAATATCATGGATGAAGTAGAGAATGAAAATTTTCTGACTCATATCATCTTCTGTGAGTTCTTCCACAAAATTTGGAATACATGTGATTTTATTTGCAACATGTCTTTTGAAAATACCGACTCTTAATAGTCGAGCCAGTGGATTGCATCCCACGAAACATTTCAAATTTGGGAAGAAAATATAATGGTGCTCAAGTACTTCTAAGCCCCAAATGAATACATTGAAATCGAGTTGGTACAACCAATTGAACAAAATATATCATTCAACTATAGCCAATATCATATTCAAGAGAACAAAATTTTATTAAGACCAAGATTTTTAATGATGGAAATCAACAATCACAATTTACGTTGACCATTTATATGATATGAACTTATCTTAAGGGAAAAAAACAGAAGTAGACATGTTCTAAAAACAGATAAATAAGCCTAACAAGCATTCAAAAGTTACATACCTCAAATTTTGGTTCCCATTGTATATACATAAAACCTAAACGTCCTTAGTCGCGCACGCCCAAAAACTGGAACAACCTTGGTAGGAACATGACTAGCTTGAACAGAGTTCGGAATAGGACCCAACTTGAACATGTTCGGAGGGACAGACCGGACCGGGTTGCATCGGACCAGAGTAGACTGGGCCAGCTTTGGAGATCTTCTTTCGGAAAAATTGTTTCACGAGATGATTCAGATTCCTTTTCTCCACTGAAGCGTTCTTGGGATGTTCATTCACATGATGTATTTTTTTGGTGGATTAACGCTGAAAAAATTGCATTGAAACGTTCTGGAGATGTTCATTCATGTGATGTATTTTTTTGGCGGATTAACGCTGACAAGATTGATTAATCGTATTAGTACAAATCAAACTAAATCAATAGATTTTCTTTCCTCCATTAAATATCAAATCAAATCCTCTATTAAATTAAATTAAATTAAATCAAATCAAATCGTAAGAGAAATACTTAGCTTAACGATGATTCCATAAGTGCGTTGATGTAAATATGAGCACCATTATTTTTCCTCTTTTTTCAAATAACTTGTGTTTATCATCTATGTAGAAAAAAAAATCAATCGATCCAAGATAGCTCTGCGGTATAGCTTCGTGCATGATAACGTTTTACTGTGGATAATAGGGAAAGATAAAGAGGCACAGAGAGAAGGATTTTTCCATTAATCAGAGTTAGTATGTGTTACATAGATATTGTCCTTTATATACAATAGGAATAAAACCCTAGCTATTGAGCCGCACATCCGTGGGCTAACGCCCTACATCAGATTTTAGTTTTTAGATTTATTATTGTGATTTAATGGGGATACATTTGTAGTATTAGTATTTGATAGAAGGTAAATTGGTAGTTTTGAGGATCGGTGCGACAATTGAGTTGACTCGGTTAACTAAATCGGTGAAAACTTTTTGATTTTTCATGTTTTTCTGATCGAAATCTTTGATTTTAATGTTTTCTTTAGGTCTTTGTTAATCTTTTAATCCATGTCTACTCACTTATAACCTTTTTTTTGCTCGTTTTGTCTTTGATTTATCCTATTTTTCTTTGCTTTCAATTAATAGAATACTTATCATTTTTGTTGTTCTTTAGATTTCATGGAAAATTAATCTTGCAGATTTTCAGTATGTCGATTGATTCAGTAGTGTTCCAGTAGTGGTATTCAAGGAAGCAGTGGTGCCGATTGGTTTCTCAAATTTCATTAGGAATAATAGTGTTTCCCATATTTAGACATGACAATGTCAAAAATCATTGCAGGCTTATAATCACTGCTTACAGTTGTATCCTTAATTATAATCTCTCAAAGTATTACCCATGAATACGTTTGTTTCACCATCATAGTTGTGATCAATCAATCATATCCTAATCAAAATCTCATTCTTCATATTCCTCATAGAACGAAGGGAAATTTAGGAAACCTTTCAACCACAAGGGCGCAATTTTTGGAGATTCAAAATTTTGAATTTCACCTGCCTAAAATAAAGTCGCAAATTACTCCGGATTTGCATAAACATAATTACTGGCAAATATATACGAATAATATAATTCTCAGGAATATCTTCAACAGATTAGGAAACAGTTACCTAAACCCAAATAGTAGAAGCCTATTTATTCTCATTCATCCTGAAGATATTATTATTCATCCTTATATCTTCCATTACCAACCTAAAAGAGCAAATATTCTCATAACCCTAAAAATGTCACAAAGTGCAAGACTTCAAATGGCAGATCTCACAAAAAGACTTCAAGAATCAAACCTGGGAGTAGCTCAAGCCAATCGTGCAAGGGAAATTTTAATCTCCGAAGAAGAGATTGTTACAGCTACTACCAAGTGGTTTAACTGTCTTATAGGGAAGATCATCTGCAAGGATGATATTGATTTCGACAAGGTTCAAAGAGATGTCAACATTATTTGGAGGAAACATCGAAGAGTTGAGATCAATACAATGGGAAGGAACTTACATGTTTTTTAGTTCAAGTCTGCTGACGATATGACTGAAGTTTTGAAAAGTGTTCCTTGGATCATTGTTGATGGTGGATTTTAGTTTAAGGCTAAAATTGTAAAACCAAAATTGTACGCTGACACCTTGCAAAAGATAAAGTCATTAACAAGTGATGAATACTTCTTCACTTTACTAATTCACCTAGAATGGAGCATGTGGCAACAATCCTATATACCCTGTGAATTTACAACATTATTAATTAATGCATCACCAGCCTTGTATTTCCTGTACTCATTATCGGTGTGGCATGACGACTGAGTGTTTTTCTCAGCAGAGCAACACAAACCTCCAAGCATTAATAATGAAGCATGTACGAAATACCCTTACAGGATGCAACTCTCGGTGTGTTATACTAGCCCGATTAAGCATACAACTCTCGGTGTGTTATACTATCCCGATTGAGCATATTCGAATCTGGACTGTCCATATCAGTCTCAGAAACGATCACGACCATCCAACTTCACCAGCATGATTGGATAACTTAAATCGAATCCATGACCCAAAACATGTATTAGAATATTCACTACCGACCCAACGTGGGCCCCGCATGGTCGGCCTCTCCTAAAGGATGGAATAGCTTGCCAAACCGTCCAAGCCAAAGCAGTATGGACGAAAAAAACCCTAAATTAGGGTTTGCGGCACATTACATGTGTCGCAAAACAGTCTCAACCATCCATCTTCGCAAGCATATATGGAGGGTGTAGATGTGGATTCAAAGGGCCTGGAACATGTCAACACAATCACTGTGAGCCCACCTACATACCTGACTGATCGGTCAGGACCAACTATAGTTGGTCATCCTGATTCGAGCGCCCCAAACTGGGTGTGACACACGGCCGGCAAAACCCTGACTAGGGTTTGTGTCGCGATCACGAGCGTCCATCTTTTCCTGCTCGGATGAAGGGTCCAGGTATAGACTAAGAAGGTTCGGTAAGTATCAACACGATCAATGCAAACCCATCTATCTCCACACCCAATCAGCCAAGCCCGAACTTGGCTATACACCCCGATTCGCGCGCCCAAAACAGGCGTGGTCTCACCTCCTAATTGTAAACTGATCTCGGACACTCAACTTCGTCGGACAAATTGAGTGGCTTAGATTACGTTTCTATGAGGCAATGAAGTACATGCGTGAACACCAGCCTACCACCCACATGCCAAACCAACCGTCCAGGACCGACCAAGCCTGGTCGTCTTGAAACACGCACCCGAAGTTAGCATGATGCACGGCTTTTGCGTCGCAAATTGATCTCGGCCACTCAACTTCGCCGAAAAAATTGAGTGGCCCATATCACACTTTCACGAGACAGTGAAGTATGGGCATGTATACCGGCATGACATCTACACGCATACCCGATCGTCCATGCCAAAATCGTGTCCCAAGCTTGGATTCGACCAAGCTGAAAAGTGGTGCTTGCACACCTTTTCCGAAACCCTAATTCCACTAACGGTCGCAGATGAGTGTCTCAAAGATCATCTCGTCCGTCCAACTTCACCAGCTTGGTTATATAGCCCTGGTCAGGAGTTAATTGGTCAGTGAGGCGTCATGGTGATCACCACCCGTCACTCTACCACACCATGTGGTCGGCCAAGGGATGACTTGCTTACTCAACCTCCAAACCATCACATCAAGTAGGCTGGACATGATGCTATTTTGAGACGCTCAAACATCGATGCTTCATACATGCTGAGTATACTCGATGCAGTACCTGCATAGAATACACACTATACTTCACAAGTATCCACTTCCTAAATAACTTAGTTATTTAATCTAGCATTACATGCTACTTTCTGTGGGTCCCATGATCCACACACCCAAGACATCAATCTTGTCACAAACTGGGGGATACATACTTGGGTATTGGTCTGGCGGTTTACAGCGTGCAGCGCACAACGCGCCATCACAAGAACGTGTCAGGAAGTCATGGACGGTTAGTGATGATGGAAGAAGTGGGAAAGACTGGTCGTGTGACACTAACACATCACTCCACTTTCTCCTCTTCCCACGAGATACAAGGGTTAAGCTTAAAGACTTGTATAAATAGGTTATCCTCCCTATTTTCCAGACATGAACAAGACAACAGAAACAAGTGTTGATATAATCGTATTCAAATACCGGAACTGATAGCTTACATCCTGCAAGCCATTTCAGATTTCTGATACAAGTCATACATAGCCAACACATTCACAATCTCAACACCTTCTTCGCTTCCCTCCCTAAGATCAACCCCATCTCCGTCACTTTGTGACAGAAACAAGTCTGGAACGACTATTTCTTGGTTTAGGCCGGATTTGCACAGATTGATTTCTCGAATCTACAAGCACTCCCGTGCAGTGCATTTATTTATGGTTTAGATTCATTTCTCATCCACACACCCAAAATTACCAAATCCGGCAGAAATAGTTTTCACCCATAAACAATTGGCGACCACAGTGGGAGGTTGATCTCTCGGTTGCAAAAAATTGAATTCTCAATTTTTCGATTTTCATCTCGCGATGTATCCTTACCCGGAAACCATAGGTGGTTCAAATATCATGGGGAGTATAGATAGAATGCTGGAGGATGTCTTGGCAAATCAAGCCAGTATCTCTAGAAGACAGAGCGAAACATTCCGCCTTTTGAAAGATATATCAGCACAATTACAAGGAGGGTCGGCATGCATCTACTCAGACAATGCAAGAAACGTTGAATCCTTAACCAAGAGTCACACCTTCACCAGTGGAGATGCAGAAAGGGAGCGTAATCACAGGAGACTCAGAAGAGATGAACAACATGGTCCAGTCGATGAAGAAGGCTCGAGGAAACTCCACAGAGGAAATGTCTTATCCGGGGTGCCACAACGTCTGCCAGATAAAGAAAGGGAGCCTGCAGCTTACGGAGCCCTTCTAGAAGATTTATATCTCAAGGCACTTGTCGAATCCCGGAAGACTGTCCAATTTTCATCGACCTTTCAACCAAGTGAAGAAATGCTTGAGGAAGGAAAGATGAAACAAGGAGCACGTGATTACATATGATGGGAACGTTCAATTCGATAACTCAGCAGTGATATTACGACACCTTCCACACCCCATCACCCGGGCAAGTGATCCGCGGATATGATGACACTCACAAGTCTTCCAAATTCATCTCCAAAACGTGCTCCACATCAAAGCCATGTAGAGACACCACAACGCCCACTGACGCAGGAAAATCTAGACTCGAAGTACATACACTTTCCGTTCCCAATGAAAAAGATTTTGGAGTTGCTGGAGGTGTGGGTACGAAACGGAGAGGTGGAGCTACCTCCTATATGGCGTCCACCCACTGATTAAGAAGTAATGGACCCGAGGTATTGTCATTTTCACCGGTTCCTTCACCACTCTACTAGTGAATGTAACGTTTTGAAACGCATTGTTCAGAAAAAGCTTAATTCAGAGGGATAGCTTTCCTTCTATGAGAGATTAATGCGGACGATTTCCTTGGAGAGGCTACTTCGGTTTGATACAAATGAGGATTCAAAAGAAAGTAAGTTCTATTCAACAATTTTACAAGAAAGATAGTTTTAGAATTCACTGGGGACTTGGCATCACGCACATGGAAGAGAGGCTCAATGATCAAACGCCATGTTTGTTTCCCTTCATTCTTCCCTTTTACGCGACATTTGCAATTTCATATGATATGTGCAATCATTCATGACCAAGATGCAAATTCCATTTAAAATAATCTCTTTCAGAAAAGTCGATTCACAAAACTATCTCAAAATAAACCAATTCAATTACCTATTAATTCAAAACCGTAAGTCCAATTGTGAAAGGAAATCCTCACTATCACTCAAAAAGAAAAGAATCTAAAAGAAAAGACAAGTAGGTGGCGCGAATCCTTCAAGGAAACTCCTTCAGCAACAACTCGTCCTTCTGGGCAAGAGAGACTTTCATCCTTTGAAGTACAGCCTGCTTCAGCTTCAACCCCTTAGACAACTTTCAACCTCTTCTTCCTGGCGAGTAACACAGTCTGTAGAAGGGACTTCATCTTGTAATTTCTGGAGCTCTTGGATATCGGAGAACCCTTTGAGGAACCATGGAGCATTGAAGTCATACTTTACAAACACATCTCGATGGCACTTCCAGCATTTAATCATCTCCTCAGAGACTGTTCGACCAGTCGTGACGCTCATCCCATGGATAGAAAATAAAGCTTCCTGGACGCGGTTGACCAATGCAAGACGACTTTTGAGCTTCGTAGTGGTAGCAATGTGGCCGTGCTTCTCCCATATCGCCTTGTACAACCCTTCGAACTGAGATGGCATGCTGAATCCTCCAACCAACACATTACCTGGATAAGGGACAGTGAAAGGAGGATCGAACAAAGCCCCGAGTTGCATTACCAATACTTCACCAATCGTAAGAGGCCTTTCAGAAGAAGTCGCCACGACAACTTTATTGATCGGAGCCTGCTCAGAACGTTCTTCAAGGGGATCCACCTCAATAATAGCATATGTTGCCTCTCCTACATTCGTCCCTATGTCTACTTCACTCTGGGTACTGATTTCCATCACAGCCTCATCAACAAGATCACTTACGGAGGCACCTTATCCAGTAGAGCTTGCGTCATCTCTGTTATTGTCTGGAAAAGAAGTGGTTTCGGTTTCACCAGACTTCTTAGCATGAAGATCAGTGTTACCGGACTTTTCAGCATGAGGATCAGTGTCGCCAGACTTCTCAACACTAAGGCTAACATTACCAGACTTCTCGTTCTGGATGCGCGCCAACCTTGTGAAAACATTCTCTTTAGAAATTCCCTGATTTTAGACAAGGATCACTCTTAGAATAAATTACTCTGGAGAAATGAAGGAATCGACAGAAAGAGATTTAAATACCTGCATATTAGAGGAATTTAGGATCACCGAATCGCATACCTGCCTTTTAGATCTCCCTCCTGCTTGGGGACTGTAGTCATCAGCTCTGGTCCGTTTGCCTGGGAGTGGCTTCAACTGGAAATTCTTCTTCAAAATGTCAGAGGATGGATCACCACGGGAATTTGTCACAACATCTTCCGAGAACTCCTGAAAAGCCAATAGTTGCTTCCTCCAAAATTATTTATACTTATCGGTTACCACAAGATTTCTCCTAATAGGCCAGAAAGGAAGACTCAGCAGTTCCAAGAACACGTCAGCATTAAAAATATTCGGGAAAAGTTCTTTTGGAGCCTCCGACGGACGGATAAATAGAACACCCTGTTCATATCCCATTTGACGAGCAGCCATGTCAATGTTGTACGGAGTCACAGTAAATGCTTCGTTGAATAGAGACGAGACATATCCCAGAATGCAGCTGTGCAGATAAACAAGTTCTCCAAATTTCATAGTCTTAGCATCTGTACACAATGCAGCATTAGGACCTTCAGAAGTAATAGCAAAAGTCTTCGGCTGAACAATGGAAGAGTGGATCGGCCCCCATGGACGAAAACCTACGGAAGAGACAATGTCAAAGATGTCCACGAGTTTCGCACCAGTTCTGGGATGCCTCCTATGCTAACGGAGTATTCTCAAGCCACCATACAAACTGCTGAGCGAAGTTGCAGGAACAGGAGCATAACTTTTGAAATGTTCCCATAAGAATGCCTGAAGAAAAGCGAAGTGGACGTGCGACTCCATCTTCTTGTACCCGTTGGACATATGCATGTCCATTGCTAAGGCGTCCAGATGAGAATACAACGATCCAAGGAATAAGGCACCTAGGGGAAGAACTTCAACTTTCGCTAGCTTTATAGCAATCTTAACCAGGTCACCTCTTATGGTCTTCTTTCCAGAACCATCGTCAAATATGTCTATGGATAGCCATAAAGACAGGAACGTAATCACGCTGAGCTCGTTTTCCAACTCTTTATCCGGTTCTGGGTCTGCTGGAGACCACTCCAACACCCACTAGGTGTAAAAGCATCTCGTATCTTTTTTCTCCTCCTTGTCCAGACCGTCGAATTCTGCCACCTTTTGGAGTATAACGTCATAATTACGTTGTTCTGTATCAGAAAGCTCGTAACAAAAACTTCCGGTAACAGACATGTTCATTAATGCAGCTATGATTTCCAGGGTAATAGTAATCTCTCCCCATCTAGATATGGTTGTATGAGTAGAAGGGCGCCACCGATAAATGAAGGTAATCAAGCCCGCAACGTCTTTCTTAATTTCAAGAGCAGCAGACGCCATGACCGCATTAAATATTTGCGCCTTGGTCAAATTAGCTTTAATATCCTTATTATTCAACATGCATCTCATCCATCCATCATAAGAGCCCAGTAGAGTATGACAAATCTTGAAGTCGATAGGATAAGACGAATATTCGTTTCTTCGAAGACAGAATCTCATCACAAGTGCTGAAGAAGAAGATGGACCAGCTTCCATATTTTCTGAACCGGAGAGCAGGACTATCTTGTGAGAAGGATATCTCCTAATATTTGTAAAAGGCATGGTGAACAACTCATAATCAATGTTCCGCATATCTTTGAAGCTGTCAACACTTCTTGACTTGGCACCAGCATTATCTCCAGAAGACATCTCAACATGAATTATTTTATTCATTCCACAATAAAAGACATGAGTCAGTACTTGTATGAAAACACATGAGATGTGTAGTCACACACGACAAGACACACGTTCACGTTGGAATGCACAAAGCTAGGATTGGGTCCAAATACCGGTATTGATCAAGTCATAAGTTCGGTATTGGTCAAGTTTCAAATTCGGTGTTGTTCAAATTTCAAGTCCGGTATTGCTCAAGTTTCAAGTTCGGTGTTGTTCAAATTTCAAGTCCGGAATTGCTCAAGTTTCAAGTCCGGTATTGGTCGAGGGCACAAGACTAGTATAAGGTCGACTTTCAGTCAGGCATATGAGGGTGGGACCCACGTTCAATCAAACACACATGGTGGGGCTGCATTCATGTGAACGTATTATAACACGGTTTTCTTATATTCATGGGAATTGTGTTTACCAAACTCAAGACAAATTTCTTTCCAAGATACAACCTAAGAAGCTAGGTTTTGTATGCAACAATGGAAGAAGAAGCAAAAAAGACATATTCATGGACTCGCGGTACTAAGCAATCCTAGCAAATATAGGCAGTTTTACTATCAATCTTGATGGGAAATCTAAGCATGATGTATCTTGCAAAAGGTTTTTACCTAAGAAGTTAGGGTTTTTTCTAAAAAAAAAAAAAACGGAAACTTACCATGGCGCGGAAGGACGACAGCGGCAAAGTCTGGCGATGGCGGCAACTTCGGCAGCAGCAACGGTGACGACGTCGGGCAGGAGCGGCGGTGATAGTCACGGACATGAGCTGCCAAAACAAACAAAAAAAATCGTGAGAAAAAAGAAAAAGGGGTTGGTCCCTTTTATAGACAAAAAATTGGAAGAATCCTATTAGAACAAGGATTCCTCTTTTGATTGGATTCCTCTTTTAATTCAAACACCCAAAGAAGGAAACCGACCCCATCAAAGGATTCCATACAAGCACATCGGCGTTTATATGGACAACTACTAGTGGTCGGTCAAAGTTCTTCAGGGTAAAATTTCTTTATCCTATCTTTCTCACATATGTATGTCACCATCTCATGCCTACCCCACAATAGCGTAACCATTATGCGCTAGGCAGGGGACTTAATGTTGATGGTGGATTTTAGTTTAAGGCTAAAATTGTAAAACCAAAATTATACGCTGACATCTTGCAAAAGATAAAGCCATTAACAAGTGATGAATGCTTCTTCACTTTACTAATTCACCTAGAATTGAGCATGTGGCAACAATCCCATATACCCTGTTGTTGATGGTAGTCTTTAGTTTAGGGTTAAAATCGTAAAACGCTAAACCCTAGCAGACACTTAAAACAAGCATTTACTAGGCGCATTAATAAAAGCTATTAATATGTCCCTAATAATTACTAGGGTATATTTTTTCAAATTAGGGTTACGACAAACCAAACCCTAATTCACCTCGCGTGCCAATGGCAAATCATGCCAGCCACGCCTAGCCCAATCTAGCCACGCCATGCCAATCATACCGTACCATGGCCCTAGCTATGCTAGTCGCATCTCGTGTGCCAATGGAAAATCATGCCAGCCACACCCTATCGCGCCAAGGCATGCCAACCATGCTAGCCGCACCCCGCGTTCCAATGGAAAATCATGCCAGCCACGCGAAGCCCAAGATAGCCGTTCCATGCCAATCACACCGTGCTATGGCCCTAGCTATGCTAACCACATCTCGTGTGCCAATGGAAAATCATGCCAGCCGCACCCTACCCCGCCAAAGCATGCCAACCATGCTAGCCTCACCCCGCGTGCCAATGGAAAATCATGCTAGCCACGCCTAGCCCAAGCTAGCCGCGCCATGCCAATTACACCATGCCATGTCCCTAGCCATGCTAGCCGCACCCCGCGTGCCAATGACAAATCATGCCAGACCCTCCTAGACCAAGATAGACGCGCCATGCCAATCGCACCATGCCATGGCCCTAGCTATGCTAACCGCATCTCGTGTGCCAATGGCAAATCATGCTATCCACACCCTACCGCGCCAAAGCATGCCAACCATGCTAGCCGCACCCCGCATTCCAATGGCAAATCATGCCAGCCACGCCTATCCTAAGCTAGACACGCCATGCCATGGCCCTAGCCATGCTAGCTGCATCCCGTGTGCCAATGGCAAATCATGCCAGCCATGCCTAGCCCAAGCTAGCCGCGCCATGCCAATTGCACCATGCCATGGCCCTAGCCATGCTAGCCACGTCTCGTGTGCCGATGGAAAATCATGACAGCCACACCTATCCCGAGCTAGTTGCACCATACCTTGGCCCTAGCCACGCCATGCACCCATGGAAAACCTTTGGCCCCATATGCCAACCAAGCTACGCCGAGGCATGCCATGATATCCTGGCCATGCCGCTGTCTCTCATGAAATCTTCCTGAGTCTTTCTTTCGGGCTGTTTTTCCCTCCCCAACTAGTTCAAAACCTAAATATGCCCGCGTAAGGAGATAGGAAATTCTTATCCGGTTGATTTGAGGGGCGGACCATCAAATTTCGAGTATGTACTAGAATTCTGTATAGGTTCTAGTGAAGGGAACCAATTAGGGTTTCTAAACCAAATTGAAGCCAGTCGCCCAACAACGGTTTCCCTTCAATCCCATGAGCAAATCCTGGCCGTATAAAGTCCCCTCATGACTTTATCCCTAGCTTGGTCACGTACCTAGCCAAGCTATCCGTGCCATGCCTCACCATGGCCCCTCATGCCGCGCCACCATACTGGCCTTCCCCATGTGGCATCCAAATTGAAGTCATGCGCCCATCAACGGTTGCCCTTCAATCCCAGGATCAAATCCTGGCCGTATAAAGTCTCATCATGACTTTATCCCTAGCTTGGTCACATACCTTGCCAAGCTATTAGAGCCATGCCAAACACGTCTCGCCATGGCCCCTCATGCCGCGCCACCATACTAGCCTTCCCCATACGGCTGGCAAATTGAAGCCAGGAGCCCATCAACGGTTGCCCTTCAATCCCAGGAGCAAATCCTGGCCATATAAAGTCTCCTCATGACTTTAACCCTAGCTTGGTCACGTACCTTGCCAAGCTAGCCACGCCATGCTAAACACGCCTCACCATGGCCCTTCATGCCGCGCCACCCTACTGGCCTTCCCCATGTGGCTACCAAATTGAAGACAGGCTACCATCAACGGTTGCCCTTCAATCCCAGGAGAAAATCCTGGCCGTCTAAAGTCCCCTCACGACCTTAGACCCGAAACTATAGATTAGTTGCGCACCTAGCGCCCACGGAAAACCCTTGGCTCCTCATGCCAAGTCTGAACACACCTTAGCCGTGCCACCCTGTTGGACCTCACTACACGGCTACCAAAGCGAAGGCGTGAAATGATCAACGGTTGCCCCTCCTTTCAAGATGCAACATCTCGACCGTCGAAGGTCACCTGGCTAGCAAGTCCCCAATCTCGACTTGCCAAGCTACAACAACGTTTTACATGTCTTCCAAAACATTCGAGACATCAATACAAACTGGGGTATGCTCATTAGGGTTTTGGTTTGGTGGTCTATAGCATGCGGCATACACAAATGCCCATTTCAAGATAGTGTAATGGGAGTAAGGCGGTCAGTAAATGAAAGAAGAAACGGTGAAACGCTCCTCCATAATGGGACATCAATTCTATTAAATCCCATCAATGCCAGGCGTTACCACCTCTTCCCATTTAACTCACCCGTTTCCTTCTATTATGAGGCCAGAGTACGTTTTTTTCTTGACTTGTATAAATAGGCTTACCTATTTCCACCAGAACACAAGTTCTGGGTCAGGAGAAAAACACCGCACTCAGAAAAGCAACTCTTGATAGCTTTCCCAAAAGCTTTCACCATCCGATACAAGTCAAGTGCTACTCTAGAATTATTCTGGTCTCAACACTCTCCTCGCTTCCCTCCCTAAACCAGCCCTTCTCCTCCACTTTGTGACCGAAGCAAGTCTGGAACGGCCATTTCTTGGTTTAGGCCGGACTTGTACAGATTGATCTCTCGAACTTAAAAGTACTCCCTTGAAGTTCATTCTTTAGGGTTTAAACTGTTTCTCACCTTCACACCTGCAATTACCAAAAATGGTAGAAACTATTTTTACCTATAAACAATTGGCGACCACAGCGGGAGGATTGATCTATCGGTTATAATGTCAATTTTTGACTGTCGATCTGGTTCTTCGACCCAGGCGTCAAGAAGGTAGGGGAAGGAGACTCACCCCGACTCAGTCACTCGACGACTCGATTATCAGTCATGACATGACAAGGGATGGATGGGGACTCCACAGGGGTTAAAAGCAAAACGATCCGCCCAAGGATCAACGGCTCAGTTATCAGACAACTTAGTAACGACTGGGGACTTTCCACGACGGTATTTACCATAAAACTCGGTCTTACACCTGGAAGGTTCACTTTTCATCAGAAAACCTTAAAAACCAAGTAAGTCTTACCTAGACAAGATACGTGATTTTTTTTTCCAAGTTTTCACGGGAATAATAAAACCAATAGCCATGTTATGTTTCACCCCATGTCATCTACCAACACACGGTTCCATGGTTTTCCTGGGATGTCTGTGTGACTTTCAGTCATAGACAAAAAAATTAATTCCTAAACAATTCATTCTAAAAAGAATAACCCAAAAATGGTCAAGGTAACATTTTATCTATCAACCCAAGAAATCCAGAAAATCAAAAACCATAAACCAGGCACTTTGTTTGCCTTTCAAAAAAAGAGAGGTCACCTACCCGTACGTGCCCACTTTGCACAACAATGATTACTTGTCACTATTAACAGACGTTACTACGACGACATTCGAAGAATTGTTTATGATGAAGTATTTCCACAAGTTCATGGAAGGCATACCTATGGCTATGGTTTGCACCAGCAAAAAAATTTTTTTTGAAAGAGAAACGTTGGAGTACATAGATGGAATATGCTTGCCCACTTTATCACTACCGTGCTACCGCTAACACCAGGACGTGATAACAAAGATACGAGGTAAAAAGGGGAGCCAACCCCTTTCATAAGCATAACAATTTTTGTAATTTGAATCACAAAGGATTTCTTGTTTGAGCTACGTATGGGAAGAGGAAACTGGGCCCACAAGAACAAGTCTGCGCCACACCAAGACAGCATCATGCTGATCCATCTCCGTGCCAAGTCAACAATCCGCGCCATGCCCAGCCAAGGGTCCACGCCGAACCAAAATATAAGCCAACGCCCATTCCAAGCCGATCTAGCACTTACCAGACGCGTTTCCCAGACGATCTTACCAGACGCGCCTACCAGACGAGCTCAACAAACGAGATTACCAGACGCACCCACCAGACAAGCTTTCCAGACGTGCTTACCTGACGAGCATGCCATCGATAACATCTTGTGCCCTTCCAACGCCATCCTATCCGCTCCGCAACCATCCAGCGTAGCACCATGGCTCCAGCACTCCGTGATCAAAATAGTGCCATCTCTGCACAATAAACTTACTATCACCAGAGCCGTTTCCGTCGCCCCAATGTTTCTTTAAGCGTGACAGCTCCAACCGCCACCAGAGACGCTACTCCACCATCGGGGTAAGATACTGAAAAATCCATGGAGAGGTTCGCGTAGCTCTTGGGTGTCCAGTCTCACAACACACTGATTAACGCAGCCGCTCCGCTTCAACGCCTGCTCCAGCAGCCGCTCTTTTTCAGCGTTCTCTCCATGAGCTACTCCAGGACCCGAAGCCAAAATTTCAGCGTTTGACTTCTTAAGCTTCAACGTCCTCTCCAAGAGCCGAAGCTGCTTCAACGCCGCTTCTTCCTACAAAGGGTCGTACCACCATGCTCCTCATGTCAAAGAACATAGTCACAACAAGCCGATCTTCGTAGTCATGGCCACCTATTAATCCCTCTCGCCCAACCTACTTTGTTACCACGACAATGTAGTCTTTCCTGATTACATCGCTCATTTTTTGATACCATTCAGAGATTCACCGCAGCAGCAATTACTACAAAGATGGAAACATGTAAACCATAATTGAGGACCAAGGTATACACGGAGTCCCTTCACTGTCAAAGCTCAGAAGACATAGTCAACCAAAAGGCACAACGAGGTCACATGCTCTTTAAGGGTGCAGCGCAAAAATATCACCACCCTGTCTAGAAGATGCCTTCAACACTTTACAAGGCCGCGGTGGATCCCAAGCCTTCTCAAAAAAAAAAAAAAAAACTTCGGAAACTAAAGAAAAAACACGACTGGGGACTGCTCATCACAGTCCATCCCGAAGACCACTAAAGATTCATGAGATAACCAAGAGACAAGTCTGAAACATCTTCTTGAAGAAGCAGGGGGAGCCAAGATAAACAACATAACTCTATCATTTTTTATACTTTACTATCCAGAGTATTTCATCCATATGATATTCTGAGCATCCCAGCGTCACATCCAGAAGAGTACAATGAGCTTGTGTCAAATACCGCGGACATGGATTCAAGACGATGCAATGAAAGAATTTCTCAACACGAAGCCGTACATGTGCATCGAAGACTCCAAAAGAACTCCACAGAGATACATTCACATGTTCGGCCGTTCCATCGGATCTAACAGAAATATAACTGGGGACTGCTCACCGCATCCAATTCCATACGATAGTCCAAGAGTCAGAAGATGGTTCAAAGGATGTCTCTTGGAAACGAAGTCCTTGAAGACTTGATAGCAGCATGTCGGCAAAGAAACGTCTCCCAACCCATCTATTCCATCCAGTGGCTCCGGGAGATTTTGATTATAAAAGCATCCACAACATATTGTCATCGCGATCAGAAGGTCCAGGCGCTGAACAACCTAAAATCAATGATGGACCGACAACGCAACCGCATCCATCCGTCCCAAGAATACAACAGAGTTTTGGTAATTTTTTTCGAATCCACTTGAGAGGCACTACAGAAGAAAACATGGATTCGGACGAGCAACAAAATAACATCAGAGAGTGACTGGCGCGCGACTACGCTACCCTGGGACAACAACATCCCTCCTGACATCTTCCTGATTTTCACTGTCAGGCCGTTTTTCACCACCTAAACGAGCTCGAAACCTAAATATTGCCGCGTGGGAAGATACAGACTTTTGTTTCATGTTCGATAAAGGGGCAGACCATCAAAATCTAAGTTCGTACGCGGATTCTACATCGATTCTAGTAAAGGGCGCTAATTAGGGTTTCAGCGTGTCAAACCCTAAACCACAAGCACTTCCCTTGCAAGCGCTTCCCCTCCAAAGGCGTTTCCTTTACCAGCGTCATGCCTTCCCAAGTGCTTTACAGAGCGGTCCTCACTTGTTCCATGCCCGTCAGTGCTAATGGGTCCCTTTCATGCCAAGTCCATGTTAGCAGCTTCGCCTCGCGTTCCAAAGCCTAGCACTGAAGACACCCAATCATACCGGTATTTTTGCAAAGCTACTAGAGGAAAGGATTGCAGGTGCTACCTACCTATAGAAAAAGGTTTTTGAATAAGGAAAAGAATTCCATGTTAAAGCCGTGCATGAAGAAAGGAAATCGGTCCCACAAGAGCAAGCTTTGACATCCGCTCTTTCCTTTCCAGTACCAGTCTTGCCAGCGCTCCACGTTCGGTTTTTGCAACAACCTGTCATCAACAGCTTGTGCTTAGGTTATGCCAACACCACGCCAAGGGTATGCATGGTTTAGCTGGACCTCACCGCCGCTACAAGAACTGGGGACTGACATTCGAACGATCACTCTCAAGACACAACTTCTCCAGGCGTAATTACTGTGGAAGCCCTAAAGGAAGAAAGATAAATGCAGGCTGAATAGGTGGAACATGATGGATTCACGTCCGGGAGACCATCCTCAAAATAAAATGCCTCATCAAAACCCCAATGAAAGTTGAGCGGGATGAGGAGGTGCAAAGAAGGAAAGAATTCCCCATGGGCGTCGAACAAGAAGAAATAACGAAGGCGTGAACCAAAGGGAGGGGCCGACCATCCTTTTCTAGGCGTGATACTTGGGAGTTCGAATAACAAAAGGGTTTCCAATCTTGAGCCAAGGAAGGAAAAGAGGAAACCGGTCCCGCAAAGACCAATTTCCACGTCCAAGCTCTCGCTACATCACCGCGGCCCCACCATGCCTAGCCGCCCTTGCATGTTCCACCATGACATTGCCGCGGCCCCCTTCCAAGCCATTCACTCCATTACCGCGGCCCCACCACACTTAGTCATTCATGTGCGCCTCACCTAGTCACGTTCCCGGCCAAGCCCTCGCTCCATTACCACGACCCCATCACACCTAGCCGCCCCTGCATGCTCCACCGTATCATTGCCATGGCCAAGACCACGCCTACTCTCGGCCCCTTCAGTCAAAGCTACCCACCTTCTCCACCTTCCGAGACCATGCCCCCTTTGCCGTGGCCACCAACATGGAAAAACAAAACTCGCTCTACCACTTAAAAGGTTAATCGGACTCTCCTGACCATCTTTGCAATAATTTACGTTGTCTGTCACCATCATATGCTTACCCCGCAACAAGGCACTTGTTCCGATCTAAGCATGGGACTTAATGTTGATGGTGGTCTTTAGTTTAGGGTTAAAATCATAAAACGCTAAACCCTAGCAGACACTTAAAACAAGCATTTACTAGGCGCATTAATCAAAGCTATTAATATGTCCCTAATAATTACTAGGGTATATTTTTTCAAATTAGGGTTATGACAAACCAAACCCTAATTCACCCCACGTGCCAATGGCAATCATGCCATCCACGCCTATCCCAATCTATCCGCGCTATGCCAATCGCACCGTGCCATGGCCCTAGCTAAGCTAGCCGCATCTCGTGTGCCAATGGAAAATCATGACAGCCACACCCTATCGTGCCAAGGCATGCCAACCATCCTAGCAACACCCCGCGTGCCAATGGAAAATCATGCCATCCACGCCTATCCCAAGCTAGCCGCGCCATGCCAATCGCATCGTGCCATGGCCCTAGCTATGCTAACCGCATCTCGTGTGCCAATAGAAAATCATGCCAGCCACACCCTATCGCGCCAAAGCATGCCAACCATGCTAGCCGCACCCCGCGAGCCAATAGCAAATCATGCCAGCCACGCCTATCCCAAGCTAGCCGCACCATGCCAATTGCACCATGCCATGGCCCTAGCCATGCTAGCCACACCCCGCGTGCCAATGGAAAATCATGCCAGCCACGCCTAACCTAAGCTAGCCGCGCCATGCCAATCACACCGTGCCATGGACCTAGCCATGTTAACCGCATCTCGTGTGCCAATGGAAAATCATGCCATCCATACCCTACCGCGCCAAAGCATGCCAACCATGCTAGCCGCACCCCGCTTGCTAATGGAAAATCATGCCATCCACGCCTAGCCACGCCATTCCAATTGCACCATGACATGGCCTTAGCCATGCTAGCTACACCCCGCGTGCCAATGGCAAATCATTCCAGCCACTCTTAGCCCAAGCTAGCCGCGCTATGCCAATTTCACCATGCCATGGCCCTAGCCTGAGCTAGTTTCGCCATACCTTGGCCCTAGCCACGCCATGCACCCATGGAAAACCTTTGGGCCCATATTCCAACCTAGCTACGCCGAGGCATGCCATGATAGCCTGGCCATGCCGCTGTCCCTCATGAAATCTTTCGGAGTCTTGCTTTCGGGCTGTTTTTCCCTCCCGATCAAGTTCAAAACCTAAATATCCCCGCATAAGGAGATATGAAATTCTTTTCCGGTTGATTTGAGGGTCGGACCATCAAAATCCAAGTCCTTACTAGAATTCTGTACCGGTTCTAGTGAAGGGAACCAATTAGGGTTTCTAAACCAAATTGAAGCCAGGCGCCCATCAACGGTTGCCCTTCAATCCCAGGAGCAAATCCTGGCCGTATAAAGTCCCCTCATGACTTTATCCCTAGCTTGGTCACGTACCTAGCAAAGCTATCCCCGCCATGCCTCACCATGGCCCCTCATGTCGCGCCACCATACTGGCTTTCCCCATACCGCTGCCAAATTGATGCCAGGCGCCCATCAACGATTGCCCTTCAATCCCAGGAACAAATCCTGGCCGTATAAAGTCTCCTCATGACTTTATCCCTAGCTTGGTCACGTACCTTGCCAAGCTAGTCGAGGCATGCCAAACACGTCTCGACATGGCCCCTCATGCCGCGCCACCATACTAGCCTTCCCCATGCGGCTGGCAAATTGAATCCAGGCGCCCATCAACGGTTTCCCTTCAATCCAAGGAGAAAATCCTGGCCGTATAAAGTCTCCTCATGACTTTAACCCTATCTTGGTCATGTACCTTTCCAATCTATTCGCGCCATGCTAAACACGCCTCACCATGGCCCTTCATGCCGTGCCACCCTACTGGCCTTCCACATGCGGCTACCAAATTGAACCCAGGCGACCATCAACGGTTGCCCTTCAATCCTAGGAGAAAATCCTGGATGTCTAAAGTCCCCTCACTACCTTAGACCCGAAACCATAGATTGGTTGCGCACCTAGCGCCCACGGAAAACCCTTGGCTCCTCATGCCAAGTATGAACACACCCTAGCCGTGCCACCCTGTTGGACCTCACTACACGGCTACCAAAGCGAAGGCGTGAAATGATCAACGGTTGCCCCTCCTTTCAAGATGAAACATCTCGACCGTCGAAGGTCACATGGCTAGCAAGTCCCCCAAGATCGACTTGCCAAGCTACAACAACGTTTTACATGTCTTCCAAAATGTTCGAGACATCAATACAAACTGGGGGATGCTCATTAGGGTTTTGGTTTGGTGGTCTATAGCGTGCGGCATACATAAATGCCCGTTTCAAGATAGTGTAATGGGACTAAGGCGGTCAGTAAATGAAAGAAGAAACGGTGAAATGCTCCTCCATAATGGGACATCAATTTTATTAAATCCCATCAATGACAGGCGTTACCACCTCTTCCCATTTAAGTCACCTGTTTCCTTCTATTATGAGGACAGAGTACGTTTATTTCTTGACTTGTATAAATAGGGTTACCTATTTCCACCAGAACACAAGTTCTGGGTCAGGAGAAAAACACCTCACTCAGAAAAGAAACTCTTGCTAGCTTTCCCAAAAGCTTTCACCTTCTGATACAAGTCAAGTGCTACTCTAGAATTATTCTGGTCTCAACACTCTCCTCGCTTCCCTCCCTAAACCATCCCTTCTCCTCCACTTTATAACCGAAGCAAGTCTGGAACGACCATTTCTTGGTTTAGGCCGGACTTGTACAAATTGATCTCTCGAACTTAAAAGTACTCCCTTGCAGTACATTGTTTAGGGTTTAAACAGTTTCTCACCTTCACACCTGCAATTACCAAAAACGGTAGAAACCATTTTCACCTATAAACACCTGTGAATTTACATCATTAATGCATGACCAGCCTTGTATTTCCTGTACTCATTATCGATACGGCATGACGACTGAGTGTTGTTCTCAGCAGAGCAACACGAACCTCCAATCATTAATAATGAAGCATGTACGAAATACCCGTACAGGCTGAAACTCTCGGTGTGTTATACTAGCAAGATTGAGAATACAACTCTCGGTGAGTTATACTAGCCCGATTGAGCATATTCGAATCTGGACTGTCCATATCAGTCCCAGAAACGATCACGACCATCCAACTTCACCAGCATGATTGGATAACTTAGATCGAATCCATGACCCCAAGCAGGTATTAGAATATTCACTACCGTCGGCCTCCCCTAAAGGATGGCATAGCTTGCCAAACCGTCCAAGCCAAAGAAGTATGGACGAAAAAACCCTAAATTAGGGTTTGCGGCACATTACATGTGTCGCAAAACTGTCTCAACCATCCATCTTCGCAGGCATAGATGGAGGGTGTAGATGTAGATTCAAAGGGCCCGGAACATGTCAACTGATGCGTGTCGTAGGTGCACTCAAATTAAATTACTTATTTCCACACAATTAATTGGTAATATAATGGAAGTAAGGATCGCTCCCACGAAGAGCAGTGAGTTTTAGTTGTCAAAAATGTCACAATGGGGGGTTTTGTTTTAGATTGTAGAACAAAGTAAATAACAAAGCAATGAAAATCAATTAAGTTGCAAGCAATGGAGAGAAATATGATCAGGGAATCCTTCTTCGTTACTAAATAGTCATTAAAGTAGCATATTCATCTATTCTTTATCATTCACAGATTATTATCAACCGTAGAAAAGTAGCTAGCGCAGTGCTATCCTCAAAATTCCTTAAGTCACTGGACACCGAAGCGCTCGAATGCCAGATTTTATTCTATAAACCACCTAGAAGTAGCGCACTCTAAGTGTTATTTGATCGAATGCTTTATATTTTTTGAATTTAGGTCAATCCTAGTAGTTGAACTCTTAGTGCAAGGTTCACTTTCTAGTGTTGTTTTTACTTGCGATTGCTCCACAGAATCCCTCTGCAAGTTTTCGCAATTTCTACTTGAGTAGAGAATTATTCAACAATTACGGATATCCTAATTCTCTACTAGCATTAGGTTAACTAATAAACTAGTTCAGTTGGCCACCTAAACAATTTATCAATCAAACATAAAATTAATTAATGTAAAAACAAAAAAATAATCACGTGAAGAGTTAAAATAGATTTATATGATAAATTGAATCATATATTAGAACTTAGAATTCATCCCCAATCACTAAGAAGTTTAGCTACTCATGGTACTAAAAAAACCCATGAGTTTCATATGATAAAATGGTAAAGAAATAGTTACGGTGATGGAAATATCTCCAAACCCTAGCTTTTCTTCTCTAGAGTTCTCCTCTCCAAAAGCTTGATAAAAGATTAAAGATTGATTTACCAAAAATATTAGAAGTTCTCTTATATAGGTGTCCCAATTGTAGTTGTGCCCGTGCATCGAATCCCGGTCGAATGGTGTGCCAAACTTGCCAAAATCAAGCCAAATTCGTGTAAACTAACCAAACCCACGTCCAACAACTTCATGGGATCGGTCATGAACAGTGAAGCCCAGCCCAAATACTCTTTAACCAATTTTATTCAAGTTGTCAGTTCCATGGAACTGCTAGGCTATTTCTTCTTCTTCCATTACGTATGGGTTATCCCGTACGAATGATCTAGGCCCCTGTCCCGTGAGCTTTCCCTAATTTTATGTATTATTTTCATGATTTGAAGGAATATTCATAATTTAAAGGAAACATCATGAAATCAAGGAATTTCATGGGATCAAGGAAACATAAAAAATAATAATAATAAAATAAGGGGCGTGTGGGACTGGCTATGGCATGACCGGCCGACTAGGGCCCGGTCCCATGAGTTTCCCTAATTTTATATTATTTTCATGACTTGAAGGAAATATCATGAGATTAGGGAAATAATAATAAAATAATGAGGAATCATGAGGTGTACGACCGGCCACGACTAGGGCATAGCCGACCGGCTAATAGACACGGTCTCACGACACCTTTCCCAATTTTATATTATTTCCTTGATGCGAAGGAAACACCATGAAACTGAGCAGTTTCCTTAAAACGAAGGATATTTGTTCAAATGAAGGGATTTTCATGAGATCAAGGAAAATAATAAAAATGTGATAAAATATAGAATTGGGCATGGGACTGGTCACGGCATGACCGGCTGGCCGGTGGGCCCAGTCCCCTAGCGCCTTGACTAATATTTTATTATTTATTATTTTCTTCCTATTTTGCATAGGTTCATCGTTCCTTCGTATTTTGGAATGCTCGTTCGTGTATTCAGGCGCTCGTTAGTGCATTATTGCTGAATAAACTTGCTTCATTTTGGTCGGGGCTTACTCGATAGCGGCTCAGATGCCCGTACGTTGAATATTTATTACTAACCCATGGAATTCTGCTGGGAAGAACCATGAATTGAAGCAATGAAATATTATGAAGAACGTAGAATATTTTCTAGGATTCAATTGATGAATCTAATGACTAGAAATAATTAATTGATGGCTTTATACTAGCATGCATGCTATCTAGGAGCATTAATTATCTGAGAGTTGAGTAATATGAGCTTGTTGAAGCGTCATATTTATTATGTATAGTATAGTCAGGGAAAACACGTTGTTGCATCATGAAGACATTATCACTCTATACTAGCAGGCAAGCTGTCTAGGAGCCGTCCAATCATAACGATTCGATACATATGCCTTTTATATAGTCAGGGAAAACATTGTTACATCCTGAAGATGTTATTGCTCTATACTAGAAGGCAAGCTTTATAGGAGCGGTCCAATATTTCGATTCTATATAGAAGTAATTACTGAAATTGCTCAGTATTCATGAGATATGCCGTTGCCTCAGCTGAGAGACTACACATCTACATATACTCTGAGAGACAGTATTCTCAGCCAGAGATTCTTGCGGCATGAGATTTCATGCTCCAATGAGAGACATGAGCCTCAACACTCGTCTGATTGCTGGATCAAGAGTATGTATAATTATTGTTTTATGATTTTAGACTTTATCGAAAATCCACCATCTACAAATGTGGAATTGATTAAAAAAGTAGAGTTGACCTAGATCATTGGCAAAAAGTTCAAGAAGACTTTTATGCTCAAAAATATAGACAAGAATACTTCAAATCTTTTGATAGGAATACTGGTTTTTACCATAATTATGCCAATAGAAGGACGCATTTTAATCATATTAGTGCTCTCAAATTGGACAATGGGCAGTGGGTTAATGACAGAGCTGATCTCGAAACCATTTTGGTAATCCACTTCAGTACTATAGGGACATGTTCAAACCCTTTTAGAAACCCTGAGATTCTCAATTGTATTGACTCTTGTATTTCAAGTAGTGATAATTTAAATCTTCTTAGACATGTAACTAAGCAAGAAATTATCGATACAATTAGCCAAATGACTCCTTGGACGGCCCCAGGGCCCGATGGATTTCCCCCATGGTTTTATAAAGAAATATTGATCTCTTAATTGATGATGTTTGGAAAAGTGTTAACAATTTCTTTCATTCCAAGCATCTCTTGAAAGAGATGAATCATAATTTTCTGTCTTTAATCCCCAAAATTAACAATCCTTCTAGACCTACTGATTCGCCCTATTTCTTTGTGCAATTCTATTTATAAAATCATCTCTAAGATTCTTGTAAATAGAATGAAACCTCTCTTGAGTAAAATGATTAGCCCCATATCAGGCTGCTTATGTCCTAGGAAGACATATACAAGATAATGTCATTATTGCTCATGAGTTAGTGCATACAATGAAAAGAAAAAGGATAAATGGGGTGTCATGGGCCTTAACCTCGATATGTCTAAGGCCTTTGACAGAGTTGAATGGTCTTTTCTAAAGGATATTCTTGGAGATTTTGGCTTCTCTGAACACTTGTGTGATATAATACACCAATGTATCAGTACTACAAGTGTTTCCATCGTGCTAAATGGTTCTACTTGTAAAACTTATAGACCAACAAGGGGTCTGAGATAGGGAGATCCCCTATCTCCATACATGTTTATCTTGGTAATGGAATCTTTCTCTCGATACCTTGTTCATGCAGAAAATCCCCATCTCATCCATGGTTTTAAAGTCACCAAGAGGCTCCAAGTATCAGTCATCTATTTTTTGCAGATGACTGCCTCATTTTTGCCTAAGCTTCCTATACTGAAGATGAGAATTTATTGAGCTTAATTAAGGACTTTAGTATTGCATCAGGTCAAGTGATTAATTTACAGAAGTCAGGTTGTTTCTTTAGCAATAATGTCCTCCATGATCATGTTGTTTCACTCATAAATGATCTTAAAGTTAAAAAGATAGCTCTAGATGAAAAATATCTAGGTATCCCCCTCTTCATATCTAAATCTAGAACTGATTCCTTTAATTATATCAATGATTATTTTGATAAAAGAGTAGCTAAGTGGAAAGGGAAATACTTCAATCAGGCAGGTAGGTCTGTGATGGTTCAAAACGTGCTTAAGACCTCACCTATTTACCATATGAATACCTTTATTGTCACCGATAAATTATCAATAGTATGGAGTCTTCTTAAAGAGACTTTTGGTGGGGTAAGTCTAGACCTGGGGAATCTATATAAGGGGTTGGCCGAGAATTTGTACCCATAAATATCAGGGAGGACTTGGATTTCGTAATCTAAAACATGTCAATCTTTCTCTCTTAAATAAGACAGCTTGGAATATTATTCATAAACCTGATTCTCTTTGTGTGATCATTCTGAAATGCAAGTATTTTAAATATTGTCATTCATTATACAGTCCCAAAAGGCTGATGTTTCTTGGGTATGGATGAGTATTAGACGTGGTCTGAATGTTATCATCCATAATTCCATATGGGAAGTTAGGAATGGAGAATGTATTTCTGCCTTTACTGATAATTGGATACCAAATGTCTATGAGCCTTAGTTTGTTTCACATCCTAATCCTGATTTTACTGTTTCTGATTTTATTTATAAAGATATTAAATCTTGGAAAATTGATCTTGTTCAAGCTTTCTTTACACATCAGAATGCTAGGAATATACTAAGTACTAGAATTCCTTTATTAGGAACTGATAGACTTGTTTGTCCACATACTAAAAATGACATGTTTTTTGTTAGATCTACCTATAAAATCATATCAGGTGAAAGTGTCTTTATGAATAATCCTCAGAGTAATAATCCATTTTACAAATCTCTGTGGAGTCTTCTTATATTATCAAAAGTTCAAATATTTGCTTGGAAATGCCATGAATATATTCTTCCTGCTAAATCTGTGATTAATAGGTATTCTACTGGTCATGATTCTTCTTGTAATATGTGCAATTCAGGCATTACTGAAACACCTGAGCACATAATACTTTATTGTAAGTTCTTAAGATCTGTTTGGTCTCTTACCCCATATGAAGACATTATTAAACATGATTGCTCTTCAAATATTAACTTGCAGGACTGGATTAGTAAATGGCTCTCAGATGATAGTTTGAAATCTAAAGCATGGGATATTTTTTCAATTGCTTGGAGCATTTGGAAAGAGAGATGCTCCTGCACTTTTCAATGGAAAAATATTAACCATCATGTCACAACTAGACTAGCACTTAAGTTATTTAATGATACAGAACTATACTTATGTAATCATGTTCACCAGGATGAAATTAGAATTGCTCCTGAATAAGAAAACCTTAATAATGTTATTAGCTCTTTGCCTGATGACTGTCATATGATCTTTAGTGATGCAGATTTCGATAAGAACTCTAATATATCTGGTATTGGTCTGGTGATGAATGATAATACAAGTTCATTCCTTGGATGCAAACTCAAAGATGGGAATGTAAAGAATGCTGAGGAAGCAGAAAGTCTGGCTTTATTTGAAGCGGTGAAGTGGGCGAAAGAGAAGGGATTAAACAAAGTTTGTTTCGTCAGTGATGCTAAAATAGTCTTTGACTCTATCAATTTTAATAGCAACCAACTGTTTTGGTATAATAAATCAGTCTTAGATGACTGTAGAACAATCATTTCCAGTTTTAACTTTGTCAAGTTTCAATTTTTGCGTAGAAATCATATTGTACTTGCTGATCAAGCAACAAAGTTTAGTAGAAGGTCTAGAACCTCAGGAGAATGGATGGGCTACATCCCAGAATTTCTCAATTCTACTATGTAATCTTCTCTTATTTTACCTGGCTTGATTGGGGTATACCCAGATTAATTGGGGTATACCCAATTTTAAAGGGACATTTTTTGTGGGTTTTAGGGGGAGTCCTAATGGGTAAGTTACAAAAATACCCTTACCCATTAAAAACCTATTACTCTAAATCAGTTTTAACTTTTTTTTCATTTCATCTTCTTCTCCTCCCTCCACAACCCTACCAGCTCCATCACCCCCACCACCACCAAAACGCGTCGATTAATTCGTTAACATCGTCGATTAGAAAACTCCGATTAATCTTCATCAATGGATCCACCATGGCGTAAGGGAACTCGTATGAAAGACGCTAATCGAAAACCCAATGAGTATAACCCTGGAATTGCAAGTTTGGTTCAAAAGAAAGTGAAGAAAAAAACGGTTGAAGAAGAAGAGATTGAACCCGCTGAAACACGCGAAATGGTGCGATTAAGAAAGTAAGGGCTTGTTTAAACTCACTCTAGTACTTTGATTTCATGTTTTCATGTCAAATTAGGTCAGAAAATTCGAATTTTTGAATTGGCAGTTGCGACGCCGGCAATGTATTTTTTCATCGACCCTTCCGGGGTTTCATAGTTAGGGTATGGCCGGGAAGGTATAAGGTTGAAGAACCTGCCGAATGTGTAGTTTCTGTAACTGCTACTAGAAGGGCCGGCAGGTTATTCAACTAAATACTTGTTGGCGTTATTTTATTTTTAAGGAAACCATCATCTTATTCGTTTTTCACCATGCCGGCTACTTTTCTTTGAATGTCTCCTGATGCCTAGAATATTTTGTCCCGGAAGGGTATTTTTTAAAACCACGCCGATGCTTTGTCAGCCGGCAATGTATGGTTAATGGACCTTGCCGACCTGTTTAGTGAAAATTCCTTGTATTTACCGTGTAAATTTGTTTGTTGGCCGGAATGCTATTTTGATGACACCCTGCCGGGTGTGGCTTAGCCGGTAAGCATATTTTGGTCGACCTTTCCGGCTATGTGTCCGCCGGATAGGTGTTTTTTGTAAACCCTGCCGGCCTTTGATTTTTTTTCTAAATTATTCTTGTTCAGATTGCGAACGGAAAAGAATAAATCTGCTCTGAAAGCATCTCTTAGTAGTCCTCCTTCAAACCCTCCCCGTGTTGGTGATAAACTCTTGTCTTCAAAACATCGAGGGGAATATGTTGATCCTGGAACGACAATGATCATTATAAGGAATAATCCAGAACCACCATCTGAACCTAGTGATTCAGACGACACTCCAGATGAAGACCAATCAATTCCATCTGGTAGAAGAGGTGATGATGATAATGTTGATGAAAGAATTCCGGCTACTGGAGGAGGCAACAATGATGATGATGATGGTGGAGATCAAGACATGCCACCTGTTGGAAGAGGTAATGATGATGTAGTTGCGGATTATCTCACAACTACACCCTCATAAGAATCCATTAAAATGATTCCTAAACTTAATTAATTTGATATGAAACTAAGGATTAAAGTACTAAAATTATAAAAAGAGACACAAAGATTTTTTACATGGTTTGATCATTGTGATCTACATCCATGGTTCTTCACTAGTGATTGTATATAATTACATGAATTGAAAATTGAGACTCCATTAATGAATATTTGGAGCTCTAGTTTTTTAGGGAAGAAGATGATAAAGAAAATAAAATCTCTCCTAAAAATTTCTCTCTCCTCCTAAAATTATCCCCTCTCTCAAAATGTGTATCTCCCTTCCTCTCATGCCTAAATGGCTATTTATATGATTTTACACATTGGATAACAACTACCTGTCCCTTAATTTTGGATCAAAGATTCATCATACGAACCTTCGCAAATTCACTTCACGAACTTCCTTTGCTCGCAAAACGTTCTTTGCTCGCAAGATGTTTTTCTCTCCACAATTTCGCAAGTTATCATTTGTTGTGATATTCCGCTCCTACATTTTGCCTCTTTTTTCTTGAATATTGCTTGAAGAGCGATTTTTAAGAAAAAATCCGTTGTTGTAGTAGTCTTTGATCTTTGATGATGAAGGAACGAGCGAAAGAATACTAGTCTTGAAAAGTATATACTTGCCTCTATTCTTTTGCGAAGTCCCGGAATGTTGCGAAGTAAATAAGAAGTATCAACCATTGAAGTATAAGAAGTATGAAGTATCCTTGAAGAAGTATAAGAAGTACTTAATCCTCGAAATATATAAGAAGTATGAAGTATCCTTAAGAAGTATAAGAAGTACTTAATCCTCTAAATGTTATAAGTATTGCGAATCTATCATGCAAAACTCTCACTCCATGTTCTTTGCCTCATGTTATGCTGTAATGCAAATAAAAATTTAGATTAGTATTCAACATTTCTTTTATCAAAATTTCTTATTTTTTATTTATATGCTACTTCAAAATATTTTTGTTTGTTTTGATTTCCTTTGTATGATCTATTTCATCTCACTTGACAAATATTTTTCCATGGAAATGATCCTAATAGGTACCCCCTCATATGACGCACTGAGGTGCTTTGCCTCTTACGAATGTTGCTTCGCGAGTGTACGCCATAAAGGTTTTCCAGCTACTACTCTCCATGTTGAATATCATATCATTGGAAATAAAGTAAATTTTTCAAGAGAAATATATAAATTGATTTGTGCGAGATGTTTTTCTCGGTTTCTTTTGTAATTGTGAAATCTTGAGATCTTTGTAATTTCTTTTGTAATTGTGAAATCTTTGTAATTCTGCGATTGTATCGCGCTTTATAAATCAAATCAAAAATCTTTTATTTTTTGCAAGTAAAATGTTTAAGGAAAGAGGTACTTAGCTTTTATGTGAGTCGTTGTTGTCTCTTGCGAAGTATGAGATTTGCTTGCGAAGCTAGCATCATCTTGCATGTTCTCACAGCATACCAATTATTCTATCCCACTCTTGCGAAATAGAATTCTGCTGTTTTGCGAACTTTTGCGAAGTAAACGAACATTTGCGAAGTATTGGTGCTGCGAATGTTCGCAACGTAAACATTTGCGAAGTGTAAAAGAGTAGTAGTGTTGGTCTTGCGAATATTCGCAAAGTAAATATTTGCGAAGATATTTCTTTATTGCTGCGAACGTTCGTAAAATTTGAACCCACGATGATAAAATTCTTTGGATAATCTCTTTCGTAAGTTTGCTGCCAATTCCTTCTTAGTTCCGTCTCTTGCTTCCTTGAACTGTAGGCTTTCCTTAGATTGGTTAGCCAAGATCTTCTCCATCCTCTCGAAGTAAATCGTTTCAACAAGACTAATTCCCTTGGAGATGTCAGAGCTTGATGATTCAGCAGCTTCTTCACAATCACCCACTTTGATTTGTCTGGTGGCGACAACTTCATTTGGTGATCCAATAGCTTTTTTAAAGAACCGCTCACCTTCTCCAATTTCGGAGAAATTAAAATTTTCATATAGACTCCACCCTTTGCACGCTTCCACTCAGATTACGAAATGATAACAATCAACTACTTTTTAGGAACAATTTCGTAAGTTATCTCCAAGGATACTACTTTAATTAGCTTCTTGCGAATGTTCGTAACATTCTCTTATCTGAATGTTAGTATATACTACTTTAATTAGCTGAATATACTCCGCAACAATCAACTAAAACCGCGTACAGCTATTTTATCATCTTATCATCTTAGTTGATAAAGTATATATACTTTAATTCTTCGTTTGCTGCGAACTTTAATTCTTCATAACATCATTTTTCTTCGCATGACTTCATTTTTCTTCGTTGATCTAATACTAGCTAAGATGCAGACTTAGTTGATTGAACCATAACATCTCCCTGAAGATGATATTAAACCTTCAAATCCGTTTTCTACTTCATTATTGGATCTACTTCTGGAAGACGCCATTACCGTTTCAGATTGAATTTTCTAGAAAGTGAAATTTGGGGAGAAAATAGTAGAGAGAGAAGAGGACCAATTATTAAACGAAATTCTTGATCCAGCAAGTTACAGGAAGGATAAATCCATTTAATCTTTCCCTGTTTCTAGCGCCAATTATGTAGTTGTGGATTATCTCACAACTACACCCTCATAAGAATCCATTAAAATGATTCCTAAACTTAATTAATTTGATATGAAACTAAGGATTAAAGTACTAAAATTATAAAAAGAGACACAAAGATTTTTTACATGGTTCGATCATTGTGATCTACATCCATGGTTCTTCACTAGTGATTGTATATAATTACATGAATTGACAATTGAGACTCCATTAATGAATATTTGGAGCTCTAGTTTTTAGGGAAGAATATGATAAAGAAAATAAAATCTCTCCTAAAAATTTCTCTCTCCTCCTAAAATTATCCCCTCTCTCAAAATGTGTATCTCCCTTCCTCTCATGCCTAAATGGCTATTTATATGATTTCACACATTGGATAACAACTACCTGTCCCTTAATTTCGGATCAAAGAATCATCATACGAACCTTCGCAAATTCACTTCACGAACTTCCTTTTCTAGAAAAACGTTCTTTGCTCGCAAGATGTTTTTCTCTCCACAATTTCGCAAGTTATCATTTGCTGTGATATTCCGCTCCTACAGATGATGATGAAGGTAATAGAGATAAAGGTAAGAAAACCGTCGAAGATGAAATTGTTGAAGAGGAAGAGGAAGAAGAAAAAGAAGAAGAAGAAGAAGAAGAAGAAGAAGAAGAAGAAGAATAAGAAGAAGAAGGAGATGGAGAACAAATTGTTGAACCCATCGAAGCTTCGGGTTCAACTTCAACCGGAGCGAGGAAGAGGGTGATCACTAAACCAGCTAATTCTCACATGCCTTCCAAACACTTCATGGTTACACTAAAAGAGGGTGAGCCTCTAAGGGGGACCCCAAGAGATGGTGGAAATGTTCTTTTTGGATACAAAGACTCATGGGCATGTACGATCCATAATACTATCGTAAGTAATCTTAATCCGTCTTTGTTCTTTATTCAAGTGTGTAACTATCTTAATTAAATTTGCGTCAAGTGTTTGTATATCTTTTCATTTTGTTTTTTTTGGTATTTAGGATCACAAGAATGCCATCCGTCTCATGAGGCGCCAAGCTTCGTGTTCATTGGCTCATACTTTGGATCTTGACAAGGAATGTGAGGATGTGAAAGTGATTGTGAGGAACTCCGGGTTGATGCCTGCGATTGAGAGTTGGAATATTAATCTTGGTAAAGTTACCGTCTCTGCATTCTGTGAAAGGTTCTATGGAGAGACTGATACCATGTTATTCCCGTTCGGTGAGATGGCGATAACTTCCGATGATGCTCAACAAATTCTAGGCCTCGAGGTTGAGGGAAAAGAAGTCTGTGAGGGATTCGATAATTCGATATATTTCGAGAAGATTTACGATTTGAGCAAGAAATTTTTCGGTTGGAATCAGGTTCAGACGGAGGCTGTTCTTGAAACGAAGGAAGGTCGTCTAACCAAGAAGTTTAATGCGAAGAGGTTGAGGGACACATTATGGGATACACAGTCAATCCTTGACATGGAAGGAATGGTGAACCCGGTGCGAATTAATGCTACCGCGGCCGGTTATTTGCTATACGTCATGGGAAAATGTATCTTCCCCGACAGTTCCGGACACCAAGTCTAGGCCGGTTACTTGCAACTATTGGATCCCTTAAATAAGATGCGTGAGTATTCTTGGGGTACTGCGGTGGTCGCCTTCTTGAACAATAAGTTGACAAAATGTTCTAGGGCACTCACTAAGCAAGTTAACGGAAACACATGTCTCTTCCAGGTAATTTTATTGTCTAAAACATTTATATTACCGAATATTCACTTAAGATAAGGTTCTTACTAAATTTTTTTTTTGCATAGGTTTGGATATATGAGCACTTCCCTTCCTTGTTCAAAGACATCTCCTACATCAAAGTGGATGAGAGTGTTGCGGTTAATAGGCCAAGAGCGCAAAGGTACAGTTTTAAGGGTACTCAGGATAAGGAAATGCCGCAACAGCTTATGAAACTCCGAAGTTCCATCGACGAATTGACTGCGGAGGATGTGATTTTTGATCCGTATCGGGATGCTAGAAATCAAGGTTTAATCCATCCTATAAATGAAGTTGTTGCATTATACTATGGACCCTTGATGACTGTGTTTGAAGGATTTTCAATGTACGATCCACATCGGATTATGCGACAATTGGGTTACGTCCAAGAAAAACCTCATTTCGATGAAGATAAACCGTTCTTTACTGTGAACCGGGATGAGTGCACCACGTCCCAAAAAATAATTAACGTCTCTTATGCTCCACCGCCGTCTCAAGAACATTGGGACAATAGACATGACCGTCAGATCGATGTGAGTCTTTTGGACGAGGTGACCACCGGTCATGAAGCTACTGAGAAATACATGGAGTGGTACTTGGAATGGGCTCGTCCTACTGTGATTAGGAAAATGACTGCTGAAGAACTGGCTCTAAAGAAGAAGTTGAAAGCGAAAGACCCATCAACATTGTTTAAGTTCTTTGTAAGTATATTTAGAGTTGCTCTTACTATTTTAAGATTGATTGCATTACTGAATCATTATATTCATTGTTTGTTGGTTAATTGAAAATAGAAGGAGCATTTGAAGACCTTTGGGAAGGTGTTGTTGTGCACGAGAGAAAAAGAAGAGCCTTTGTCGATTGAAGAGCAAAGCAAGCACAATGACTATGTTAACAGTGTTGGCAATGAGGATGCCAATGAAATGTTCAAGCAACTTGAGGCTCAATTAAAGGCTGAACAAAAATCTAGGAGAGAAGCACAAGCCAAAATTAAGGCTGATAAAAAGAGGACTCGTGGTGGTGAAGGTAGCAGCAGTGTTCGTGGTGGTGAAGGTAATTCTCCAAAACGGGGCCGTGCTCGTCGTGGACGTGGTCGTGGTCAATGAATGCTTTCGTAGTTCATTTCTTTATGTTATGGTGGACAAATGTTTAAGTTAATGGTGTGGACAAATGTTTTTTTTAAGGTTTATGGGACGTGTTTTCATTTTGGACAAAAAGTGTTGGATTTCTAGTTGTTGAATGAATGGTTTGTTTTGCTTTGTAAAATTTTAATGCATAAGCCGGAATGCTTCTTTAAATTTACCCTGCCGGGTGTCCCAGGGCCGGCATGGTGGTGAACTGTCAGAGTGCCGGCCCTGACAAAGGAAATTGTGTAGTTATTAGGGCCGGCATGTATCAAAATGATAACCCTTCCGGCTGAATCGTAGCCGGAAATGTATTGACCCAATATAGTTCCGGCGGTTTTGTTGCAAAACTACTTTTCTCCTGATGCCTAAAATCTTACACGACCGGCATGGTAACAAATTTAAGACCCTGCCGGTCTGGTTTTGACTTGTACCTCACCGTCGGAATCAAAATTCAAATTTTTGGCAAGTACAATTTCATTGATTAACTTGTACTTGAGCACTATAACGGCCAAATTTGGGCACAATCCTATAAATACACTACTTCTCTCTACAAAACAACATACAACTATTTGCATATACTCTCCAAAGCTCATATCATCATACACTCCATCTAACTCACTCAATAGCTCACTACAAACAACAATGGCATCGTTTGATTCAAATGAAGATTTGGCAATCACCAAAGCTTGGTACGGGGAAGATCGACTTAGACGTCAATCCTCCGAAAGGGAGGATTCCAAAACATTTTGGGCTAGGGTACACAACAAATTTTGCGGCGAGTTTTGGAATCCTAATGCAAGAAGTATTAAACAAGTCCAAGCTAGGCACCTAGTAATCGAAAATGAGATACTTGCTTTTTTAGCTCTCCAACCTCGGATTTTTAACACTCGCCCCTTCACCTTGTCCATTACACAATTTGTAAGTAATTTTGTGGTTTTTTTTTACGTACCCCATGTTGTGTTATCTTCCAACAAAACACCACTAACAAATGTAAGCTTGTTTTTATAGCACGAAGCCGTGAAAGCGCGCTACTTGGAAGTACATGGGAAGCATTCGCATTCGATGCAAGCTATCACTTCTTGGCCAATAGAATCCCGGTAGGTAACCCGGACTACTTGGATGCGGTATCGTCTTCGTCGGAGGAAGATTGATGGCTTTAGAAGTTTTTGTAAAGGTTTTATGGGTATACCTCTATGTAAGCCCTCACGAGACTATAACTCGTCCACTAGGGTCGCCTAGGGGTTTAAATGCTTGATGCACATGCTAAGTGCATTCGTTTTTATGTTTCAATCAATGTAGTAACCAAAATTGCACGAATAAAGTGAATTACATCTTCCATAGTTTTTGTTTTCTGTTTGGCATAAGTAAAGGTCATCAATGTTATAAATCCATAACCTGCCGGCCACATGTCAGCCGGCAGGTAAAAAAAATATTTGCTTGCCGACGTTATGACCGCCGGCATTGTAGGAAGATTTACCATGCCGAACGTAAAATTATGTTCCAATATACTCGGCGTGTTCTTCAACCGAGACAATGCCGGCGCATAAAAGTCGGCAGCTTATTCAAAGGGAACCATGCCGGTGAAATTTAGTCGGCATTTTATTCAAACTATAACCCTTCCGGCCTCTGAAAATTTTCAAAACCAATTTTTTTTTATCGAAATCGAAATCATAAGACAGATGAAAGGTTTAATCTACTGATTTCTTATTTTCAAAATTTTAATCTAAACTCAATTAGTTAACTTAATCAGAGTTTTAGTGTTAATTAACAAAGGGCATATTAGCCATTTAGAAAATACAAGGTTAAGGGGTGGCTTGGTTTTACTTCATAATGACCTTATTTTGTCTTATTAGGTATACCCCAATCAAGCCAGGTTATTTTAATACATCATTTTTTTTATCAAAAAATAAATAAATAGGATAGACCCCAAACTAGCCAGGTTTTCAAAGCCTTAATTTTCACATTATCGATTTAGCTAAATTTTAGTTCATTTTCCACATGGAATGTTAGACTTGCAGTTCATTTTCCATGGCATGACAACTCGTTTAGCAAAATGATCGGGTAGCAATAGAATAGGTGATAGACTATTATTTGTATACGTAGATGTAGTGATCAATACCAAGTTGTCAAGAATTGGTTCAGAGGTGAAGCGAAACAAAGAGATGATAGATTTTGATGCAAGAATCACCTGAGAATTTTCAAGTCACTTGCATTTCTAGTGTGCTAAATCTCTGTTTTATGTAGTTTGTTGCCAGCCGTTCTCTACTGCTTAAACACATGTGTAGCCAGCTTCTGATTCTTACAACTAAGTTAATGAAACAAGTTACAAGCACAATTTCATTCTAGAGCAACTGATGTTACAAAGCAAAATCCAGAAGAAGCAACAAAAATGAATAAAAGAAGAGCAACAACTTCTTCAGTGCACTATTGAAATGCATCCCGCTTGAAGTTGATGGAGAGGAAGGTGCATGCTGTGGATCTCGGAAAGCTGTAAGATTTTCCTTTGAGCATATGTACTGGCAACGACTTGGAGGCGAAATTCGGAGTACACCCTTGCTTGTTAGAAGATATATATCTTTTCTATTATCCTTTGCCAATGCGTAAACATAGCCCAAATTTAGGTGAGATTTTTCTTTCTCCAAATCACACTGAATCGGAGAGCCACGAGAACAACTAAATGGAACCTTAGCAGTAGTGAAACTCCCGCTGTTTTCCGGGTTCTCTGTCCCTGCCCATATAGCAAACCCATATAAGTCTGAAAACAAGTACCTGAAAGTGTATGCACAACGGAAAAATTAGCAATCAGACTAATTCATGTTTATGGCGGTACAAGTTGAGGATAATGCAACTTACTTGCCATATAAGCATGGATCAGTGTTGGACCTATATACAAAACCACCTGCAATAGACGAAGAACCCTCATTCGTATTAACAGGAGAGTGATCATATCCCATTAAAGGAAAGATAAGGTTTGTGGAGTTGTTATTCTTGTTTCCTCTTGAAGAATTCTGAGAATGGAAAGGGAATGTTCCCTCAAAATATGGCCATCCGTAGTTTCCACCTTTTGTGGCTAAATCCACCTCTTCATATTGATCCTACAAAAACTACCCCATCAAACAACAGCAAGGCATATTTTCGACAACTAAAAAGTATCTCATTAGAAAAAGCAAATTGGCATAAAGAAGTGGCAAGAACAAAAAGTAATTTCCAACCTTGCCAGAGTCTATACAGAGAAAGTAGGATGGTCTCTCTGAATCCCAACTGCAACGCCATGGGTTTTTTAATCCTAAGGCCCAAATTTCAGGAAGGGATTCCTTGTCATACAGAAACGGGTTATCTTTTGGTATTGAGTAGTTTCCCCATGCATTCAGTTTGGTTAATTCTGCTTCACCTGACAACACACTGTACCATTACCAAAATGTACATAAAAGCATGTCCAGAGAACTATATGTAGTAAGTGTGTAATGACAGAGAAGAACATTAGATTTTCTTGTAAATTGCCTCTCACAATTAGTAATACTCACTTGGAAAGTTTTCGACGTCAAACCTCAGAATTTTACCAAGCAAGGATTTCTTGTTTTGAGCGAGATTGTACAGATCAAGTTCAGATTCTCCGTCTCCTGTCATGAAGTATAAGTATCCATCTGGACCAAAGATGATTTGCCCCCCATTAGCATTTGTATATGCAATGCCCATTGTGAATATCCTCCTCACTTCCACCGGATTTCCTTTTATTGCCTTAGGAAATGGAGTCAACAAGAACTGTATTAATATATTTTTTTAGTCAGAAGTTGCAAAGATCATGCACTAGATAATTACCGAGGATGGATCAAACCCGCTATTGTTTGCGGTATACTCTGAGATAACAGTATGAAACTGGCATGGTCGATCCCCGTAAGAAGAATGAAGCTTTGAAGGATCACAGTTAACATCTGTGTTACATGAACATCTTCCAGAACATCCAGACCAATGGTCCCTATCACAATTATATGATACAAAGAAACGACCATTGTGTGCAAAGTTCGGATGGAATGCTATACTCATCAACCCAAGCTCGGTACCAACATGTACTGTTTCAGATAGATCTACAAATGGATTTGATTCATCTAGCACCATTGCTTCTCCAGTTCCCTCTTCTGGAACATTCACCAACCATATTTTACCTTGTTGGCTAGCGAAGAAAACACGGTTAGATCCATCTGGATGTGCAGTCATATCAAGATAAGACCCATTAGCTAATTGCTCAAGGCAAATGCCATTTGGTGGCTGTGGATCTGCAGTATCCCGTAGGATAGCTGATGTCCCATTGAAACATACCAATCCATCATCTGGAGATCCACCGAAGGCTTTACAGAAACTAGTATTTGACTTCCAAAGATCGGCTAATTTAGAAGAAGAAGTAGAACGAACTGCTACTTTAATTTTATTTCGTAGTGAGAGTGCAAATGGAGAGTTTAGTATGGATGTAGTTTGGCATGCATCCCATACCTTTGAACAAAAATTATATGAAGATGTCTTGGATAGAGCTGCGTTCGCCGAAACGGTACAGAGTGTTGGAACTGATCGAGTCCCTAAATTACCTCCAAATAAATCCCAAGAGAATTGATGGCATTGCTGCAAACTCATTAGTATCCGAAAGTTAGGATGTGATGAAATGTTAACATAACAATGACAATATATATGTAGGTAAATGAAGCTTGGACATCATAACACATGAACAGATGATGATAAATACATAATTTGCCGAAACTAGTCTAAGCAGCTTAAAATCAAAGACATACCGCGCAAATTATAGATTTCAAAAGAGAAGCACAAAAATGATCAGAAATGTTCATAGATTGAAACACTTTCTGCAATTCCAAATCCTGGTTGGTGTCGCAGCAGACGCTATCACCATTAGGACAGAAAACCAAAGGTGTCTTGGGAGTAAATGGTGCCTCTGTGACCATCAAAACAACAAAAACGGAAGGTTTCAGTTAAACAATCTCAGTAGGCATGCATTAAAATGAAATAACAATGGTACAGAGAGATACTTGAATCAATGCATAAGGGAAGAGAAGCAGAAGGGAGTAAAAGCAGTAGCAAGTAAGACAAAATGCGAAAAATGTTAGTGGCACAATTCATTTCTTCCATCTCCTTTCCTTTTTCTGTATCAGAGTTCAGAGGGTTAACAATTATCTGGATTTATTCTAGAACAGAATCCAATATCCATGTCTCTCCCTCTGTCAGACACAATCGCTACCAGACACTTGCCCCTGCACCTGCACGCGTCTCCAAGTTCCACATTTTTTGTCTGCTCAGCTTCGCATGTAGATCACACTATACTGCACATATATAATACTACGATGAAATACTAGACATTTCTCTCAATGTATAAGAGAGGGTGGCAAGTTCATCTTTGTTTACTGGGGAATATAGTTTTTCGGCCCTCACTTTGAGAAAGTATGTATCACTCAGCACAGATTTATGGATTTGTATTAATTTATTGTACTATGAAGTTCAAATTTTTCTTGAATAACCCACCAGACTCTATTTTGAGCTTTGCCCTTCCTGTCCAAAAAAAATTTTGATTTTTCTATGTCTGGTTATTTTTTTCTTAATCTTATCAATGGTGTTGCACCCATATGTAAAACCAAAGGTGCGTATATCAGTAGAAGTACAAGCTAATTAATTAAATTTAAATAATTTTGAAACAAGAATCAAGACTGGAAATGAATCCCCAGTTCCAATGATATTAAATAAATGCCCCCTCGTACTGAACGACTAGCCATTAGCTACATGGATCCACGAAAATTGGTAAAATCAAAGTATCCGGAATCTTAAAAGTAAATATGGCTGGATTGGGATATAACCAGATTAATTGGGATATACTCCATCCGTTTCAGTTTAGATGATGTTTTAGGAGTTTTCATGCAGATTAAGAAATTGAGAGAAATATAAAAAAATTCTAGTTATATCCTTGAGAAAAGTCTTCAAACATTAACTGTTATTAGTGTATTTGAAAATAAATTTATGGTTTCAAGATAAAATGTTAGGGTATTGTTGGTAGTTTTGTAGGGAAAATATGATAACTATCAAGTAATGTGGAACAAAAGAAAAACCCTAAACACTCATCTAAAGTGGAACGGAGGGAGTATAAAACTGGGTTTAGACCCATCCAAGGTAGTGTGGTAACGAGTGTCTGAAAGGTGTTAAAAGGCCAAATTGTCCTTACTTTAGTCGTAGATATTTGGAATTCTCGACCTCGACGACTATAGTTTATTGGTAGGTTATGAAATTAATACCTTGCCGACAAATCATGCATTTGTAACATCTTTCGCTGTATGTCAAAAATCCTATTTGTCAACCTTGACGACTTTTCATACTTTCAGATTTAAAAGTGTTGATCAATTCTGTAATTTTGGGTATGAAATCACTCAGCAGCTTTGCAATCCCCTTTGTAGAAGTGTTTGGCTAGTGTGGTTTCATCTCCGTTACAAAAAAAAAAAAAAAATCAAAAATCAAAAATCATAACACATAATTCATGAGTTCAATCCAAATAATACCTATTTTGAGAATTTTAATTCAACTAATTAACTAACTAAATTAATTAACCTAAACACATTATTAGTGTTAATAAAGCAAGGGTAGATTAGTCATTTTGAAAATAACTGGTTAATGGGTGTTGTGTTTTACTTCATAATGACTCGGATTTTGTCTTATTAGGTATACCCCAATTAATCCGTGTATACCCTAATCCAACCAGGGTTTTTTTAGTTGAATAGCTCAAAGATTTGAAGTTCTCGGTCTGGACGATAAGTAAAATCTGATACTCTTATAATATCAAAGGATCTTTAATATAGCGATTGGACTATTGTCCAAAATTGGATAATTCACCAAACCTACTGTAACTGATTTTATAAAACAAGGTTAACAAAAAGTCTCGACAGACCTCACAAATAGTCTTCCAAAAACCATTCCCTCCAAGTCTCCTCATGGTGGGCCCAAAAATGGCCTACCGCTAATCCCTGAGGCCTAAGGGATGCCCCATGTTAGGGGAGGGTTTGGCATGTCCATTTGTGTGGTCTGTGTAGAATGACGACAAGATTAAACTACCTTTATCGTTACATACACATTGTTGATGGAATTTTAAGCTTTTATTAACGAATAATCATTATCGACTAGCAAATAACCCATGCTACGCATCATGTGATTAGTCTTTGTTTTGCTCACGTTTTTTTCCTAAAAAATCCAGTGAACAAATCTAATAGCTAGTAGGGGTCCCTTCTAACATTAGGATAGTAAAAGTGGGTCCTACAACTCCGACAATCTAGGAAATTTGTTTGTCATTCTGATTATATTATTTTTATCTTATTCAATCGTGCAGTGAAATTAGCCAAAACAACAAACAAATATCAGCAAGTATAGCGTAGAGAGTAAATTTATTTATTTTTTTAGAAATGGAGATGAGATCTCATTGATGTTACTAAGTACTAGCGATTCAATGTCAAAAGCATGATATATGGTCGTAAGTGGCTGTCAGAGTAACTAGGTAATTATGATTTTGGTGGATTTGTAACAACATGTTTCCTATATTAGTTTTGAAGAAAAACAAACACATTCTGTCATATAGAGTGCAAGGACTAGATACTAAAAGAACCACTTTCTGATCAGGAAATGAGATTTCCTAACTTAGCAAGAATTCCAACTGAAAGAGTACACCTAACGTTATCAATTTCAATGTTCATACTTTTCATCTGTGTTTGGACTCATTTTCTTAGTGAGCCTGATTACTAAGTTCACTTGTAGAAACAAGATCCAGAATTTCCCGAAAGAACTTGATTCATGCAACAACAAAAAAAAGGGTCACATGAAGAATATTGGTGCATCAATAAATCTACTAAATTAATTGATTATGGGAGATGTGGAATTGAATTTCAACAAAAGTATAATAATAACATCCAAGAATATTACATTTAAAAATATCATTTACACATAATCTCGTTAGGATTAAACTATTAATCTTAACTCACTAGTTAGAGCACTGCTCGGTTGAACTCGCAAGCGTTGCTATCTCAAGCTTGTTTGTCAAGTTTAGTTGATCAAAACTATATACTTGATTTCTAGTCTACACATAGATATGTCTCAGATTAGGATAGAAGAAGTGTGTAGTTGAGAATTAGACTTCACGGCGTTCACCAATTAAAGAAGAAGATCTACTGAAAAGCTTGGAGGAGCTTCATCAACAAAAGGCATGTGGAGACTATAACTTATCTATCACTCAGAAGTCTATTCTATTTTATCTTCTAACGAGACTAAGTCGTATAACTATATAGACTTTTCATTATGCACATTTGAAATTTCGAGCCAAGTATATCTCATTTATATATTTCTCGAAATACGTGTTGGAAGCTTTTTAGCTTTACCTTAAACTTCATCGTCTACTTGATGAGTTTAGTTATAGACAATTTATTTGTTTGGAACTAAATATTAAGTCAAGATGATCATGTGAAAATTACCTTGAACATCTTACATGATTTGTGTGACACAATTATTTGATGTTAACTTGGGAAGTTTCGTATTGATCAATTAATCACTTGAAAATTACTTGAAGCTAGTTGTATGTGTAAGATTACCATTGTTGTCTTCTAAGGATGTTTCAATGATCAAATGAGAGTTTATAATGACTACCAATGTCTGGATATAACACAGTGTGCGTATCTAGTATGCGAACTGTGAAGTTCTAATTCATGTCCGGAACTCTTGTTTGCGAACTATATTTACGAACGTTTTACCTGTGAAAGGTCCGGAACTATGGTTTACAAACAGTGTTTGCGAACGACTAGACTAGGCCAGGTCTGGAATTGTGGTTTGCGAACGACAAGACTAGGCCAAGTCCGGAACTGTGGTCCGCGTACTCATTTTTCGAACACACTGGTTAGGTTCAAAAATCGGTAAGTATGATATTCACCCTCATGAACTTAGGTTTGTTTGCGAACTAAAAGTCCCTAGAACTTTAATGAAATAAGGTATGCGAACTTATTTTGCAAACCATGACATTATGTTCATGAATTGGTTCTTGTATAAGTACTTTGTACAACTACAAACCAAACCGAATATGTTTCAAATTTTTCATGGATATTTATATGAGATAGTGAACATTTGAACAACTCTCTTAAATCACATTTAGATTCATTTGATTATCTATCTTGATTGATTGATCATCATATTTTATATAGAAGTGTTAGATGAGTGTGGCTAAACTATAAGTGTTCATGTGTGTTATAGCATTGCTCGGTTGAACCCACCAAGCATTGGTATGTCAAGTTTGGTTGTCATATTTTAGTGAAGCAAAACTCATTTAAGAGTCGCTTGATTTAAATGTACTAGAGTCAACTTCGTATAGGTTATCTTGAAAGTATTAGGATGAGACATTACAAGTATTGCGAAGACTTGAAGAAGTGAAGAAGAACGGAGCTACAACGACAACATAATCCTTCCACTTCAGGTTAGTGATATTTGACTTGAACTGTTTCATTCCCTAACGTATCTTTAAAGTCGTGCATATTGAAAACATAAAACTGCGAAGCATGAACACTCTAGATAGACATAGTATTAAGGAATACAATATGAAGTTTCTTGCTTAATCATTAAACTTTGTCTATAAGACATCGACATAATCGTATGAATGCTATTGTGATTATGTATGGGTATGAGGTGAGGATTTCATCCTAGGGAACAATGTTTACATGTGTTCTAAGGAAGTAAGTTCATGATATGTGTTGTGAACTAAAAAGGAAATCGCCAGGCGTTATTGGGGATGTTCTTCATTGCAAATCTTATGAACGACCAATATGTATGAATTAGTATAACCACTCACAACTTGTTTGTGTTCTTGGTAGAACTATTCACATGAGGCCTGACTTATGTATCGGTATGACTTTTATTAGTGAAACTGATCTTAAGTAATCACCTGGGGTATGATCGGTTTGTGTATGTCTGAACTTATTACTGGGAAGAGGGGAACCGGTCCTAGTAAGAGGTGCAGTGCATCACAAGGGGAACCGATCCTTGTATAAGGTGCAACAAGGTTTATGGAAGAAAGGGGAACCGATCTTATGAACATGTGCAACAAGTTTTTGGGAAGGGGGAACCGATCCTATGGAAATGTGCAGTGCATACAAGTTTGATACCAAATATATGTGGGGAACCTATCCTAGTACCTAGTCATCCGTATATTTGGTAAGCTAGTGTAACTATGCACAGTACTCGCATGGAGGTAGAACCGAAACTTTTTTTTTTTGGTAGAACCCTAAACCCATGAGTTGTGATTAAGTGAAAATTGATCAATCACATAGTTCTTGAAAGTCAGATGAACCAATTCTAAACTTGTTTGGAAGTGTGGTAAATCGGTTTCAAGTGAGCAAGCATGGTAAAGACTTGCAAGAGTAAGATGTCGTAACTCTTTGAACACGGTGCATTAATGCTTATTCTATTTTGTTCAAAGATATTCCTTAACGGCTAAGAAGGAAGTAAATCCCAAGATCGAATTAAATAAGTTAAGAATCTTTTTAATTAAGGGTTTTTAATTATATATGGAAAATAAGAATTAGTAATGTGCATTTGCTAATTAAAGATTTTCCAAGGAGATTTCGATCATTACTTTTGGACAGTGCATTCACATGAATTATGAAAACCAAATTTGGTGGAGTAATGAAAATATCTTGAGAATATTTTCGGTTTTGGAAATTCCTTGGTGTCCAAACTTCCTTCTCTATAAATACTTTGAGTTTGCATTTCTAGCAAACTAATCCTGCATAACCTAGACTTACTCTTTTGTCTTTGTTACTGGTGAAGCCTCCTATCGGAGATGAGAGTAATCTAATTAGGTGAAATCTCTTATGGCCGCTCAATTTAAAGTATTCTTAGGGATTGAGAAGCTCTAGCGCGACCCGTTGGTGGGAAACTAGATATTGCGGTTTATCTTTAGTTTTCGTATTGATTTGATTGACTAATGGTGGTCGAATCTTGATTGCACCTAGTTTGTTTATGCTTGAGAATATTCTCTTCTGATATAAGATTCACTCAAATTAGTTCAAGGTTTCGACATGGATCTTTAGACTGTTGTTAGATCTAAAGACGATCTTGTGATAATCCATTGTTAACAGACTCCGTCTGTGTGTGATTGATCACAAGAGATTCAAGTGATTGTGTGCAGGTGTTTATTGAAGATCTAAGAAGATATTAAAGACAAAGAAGATATTGAAGATTTCTTACTTGGTGTTTTTATAATATTTGGTGTGCGCTGTACTTGTTTGGGAAAAAGAGGATCCAATAAATAATCGGTTTATCCTTGTGGTAGATTTGATTAATTAATTGAGGAAGATCGGCATCAACACATATCACTTGATTGAAGAGTGTTGTTAGCTTAATCTTAGTGATTACCTTTGGGTGATTAAACGTAAGATTGATCTTGGAACCTTGTTAGAGCACTGCTCGGTCAAACTCGCATGCATTTCTATCTCAAGCATGTTTGTCAATCTTAGTAATCAAAACTATAAAGTCTTGATTTCTAGTCTACTATAGCTAAGGTCTTGGACTAGGATAAAAAGTGTAGTTGAGCTCAAGAACTCCATGGCGATCATCATTTAAGACGAAGGACTACTCAAGGAACCAGTGGATCTTCATCGACTAAAAGGTATGTGGAGACTTGAACTTATCTATCACTTAAAAGTCTATCTACTTTATCTCCTATTTTGAGACAAAATTCTTTTTACTATATAGACTAAGAATATGCACATGTGACATTTCGAGCTGAGTATATCTCGCTTATCTATTTATCGAAATGGGTGTTGGTAAAGCTTTCGCTTTAGCCAAGTTCATCTTTTCCTAGTGACGAAAGTCATGTTATGTTTCAATCACTTTAGAAATCGCTCTGACGAAAAATAGTTTGTGAATAACAACTATATAACGCCACCTGAGAATGTTTCAATGATTGAAATGAGAGTTTAGACTATATAACCATTGTGGGATATAAACATTGTTGTGGCAAAACATATATGTATAAGTCCTTAACACTTGAACCGAAGTTTGCTAACTTTGTTGATCAAGTGGAACCGGAATGTGAGCAGCAACTCAGTCTGCGAACTGGCGTAAGTTCTCGAATCTGAGAATATTTGTTGAAGTTGAAGCTCAGGTGCAGTCTGCGAACTGATGGAAGTTCTCATCCCTAGAAATTATGCTGGATTTTATTAACTTCAACCGTTTAGCTTGAGTCCGCGAACTCAAGAGGTTATGTTTGAAAATATTGTTCGTGAACTTATCTTAAATTACTATGGAATGCTTTTGAAAACCGTGGCTTTATAGTTCATGAAATGATTCGAGTGAATCACATCGTTTTTGATTCAATTGTGTCGCTTGTAATACTTGGGATCTCATAGCAATTGAACAACTCTCTAACTAGTTCATTTGAGTCATTTGGACTAGTTGTGGTGAAGAAGAATATGGTTGATATGAAAGTTATCATTTGGCTAACCATTTGGTTGACTAATATTGAACCAACCATTGTACACATTTGGGTACGGTTACACGAACTCAAAACGTCAAGTACATGTGTGTATGGAAAGCTAAGTTTTCGATCTAACGGTTGATAGATATTAACTTGTATCTAATCAGGTTTTCATCTAAAGATGAATATTGAATGTGTTGTTAGCAAGCTAACATTGATTGCAAACCCTGATTTGAAAGACTATATAAGGGAGAACTCTAGCAACTGGGAAACCTAATCCCCACACATTCTGTGTGATACTAGTTTGCTAAATCTAGAGTCAATTCTCTTTTAACCTTTGGTTTTCTTCTTCAAAAACCAAGTTAACGACTTAAAGACTTCATTGGGATTGTGAAGCCAGACCGTTACTACTTTTCTTGTAGTTGTGTGATCTGATCTTGCTGTTTCTATCATACGAGTACAATTGTAATAATTGGCTTGAGTATTCTATCTCCGATAGGCAAGATAAAAGTAGTCACAAACATCTTCGTATCATTGTTTGTGATTCCTCAATAATCTTCTTCGCTGCGTCGATTAAGTTTATTGTGAGGTAATTGATGAAACTGAGTTGTTCTTCGGGAATATAAATCTGGTTTTATCGATTGGTTCCTGTTCACATTGATTTATCAAAATATGAAACAAAACTTGTAGGTTTATTCACGGGAGACAAATTTATCTATTACATGTAGACTTTTTTGTGTGAGACAGATTTGTTTATTAAAGTCTTCGACTTTGGGTCGTAGCAACTATTGGTTGTGGGTGAGATCAGCTAAGGGAATCAAGTGTGCAGTATCCTGCTGAGATCAGAGGCGTATGAGCATAACTGTACCTTGGATCAGTGTGAGATTAGTTGGGGTTCAACTACAATCCAGACCGAAGTTAATTTGGAGTAGGCTAGTGTCTGGCGGCTTAATACAGTGTATGTTTAATCTCGACTAGGTCCCAGGGTTTTTCTGCATTCACGGTTTCCTCGTTAACAAAATTCTTGTGTTTGTGTTATTTCTTTTCCGCATCATATTTTTATATAATTGAAATAATACAGGTTGTGTGTTGTTCAATCGATTAGAATATCCGACTTATTGGTTGTTGATTTAAATCGATTGACACTTGGATATTGGTCTTTGGTACCATCCAAGTTATCTCTCTTTGATTAGACTCACTAATCATATTTGCTTGATCAAATCAAATCTAGAGATTGAGATAATAACTCCTTGAGTATTTTCTATTGATTGAGTCTAACTGTATAGTTTATTCTCTAGAAAACAACTCGGAGTTGTCCATACCGATTGCTAATCGAAATATTGGGTGAGGTTGTTAGACCCCCACTTTTTCAATTGGTATCAGAGCAGACAAACACGTTAAAGACCTCACAGGTCTGTGTTTGTATCGATCTGACTCTATGGACAGAGGTGATATCTCAATAAACGTACCACCAGTCTTCGATGGCTCTAATTATTATGGTGGAAAATTGATATGCGAGCTTTTCTTCAAGCACGTGATTTTCAATCATGGGTATATGTTGTTAATGTTTATGATCCTCCCGTTGCTGCAGAAGGAGAAAATGTTCTAAAGAATATTGCTGAATATACTCATGTAGAGATTCTTTCTGCAAAGCAAAACTCAGACGGTTTGAATGCGATCATACATGCCATTACCACAAATCTTCAGCACCATGTGTCTAATTGCACTAAGTCGCAAGAAGCTTGGGATATATTAGCAACCGTATTCGAAGGAAACTCCGGTGAAAAGGATGCAAGGCTTCAGAACCTTAATTCCGATTGGGAAAACCTTCATATGGCTGATGGAGAAACATTTGATGAGTTTAATCACAAAGTGTCTGAAATTGTTAATGCATCTTTTGCATTGGGTAAGACTATTCCTGAAAAGGACATTGTGATGAAAATTCTCAGATCACTGCCATTTAGATACGATGCTAAGAAGAATTCCATTGTTGAGGGAAATAACCTAGATACTCTCTCCAGAAACACGCTGGTTGGTAAGCTTAAGTTATTTGATCACGAACTTTCATCCAAGGCTAAGGATGTTGTGTTCAAAGCACTAAAGGACACTAAATTACTTGATAAAAGTAAAAAAGTGTATATCTCTGAAGATGATCACTCTGAGATGTATTTATCAGATGAAGATCTTGACAAATAGGTCTCGATGATCACAAGACAGTTGATCGCTTGTCAGACGACACAAATATAATTCACTTCCTCACTTAACTAATATGAATATAGTATTTGATAAGAAAGAGTTCGTATCCACAGAGAGGCGATTGTTGTTATGCAATTTTCAGATTCTTATGTAACCAAATAACCCAAGTTGTGTTTTTTTTTTATCAAAGTAATACTACTAAATAAAGAAAAGAAAATAGTTGAAATAATCAATAAGGAGAAGATATTGGTTAAGGGATAGTATCAATCATAAACATGTATTTTTCATCTATGATTAGAATTGGTATTTAATCTCTCAATTATCAAAAGTCCTAGGATATCTTGATCGCAAGAGTATCCCGTTTATTTCCTGATTTTATCACAAACAACATTAAAAGATGCTATTGTGAAATCTTCTTAAAAAGCAACCTAAAGTGTAAAAGCACAATTAGATTTAACTCCCTAAGAGCAATAATTTCTATGAAATAAGACTAATCGATGCAAACAAACGTGTAAAAGCACTAATTCGTTTTAACAAAGGTTATGATTCATATGCGATTAAAAAGATGTATCACTACAAGTATTAACCACAAGTTGCTACTAAAAATCAGAGATAACAACTTTTACGTATTGAAAACCCTAATATAGCTTTAGAGATGAAAACAAATCCAATTGATTCCGGACTCAACCAAACTAGCATTCAAATCATATGATAATATAAATAATGAATCACAAACGATAAAATTGAGACAAAACTAATTCATAGAATCAAATAATCATGCTTGAAGAAATCAACTTTTTATCCCATAACCAATAATTGTATTTAGCTACTCATATTCATGGAGTTCATCATCAAAATATTCAAAGGAAGACTATGAAACATAAAAGAAAGCAAATCCTAGAAGTAGTTCTCTGCAAAAGCTTCAAGAATAGAATAATACGTTGTGTTAAATTGTGTAGAAAACTTCCTTGATATAGCCTTTTTCTCCTTCCAAAAATAGGTTTTGTCTTCAAAGTCCATTAGTTGGAATTTCACCCGGCCCACGAGCAAGAGAAACCCATGTAGAAAATCTGTCCCAAAAGTGGTCGCCGGAAAACTGGGTTTTTGGTTTTAAATTGACCGGAATCCGGCACTGAGAAAGTTACCGCCGGACACCGAAAAGTCTAACGATCAACCGGGGTCAACTCAATCAACCGGGTCAACTCGGTCAAGATCGGCCGAGTCAACTCGGGTCAACCAATCCAGTTGACATGAGCTAGTCCAGGATAGAAGTGTGCAGTACACAGCCAAGATGGTTGTGTCTCGTCTGTTTCAGTCACGGCCCAGATGGCCCTATACCTTTTCTGTAGCTTCTTTTATCCACCAATCTGAGCGAGAAAGTTTCTCTATCTTGCGTTCCATTCTCCATACAAACACCACCAATTTCATTAGTAGCGACTACACTTGCACACGTAACTTGAGCTAGACCATTGCAAGTTCATTCCACCCTGGACCTCAACCCAATATCTCAATTCATAAGCCTCCATAACTCGATCGAGCACAACATCTCGAAATCTCCATTCATCAGAATCGCTCCCAGCTACTCCATTGCTTGACCTGCAGCTCACACAACATCAATTCCTCCTTCACTTTGGCCTAGCTCTAGCATCATAGGTCCATCCAGTTATAGTACTTCACAGCTGCAACACCCATTGGTTCTAGATTGCATCTTCAGTTCTTCATCTCTCCCATTCCATGTTCTTCCCTGTGCCAACAACATTAACACTACCTCATTCCCAGTCATTCTCAACCCCTACAATTGAATTTAGCTCCATAGGTTCATAGCCACTGTACTGATTGTTCTTGGCCATCAATTTAAGTTGCAATCTGTAGCTTCTAGTTCTCTAGCTGAGCTTCATAAGATAGATGCAAGTTCGATTCGAGATCCCCTTGCCAGCTACCCATTGCACAAGAGACCCAACCAAGCTGCTTCACAACCAACCAGTTCAACCACCATTCCATATCAGCTCAATCTCCATAACCTTAATTCTTCCATTGCACCACCATATTCACCACAATCACCAGAGCATACATCACTTCTACAGCTTCATGAACCTGCAATGCATAGCACCAACTCAAGCCAAAACACCAGCTCAGAACCCATTAGCTCCACCTGAAATTGCACAGCAACACCACCATGAGCTTTGAGCACCAACCACTTAAGTCCATAACTCCATCTAAACTGTCTAGCAAACACACTCCCTGTAATAACCAATTTCTCATTAGAGCTGTAGCTCATAGATTCACCCAACCATTCATAGTTCAAGTTCAATTTCACCAATTTCATCATCTTCTCATCCTCAATCTCTAGAGTTTAGAACCAACAAACCAGTTCAACAACACATGAATTCGACCCCATACATTCACAGTTTTAGTCAACAACACTGCCAACCCATTTCAATTCAATTTCCAACTCTGAGATTGACAACAGTAACTAATATCTTCTGGTTCAGTAACCATCACCAACAACAGCATTCTCCATCTCGATCTAAACCATTTCAGAACCCTAACTCAACTTCTTTAGTTCCTCCTAAATCACAGACAACTCCAATTCAATCATCATGGTCATAATCGACCCAACACCCATCAAAGCACTGTTTTAATCTCCCCCTGAATTTCATCAAACTTTGCTTCCTCCAGTAGAAGCCATCGGACACAGCCGCCATAAACACAGACAAATGATTAGAGAAATGATTTTCTCCAAATTTTAGGTCTCGGGATGAATAAAATTGATATTGGTGCTCTGTACCCACGGATAAGGGCTACCCAATCCATATATAGCTTGTTGGTTACAGAGAACCGACAGTTTTAATTCCTTGCTTAACTCAACCGTCAGTTCTGCGGAACTAACAGTTCATTCTTCCCTTCCTTCTCGCACACCTTAGCCTGCTCCAAGTACAAATTGCATGTGAATTGACCATTTTGCCCTTTACGCTTCCAAATGAATGCTTTCTCCTTCTCTCGAGTTCCTCCACCAGCAGCAGCCTCCTCCTACTTCTCAAACTCACTTTATCTCTTCAATTTCTATTCATCACTAAAGTTGTCATGCCTTTCAGACAGAAATCGCATCACCAAATCCGACATACTTTTCAGACAGAGATGAAGAAATAAAAGCAAATAATGAGAAATAGTCCGCCTCCAACGCTTTTGCCATGTTTCCTCCTCTTTTGATCCAAATGACTCCAAAGTACCTGAATACTCAAAAACGAAACATAAGATACATAATTTACAAGAAAACTAGCAGAAAAAGTATAAACAATAGATAAATAATACGGTGTTTTAGACACCTATCATAAAAACAGGGATATTGATGAAGTTGATGATGAGGATATGCCTCAGTTCTTTAAGTGTTAAGGATTTGGTCATTTTTCAAACGAGTGTCCAAATCGGAGAAAATAAACTGGGAACAAAGGTCTTGCTGCAACTCTTGAGGAAATGTCTGATGACTATAATTCAAATGAAGATGAGAAGTCAAGTGTTGCACTTATTGGTGAAAATACTGATTTTGATAATTGTAGCAATACACATATCAATTTTGATATTCTTTCAGAAGATAATCCAACTGTTCTGAAATAAAAAGTTGACACTCTTCTTGGAAACACTTCTTATAATGTCTCAGGATCCACCATGTGCCTAGCCGCCTGCACAATTCAGAAGCCTGATTATTATCAAAGTGTGACGTGCTCATATTGTTCATTAAAAGTTCATGAACTCACGAGGTGTTACAAGTTCAAACACAAGCAAAGACACATCAACAAACTTCAACGAATAGCAAATCATCTAGCAAGAAAGCTCAAACTTGCTCAGAAGACCGCAGAGGTATGTAAGATTTTATCTTCGTCTAAGAAGTTAGTTTTCAAGGAAAAATCAAGACCATTTGAAAAGAAAATATGGTCAAATTGTTTTGATAGACAGAGGTTTATAGATTCCTTTTAAGAGGAAATTGGTGGAAAAATTGTTGTTCACCACAACACAACTTAATTGTGTTGTTTCTAAAATCTTGTCTCATGTGCCTGATCAAAAGAGACAATGATTTTGTACCTCTCAGGCTTTATGAAAAGTTTTGTTTCTTCTTTTTCTCAGTCTTGTCTTATTTTTGTCTATCAAACAAAAGAAAAAGGGTATTATCGACAACTTTACTCTTCATAGGGATAAGAGTTGATCATTTATGAACCTATTTTAGGCTTCGAACCCTACATTCATTTTCCCTCTTTAAAACCTATTTTTATCACTAGACTACTTGTTGAGCCAATTTTGAATTCCTCTCACAAAAACTATTCGTTGATGGACGCTCCAAGAATGATGTCTTGCGATGGAAAATAAAGTAATATGATTGTTAAGCCATCAATCATGAAGCAAAAAGAAAAATCTCCATTGCCTCCAACTTTGAAAATAAAAAAAAAAATGAATATGAGGAAACCAAGGGTTGTCCCTTCAAATTCTCAGACGTTTTCTGATGTTCTTGAAGTGTTGAATGAGTTGCGTAAGGAGATTCAACAAATAAAGGCTTTTGTGTATAAGACTCATGAGATTCAGAAGGCCCTGGTTCGACAACAGCAACCAAGAAGGTTCATCGATATAAACTCCTTTCTTAATGAACCCTATGTTCCAATGGATGTTGACGACAAGGAGTTCGGGGACGATAATGAATTCTTCAAAGGTATTAATGTCTAGTAAATCTTCTATTGTTTTCTGTTTTATTTATAAGAATAACTAGTGTTTTGGAATAGCCATGATTGTGATTATACATAACTATATCCAATGATTTCATCTTCTTGTTTTTAGATTTATTGGTTTAAATTCTAAAGTTGTTTGGAAGATGATGGTTGCAGTATTAATATTTATGTTTTATATATTCCAATATTTTGATGGGATATGTATGTTTACGTCCGTGAACTTGATTGTCCCATATTTTGTCAAAAGTAAAGTCGTTCACGTATTGGTATGCAAATATTGATAAAGGAATGAATGGACTTTTGGCAAAACACAAAAGTTAAGCCTATATTGTCAATTGTTGATGTAAGATAGGTTAAAATATTTTGTGATTCAAGGATAAGTCTATTATGTCACTTTGTGATGGAAAAATAGAATAGGTCCTTGTTTTGTTATCCATGGTATAAAGCTTAATTGTTCTATATTATTATGTATTACCGTGAAGGTTCCATTATGTATCTCATGTTGAACACGATACAACCAAGTTGATTTCTTATTGGCATGGTTGGTTGTTCCATGAGATGCTATATGTTGAGCATTAAGAACTAAATTAATCAACTTGTGTGGTTATTTAGTTTGTATTCCATGAATTCTCTCATGTTGAGTACATGTACGGTTAAGGTTGTCATTTCCTATGATAATCTTAGTCGGGGTTCCATAATCTCTTATGTTGAGCCCAAATGAACTAAATAAATTATCTTGTGTGATTATTTAGTTAGCACTCCATAAGATTTTTCTCATGTCGAGTGTGGACAATTGAATTGATTACCTTGTGATTAGTTTAATTGAGTAATCCGGTTAGAGTATTTATGAGTTCTCTTGTGAATAATCTAATCTATGAATTAAGTCTCCATAAGTTTACTTGTGTTGAGCATATTTAGTAAAATTAATCTTGGTTCGCTTTGGTTAATATGATTGAATATTTTGGATCCCAAATTCATACTTGTATGCAATTTGTTGAGTCTAAATAAATCCTTCTTTTCTCTTGAAAGTAAGGTCGCTCTTGTTGTTCCCTTGGGAATGACATCTTATGGGGAAGAGTTCTTTTGAACTTGCGCTTAATTTACAAATCTTTGTGGGGAGTGCGGCTGTGGAATTTTTAGGGGTTATCTTGGATCTTTATAAACTCCTTGATGAATGCATTTAGCCTCGGCTTTATGATTGCATCTAAACAAGATGATAGAACATTTACCTTTGGTCATGAAATGTCTCTAACGGAAATTTCATTAGGATCCCGTTCTTGTACCTTTGCCAATTTTATTGACAAAAAGGGGGAGAATTAATTATAGTTCATACTAAAAATAAATATGGTTTTTGGATCATTATGTAAGGGGGAGTGGTTTCCATATAAGATGGAGTATTGACTAAGGGGGAGTGAAGTATCACCATAGTATTGTTGTTGAAGTTATGATGCAATTGGACTTTGACGCTGTGTAATAATACTATGACACTGTATAACAATGATCGAGAACCAATGCTTTTCTTATTGTTATAGCTACGGATTTTCAACAACGATGATGCTAAACTTACAACCTTTGGGATCATTGGACTACTTGGAAGTGACGAAGATTTCGAGTATTGTTGAAGATTAGGCATGTGGAATTGGAGCTACAAAGTTTATTTATATAATTTTCGTATTCCGTATGTATCAATAGTTTTGCCACTAAAATTGACAAAGGGGGAGATTGTTAGAGCATTGCTCGGTCAAACTCGCATGCATTGCTATCTCAAGCATGTTTGTCAATCTTTGTGATCAAAACTATAAAGTCTTGACTTCTAGTCTACTATAGATAAGGTCTCAGACTAGGATAAAAAAAGTGTAGTTGAGCTCAAGAACTCCATGGCGATCATCATACAAGACGAAGGACTACTCAAGGAACCAGTGGATCTTCATCGACTAAAAGGCATGTGGAGACTTGAACTTATCTATCACTCAAAATTCTATCTACTATATCTCCTATCTTGAGACAAAAGTCGTTTTACTATATAGACTAAGAATATGCACATGTGACATTTCGAGCTGAGTATATCTTGCTTATCTATTTCTTGAAATGGGTGTTGGTAAAGCTTTCGCTTTAGCCATGTTCATCTTTGACTAGTGACGAAAGTCATGCTATGTTTCAATAACTTTGGAAATCGCTCTGACGAAAAATAGTTTGTGAATAACAACTATATAACTCCCTCTGAGAATGTTTCAATGATTTAAATGAGAGTTTAGACGATATAACCATTGTGGGATATAAAAATTGTTGTGGCAACACATATATGTATAAGTCATTAACATTTGAACCGAAGTTTGCGAACTTTGTTGATCAAGTAAAACCGGAACGTGAGCAGCAATCAAGATCGAAACCCGGTCCGCGAATCGAGGCGTAAGTTCTCGAACCCGAGAATATCTGCTGAAGTTGAAGCTCAGGTGCAGTCCACGAACCCAGTCCGCGAACTGACGAAAGTTTCCATCCCGAGAAATTCTGCTAGAGTTTACTAACTTCAACCGGTTATCTTGAGTCCGCGAACTCAAGAGGTTATGTCTGAAAACGTTGTTCGTGAACTAATCTTAAATTACTAAGGAATGCTTTTGCAAACCGTGGATTTATAGTTCTTGAAATGATTCGAGTGAATCACATCGTTTTTGATTCAATTGTGTCTCTAGTAATACTTGAGATCTCATAGCAATTGAACAACTCTCTAACTATTTCATTTGAGTCATTTGTACTAGTTATGGTGAAGAAGAATATGGTTGATATGAAAGTTATCATTTGGCTAACCATTTGGTTGAATAATATTGAACCAACCATTGTACACGTTTGGGTACGGTTACACGAACTCAAAACGTCAAGTACATGTGTGTATGACAAGCTAAGTTTTCTATCTAATGGTTGAGAGATATTAGCTTGTATCTAATCAGGTTTTCATCTAACGGTGAATATTGAATGCTTTGTTTCTAAGCTAACATTGATTGCAACCCCAGATTTGAAAGACTATATAAGGGAGAACTCTAGCAACTGGGAAACCTAAGCCCCACACATTCTGTGTGATACTAGTTTGCTAAAGCTAGAGCCGATTATCCTTTAACCTTTGGTTTTCTTCTCTAAAACAAGGTTAACGACTTAAAGACTTCATCGGGATTGTGAAGCCAAACTGATACTACTTTTCTTGTAGTTATGTGATCTGATCTTGTTGTTTCTATCGTACGAGTACAATTGTAATAATTGGCTTGAGATTTCTATCTCCGATAGGCAAGATAAAAGTAGTCGCAAACATCTTCGTCTCATTGTTTGTGATTCCTAAATAATCTTCTTCGCTGCGTCGATTAAGTTTATTGTGAGGTGATTGATGAAACTAAGTTGTTCTTCGGGAATATAAGTTTTTGATGTGTCGATTATTTAGTTTTGAGACTAAACCTAAGTACCTTAGGAGATTAAAATCGAAACATTTTCTGAAAAATGACCATCAGTCTCATTATGGTCAATTGTGTGAGTCAAACCTGATTGACTTTAAGGATCCACAGTTATTTAGGTTATTATTATGTGCTTCTATGTTTTTACTTGAGTTTTTCCAGACCTTAATACCTGAATCGGATCTTAGCTATGAGGAAGTGCAGCCTAAAGAAATTTATTTAGACCCTTTCATAGAGCCTGAACCTGAACCACAGCTAGATGTAGTTGTCTTAAATAGGAAACTATACAAGGGTATGCTTTATTTGTTAATTTTCTTGGCATGTTGCAGATTCCTTTTACGTGTGATAGCTCTATTTGGTTTTGATGACCCACATAAATTTCGGCTATTACTTTATGATTCTATGAGGTGACTAATCCTTTCTTAGTCTGGCTGAAGACGTTAAACTTAGAACTTCTTGGGAGGTAACCCAATATTCATGCGACACGGTAATATCTTTCCTTATCTCTTTTGCTTCAAATGGTAACAGTTTCTCATTGTTCATGCTTTTAATTTTATCTTTAGAACGTTGAGGACAATGTTAGATTTAAGTTTGGGGGTATGGGAGAAACTTGTTAGTTGCGTTAGTAAACTCCAGAGCCTAGAAATTTATGTTTATTTAGGATGGCACTAACCAATCTAAGTGGATGGAAGCATTTTGGTTGTAGGAGTTGAGGAACCAATCTGATTAGATGGAAACATCTAGAAGAGTCTATTCATAAAAGCACAGAGCTCAGGTGTTAGAAATAACATGATAGTTTCACCATATCTCGTTGAGTCCTTTTCACTTCTGTTTTTATTTTATTTTGTTTTTAAACTATGTTTCTCTAATTGATTAGGTGGGGCTCACGATTCAAGTTGTTACCAATGCTACTAAAAAAAAAAAGACCAGACCGTTAGACCAATCAGAATATATATTAACACTTGGGAATATCAATATGTGTGTGTTTTCCCTGTCTCTGTCGCCTAAACAAGCGTGGAACGCAGGATCCACGGGAACTATCATGTAATCTGCTGACAAGAAGCATGCGCTTGGATCCGCAAGATCTAATCATGCAGTTAAAAAAAAAAAGTTAATTGTTAATGTTCAGTGAATAAAGTTGACCACTGGTACCTTGTATATGCCAGTTGTGTTGACCTAGAGTTAGGATTATCGACCACTGGTTCCCTTGTATATGCCAGTGTGTTGATATTAGTCAGACCAGTATATCAGTCCATTAGGATAGGTTCATTTTGGCGGAGGCCTTCAGACAGATATGAGAAACACCGTTCACTTAGTAAACATCAAAACCATATATGTTTTTCTCTATATCCATCTTCTTGATCTATCCATGTGATTAGTTTTGACTCCGGATATTGATGTCCATAGTGAGACTGTCTGAGTAGAGCTCTGTCACTTTATATGAATTTTAGTATGTTTGAGTGCAAACTCGTGTACATCAATTGGAATTTCGCATCAGGGTACTTCCTTTTGTAATCAATAAGTATGCCAACCAAGGAGATTCTTTAGTGCCTACCAAGGTTCTGCGTAGATAGCTAAGGTATGTAGTATAAAGGTTTTGTGGGTATATCTCTAATAAACCCTCCCGAGACTATAACTCGGCCACTAGGGCCACCTAGGGGTTTAAAGGCTTATTGCATATGCTAAATGCAATCGACGATGCCTGCGACAGTGAGTTAGGATTTTATTTTGTAGAATTGATTTGCTCGGGACTAGCAAATAATAAGTTTGGGGGTATTTGATAGACGCATTTATGTGTCTATTTTGTTCTCAATTTTCTATACTATTAGTAACCATTTTTGTACTTATTTTGGTATTTTATGTTTTTGTAGGTGTTTTTGGAGAAATAAACTTTTGGGGGAAAATTGGCTCGAAAAGTGGTATTTGCGCTCATGGGAGAAAATTACTATTTGGACTCTCAGTTTGGATAAGGGGCGTTTCAATTACTAAGGGCACTCTACGGATAAGGGGTACCCTCTTTACTATTTGCTGCCATATTCTATTTACACCCCAGTAGAGGATATGGGCATCCCTTTTCTTCATGACCGTGAACAATTTTGGCGGGAAAACTTTTCTTCTTCCTGCGTGATTCTGGTGAGGATTCTAGTGGAGGTTTTAGAGGATTTGGACTTGGTTTTGGAGTAGGAATGTCCTGTTACGTTAAAACATAGTACGAGAGACTAGTATACTCGATAAAACAGGGTTCAATATTCGGTTTGGAGTTAAACATGGGAAAGATATTATCGGCATTCCTGTTGATTAATTAGGAGAATTTTGGCCGGATTCTTCTCGCGTTTTGGATTGGTATGACCCTGTTTTGAATAAACAGGGAATGTATGCTAATGAGATTCGTAAAGAAAGGGAAGAAAACCGAGTTTGGAAATAAACAAAGGTGGAGGATAAACTCGGTTTAGATATGGAAGCTCTGTTGGATTTTGGTGGATATTTTCAAGGGTTTAAGGATTCGATTTTGATTGTTACCTAATCTAAGGAAGAATGACGTGTCTTGGATGTATTATCTTGGAGCTGCAGTTTACGCGTATGAAGATAAAAAAAAGGAAATATTGCCGTGACTTGGAAGGGAAGAAAATGAAGAGATTTCGTGAGATTTGAGATCCCTGTTACGTATAAAATGTTAGAAAAAACAATGTTTTATTAAAATAAAAAATGCATTGACCATGTTTTGATCCCAAGACCTATTGCTCCCTAGATGTTTTTTCATGTGAATGAATAAAACATTAGTCCCATATAGACTAAAACACTTAAAGTTTTAGACTTAAATACCATGGGTTTAGCCTTAAGGGCATGGCCCTTTGGGTCTTTAGACCTTTGTGTATGGGGAAAGCCCTAGACTATGGCAAGGTTTCCTAAACCTTATTGCATTTCTTATTGCCTTTCCCGTTCGCGCGGTGCTTCGCACATAAGCACGCACGCTCGCTCGCTCGGCTCGGCTCGGCGTGGGCGTGGGCGTGGGTGTACCCGACCCTATAGATAAATATAGATAAATATAAAGCTAGAACAGATGGAACTATAGATAAATATAAAGCTAGGTTGGTAGCTAAAGGCTATAGACAATAGGAAGGATTAGATTTCTTCGATACTTATTCACCAGTCTCTAGAATCACCTCGATTAGGATGTTGATTGCTATAGCTTCAATTTATGATTTGCATATACATCAGATGGATGTTAAAACTACATTTTTATATGGTGAATTGAATGAAGAAATTTATATGGATCAACCTGAAGGCTTTATTGTAAAAGGTTGTGAAAACAAAGTATGCAAGTTAAACAAATCTCTTTACGGTTTAAAACAAGCACCTAAACAATGGCATGAAAAATTTGATCATGTTATGATAACTAATGGTTTCAAGGTTAATGAATCTGATAAATGTGTTTACATTAAATCTGTGGATGATTCTCATGTTATTGTGTGCCTTTATGTTGATGATATGCTCATATTAGGCAGTAACCTTGATATTATTAATACCATTAAAAGCATGCTTAGAGATAATTTTGACATGAAAGACTTAGGCCCTACGATGTAATCTTAGGGATGAAAATCGAAAAGACGTCGATGGATATAGTCTTAGTCAATCTTATTATCTTTGCCGTATTAAAGAGATTTAATTATGAAAATGCTAAACCTGCATCTACTCCATTTGATCCCACTTGTAAATTGAAAAAGAACAAGGGTGAGGGTATTGATCAACTTGAGTATTCTCGCATTATTGGTAGTCTTATGTATTTGATGAACTGTACAAGACCTGATATTGCATACTCTGTGAGTAGATTAAGCAGGTATACTTGCAACCCAGGGCAGGATCACTGGTATGCTCTTTTCAGAGATTTACGTTACACGAGAGGGACCTCAAACTATTGCTTAAGTTTTGGGAAGTATCCTGCTGTACTGGAAGGGTATTGTGATGCCAACTGGATATCAGACTCAGAAGAGTGCAAGTCTACTAGTGGGTACATCTTCTTACTTGGAGGTGCGTCTGTCTCATGGAAGTCTACCAAACAGACATGTTTTGCTAAATCCACTATGGAGTCTGAATTTATAGCCTTGGAAAAAGCTGGAGAGGAAGCTGAATGGATACGATGTTTCCTGGGAGGAATTCCACTCTGGCCCAAGCCTGTGTCTTCAATCGCAATCCACTGTGACAGTAAAGCTGCTCTTGGTTGCGCAAAGAACAATGTATACAACGGGAAGTCTATACATATACGCAGAAGACACAAGACGGTGAAACAACTACTCTCTACTGGTATTATCTCGATAGACTTTGTAAAATCCAAAGATAATCTTGCAGATCCTTTGACGAAAGGATGAACCAGAGAGGAAGTTAAATTTACATCGAGGGGGATGGGACTTAAGCTCATTGAATAAATCACCATGAAGGATACTCAACCTTGTGATTGGATTTCCAAGATCAAGGTTCAATGAGACAACTAATTTATGGTGATATTGGGTAAAGCACTATCTTTGTCCCTCCCTATGGTATAACTGTTCGATAGTGCTGCCTGCAGAATTAAAGGATGATCTTTTGCGATCTTAATGGGTACCATGGCTTTGATTAAAGCGGGGTGTGGCAGGACACTCTTTATGGACTCACCTTTGTGGATGTTGGAAGTGGGGCCGCTTCCTATGAGAATTTGAGCTGATTCTCTAGAGACATTCATTAAGTCCGGGATTTTAGCCCACGACCAAAATGGGCACAACCGCAAGAGCTTGGCAGCTGTTTTTCTTCGGTTGAGGCATCAAGTGTGGCTGTTATTTCTGAATTGCATTCATTGTTGGCGGTTCAAGACATTGCGTTCACCAGTATCAACAAACGATTCAGGTAACCTCTCACTAAGTTAAGGTTCAATCTTTGGGACACCTTAGCCTATATTGTTGCCTTATGTTTTCTCGTGTTTTATCGACATGATTTATTATTCATGTGGGGGATTGTTAGAAAAAACAATGTTTTATTAAAATAAAAAATGCATTGACCATGTTTTGATCCCAAGACCTATTGCTCCCTAGATGTTTTTTCATGTGAATGAATAAAACATTAGTCCCATATAGACTAAAACACTTAAAGTTTTAGACTTAAATACCATGGGTTTAGCCTTAAGGGCATGGCCCTTTGGGTCTTTAGACCTTTGTGTATGGGGAAAGCCCTAGACTATGGAAAGGTTGCCTAAACCTTATTGCATTTCTTATTTCCTTTCCCGTTCACGCGGTGCTTCGCACAGAAGCACGCTCGCTCGGCTCGGCTCGGCGTGGGCGTGGGCGTGGGCGAGGGCGTGGGCGAGGGCGTGGGCGTGGGCGTGGGCGTGGGAGTGGGAGTGGGAGTGGGCGTGGGAGTGGGAGTGGGTGTGGGTGTGGGTGTACCCGACCCTATCTTTTTGCTGAAATGTTTTCCACACGTTTCTCCCACACATGTAAAGAAATTTATTCTTTGCCTTCTCGGTTTTGGATTTCCGACAGCCTCGATAAGCATCTTCATTCACGCGTGTCACACGGTTTTCTTGACACCTGTACACACTGTTTTCCTCGAGAAGAATCTCGCAAATTTTGAATGCGTGTGCACTGTTCTTTTAACGCGATTTTTTACCTTACTTTTGCAACGTTCGAGATGCGTGAATCACGGACAGTCTGTCGTGCTTTGGATTCTCTTCCAACGTTCGAACATTTTCTTGCTATAAATACGAGTTGTAAACTTCAATTGAAAACCATATCTTTCAGAACTCTTCTCTCTGAAATTCTTCTTCTTTTCTTATTCTTTCAGAAATTTGTAGTTTACAGAAACATAAAATCGAGTTCTTAGTTTACAGAAACATAAAAACGAGTTGTAGTTTACAGAAACATAATTTTGTAATACTACTTCTTTGTTTACAAAAAACATAGTTTGTTTACAGAAACATAAATTAGCTTTTACATTTCTCTGAAACTGGTTGTAGTTTCGATTTATGTTTTTGTTTTCATTATTTGCTGCCAAGTTCTAAGGGTTCTCTCTGTGTATGCTACACATAGAGGACAACTAACAGTAGTTGTATCCTGGAGGTAATTTGTTAATTGCTATAGCATCTCAGAGGAGTAGCAGGCAATATTACCTTTAGCTCAGCGTATCTCATACGTGCCTCTACTAAGTTTTTGATACTATCATCAGTGCATCTCCGGTATAACAATAACACATCAGTGAGTGTTAAGTATTTTTCTCATGTTTCTTGAGTTGATTGTGTAATCTAAGTATTATTTCTCAGTTGCATACGAATATTGTAAATTTATTTCCAACAATCTAAAGGTAATAGCTTGCCTTATTGTAATATTGTAATATTGTAATATTGTGATATTTTAATTGCTGTAAGAACATGGGAAAAAATACCGTAGAAAAACCACCAAAGTTCAGTGGTAAGGACTTTAAGAGATGGCAGTCTAAAATGCTATTCTTCCTAAATGACCAAAGGTTAGATTGATATGCTTTAGAAAAACCCTCGAGAAAACTTCATCGCCGTGGTAATGAAGATAAATTGGACAGGTGGAATAGGAAGAATTATTTGTGCAAGAATCATATTCTCAATTGTCTTGAAGATTCCTTGTATGACTTCTATAATGCAAAAGAAGATTTTAATGCTTTTGATTTATGGGAAGCTCTAGAAGAAAAATATCATGCTGAAGCTGCTGGAAGTAAGAAATTCTTGATGGCTAAGTTCTTAGAATACAAAATGACTGACGAAAAGCCTGTGGTAGAACAGTTCGTTGAACTTCAACTCCTCATCAGCGAGATTCTTGCTGAAGGCATGAGTTTTGATGAAGCTCTACAAGTTTCGGCTGTGATTGAAAAGCTTCCACCCTCATGGAGCGAATACAAGAGGAGGCTGCGACACAAGACTCGTGAAATCACCATGGTGGAGCTTGGCAAAAAGATCCAGGTTGAGGAGCTTATGTGCAGCAAGGACAAGAGCATGATGCTGAGCAAAAACATGACCAACAAAGCTCATGTTTTGGATGATAAAGATGCTTCAAAGAAAACTCCTGGAGAATCCAGCAAAATTGGTAATAGACGTAACAGACGTCGAAAACCCAGAGGTAACAATTTTAAGCCTAGGGATGGTGTCACTAAGCACACCATCAAAGGCGACTGTTTTAACTGTGGGAAACCTGGACATATGGCTAAAGACTGTAAGGCCCCTAAAAGGATCAAATATGATCCTAAACAAAAAAAATAAGGCAAACATAGTAGAGGACTCTGGATACTTCACTGGCATGGTGTCTGAAGTCGACCTTGTCTCTAGTATGACTAATGTGAGAGACTGGTGGCTTGATTCTGGAGCCACCAAGCATGTCTGTAAATTCAGAAATGCTTTCTCCTCCTATGCCATAGTAGGAGATGATGAGAAACTATTCATGGGAAACTCTTCCACCGCGAAAGTGGTGGGGAAAGGCAAGGTCGAACTGAAGTTAACTTCAGGAAAAACTCTCGCATTGAATGACGTATTTTACGTCCCATACATATGCAAAAACCTTATCTCAGAAACCATCTTACTAGGAAAAGGATTTAAGATTGTCGCTGAATCTAATACTATTGTCATTTCTAAGCATGGTGAATTCGTAGGAAAAGGTTATGTTACCGATAACATGATTAAGCTTAGTGTATCTGATTTGAAATTGAATGTTAATGCATCTTCTTCTGCTTATGTTTGTGACTCTTCACATGTTTGGCATGATAGAATAGGGCATGTTAATCTCAAAGCTCTAGAAAGACTTGCTAATTTAGGTTGCATACCAAAAATAAACTTTGATAAAAATCAAAGATGTGAAATCTGTGTTGAATCTAAATATACAAGAAAACCGTTTAATAAAAGGATTGAGCGTAAAACAGTTCCTTTGGAACTAATTCACTCGGATTTAGGAGATTTGAAATCAACACCAACAAGAGGTGGTAAAAAATGGTACATCACTTTTATAGATGATTACTCACGCTATTGTCAGGTTCATCTTCTTAGAAGTAAAGATGAAGCCTTAGAGGCCTTCAAATTTTATAAAATTGAAGTAGAAAACCAAAAAGGAGTTAAAATTAAAACTCTTAGGTCAGACCGTGGCGGTGAGTATGTGATACCCATAGGTGAGTTTTGTAAACATAATGGAATCATTCATGAAACTATTGCACCATATTCACCAGAATCGAATGGTGTAGCTGAAAGAAAAAATAGAACACTCATAGATATGGTAAATGCTATGTTGACAAGTTCAGGGTTATCTTCGAACTTGTGGGGGGAAGCTATCCTCTCTGCTTGCTATATTTTGAACCGAGTTCCATTTAAAAAATCTGATAAAACTCCTTATGAATTGTGGAATGGTAAACAACCTTCCTATGCATACTTTAAAGTGTGGGGGTGTTTGGCCAAGGTGGCCATTCCTCATCCCATGAAAACTAAATTAGGTCCTAAAACAATTGACTGTGTTTTCTTAGGGTATCCTGAGCATACAATTGCATACAGGTTCTTGGTCATCAGTTCTGACCATAATAACATTGGTCAGAACACCATATTGGAATATAGAGATGCTGTGTTTTTTTAACACATTTTTCCTTTAAGGTCTGGACCTCGAAAAAGGGTCCATGATGACCTCCCGGATGTTCCATCGACTAGTCAAACTCCAACTTTGGAGTATGAGACTGAACCAAGAAGAAGTAAGAGGGTTAGAACTGAAACAAGTTTTGGCCCATATTTTTTGACTCTAACGGTAGAGTCTGAACCCCAAACCTACAAAGAAGCTATGACTTCTCCGAAGCTCCTTCGGGAAGAAGCTTCATTAAATGAATGGGAGTCCATTCAGCAAAATGAAACTTGGGAGCTTGTAGATTTACCTCCTGGTAGTAAATCCATAGGTTGCAAATGGGTGTTCAAAAGGAAACTTAGAACAGATGGAACTATAGATAAATATAAAGCTAGGTTGGTAGCTAAAGGCTATAGACAACAGGAAGGATTAGATTTCTTCGATACTTATTCACCAGTCTCTAGAATCACCTCGATTAGGATGTTGATTTCTATAGCTTCAATTTATGATTTGCATATACATCAGATGGATGTTAAAACTACATTTTTATATGGTGAATTGAATGAAGAAATTTATATGGATCAACCTGAAGGCTTTATTGTAAAAGGTTGTGAAAACAAAGTATGCAAGTTAAATAAATCTCTTTACGGTTTAAAACAAGCACCTAAACAATGGCATGAAAAATTTGATCATGTTATGATAACTAATGGTTTCAAGGTTAATGAATCTGATAAATGTGTTTACATTAAATCTGTGGATGATTCTCATGTTATTGTGTGCCTTTATGTTGATGATATGCTCATATTAGGCAGTAACCTTGATATTATTAATACCATTAAAAGCATGCTTAGAGATAATTTTGACATGAAAGACTTAGGCCCTACTGATGTAATCTTAGGGATGAAAATCAGAAAGACGTCTGATGGATATAGTCTTAGTCAATCTTATAATGCTGAAACCGTATTAAAGAGATTTAATTATGAAAATGATAAACCTGCATCTACTCCATTTGATCCCACTTGTAAATTGAAAAAGAACAAGGGTGAGGGTATTGATCAACTTGAGTATTCTCGCATTATTGGTAGTCTTATGTATTTGATGAACTGTACAAGACCTGATATTGCATACTCTGTGAGTAGATTAAGCAGGTATACTTGCAACCCAGGGCAGGATCACTGGTATGCTCTCTTCAGAGTTTTAAGTTACCTGAGAGGGATCTCAAACTATTGCTTAAGTTTTGGGAAGTATCCTGCTGTCTTTGAAGGGTATTGTGATGCCAACTGGATATCGACTCGAAGAGTGCAAGTCTACTAGTGGGTACATCTTCTTACTTGGAGGTGCGTCTGTCTCATGGAAGTCTACCAAACAGACATGTTTTGCTAAATCCACTATGGAGTCTGAATTTATAGCCTTGGAAAAAGCTGGAGAGGAAGCTGAATGGATACGATGTTTCCTGGGAGGAATTCCACTCTGGCCCAAGCCTGTGTCTTCAATCGCAATCCTTTGTGACAAAAAGCTGCTCTTGGTTGCGCAAAGAACAATGTATACAACGGGAAGTCTATACATATACGCAGAAGACACAAGACGGTGAAACAACTACTCTCTACTGGTATTATCTCGATAGACTTTGTAAAATCCAAAGATAATCTTGCAGATCCTTTGACGAAAGGATTAACCAGAGAGGAAGTTAAATTTACATCGAGGGGGATGGGACTTAAGCTCATTGAATAAATCACCATGAAGGATACTCAACCTTGTGATTGGATTTCCAAGATCAAGGTTCAATGAGACAACTAATTTATGGTGATATTGGGTAAAGCACTATCTTTGTCCCTCCCTATGGTGTAACTGTGCGATAGTCTTTGCTGCGAGAATTAAAGGATGATCTTTTGCGATCTTAATGGGTACCATGGCTTTGATTAAAGCGGGGTGTGGCAGGACACTCTTTATGGACTCACCTTTGTGGATGTTGGAAGTGGGGCCGCTTCCTATGAGAATTTGAGCTGATTCTCTAGAGACATTCATTAAGTCCGGGATTTTAGCCCACGGCCAAAATGGGCACAACCGCAAGAGCTTGGCAGCTATTTTCTTCGGTTGAGGCATCAAGTGTGGCTGTTATTTCTGAATTGCATTCATTGTTGGCGGTTCAAGACATTGCGTTCACCGTATCAACAAGCAGTTCAGGTAACCTCTCACTAAGTTAAGGTTCAATCTTTGGGACACCTTAGCCTATATTGTTGCCTTATGTTTTCTCGTGTTTTATCGACATGTTTTATTATTCATGTGGGGGATTGTTAGAAAAAACAATGTTTTATTAAAATAAAAAATGCATTGACCATGTTTTGATCCCAAGACCTATTGCTCCCTAGATGTTTTTTCATGTGAATGAATAAAACATTAGTCCCATATAGACTAAAACACTTAAAGTTTTAGACTTAAATACCATGGGTTTAGCCTTAAGGGCATGGCCCTTTGGGTCTTTAGACCTTTGTGTATGGGGAAAGCCCTAGACTATGGCAAGGTTGCCTAAACCTTATTGCATTTCTTATTGCCTTTCCCGTTCGCGCGGTGCCTCGGCGTGGGCGAGGGCGAGGGCGAGGGCGTGGGCGTGGGCGTGGGAGTGGGAGTGGGAGTGGGAGTGGGAGTGGGAGTGGGAGTGGGTGTGGGTGTGGGTGTGGGTTTACCCGACCCTATCTTTTTGCTGAAATGTTTTCCACACGTTTCTCCCACACATGTAAAGAATTTTATTCTTTGCCTTCTCGGTTTTGGATTTCCGACAGCCTCGAGAAGCATCTTCATTCACGCGTGTCACACGGTTTTCTTGACACCTGTACACACTGTTTTCCTCGAGAAGAATCTCGCAAATTTTGAATGCGTGTGCCTTTGTTCTTTTAACGCGATTTTTTACCTTACTTTTGCAACGTTCGAGATCGTGAATCACGGACAATCTGTCGTGCTTTGGATTCTCTTCCAACGTTCGAACATTTTCTTGCTATAAATACGAGTTGTAAACTTCAATTGAAAACCATACCTTTCAGAACTCTTCTCTCTGAAATTCTTCTTCTTTTCTTATTCTTTCAGAAATTTGTAGTTTACAGAAACATAAAATCGAGTTCTTAGTTTACAGAAACATAAAAACGAGTTGTAGTTTACAGAAACATAATTTTGTAATACTACTTCTTTGTTTACAAAAAACATAGTTTGTTTACAGAAACATAAATTAGCTTTTACATTTCTCTGAAACTGGTTGTAGTTTCGATTTATGTTTTTGTTTTCATTATTTGCTTCCAAGTTCTAAGGGTTCTCTCTGTGTATGCTACACATACAGGAGAACTAACAGTAGTTGTATCCTGGAGGTAATTTGTTAATTGCTATAGCATCTCAGAGGAGTAGCAGGCAATATTACCTTTAGCTCAGCGTATCTCATACGTGCCTCTACTAAGTTTTTGATACTATCATCAGTGCATCTCCGGTATAACAGTAACACATCAGTGAGTGTTAAGTATTTTTCTCATGTTTCTTGAGTTGATTGTGTAATCTAAGTATTATTTCTCAGTTGCATACGAATATTGTAAATTTATTTCCAACATAAAAAAGGGTTGTTTTGGAGTTACAATGGGTGTAGAGACTTTGGGGATAGTTTGGAGGAGTTTCAGAGCACTTTAGAGCACCACAGAGCTGAACAGATCGAGTTGCAGGGAGCTGCATTTTCTGCTGCTGCTGCTGAAGAACAAGTGTTGCAAGGAAAAATAGTGTCTCAAATTTGTAACACTGCTGAAGATCAACGTCTCAGATTCGTAACAAAGCAACAGTGAATTCTCTGTAATAGTCCTAACAGCTTCTTTGTAACGTCAGTGCACTGTTGCAAACAGTCTGTTTTATTACTTTTCACTCTTTTAATCATCTTTTGAGCAACAAACATATATTTTGAGACCATGATTAATATTAGGAGCTAAACCCCAACACTGGGACAATGGAGGAAGCTATTATTTACGCATGTGGTAATTCTATTTAATTCTTTATGACTTTTGCACTAATATAAATTGATTTATGATTTTTCTTGATTATTTGTGATTTTGTTTGATAGTGTATGCTTAGTCCAAGAACTCTTGATGCACTATGCTTATGATTTACATCTAATTCTTTATAAAATCTACTTTTGGCAAAGAAAGAGTCAATAGTTGTTATCTTATAAGCTATAATTGTCTAGAATTAGTAGTTCAAACACATGAGTATAAGAATTGGTGGAATCCTGAGTCTCAGTTCTCTCTCGATATTGTGACAACTTTGTATATATTTTAAGTCTAAAATCAATCTCTACAAGTCTTAGAACGAACTTTACTACCACTTTCTACAACTTTCAAAATCACATCATAACTCCTTGAGTATTTTCTATTGATTGAGTCTAACTGTCTAGTTGATTCTCTAGAAAATAACTCGGAGTTGTCCATATAGATTGCTAATCGAAATATTGGGTGAGGTTGTTAGACCCCCGCTTTTTCAAATACCCTGATGAGTATCCCCCAGTTTGTGACATGTTTGATGTCTCGAGTGTGTTTATGGAAATCGTGTAGCAGTTTTCTACGTGTGGCAAGTCAAGGTCAAGAGACTTGCCGCATGAAAATAACATGTGATGCTATTAATATTGCCTTGGCTGATCGCCTAAAACTTGCCATGTGCCTGTCAATTCTGTGGTGAATTTGGACGGGTAAGATTGTATCCCGTGAGAAAAGGTGGTTGTTGATTATGAACATTTCCGTTAGCACCTGATAATAACAAAGTAGCGCTATTGGCATATGTCAATGGTGTGATGGCATATTTAACGCATGCCAGTGCATAGTGACGTGCTAGTGGCATAATGTCTCCTGGCGTAGCCGTGGCAGATATTTTGGGATATTGGTGTTACACCCAAATATGGCTCCGGCAACGTTGGCCCTGTTTCTATGTCGAACTTTAAGATCTTAAGAGAATTACTTGGCTTGGTTAGCATGGAAATCCTATTTAAATTAGGGTTTTGCATATCGAAACCCTAATTAGCACGCGTGGCATGCGGCACAGTGGTGTTTTTGTGCAAAGGGTGCCATATCTATGACAAAGTAATTATAACAAGGCTACCATGTGGAAACGGCCACAGGAGCAAAGGTTGCTATGAGTGGTTATGGTATGGCGCCATTCTTAGGGTTTCCTGGGACCCATATGGCTCATGGCCTGTTGTAGGGCCAAAGTGGCATACTTTGGGCTACTACTGGAAATTAGGGTTTTGGTTAATGTGCCCATAGCAGATTCGTGCTTCTCAATACAAAACTCTAACTTAAGCACATGCAGATGGGGAAAACGATTTGCTGGTTTTTACAGAATTGAGGAGATGACCGTGCGAAGGAGACTCCTTAAACCGAGCGAAATATTTAACCTCACACAGATGCACTACAAGAATGGAGTGCTTTGAATTCGAGATATTAATCTGTAGTACTCTAGCCTAAACCAAGACAATGGTTGTTTTAGAGTAAATTCGGTCACAAGAGAGGATGGGTCGATCTGTAGGAGGGAAGCTGAGAAATGTGTGAGATCAATGGTGATCGAAGATTGTAGCTGTGTTGTGTATTCTTAAAATAGGATAAGTTCTGAATGATTGAATTTGCTCTGTTGAGAGTTGGATTGTTAATCTCGTGTTGTCTGTTTGACATGAGATTGTCCTTGTTTCAATCATGATTCAGAGACTTATTTATATTGCTAGAATTGTAAACACCATGATCCCATGAAGTGTGAAAGTTGATGAAATCAAAGAATGGGGAAGTGGAAATCGTGTTAAAACCAATTTCTCAATGTGCGGAGACTTGGTTAATTTTCCATCCACTACTTTGTTAACTTCTCCAATTGATTGTACGACTTGCCCACATTCTCATCGTTTGTATGAACACACATTTCGTAGACCGCCAGATCAAAACCCTAGTTAATATCCCCCCATGTAACATGATTGATGTCTCGTGTGATTGTGGAGTCTGCAAGGCAGACGTGTATTTAGTTAGTCAGTTGTTGACTTCATGACTTCATGGGACGATGAGTCCTTATATTGTTGAGTCAAACATGTTTTAGAATGTTATGAGATTTGGACGTGTCCATTGTTGAGACAAAGGTATAATATATGAATAAACTTTGATAGTTAACGTGAGCAAATATTGCTAGTTTGATGAATTGTTGAATATTGATAGTTGAACCAATATTCCTTGGTTTGAGCAAATATTGCTCGTTTGACGAATTATTGGTAGCATGACCAAATAAATATTATTTAGAATACTGGCAACTGGTCCGAGTATAATAAATAAAATGTTGACCATGAGATCAATGTAAAATTATTAGCGTTTGAATCTGGAATTATGAACCTTGGACTCAAGATCAATTAATGATTTATTGATGGTTTATTGAAAATTAACCATGGAGTGAAGAGGGACCGGCTACATGGGATCATGGGTCACCCATATAGCGCCCAGATGCTCACGTGAGACAATATCAGATCTCATGAAGACCAGTTGGTTTGTTGATGAAAGGATGATTAAATGCTGGTTTAAGATAATGTTCGTCTGAGCTTTAGGGAATAAAACATAATTAATTATGAAGAGATGAGAGACCAACCAAGGGGTCATGAAACCATCCCTGGGTGGTCACGGGATCGAATGACGATCGTTTCATGAAGTTCCAGGTTGTTTGGAAGAGTTTTGGACCTAATGCAATTGCGCAAATTAGGTCAAATTGTGAAAATACACGGGAATGGCTCCATATGAGCCAAAGAGCCAACCTTGGTCGGTCAAGGTAACATGCTCATGTCACCAAAGTGTTCGTTTCTCAGTTCTGAGAATTTTGATATTTTCAGATGTGCATTTGAGCAATCATTTGAGAAAATATGAAGAAATCAGGGATTTTTGATGAAACCGTCAAAACCTTCATGAGATGAAGGAAAATAATAATAAAATAAAGGAATCATGAAGTGTGGGACCATCCATGTCCAAGGCATGGCCGTCCGGCCAAGAGCCCATCCCACAATATTTTTCTTAATTTTATAATAATTTTCATGATTTTAAGGAAATATGATAAAACCAAGGAGTTTGTTGAAACCAAGGAATTTTGTTGAAATCAAGGAGTTTCCATGAGATGGGGAAAACATAAAATAATAATAATAATAATAATAATAATAAAAAAATAAGGGATGTGTGGGACCGGCTTGGAGCATGGTTGGCCGGCTAAGGCACGGTCCCGTGAGTTTTCCATGATTTTATGTATTATTTCATGATTTGAAGGAAATATCATGAAATCAAGGAATTTCATGGGATTAAGGAAACATAAAATATAATAATAATAAAAAAATATGGTGTGTGGGGCTAGCTTGGGCGTGACCGGCCGGTTGGGGACTGGTTCCACGGGTTCTCCTAATTTTATATTATTTTTTATGGGATCAAAGAAATATCCTGAGATTAAGGAGTTTTCATGAAATTAGGAAAATAATAATAAAATATTGAGGAATTGTGAGGTGTGGGACCGGTTGTGACTAGGGCATAGCCGGACGGCTAGCAGACACGGTCCCGTGACACCTTTCCTAATTTTATATTATTTCCTTAATGCAAAGGAAGCACCATGAAACTGAGGAGTTTCCTTAAAACGAATGATATTTGTTCAAATGAAGAGATTTTCATGAGATCAAAGAAAATAAATAAAAAATATGATAAAATATAAAATTGAGTGTGGGACTGGACATGGCTTGATTGGCCGGCCGGTGGGTCTAGTCTCTCAACGCCTTGGTGAATATTTTATTTTTATTATTTTATTTCCTATTTGCATAGGTTCATCGTCTCGTTGTATTTTGAAATACTTGTTTTTTCATTCAGGTGTTTGTTAATGCATGATTTATCGAATACATCTACACTATTTTGGTCGGGGCTTACTCGAAGGTACCTCAGATTCCCGTGTATTGAATTTTTATTACTAACCCATGGAATTCTGCTGGGAAGAACCATAAATTAAAGTACTGAAATATTATGAAAATATTAAATATTTTCCAGAGGTTCAGTTAATGAATTTGCTGATTTCCACAATAATTAGTTGATAGCTCCATACTAGTACGATCGTATAGGAGCGTTAATTGTTCAGGAATTACATGATATGAGCTTGTTGAAGCGTCATATTTCTTTTATATAGTCAGGGAAAACATCGTCTTGAAGACGTTATTGCTCTATACTAGCAGGCAAGCTGTGTAGGAACCGTCTAATCTTTCGATTCTATATAAAAGTAGTTACTGAAATTGCTCAGTATTCATAAGATATGCCATTGCCTCAGCTGAGAGACTACACGTCTACATGAACTCTTATAGATAGTATTCTCAGTCAGATATTCTTGTGGCATGAGCTTTCATGCTTTCGATAAGAGACATGCGCCTCAATATTTATCTGATTGCTGGATCAGGAATACATATAATTATGGGTTTACGATTTTAGCCTTTATCGAAAATCCACCATCTATATTAAGTCCCCTGCTTAGTGAGGGACAGTCATGTTCCTTAGTCAGCACTGAATGGTGATTTTCCGGTTACATACGATATAAGCAATTGAACTTAGTTGTAAGACAGGACCTTACCGGATTTTTATAGTACGAGCATACCATGACTTGAATGAAGATTCCAGTGGTATGATAGAGCATCATTTAATGAGCATAAATTGATGTTGAACCGCTGATTTTGATGACGGGTCCTTGGTCGTTTTAGGATTCATGGGCCGGGCCCGAAAAGGAAATCCTTGTGAGATTAGGTTTTGGAAATAAAATTTGATATAAAAGGGAATTAATCCTTTTTTTTTTATTTCACTTTGGCCGACCACCACCTTCATCAACTCATCATCCCCTTCACGTCTGTGCACAGAGGAAAGCAGGAGAAAAATCGCCGGAACTTGCCGTTGCCGACCATCCGATCATCGTCCGACCATATTCCGGTCGGCGCCGACCAGGTAAGCAATTTATTTTTTCCCAGAAGTTTATAGCTTGTTCATGAGTTGCTCATGTTGATATTTTATACATGTGCATGTATGAGTGTGAGTTTTGTTGAAAAACCCTTGTTTTTAGAAAACGTATGTTCGTTCGATTGTTAGTTTGAGAAACTATTAATAAACCCTAACCTAGGAGGGATTTTCTTTTTATGCATAGAACTGTGTCCAGTGATAAAGTTTTGTTTATGAGTTTTCATTAGAACCAAAACTTTATCTTGAAAAGATGTGAGCTTTCACAGAACCGAAACATACCCTCATTTCAAAGAAAGATGATCGTACGAAGGAAAAGGATTTTATTTTTTAATAGTCATGGACCTGTGTCCAGTGATAAAATCATGTTTATGAGCTATCATGAAAATCAAAATTTTATCTTGAATAGATGTGAGCTTTCACAAAACCGAAATAAACCCTCGTTTCAAAGAAAGATGATTATACGAAGGAAAAGGTTTATTTTATAAAACCATGGTTTATACATGGGATTTTTTTTTTGAAACCGTAGAATATTCCACGAATTTTATTTAGTGAGCTTGCTCACATAAAAAAAAAATAATTACGTGAGTTAACCACGTTTTTTATATGTATATGAATATATGCATTAAAATCAAAACTTGAGTTTTGTGCAGTCATTAGAAGTAAACAATTATTTATGATGAAATATTGTTTTAGTTTTCATAATTCCATGGTAAATGTTCGCGTAGTAGAAATATTCATGATTTTATGAAAATTTGAGTTTTGCACGTCTTTTGTAGGTTCGAAGAGACGAGCAAGTTTTGAAGTATTAACTCTTACATTGCATTAACTACTGTTAGTGGAATCATACAAAGGTAAGAGTTGAGAATTACCGGTTTGTAGATGCTTGCATGAGCATTTTTCAAATTACTTCGTTCCACTGATGTTTGCATCTTATATGAATGATATACTGAAGCGGAGCATTGTGTGCATGTTACAACTACTTTGCAAGGATATTTGATTTCCAAGCCAATGATGCTTCCATAGATGATATGTGTGTGGACAATGATGCTTCCAGGGAAGATTCACATATAGATGATGATGCCTATAGGGATGATTCATGCACGAAAGAGACTTCCATTGGCGAAGACGAGACTCCTGGAATCAAGAACGTTCCAAACATAGAGGATGCCTTCTCCGTATATCAAGGGCCTGAAAAGTGTCTCAAAACTCCAGCATTTCGTCTTCTGATAAATCCCAGAGAGGTTACTCAGAAAAAATTGGTGACTTCTGAGGCAGCTATTCGGTTTTGTCTTGAACGAGGATATTTTTCTGCATCAATTATTGAATCCAAGCTTTCTCGACGGCCCTTGGAAAAGTTTTCTGGATGGGCGAGGTACATGATGGGTCTTCCTCGTGTTCGAGCTAAGTTGCATGACGCACGAGTAATACGATCTATTCAAGCTTCTGGCGATTTATTCAGTTTTCATGATGTGCGAGGTATTATAGCTTTACTTGCTCGATGGTGTATTCCAACTCACTCTTTCATATGCAGATGGGGAGAGTTTACCATTACTTTAGAAGATGTAGTTGCTTTGTTGCATCTTCCAATCACTGGAAATCTTCTTGAAAATGTTTTTTCATCAGAGAAAGTTGCAATCTCTAACATCTTGAAAACCACGATGGCAGAGATCAACAAGGCGTCTGGCAGCAAAGGTTGTTATGCTCATTGGTTAATACACTGGTTGCCAAGTGATGCTCCTATGGAGTGGCTTGTTGATGGTACGTTATCTATTGCTGCTTTCTTGTGCTTATGGTTGTCCAGAGATGTATTTGAAGATGCTGGAATTTTTTTGAAGCCGTTCGTGATTCCTTTTGCGATTAAGATGGCTCAGGTTGAGAAACTCCCAATAGGTAGCTTGTTCCTAGGTTCTTTGTACTCTAACTTGGATTCCCTGATCACGGACTCTAGTATCTCGAATGGTTTTATGAATATTGAGTGTTATGCTAATACAATATTTCTTCAATCTTGGATGTGGGAGAACTTCAAAAATTATGCACCTATTCCACGTACCATTTTGTAAGGATTGGATACTGATGCTCGCCATGTTTTCTCTGAGAAAGGTAATGCCAGGATCATGCGCTGGTCTACAAAGCAACCTCGAATCAAAACTCGCTTTGTTGATGTCCTGGACCGTGAATCTGAATTCAACTTCCGCCCATGGGTATCAGTTCCCCCTTACATCTCTCAGTTGAGAACTTTTAATGATGAAGAGAGCATGACTTTGGAATCTGGTGCTGATTTGGACGACGATGAGAGAGCCTTTATGCTGAGTTGTACTCCTAGTTATCTGATATCCATAATGCATGATGAATTCTCAGTGGAAGAATATAATATTGATAGGGCGGCTCAGAAAATGGGTATGGATCAATGTGTTCCAACTTTTCGAAGAAGAATACCCTCAGTTGATCATCTCATGACCCGTCTAGACCGCACACATGTGGAAGGAAGCAAATTCTGGTTCCCCAGCTCCGATAGAGTTTCATATGTAACACCGGGTTACATAAACTTTTGGGATCAAAAACTCAAACATTTACTTGATTTTGTAAGAGTTGACAAACCTTTAGTGAAGGAGCCTCCTTCTCCTAAGATGATAGCCACTCGACCAAGATTGAAGCATTTCACTGGTAGTGATAAATGGAAAACATCTCTAGGATGTTCACAAGTAAGTATTTTATGAAGTCTTCATAATACTATGATGATTGTATTTTGATTATTGCATCAAAATTTCTTTTTCACAGGGCGGTCGTAATGTAAGACCGCGAATTGATGTAAACCTCCCGGATGCTGAAGCAACTGTTCATGGCAGAGAAGGCATGAGTAAGAATTACAATATGTTACCTAACACCCTCAAGTCCCCTGTGACTTGTTTGATGAGTTATCGATACTTTTTTCGTCGTGACTTCTTCTCATCCGTGTAATTAGGATCATGAAACCTATTTTTGCTATTCTGTTGTAGAATTTTACTCCATCGAGTATTGACGATCTTTAGTTCTCTGCTGCTGGGCAGACAGTTTCTGACTCGGGTGTTGAAGAAGAAGCTGAAGTAAGTATTTCTCCATATAAAAAATCATGATGCTTAGTAGATAAAATGCTAATTTATTGATAATATATCCAGGAGGATGCTTCCATGGGAGTGGAGAGTATTGCTGATGCTCGTTCGAAGAATAGTGAAAAAGAAACTCCCAGAATTCAAAACTGAATGAAAGTAATGGTGTTGTCGATGTCGGTGCGAGTCATTCTGGTTCTTTGAGCGCTTCAGAGACCACCCAAGTATGTATTTCTCTTGTATTTTATCCGTAGAAGCATAAACTTTATTAGTGCACTGCTCGGTCGAACTCGCATGCGTTGCTATATCAAGCATGTTTGTCAATGTTAGTGATCAAAACTATAAAGTCTTGATTTCTAGTCTACTATAGCTAAGGTCTCGGACTAGGATAGAAAGTGTAGTTGAGCTCAAGAACTCCATGAAAATCATCATACAAGACGAAGGACTACTCAAGGAACCAGTAGAACTTCATTAACTAAAAGGTATATGGAGACTTGAAATTATCTATCACCCAAAAGTATATCTACTCTATCTCATATCTTGAGACAAAAGTCGTTTTACTATATAGACTAAAGATATACACATGTGACATTTCGAGGTGAGTATATATCGCTTATCTATTTCTTGAAATATGTGTTAGTAAAGCTTTCGCTTTAGCCAAGTTCATATTTGCCTAGTGGCGAAAGTCATGTTATGTATCGATCACTTTGGAAATTGCTCTGACGAAAACTAGTTCGTGCATAACAACTATATGACGTCCTCTGAGAATGTTTTAATGATTGAAATGAGAGTTTATACAATGTAACCACTGGGGGATATAAACATTGTTGTGGTAACACATATATGTATAAGCCCTTATGCACTTGAACCGAAGTTTGCGAACTTTGTTGATTAAGTGAAAACCGGAACTTGAGTAGTCAACCCAGTCCGCGAACGAGCGTAGTTCTCAAACCCGGGAATTTATGCTGGAGTTGAAGATTGGTTTCAGTCCGCAAACCCAGTCCTTGAACTAACGTAAGTTCTCGAACCCGAGAATTTTTACTGGAGTTTGTGAACTCCAACCGGTTACTTAAGTCCGCGAACCCAGTCCGCTAACTTATTTAAATTATCTAAGGAATGCTAGTGCAAACCGTGGCTTTATAGTTCATAAATCGATTCAAGTGAATCACATCATTTTTCATTCAATTGTGTCTTGTGTAGTACATAAGATCTCATAGCAATTGAAAAACTCTCTAACTAGTTCATTTGAGTCATTTGGACTAGTTATGGTGAAGAAGAATATGGTTGATATGAAAGTTATCATTTGGATAACCATTTGGTTGACTAATCTTGAACCAATTATTGTACATGTTTGGGTACGGTTACACAAACCCAGAATCGCCAAGTACATGTGTGTATGACAAGCTAAGTTTTCGATCTAACGGTTGAGATATATTAGCTTGTATCTAATCAGGTTTTCATCTAACAATGAATATTGAATACTTTGTTACTAAGCTAACATTGATTGCAAACCCTGATTTGAAAGACTATATAAGGGAGAACTCTAGCAACTGGGAAACCCAATCCCCACTGATTCTGTGTGATACTAGTTTGCTAAGCTAGAGTCGATTCTCCTTTAACCTTCGGTTTTCTTCTTCTAAAAACAGGTTAACGACTTAAAGACTTCATTGGGATTGTGAAGCCAGACCGATACTACTTTTATTGTAGTTGTGTGATCTGATCTTGATGTTTCTATCGTATGAGTACAATTTTAATAATTGTCTTGAGATTTATATCTCCGATAGGCAAGATATAAAAGTAATCATAAACATCTTCGTCTCATCGTTTGTGATTCCACAATATCTCTTTTCCCTGCATCGATTAAGACTATTGTGAGGTGATTGATAAAACTGAGTTGTTCTTCGGGAATATAAGTCTGGTTTTATTGATTGGTTCCTGTTCACCTTGATTTATCAAAATACGGAACAAAACTCATAGGTTTATTTGTGGGAGACGATTTATCTATCTTGTAGACTTTTCTGTGTGAGACATATTTGTTTATTAAAGTCTTCGACTTTGGGTCATAGCAACTCTTAGTTGTGGGTGAGATCAGCTAAGGGAATCAAGTGCGCAATATCCTGCTGGGATCAGAGGCGTATGAGCATAATTGTACCTTGGATCAGTGTGATATTGATTGGGGTTCAACTACAGTCCAGACCGAAGTTGGTTTGGAGTAGGCTAGTGTCTGTAGCGGCTTAATATAGTGTATGTTTAATCTGGACTAGGTCTCAGGGTTTTTCTGCATTTTCGGTTTCCTCGTTAACAAAATTCTGGTGTCTGTGTTATTTCTTTTCCGCATTATATTTTTATATAATTGAAATAGTACAGGTTGTGCGTTGTTCAATCGATTAGAATATCCGACCTATTGGTTGTTGATTTAAATCGATTGACACTTGGATATTGGTCTTTGGTACCATCCAAGTTATCTCTATTTGATTAGACTCGTGAATCACATTTGCTTGAGTAAATCAAATCGAGAGATTGAGATAATAACTCCTTGAGTATTTTCTATTGATTGAGTCTAGTTGATTCTCTAGAAAAATAACTCGGAGTTATCCATACTGATTGCTAATCTAAATATTGGGTGAGGTTATTAGACCCCCGTTTTTTCAATTGGTATCAGAGAAGGAAAACACGTTCAAGACCTCATAAGTCTGTGTCTGTGAGCGATCTGACTCTATGGACGACAAAGTCTCTTATAACGCTTCACCGGGATTAAAAACAATATTAGAAGAAATTCTGATAAACTAGTTATCCTTCAAAGGTTGGACGAACAAATCCAGATCAATTCTGATCTTATTGAAAAAATTGCAATCCTAAAGTATTTGAAACCCAAATTAAGTTCCTTAATGGATATGGGTAACTATAATAGTTCCTCTCTAAGGAACAGTCATATATCAGATGATAAACAACGTATAAAGGTTGTGGAAACTGATGTAACTCAGAACTGTTCTACCAAACTTAAAGGTGTTAGTCTATGTTTGTGTAGTAGCAGGAAATCCTACACTACACCCCTCACAAGAATTCATACAATTAAGTCATTTTTTATATAATCAATCACAATCTTTATTAATGAATCTCACAATTTTATAAGAATGGAAAGGAATGAAACTAAGAAATTAACGACTGCCCTGGACTTTCTCTCTCCTAAATGACTTACTCAATACTCGAAAAAGATCTCTCCCTTCCTTACGTTTGCTCAACTCTTTATATAGGAAATTACATAGTGGATGACAGCTAATCTGTCCTTTATTTTAGGATCTGACTTGCGATATTCTCGCAAGAGTTATATTTTCATATCTTTGCAAACACTGTAATCATCGTAGAATCATCACACATTTCTCATGTTTCTGCTATCATCATTTGTTACATAATCTCTTCAAATTATTCTGCAACGCTCGCCATGTGTTGTTAACCATACTTCACAAATACGTTCTTCTCGCGATATTCTGATCCTACATCTTGCCTCTTCTCATGTCTTCTCTGCGATGGAGATAAAATATCATGAGAAACTGTTCTTCATAATGCTGCAGCTGATCATCTTTCCCTTCAACTTCTTTTTCTATCGACAAGGCTCCGTAAATTAAGCATAACCGTCAACACGTGTTGAATATTCCTTTAATTACTGGCACGTTGTACCATTAACCGGTCATCTTCCTTGCCTATATAAAGAAGGATCTGGGGAAAAATAGTTTTCTTCTTTTTCTTCGTCTTTGTATTCCTCATATTCACATTCTCTGCAAATCTTCGTCGTCTGCAACCTTCTTTTTTACCGAATTCATCTTCTTGCTACTGTTTTCTTATACTTCCATGGAGTCATCAAGGTTAGTTCTTCTTCTTTTTCTTTTTTTGATTTTGCTGAAACAAACTATGTTTTACTTAGATCACCTTGTTTATTCTTTGTGTAATTCTCATATTGTTTCTGTTTCAGCAAAAACATCTCCAGTACCAAATTTACAGTTCAAAACCTTAATGATGTCAAAATGTCACCTCCCAAGATTTTTGCGAAAGAGAGAAAGTCTACGAATGACAAGGTAGTAAGAAACATGGATCTTTTTAAATAAAAATATTGTTGCCTATGTTTCTTATCTGAGTTGTTATTCGCAGGGTGATGGTGATGCCAGTAAACCTACCGAAAAATCTCGCAAGCCTAAGACTGTTGATTTTTCTATTTCCTTTCCCCAACTTGGTCTTTCATCTTCTTCTTCGCAAACTCATCCTCTACTTCCTGTTTGCAAGAATATCACAATAGGTTCTGATACTTTAATTAATCCTTCTACGGATGAAATTCACATTGTTCAACCTATTGCAAATGAAACCTCTTATTCCCCTACAACCAATACTTCTCAAATTCATTCCACCCTAATCTCACCCATTGAGCTGCCTCATACTTTCTCCTTAAATGTCATCAACTTTCTATTGTTGTTGCTTAATCATCTGAGTCTCTTCCTTTTTATTAAGAAACTGTGAATAGAGTGAATCTTGCCTTCAAGGTCTTATCTGATCTTTTAGTTGATGGCACGAGGTCATCTGCGGACCCTGTCAAATCTGGTGTCTACGAAATTTTAGGTAAATATCTTGGTTCTGATAGGACAACTTCGCAAGCATCTTTAGAGAAAGAAGTTGAAGCTTTAAAGGAGAGTTTCCGTCTTGAAAGTCAATATTTTTAGAATGCTTCTTTGGAATGCGACTTTCTTCGCAAGAAAAATAATGAATTGAAAGGTATGAATTTCTTATCTTCATTCTTAATTTTCCTTTTAACCAATGTGTCCTTTTCATGTTATTCATTCTTAAAGGCTTTCTTCGCTTATTAAGCTTTAAACCAAAAACGAACAATGGAGAGAGATTAGTTTGAATCTGCTGCTGAAGAAATTCGCGTTGATAGAGATAGTTAGATAGATCAATATAACCGATTATATAATATTCATACATATTTTGTTGATCAAATAGATAGTCTTACCAAATAGAATACTCAATTAGTTCTAGAGCAAAGCTCATTAAGTAGCGAAATATCTCATCTCTCATATTCTTTGACTAAAGCTAACTTATATGGAAACTTTATTAGATGAAAACAAAACTCTATCTCAGGAGAAGCGAACTCTTTTAATTCTGGTGGCGATCTCTTCGCAGAAGTTAAATGTTCTTCAAAAAGTGTGTGATAATCAAGAACAATCTATTTGCTCGCTTAAAAATGAACTTAAAGAAGTAATTGAATCATCTATTGCTGAGAAAAATACACTCATTCAAGGTAGAATAGCTCTAAGTTTAAAGGCCAATCAGCTTCAAGCACAATATTCCAAATTAGAAGAATCTCACTTTTTACTTGCGAAGGAAAACACTTTTCTCATTTCTAAAGAAAAGAAATTAAAATCTCATCTGAAAGGTTTAGTAGGAGATAAATTTGATGATGCCATGAATCATTGGAAGAATACTTGCTTGGAACTAATTCAAAATCTAATATCTCAAAAGGAAGGTAGTCATTTTGACTGCCTCAGACATCTTTCTTTTGTTAAGCTTCTATGTAATATTTTCCTTGCGAAGTGTTCGCCTAAATAATTGTTGTTCTTATTTTTGCAGAGTCTGAAAGAAAGCTTCAATATTCTGTTACTTCCTTGGACTCTAAACTAGTTAAGATTCGCAAAGAAAATGGATTACTTACTGCTCATCTTGCACGCTCTCGCGATCAAGAAAAAAGGAAATATGACTACCTTACTTACTTCAAAGATATGGAGATTAGAAACCGTGATAGAGCTTTCCTTCGCCAAGCTCATCTTAATGCTCAAATTCTTGTGAATGAGGTTTTGTTGTCCAAACCTCTTTCTCCTGCATCACTCAAACCCTTGGAAGTAGGCGAAGATGAAATTTCTCGGGCTATCGATAGTGATCTTGATTAAGGAAGTGATGAAGATAATGTTTCCCAAGAAGAGGAAGAAGAAGAAGTCCATAATAAAGAAGGAGATGTTGGTGATGAAACAACTACTGGTGATAAATCTAGTGTGGAAGAAACCAAAGTCGACCAGAATGAGGAGAATATTGCCAAAGGTGATAAAGCTAGCGGAGATGATAAGGCTGGCGAGGGAGATAAAGCTGGCAAGGGAGACAAAGCTGGTGAAGAAGATATTGAAGTCTGAGTGCTAAGTTTATTTTCTTGAATTATTTTTTCTCGTCTTGTGAACAATGTATTTTGGACCTATTTTGGAATCAATCTTGCTTTTGATATTTTAAGAACTTGCGAGAAAGATAATGACATCTTATTTATGAATTCCGATACTTTCCCCTCATTATCTTTCTTGCGATATATGACCTGCATGAAAAATGATTAGTATTTTGTAAAAGGAATTTTCTTTATTATGTGGTCTTATTTTGCCTTCCTAAGTAAACGTCTTATTTTTCCATCTTTTGCATTGCGACAAAATCGCAAGACGTCTCTACACTTTCATGTAAAAACCCATTAATCTTGCCTTAACTTTTTGTTCTTTTGTATTTTTGTTGCGACAATATGACAGGCCTAAATTTTCTTGCGAAATTAAAGCCCCATAACATTGCCGTCTTGCGACGAAATCGCAGGACGTCTTTACACTTGCATGTATGACCCCTTGATCTCACATTATCTTCTCTTTTGTATTATTGCCTCTTCAGGACTGTTGCACAAATATGACAAGTCTAAATATTCTTGCGAAAATATAGCCTCATGATATTTGCGTCTTAAGACACTTATCAGCTCCCTAATGAAGGGTGCCGCCCTTATCTTCCCCCTGGTTTCCCTTTCAAGGAGACGTACATCGGCCATACAAGACTAGCTCCTCCCATTCAGTCTTAACAATAACCAGTTTTTTTCGCATCCTCTTATCCCTTTTGCCTATATGGCTTATGGTTACGAGACTGCACCCTAAGTGGGGTTTTCTTCGGGCCGAGTGCATCATATCCAAGACTTTCCAAAAATGGCAAGGGTAGGTTCATCCATCCCGGGCACTCTTGGCTCAACCGTGTACCTCGGTGCCTTTGTCATACTCTGCACTCCTTAGGAAAGATCTTATTACCTTAGTCACCCAACTCAATTCATATGCTCAAGTTGAGAATCCAAGGTGTCTCTCCTGGATAGGCTTTTATTAACCCCAAATCTCCATGACTCAGGTTCCAGAAGCGGTGTAACCTTATTGCTGAGTCATGTAACATATACCCCCTTTTATGACGTACTTTAGGTCTTACATTTGCCTCTTGCGAAATTTTATTTGTAAACTAGGGTGTACGCCATAAAGGTTTGTCCCATTCTGGATCTTAAAGATCATTTCTTGCAAAATTTTCGCATATTTTCATTCTCTTTTTGATATTTTGTAATCTCGCACCTTATTTTCATAAAAACTTTATATTCATTCAACTGATTTTAATCATACGTTATTTCGCAATTCACTTCTTCGCAAAATCTCCTAGGGGTAATATCTTTTAAGGTATAATCTGTTCCATGGTCTACCAAGCCTCTGACCTACATCTCTACCTTCAGGATCCATCAATTTATATTCCTCATTTCCAATTATCTCTTTAATGATATAAGGCCCATCCCATTTTCTCGCTAACTTTCCACCATTCTCTCGCTGGTATATTGGTGTTTCTCGTAGCATTAAATCACCTGGTTGAAATTCCCCCTTTTTGACACGCTTATTGTATTCTCGAGCTAATCTTCTCTGATAAATTTCCATATGTTATAGTACCTTTTCTCTCTTTTCTTCTAATTCATCGAGTTTGGTTAAAATCATTCCTGCACTGAGGTTTTTCTCCCAAGCTTCTCTTTTTTTTGTTGGAATAACAACTTCTGTTGGTAACACAACCTCAAACCCATATGTCAAACAAAAAGGTGACATTCCAGTAGCTTCCCGCATAGTTGTATTGTAGGCCCATATGGAATTATGTACTTGTTCGCACCATTCCCTGTGATGTCCCTCTAATTTATTCTTTAATATATATGTGATTATCTTATTTGTTGCTTCTGCATTCCCATTGGCCTGCGGATATAGAGATGTTGATTTTCCGTATTTGATCTTAAATGTATTGAGTAACATTTCTATGTTTTGTCCTTCAAATTGTTTTCCATTATCAGATACCAGCTGTGCAGGAATTCCAAATCTGCAAATTATATTTTCAAATATGAATGTAAAAATATCTTTGTTGCGAATATGTTGTACAGCCTTTACTTATCCCCACTTTGTGAAATAATCTGTAGCGACGATCAAATATCTTCTTTGCCCAGAACCGGGTACAAATGGTCCTATAATATCCAATCCCCATTTTCCAAAAGGCCATACACTAGTTAAGGATGATAATGGTGCTCCTGGTGCGTGTATTCTTTTTCCATGTCGCTGACAATCTTCGCAATGTCTTGATAGTTGTTTCGCATCTTCATGCATGTACGGCCAATAGTAGCCTTGTATTTCTGTTCTATATGCTAAAGATCTTCCTCCATTGTGATTACCATCATCTCCACTGTGTAACATTTTTAACGCGTTTTCTCCTTCTTCCTCTGTTATACATCTAAGTGATGGTCCATTAAATAATTTTCGATGCAATATTCCATCTATGAGTTCATAGTTTGTTGCACGGCTCTTTAATTTGTGTGCCTCCAATCTATTTCTTGGTGTTTCCACTTTTGCTAAATATGCATGAAGTTCGGTTCTCCAGTCTGTGATATTTTCTCTTATTTCTTCTTATGCATCTTCTATTATCATTACATCCACCTCTTCTTCCTCTTCTTTATTGATTGATGGAGATATGACTGTCTGGATTTTTATGCATCTCGCAGTTGGATTTGTCATCATACTTGAAATTAAAGCATAAGCGTCTGCGAGCCTATTATCTTTCCTTGATATATGCCTCCATTTTATTTTTGGGATCTTCGCTGACAATTCTTCAACAAGTTTTTTATACTTCTTCAAAGATGGTTCATTTGTTGTGTATTCTCCTTTTATTTGGCGAATTACTAGCTGTGAGTCACTGGTAATTCTTGTATTTTCTAATTTTAATTCTACTGCGAATTTTAAGGTATGTATCACAACTTCATATTTTGTTTCATTATTAGTGGATGCAAACTCCAATCTAAATGAAAAATCCATCTTCATTCCCTCCAGCGAGATTAAGACAATACCAATTCCATTACCTTCCCCATTAGAGGATCCATCTACCAATATTTACCATCTATTTGGTTCTGTTAACAAATCTTTTGGATCTCCATGCTCTTCTTCTATATCCATCATCTCCTCCACAACTTCATCTTCTTCTAAAGGAAGTTCCGCTAGAAAATCTTCGACAACTTGTGACTTTGGTGAAGATAACACTTCATATTTAATTTTAGAATGTCCTACTTGTGCATTCCACCTTTCAACTCTTCCTGACCTTTTTGAGTTCTTCATTACCGATTCAATTGGTACCTTTGTTAATACTTTGACTTTTTGTGCTTGAAAATATATGCGAAGCTTAAATGTTGCATACACCAATGCTAGAAATAGCTTTTCAATCTTTGAATAATTTCTTTCTGCAGCGTTGAATGTTTTGCTGATGTAATAAATTGGTTTTTCCACTCCTGCATTCATTCGAAATAGTACAACACTTAATGCATGCGAAGTTGTCGCAAGGTAAATCAACAATTCTTCTCCTGGTTCTGCCTTTTGTAAAATAGATATATTCATCAAATGTTCTTTTATTCCTTGGAAAGCTTTCTCACATTCATCTGTCCATTTAAATTTTGTTCCCTTCTTTAGTATGCTGAAGAAATTTTTACATTTATCAGATGATCGCGAGATGAACCTCCCCAACGAATCTAAGAGTCCATTTAATTTATGTACATAATTTACCGTCGCTGGTGTTGGCATGTCGCGAACTGCTTGCACTTTCTCTGGATCAACTTGTATTCCTTCCTTGGATACATTGTAACCTAAAAATTTCCCTGACGCAACTCCAAAAATGCACTTTTTAGGATTCACCTTAATATTAAATTGTCGCATCTGTTCGAATATTTCCTTCAGATCTTGTACATGATTCTTTGCTTCTTTACTTTTTATTAACATATCATCTACATACACCTCCAATGTTTTATGTATCCATCTTGCGAACACTTTCTCCACCATTCTTTGGTATGTTGCTCCAGCATTTCGCAGACCAAATGGCATTTTTGTAAAACAATATAATCCGCTTGGTGCGAAGAAGGCAGTATGCTCTTGATCTTCTTCAGCGAGAGGAATCTGGTTGTAACCTTTGTACCCATATAAGGAAGATATTATATCATTCCCAGCTGCTGATTCAACCAATTGTGGGATATCTGGTAGTGGAAAACTATCTTTTGGAAAATCTTTATTTAAATCAGTAAAGTCTATACAAATCCTTATCCCCTTGTTCTTTTTTTGGACTACAACCATGTTTGCTATCCACTCCGGGTACTTGGCTTGTCTTATGATTCCTGCATCAACCATTTTCTGTAACTCTTCTTCTATTTGGGAATGATATGTGGTTGCAATTTTCCTATCCTTTGTTTAAATGGTCTTGCACCTTTATCAATCTCCAGTTTATGACACGCCACTGATGGATCTATTCCTGGCATTTCATCCATATTCCATGCAAAAATATCTATATATTCTCGCAAAAGATTAATAGTTCTTTCTTCTTCATCTGTCTCCATCTTGGTCCCAATTCGTAATATTTTGGGTTCTTCATTGATTAGTGCATATTTCACATATATTTGGTGTCAATTCCATGCTAGTATTTGTTGGTTTTCTTGCAAATTATTGTATATTACGCTTGTTTTCTTTTATTTATCTTTTATTAGGTGAATCATCCAAAAGAAGTGAATTTGCACTTAATTGTGCAAGGAAAGAAGCTAGCTACAAGTGAAGAAGGGCCAAAGACTAATTATAACTCGTTCATATACAAGATTTCTACTTTTCATTGTGTAGAGGACGAGAGGATGAAGGCAATGTAGAAAGAACGGAGTCATTCTGAGTTCGTATAAAGGGCAATGCTATTGGCAACCCATTCTACGTTAAGGGGCAGTCACTCTATTAAGGGGCTGCTGTTTTCTAAGGAACTGCTAAAGGCAGTCGACTCATTCACTAGGGGGAAGCCATAATTTAAATACAACTAAAGGCACCCAGTCCTATTTACTCAGGGCTTCCTTCATCTTCTCCACGTTCAAGCTCATGGAATGAAGAAATAAATGAGCTATGGTTTGATGCCATGGGAGCTCGATCATAAAACCAGCTGAGCTGTGATGAACTTATGGATTGCTGAGCTCGAGTTTGCTGCTAGTAACGGCCACTGCTACTTCTGATGCTCGGTCATGGAGTGTGTTGTTCGATTTTGCGAGGTAGCTGTCAGAGACGATTGAGCTGAGTTGATGAAGGTTGCTGACGGTTTTTGACAATCCCAGACCACGTGGGTACAAGAGTTGAGATGCTGGTGCCATTAACAACATGTGATGGCGTTGATGATTAAAGGGGAGTTACGGTGGAGCATTGGAAGAGATGACGAGGATACTTGATCATCATGTTGCTGCTATTGTCGAGAGATGAAGAAGGTTGGAGGATTAAGAAGTCAGTGAAGAGATGGTTGCTACTCGAGTTTGGTTTTCCGGTAACAAAGATAATGGGATGCTACACGGTAATTCAGGGAGATGATGGAAGAGACAAGATGTAGTTGGTTGTGATCGTTTGATTGATCGTGCTCGAGTTTGTTGGAGTTATATGAGCAATGGTTGCTCGCTGGAACAACACAGAGATAGAGAATGTTTGCTAGCAGTGAAAATATTTGGCGCGTAAAGGACCAGTGGGACCGGTTGAGAGAGATAATGATTTCGGGCATTGATATATTATAACATGGAGCATTGAATCTGGGCAGATCGACGGTGAAGATGAAGATTCAAAGGGTTCTTGGAAGATCGAACGGATAAGAAACCATATACGCGCTACTAGAGTGTACTTCGTTGCACCAAATAATCAGTGGGATAAACTCTGCCGACTTTGCATCTTTATCTAGTGCGACTCTTGTGAATCACATGCCTAACGGTGCCTATATAAGGAGCAGTAGCCAAGATAGAAGATATACAACGAGAGTGAGAAAAATTCAGAGAAAAGGAGAGAAAGGTTTTGTTTTATATTTTAGGGCTTACCCCTTTAGGGGGAAACCAAATTATTTTCTTCTCCTTCCATATATTTTTATTGGGTTTTAGTAAACTCATGTGTGGCTAATCTTTTACTGATTAAGGTATGATTTCAAAGTCCTGATTTATGAAGCTTTAATTCTTTTCACAAATTTATTTTGAGTTTAATTTTCTGGTCGATTGTCTCTATTATTTTTAGCATCTAAGATTATTATTGGGTTATTCAATTGGCCATTTGAATTAACCTGATAATAATTCTTCTACTAGTATTGGGATTGGTGATACGTGTAATAGTCACTCAATTCCATACACAAGTAGTACATCACAAAAGCTGACAGAGGGATTCTGTTAAGCAATTGTGTATAGAGATGACACTAGTAAGCAGACCGAGCTTATGCGTCTGATGCTAGGATCAACCTAATTCACAAAACATAATGCATTCGATGGGTTACACATTGAGAGATTATTCATGTTGGCTCAGATGGATAGAATCTGTTAGTTGAGCGCTTCCGTATCCAATGGCAACAAGAATTCCGGGGATAGCAGAGCTTATTGCTATTCTACGGTTGGTGACAGTAGAAATCTTACAATAAATAAACAAGTACTTTTATTAAGTTTACGTTCAATGGAGGCGAATGATTCCTTAATCATCTTTGCTTTCTTATCATATTTTTATTTTACTTTCATCAAACCAATCCCCCCTTTTTACTTTATTATTTTGCTGAACTAAATAACCTATCAATTACACAGCTCTCCGTGGGAACGATCTCTTACTACCGCTATATTACCAGTTAATTAGTGGGAAATATCTGTATTAATTTGTTGCAATTACGACACGCATCATTCATTAGTTCCATTATTCACTTCCTTTGTTGGTTCTACTGCAGTGTAACTAGCTTTAGGTTCTTCCATTGGTGTTGGTTCTTTTATTACTTTCGCAAGCTCGTTTCCTTCTTCTGAAATCTCGCTGGGTATTCCTTTTCCTTCTTTTTCTCTAATCATGTAAATCTTAAACTCTTCTTCTTTCTTTGCTTCTTTCGCCAATTTTCTACGAAGCTATCGCTTCCTTGGACGTTCTTCATGATGCTTTACTTCAATTAGATAACATGATTTTGCACTATCAATATCTCCCCTTATTTCACCAATTTCGCTTGGCATAGGAAATTTGATGCATTGATGCAACGTTGATGCTACGGCTTTAATTGCGTGTATCCATGGTCTTCCCAATAGCATGTTATATTGTGATTTCATATCCACCACACATAGCGTAATTTGTGTTTCAATTTGCCCCAGCGAAATTCTTACTACTATTTCCCATTTTGGTTTGGTTGTAGATTTACCGAAACCATGAATATGATATGTTTGATGAGACATTTTTTCATCTTTGTATCCCATTCCTTTGTATGCATGATAAAACATTATATCTACTGAGCATCTTGTATATACTAAAGTTCTATTCACCGCCCATTCTTCCATAAATATCGTTGATTCTTCCTTTTCTTTTTGCGCAACTGTTACTGTGATCACCAAAGGAGATGTGTGGCTCACATTTTCTGCTGGTATATCCGTTGCTATGAATGTAATTTTTTGCTTTTCCCAATCTTTCAACATAGATATCTTTTCTACCGTCATAATTTTCTTTCCTTCAAAATCTCGTTTATGTATCCTTCCTCTAATGTTCTCATGGAATTCATTAACCATCGTTTTCGTGATTACATTACATTCCAACCTTCTTTCATTCTCATTGATTTTAATTATCTTCTCTCGTACTGATTTGCTGTTTTCTTTTATCATTCTCTTGATTTAAACAACTTTTACAATAATTTCCACAATCTTCAATCGACAATCTTCCATGTTTCTAGCTCCAATATGTAGTAGCAGGAAATCCTACACTACACCCCTCACAAAAATTCATACAATTAAGTCATTTTTTATATAATGAATCACAATCTTTATTAATGAATCTCAAAATTTTACAAGAATGGAAAGGAATGAAACTAAGAAATTAACAACTGCCCTGGACTTTCTCTCTCCTAAATGACTTACTCAATAATCGAAAAAGATCTCTCCCTTCCTTACGTTTGTTCAACTCTTTATATAGGAAATTACATAGTGGATGACAGCTAATCTATCCTTTATTTTAGGATCTGACTTGCGATATTCTCGCAAGAGTTATATTGTCATATCTTCACAAATATTGTAATCATCACAAAATCATCACACATTTTTCATGTTTCTGCTATCGTCATCTGTTACATTATCTCTTCAAATCATTCTGCGACGCTCTCCATGTGTTGTTAACCATACTTCGCAAATACGTCCTTCTCGCGATATTCTGATCCTACAGTTTGTTTTGTGATTCCTCTAATCACTCTCAACATAAGTGTGTGTCTTTTCAAAAGAGTTTAAAAGTTGCAAGTGATCTTTATAATAAAACTAAACAACTTCTTGCGTCTCTAAAAAGACATACAGAACTATTAGAAAACACCAAAAAGGACCTTACTAATAGTATGTGAGCATTTGCTTTAAAATCAACATCACCTTTTCAATGGTTTCTTGATAGTGGGTATAGCAGACATATGACAGGTGATCTTACTTGGTTTGTTTCTGCAAAATACTATGAAGGAGGACCAGTAACATTTAGAGATGGAAGATGTTGCTTCATAAGTAAGAAGGGAACGATCAAGTTACTAGGCGTACCTGAAATTCATGACGTAGTCTACGTAAAAGGTATGAATGCAAATCTTCTTTCGATTAGTCAAATTTATGACAAGGGCCATCGAGTTGTCTTCAATGCAAATGGATGTGACATTGTGGACAAAACTGGGAAAGTAATTTTTCAAGGAACTCGTGGTAAAAACAACTGTTATTTTCTCGATACTCAGTTTAGCAATTGTTGCAATTTGACTAAGGTGGAATCTACACATCTTTGGAATGAACATTTTGGTCACATCAATTATCGCCTTCTAACTAAGATTATTAACAAAGAACTTGTTAGAGGTGTTCCAAAAATCAATGCAAAGATTGAAGGTGTACGTGGTGCCTGTAAAAAGGGTAAACAAACAAAAGTTCACTATAAATCATCCCGAGATATTCTCACCAAAGCCCCACTTGATTTAATTCATATGGATCTCTTCGGACCAATTCAACAACCCATTGTTGCTGGCAAGAGGTATGCTTTGGTTATGGTAGATGATTACACCAGATTCACTTGGGTTGCATTTCTATCTCATAAGAATGAAACCCTTGGGGAATTCAAGATTATTGTGAGCATAATCTAGAACGAACAAGGTCGTAAAATAAAGAAAATTAGGAGCGACCATGGAACTGAATTCAAAGACACTAAGGTGTTTGAATTTTGTGACGAACTGGGGATCACTTAACAATATTCTCCACCTATTACTCATCAAGCTAATGGAGTTCTCGAAAGAAATAACAGGAATATTCAAGAGATGGCCAGGGTAATGCTCCATAACAAGAATCTACCTTTAAGATTTTGGGGAGAAGATGTTTTTACTGTATGTTGCTTGATCAACTTTGTTTACTTACGGTCTAGAACTCTCAACACTCCTTATGAGTTATGGTATGGTAGAAAACCTAACTTACACTATCTCAAAGTATTTGGAAGTAAGTGTTACATACTAAAAGATCGAGAGCAACAAGGGAAATTTGATACCAAAAGTGATGAAGGTATTTTCCTTGGCTATGCTTCTAACAGTCGTGGGTTCCGAATATTTAATCTCAGAACACAAGTCATGATGGAATCTGCTAATGTTATTGTTTATGGGTAAAAACTATTCCTGTCGGATTTGGTAATTTGGGGGTATGTGGATGAGGATTGAATCTAAACCCTAAACAAATACACTGCGCGGTGAGTGCTTGTAGATTCAAGAAATCAATCTGTGCAAATCCGGCCTAAACCAAGAAATGACCATTCCAGACTTGTTTCGGTTACAAAGTGAAGGAGATGGGGTTGATCTTAGGGAGGGAAGCGAAGAAGGTGTTGATAATGTGAAGATGCTGGCTTTGTATGACTTGTATCAGAAATTTGAACGGGCTTGCAGGATGTAAGCTATCAGTTTCGGTGTTTGAATACGATTGTATCAACATTTGCCTCTGTTGTCTTGTCTTGTTTGAAAAATAGGATGGAAAACCTATTTATACAAGTCTTTTAGCCCAACCCTCGTATCTCGTGGGAAGTGGAGAAATTGGAGTGATGGAGTAATGTAGTAGTGTGTTAGTGTCACACGACCAGTCTTTCCCACTTCTCCCATCATCACTACCGTCCATGACTTCATGACATGTTCTTGTGATGGTGCATTGTGCGCTACATGCTGTAAACCGCTAGACCAATACCCCAGTATGTATCCCCCAGTTTGTGACATGATTGATGTCTCGAGTGTGTGGATCATGGGACCCACAGTAAGTAGCATGTAATACTAGATTAAATAACTACGTTATTTAGGAAGTTGATACTTGTGAAGTATCGTGTGCATTCTATACAGGTACTGCATCGGGTGTATCCAGCATGTATGAAATATCGATGTTTGAGCATCTCAAAGTAGCCTCATATCCAGATTACTTCATGTGATGGTTCGTAGGTTGAGAAAGCAAGTTCTTCCTTGACCAACCACATGGTGTGGTAGAGTGACGGATGGTGATCACCATGACGCCGCACTGACCAATTAACTCCTGACCAGGGTTGTATAACCAAGCTGGTGAAGTTGGACGGACAAGATGATATTTGAGACACTTATCTGCGACCGTTGGTGGAATTCGAGTTTTGGAGGAGGTGCGCAAGCACCACTCTTCAGCCTGGTTAAATCCAAGCTTGGGATACAATTTTGGATGGTCGATCGTACATGCGTGTAAATGGAATGACGGTGTAGGCGCCCATACCCTATTATCTCATGAAAGTGTGATCTGGGCCACTAAATTATTCTGGCGAAGTTGAGTGGTCGAGATCAATTTGCGATAGAAAACTGGTGCCGCAAAAGCTGTACGTCGTGCCAACTTCGGGCGCGCATTCCAAGACGACCAATCTTGGTCGGGCTTGGACGATTGGTCTGGCGTGTATGTGGTAGGCTGGTGTTCACGCATATACCTGATTGTCCCATGAAAACGTGATCTAAGCCACTCAAATTGTCCGGCGAAGTTGAGTGGTCGAGATTAGTTTGCAATTGAGAAGTGTGACCACGCTAGTTTGGGCGTGCGATTTGGAATAACCAGGCATGGTATGCCTTGGCCGATCTAGTGAGGGAATATATGGGCCCACGGTGGTCATGTTGGTATGACCGGACCTGCTTATTCTAATCTTGGACCCTTCATTCGTGCCGGATAAAATGGACGCTTGTGATGTTCAAAACCCTAATTTGGGTTTCACGGCCGTGCGTCATGCTCTTTTAGGGCGCACGAATTGGGATGACCAACCATGGTTTGTCCTGACCGATCTGTCAAGTATGTAGGCGGGCCTACGGTGAGTATGTTAACATGCTCTGGGCCCTTTGAATCTACATCTACACCCTCCATCTATACCTGTTAAGATGGATGGTTGAGACTGTTTTGCGACACATGTAATGTGCCGCAAACCCTAATTTAGGGTGTTCCGTCCATACTGCTCTGGCTTGGACGTTTTGGCAAGCTATGCCAATATTTTGGGGAGGCCGACCATACGGGGCCCGCGTTGGTTCGGTAGTGAATATTCCAATACCTGCTTGGGGTTATATATCTGATCTGAGCTATATGATGGTGAAGTTAGATGGTCGTGATCATTTCTGAGACTGACATGGTCAGTCCAGATTTGAATATGCTCAATCGGGATAGTATAGCACACCGAGAGTAATATGCTCAATCGGGCTAGTATAGCACACCGAGAGTTACAGCCTATACGGGTATTTCATACATGCTTCATTATAATATGCTTGGAGATTCATGTTGCTCTGCTGAGAACAACACTCAGTCGTCATGCCACACTGATAATGAGTATAGGAAATACAAGGCTGGTTATGCATTAGTAAAGTGAAGAAGTATTCATCACTTATTAATGGCTTTATCTTTTACAATATGTTAGCGCATAATTTTGGCTTTTACAATTTTATCCTTAAATGAAAATCCACCATCAACATTAAGTCCCCTACCTAACACATAATGGTTACACTATTGTGGGGTAGGCATATGATGGTGACAGTTAAAGATAAAACTTATGAGACAAAGTTAGATGTTACCAGGAGAGACGGGTCATCCTGTCCTTCGAGCATGTCACGTTCAAGAGACATCCAGGAGAGAGTTCCCCTAGCATGATGTCGGTCTTTCCTACGTCAATGGACTGTTATGCCTGTTTCGTTCGTGGGGCTACTGCGCCTGCTTGATTGAATGTGGGATTGATGTGCCTGTTCGAGTGTCATCTTGCTACTTCGACCAAACACCGACCCAGCTAGCTTGACTAAACACCGGACTTGATGCTTTGACCAAACATCGGCCTTGTTGTTTACTTCGCTCGAATGTGGGGCCCAATGTGAGCATGCTTGTTTTAAAAAAAAATAAACCTTGTGTGCTCAAATATAAATGTGGGTCCTGCAGAAAGCATTGAAGCAGCTTCTGGAACACGCCCGGGAGAGCGTTGAAGTGTTGGGGATGAAACGCCTTCTTCTGGAGAGAGAGCTTTGATTGGGGACGGTTGTGTCTGCTTTGACCAATCTAGGGCTGGTATCAAGTGGAACCCGCCGAGTGCCTGACTGAACGTCGACCCTATGTTTCGACTGAAAACCGTCCCTGCTGCGTGCGCCTGTTTTATTCCAATACCAGCCTTGTGACTTTGATCAATACCAGACTTGAAACTTGAGCAATACCGGACTTGTGACTTGATCAACACCGGACTTGAAACTTGAGCAATACCGGACTTGTGACTTGATCAACACCGGACTTAAAACTTGAGCAATATCGGACTTGTGACTTGATCAACACCAGACTTGAAACTTGAGCAATGCCGGACTTATGACTTGATCAACACCATACTTGAAACTTGAGCAATACCGGATTTGTGACTTGATTAACACCGGACTTGAAACTTGAGCAATACCTGACTTGAAACTTGAGCGATACCGGACTTGAAACTTGATCAATACTGAACTTGTGACTTGATCAATACCGTTGTTTGGTCCCAATCCTGGCCTTGTATACTCCAACGTGAATGTGTGTTTTGTCATCTCGTGTATTTTTATACAAGTACTGACTCCTGTATTTTATTGTAGAATAAAGAAAAGAACTCCTGTTGAGATGTCTTCTGGAGATAATGTTGGTTCCAAGTCAGGAGGTGTTGACAGTTCAAGGTTTTTCATGCTCCGATGGGACCTCATGAAGGATGGATGAGACGTATATTGAGCAATGAGTACATTAAAGATAACTTGACCAGAGCGCATATTATTGATGTAGCTTGAGTGTAGAAACGGCTCGAGAGGATGTTAAAGTTGTTTCTGGTGCGAACGTTGAGGTGGATCTTGGAGAGAGTATTGAAGCAGGATTACAAAACGAACGTGGGTTTCGGAGAGAGTGTTGAAGCGGCTCTTGAATAGACCATTGAAGTAGCTTCTGCTGGAGGGAGCGTTGAAGTGGTTTCCTCTTCAGTTTGATTTACCCTTGCGAATTCCATGCTTCTTGACTGACCATCTCTCTCGTGGTGAAGAAGTCCTTGACCGACGGTGAAGGAACTTCATGTTGAGCCTCAGTCCCCAAGCATGGTTTACATGGATTGTTCATAGTGGTTGTTGTCGAGCCAGATATGAAATATCTTGGACATTGTTTCATTATTGTGGGAGTCGTGCATGTGGTACTGGAGTTGGAGTTGGCAGACACGCATGATGTTGTATCTCGGTAGTTTTCCTCTTGTTGCTTTAGGGAACTGCTTACCGAAGGATGAAGGTTGTTGTATCGCCTGTTGGTGAGATATATGCCCCTACGAACATTATGAGGCTCTTCATTACCGGCAGGCTTGGTTCTTCTATCAGGGCATATGTGTTGTAGATGAGCGTTCAACAGCTCCAGAGGATGACCAAAAGCGCAGATTTTCCAATATAACATGATAGACATGTACCACTGTCTGATAAAGTGACTTGCCTGGATTTTGCTCGATATGACGCGTGGACATCGTTATCTTCTTGAAGTTGCTCCATTGAGGTATTGGCTCCAGTGTAAGATTGCCGTCATAGAGCGTTGATACGTTGCACCGGCATTCTTTAAACCAAATGGCAGTATGGTATAATAAAAATTTCTGAGAGGAGTTCGAAAATCTATCTTACTTGCGTCATGCTCGTACATCCTTATCTGGTTGTAGCCGCTACATACATCCATGGAGGAGAATATGCCGTGTTCGCTGGTTGCATCTATTAACATGTCGATGTTAGGTAGAGGAGGATCGTTTTTGGAGCAGCACCTATTCAAGTCTCTGAAGTCTATGCATCACCTGATTTATCCATTTTCCTCGTATCTGAACTGCAACTGTTTAACCGACTTGGATCCATGTATGACATGTAGATGATGGGTGACCAATTTTCATCTAAATCCGGCATTTCTTCATATCTCCAAGCGAATATGTCTTGGTACTCTTTGATAAGTTCCACGAGCTTCGTGCGTTTATCCGTACACAAGGTTGAGCTGATGGATATAGGCCTAGGAGATTCCTCAACGATTTCAATCTCATCAGTTGTGGAGTTGATGTCATCTTGCAGCTGTTGTGGAGCATTTAGCACTTGTTCTTATGGTTCGTTGTTGTTGTAGCATTCCATTGGGTGGAGGACCTGGGTAACAGTCTCCCCTGCTAATTGATAATGGCAGCGTAGGTATACCATTTTCCCTTTCTGGTCACGACTCTCCACAAAAGTTTGTTCCCTATTCGTGTGAACGTGGGTCGTGGCTTCACAGGATGGAGAAGAATGCTTCGTCAGCAAAGATGCATTGTGGGTTTTATCCCTCAATGATGCAAGCCGGTATTCTTCCTGAATTGACGCCCACGTGGGGAGTGGGACACAACGAACTTGTCTGATTCTTTCCGCGGAGCTTCTCCTGTATGTGCTAGTTTGGTTTCCATCGAAGTCCGTCATTGTGGTAGGCTTCCATACGACCTTACCTGGGAGAACCTTGGATGTCCTGAGAGTCTTGAAAGTAATTACATTCGAAGATGCTCCTGTGTCAATAAGGGCCATCTTGAACTCTGAATCCTTTATGTGTGTGGTGACATGTAGGGCATGGTTGTGACCTTCCTCTGGTTAGTTGCATCAAAACGTCTACACGCGCTAATTCTTCGAGAGGTGTGAAAGTTTGCATAAACTTTTCACTAGAAAAACCGCTTCCCGATCCACCGGCCTCTGGTTCATAGTAAAACTATTGACTCGGGAAAGATCATTGTGAGGATCAGTCCCCAGTGTAGGAGTCTCCATGACAGGACCGCTCATATTTGATGTCGCTTCTTTGATCAGGTCCCTGTAGGTCCGCGCCGCTGAAGTACCTTATCCGGTGCGTTGAATGTGTTCCTTGTTGGCTCCAGGGGCTGTCGCGTCTCTTGTGGAAATCGATCAGTTAATGTCTTAAGAAAAGTGAGTACCTCTTTCTGAGTTGTGTCCATATCCGTTTGAGTCTTAGCAAGAACTTCATGCTTCTCCATCAAGTCTGCAATGGTAATGGGTGGTGGTCCTCCTCTCGTCCCTCCGGCTCCTCGTCCTGATGAAGGAGTGAAAGTTGTTACTCTGGTGACCACCGGAGGCGTCACACTTGAGGAGATGCCGGGATTCGCGGCTGCTCTGGCTTTGGTGATGGGAAGCATTATACCTACTGGAATATCTCCTGCTCCGCTAGCATTGGTGATAGAAGTGACGGCTCCACAAAATGTATTGACCACGGTAGCTCTACTGACATGTACATTAACACCGGGAGTGTTATCCATATTAGCTCCATCAGAATTGATTGTTGATCCAGACCTGAGTTCCACCATCTTGAAATAAATTGCTGATTGAATTGGTTAAGATCTACCCTTTTTGAAATTGATAAAATTAAATCGGGTTTCGAATAAATTGACTTTATAACCGAGAGATTAACCTCCCACTGTGGTCGCCAAATGTTTATGGGTGAAAACTATTCCTGCGGGATTTGGTAATTTGGGTGTGTGTGGATGAGGAATGAATCTAAACCCTAAACAAATGCACTGCGCTGTGAGTGCTTGTAGATTCGAGAAATCAATCTGTGCAAATCCGGCCTAAACCAATAAATGGTCGTTCGAGACTTTTTTCGGTCACAAAGTGAATGAGATGGGGTTGATCTTAGGGAGGGAAGCGAAGAAGGTGTTGAGAATGTGAAGGTGTTGGGTATGTATGACTTTTATCAGAAAGCTGAATTGGCTTATAGGATGTAAGCTATCAGTTCCGGTGTTTGAATACGATTGTATCAACACTTGCCTCTGTTGTCTTGTCTTGTTTTAAAAATAGGATGGAAAACCTATTTATACAAGTCTTTTAGCCTAACCCTCGTATCTCGTGGGAAGTGGTGAAAGTGGAGTGATGGAGTAGTGGAGTAGTGTGTTAGTGTCACACGACCAGTCTTGCCCACTTCTCCCATCATCACTAACCGTCCATGACTTCCTTACATGTTCTTGTGATGGCGCGTTGTGCGCTGCACGCTGTAAACCACCAGACCAATACCCCAGTATGTATCCCCCAGTTTGTGATATGATTGATGTCTCGAGCGTGTGGATCATGGGACCCACGGTAAGTAGCATGTAATGCTAGATTAAATAACTACATTATTTAGGAAGTTGATACTTGTGAAGTATCGTGTGCATTCTATACAGGTACTGCATCGAGTGTATCCAGCATGTATGAAATATCGTTGTTTGAGCATATCAAAGTGGCCTCTTATCCAGACTACTTCATGTGATAGTTCGGAGGTTGAGCAAGCAAGTCCTTCCTTGACCGATCACACGGTGTGGTAGAGTGACGGATGGTGATCACCATGATGTTGCACTAACCAATTAACTCCTGACAAGGGCTGTATAACCAATCCGGTGAAGTTGGATGGACGATATGATCTTTGAGACACTCATCTGCGACCGTTGGTGGAATTAGGGTTTTGGAGGAGGTGCGCAAGCACCACTCCTCAGCCTGGTCGAATCCAAGATTAGGATACGATTTTGGTTGGACGATCATACATGCATGTAGATGGCATGACGGTGTAGGCGCCCATACCCCATTGTCTCACGAAAGTGTGATATGGTCCACTAAATTCGTCTGGCGAGGTTCAGTGATCGAGATCAATTTGCGACAGAAAACTGGTGCCGCAAAAGCCGCACATCGTGCCAACTTCGGGTGCGCGTTCCAAGATGAACAATCTTGGTCGGGCTTGGCCGATTGGTCTAGCGTGTAGGTGGTAGGCTGGTGTTCACGCCTATGCCTGATTGTCCCATGAAAACGTGATCTAAGACACTCAAATTGTCCGGAAAAGTTGAGTGGTCGAGATTAGTTTGCAATGGGAAGTGTGACCACGCTAGTTTGGGCATGCGATTTGGAATAACCAGGCATGGTATGCCTTGGACGATCACGTGAGGGAATATATGGGCCCACGGTGGTCATGTTGATATGACCGGACTTGCTTAATCTAATCTTGGACCATTCATTCGTGCCGGAGAAAATGGATGCTCGTGATGTTCAAAACCCTAATTTAGGTTTCACGGCCGTGCGTCATGCTCTGTTCATGCACATGAATTGGGATGACCAACCATGGTTGGTCCTGACCGATCGGTCAGGTATGTAGTCGATCCCACGGTGATTGTGTTGACATGCTCTGGGCCCTTTGAATCTACATCTACACCCTCCATCTATACCTGTGAAGATGGATGGTTGAGACTGTTTTGCGACACATGTAATGTGCCGCAAACCCTAATTTAGGGTTTTCCGTCCATACTGCTCTGGGATGTATGTTTTGGCAAGCTATGCCAATCTTTTGGGGAGGCCAACCATACGAGGCCCGCGTTAGTTCGGTAGTGAATATTCCAATACCTGCTTGGGGTTATGGATCTGATCTGAGCTATCCAATTCATGTTGGTGAAGTTGGATGGTCGTGATCGTTTCTGAGACTGACATGGTCAGTTCAGATTTGAATATGCTCAATCGGGCTAGTATAGCACACCGAGAGTAATATGCTCAATCGGGCTAGCATAACACACCGAGAGTTACAGCCTGTACGGGTATTTCGTACATGCTTCATTATAATGCTTGGAGATTCATGTTGCTCTACTGAGAACAATACTCAATCGTCATGCCGCACTGATAATGAGTACAGGAAATACAAGGCTAGTTATGCATTAAATAATAATGTTGTATTTAATTAACAGACTGGGATTGTTGCCACATGCTCCATTCTAGGTGAATTAGTAAAGTGAAGAAGTATGCATCACTTATTAATGGCTTTATCTTCTACAAGATGTTAGCGCATAATTTTGGCTTTTACAATTTTAGCCTTAAATGAAAATCCACTATCAACAGTTATTATTGATGATATTAGTGATTTCCATCATGATAATTCTCCTACTGAGTTGCCTCCAACTGAGACAATTGAGAAAGTCAAGGAAATATCGGAATCAGTTGAAGTCATTCCAACTGTTACTGATCCTGATATTTCTAGTAATGAGGAGATGGACACTGATCAGATCGCCCCTAATGAACCAGAACGTGTTCCCCCTCCACGACACCTCTGGGTTCAAAGGAATCATGATCCAAACAGTATTATTGGAGGAAAAGATTATACAGCTAGAACAAGAGGACAACTTCAAAATATTTGCAATTTTGGTTGTTATCTGTCCCTTATAGAACCAAGAAATATTGATGAGGCTCTTAATGACCCCGCTTGGGTGAATGCTATGCATGGAGATTTAAATTAATTTCAAAGGCAAGACGTATTGGAACTCGTACCTTGTCCCTCAAATGTTAATATTGTTGGTACCAAATGGATATTTAAGAACAAGTCTGATGAATTTGGCACAATCATTAGAAACAAATCCAGGCTTGTCGCTCAAGGATACTCAAAAATTGAAGGTATCGACTTTGATTAAACCTTTGCACCAGTGGCACACCTTGAGTCCATTAGGCTCTTATTAGCTCATGCTTGTTTTCTCAAAGTTAAAATTTTCCAGATGGATGTAAAATCTGCGTTCCTGAACGGGATTTTAAAAAGAAGAAGTTTATGTTGCTCAACCAAAAGGGTTTGAAAATCGTGACTTTCCAGATCATGTTATCAAACTCAAAAAGGCTTTATATGGATTAAAACAAGCACCTAGAGCCTGGCTTGAAAAACTTACCACTTCTCTTATTCGAAAAGGTTTCTCAAGAGGTGGAGCTGATAAGACCTTATTTACCAAATGGAGTGGGAAAAATGTTGTCATTGCTCAAGTATACACAGATGATATCATCTATGGATCAACTTCTGAGAAGCTAGCAAAGGAATTCCAAATTTCAATGGCTAGAGAATTTGAAATGAGCAATGTTGGGGAATTAAAATTCTTTTTAGTATTACAAATTCAACAACATAAGGATGGAATTTACTTATCCCAAGAAAAATATGCAAGGGATCTTGTAAAACGGTTCGGTTTGGATAAGTCTTCTCCAAATTGACACCTATGCCTACCACTGGTAAATTACATAGAGATGAGAAAGGAGTAAAAGTAGATCAAAAGTTATATCGATCTATTATTGGAAGTCTTTCATATCTAACAGCTACTAGACCTGATATTTCTTTTATTGTTGGTTGTTGTGCTCGATTTCAGGATAATCCAAAGGAATCTCATCTTGTAGATGAAAAAATGATCATACGTTATGTCAATCACACTGTCGGGTATTGTCTATCCTACACTTTTGATACTAACACTGACCTTTCCGCCTATTCTGATGCTGATTGGGCAGGATGTGTAGAAGACAGAAAAAGTACATCAGGGGGTTTCTAATATGTAGGACTGAATCTTGTTGCTTGGTACAGTAAGAAACAAAATTCACAATCCCTCTCTACATGCGAAGCAGAGTATATTGATGTTGGGTCATGTTGTACACAAATCTTATGGATGAAACAAATGTTGGCAGACTATGGAGTTGATACTGGAATAATGAAGATATTTTGTGATAACTCTAGTGCGATTCGAATCACTGAGAATCCTGTTGAGCACTCAAGAACAAAGCACATTGACATAAGGTACCATTTTATTCGAGATCTTTATGAGAATGGTATCATAAATATGGAATTTCTACCTTCTGAACAACAGTTGGCTGACATTCTCACCAAACTATTAGACACTGCCACTTTTTAGCACTTAAGGCAGTCTATTGGTGTTATTTTGGGTCATTAGCTACTTCAATAACTCTTTCCCCTGTGCTTATCTCGATCTTTGGGGAAATTGAGTTGAAACTCCAGTAGGTGAATACCTTGTTTGTAGTTGATTCATACATTCTTTTCTGTTAGTGTGAAGAAATCCTTCCTTTCTTTTAAAATTAAGGTCACTCTTGTTGTTCCTTGGGGAATGACATATTATGGGGGAGAGTTCTTTTGAACTTGTGCTTAATTTCCAAATTTTTGTGGGGAGTGCGGATGTGGAATATTAAAGGGGTTAACTTGTGTATTTATAAACTCCTTGAGGAATGCATTTAGCTTTGGATTTATGATTGCATCTAAACAATATGATACATATTTACCTTTGGTCATGAAATGTCTCTTACGGAAATTTCATTAGGATCCCGTTCTTGTACCTTTGCCAATTTTATTGACAAAAAGGGGGAGAATTAATTGTAGTTCACACTACAAATACATATGGTTTTCGGATCATTATCTAAGGGGGAGTGGTTTCCATGTGAGACGAAGTATTGACTAAGGGGGAGTAAAGTATCACCATAGTATTGTTGTTGAAGTTGTGATGCAATTGGACTTTGACGTTGTGTAATAATACTATGACATTGTACAATGATTGAGAACCAATGCTTTTCTCATTGTTATAGCTACGGATTTTCAACAACGATGATGCTAAACTTACAACCTTTGGGATCATTGGATCACTTGGAAGTGACGAAGATTTCGAGTATTGTTGAAGATTAGACATGTGGAATAGGAGCTACAAAGTTTATTTATATATTTTTCGTATTTCATATATATTAATTGTTTTTTCACTAAAATTGACAAAGGGGGAGATTGTTAGATCACTGCTCGGTCGAACTCGCATGCGTTGCTATATCAAGCATGTTTGTCAATGTTAGTGATCAAAACTATAAAGTCTTGATTTATAGTCTACTATAGCTAAGGTCTTGTACTAGGATAGAAAGTGTAGTTGAGCTCAATAACTCCATGGCAATCATCATACAAGACGAAGTACTACTCAAGGAACCAGTGGATGGTCATCGACTAAAAGGTATGCGGAGACTTGAACTTATCTATCACTCAAAAGTCTATCTACTCTATCTCCTATCTTGAGACAAAAGTCGTTTTACTATATAGACTAAAGATATACACATGTGATATTTAGAGCTAATTATATCTCGCTTATCTATTTCTCGAAATGTGTGTTGGTAAAGCTTTCGATTTAGCCAAGTTCATCTTTACCTAGTGACGAAAGTCATTTTATGTTTCGATCACTTTGGAAATTGCTCTGACGAAAACTAGTTCGTGAATAACAGCTATATGACGCCCTCTGAGAATGTTTCAATGATTGAAATGAGAGTTTAGACAATATAACCACTGGGGGATATAAATATTGTTGTGGTAACACATATATGTATAATTCCTTATGTACTTGAACCGAAGTTTGCGAACTTTGTTGATCAAGTGAAAACCGGAACTTGAGCAGTCAACCCAGTCCGCGAACTCATTCCACGAACGAGCGTAGTTCTCAAACCCGAGAATTTATGCTGGAGTTGAAGCTTGGTTTCAGTCTGCGAACCCAGTCCGTGAACTGATGGAAGTTCTCGAACCCGGGAATTTTTGCTGGAATTTGTGAACTCCAACCGGTTACTTAAGTCCGCAAACCCAGTCCGCGAACTTGAGTGGTTATGTCTAAAAACGATATTCGTGAACTCATTTAAATTATCTAAGGAATATTATTGCAAATCGTGGCTTTATAGTTCATGAATCGATTCGAGTGAATCACATCGTTTTTGCTTCAATTGTGTCTTGTGTAGTACATAAGATCTCATAGAAATTGAACAACTCTCTAACTAGTTCATTTGAGTCAATTTGACTAGTTATGGTGAAGAAGAATATGGTTGATATGAAATTTATCATTTGGCTGACTAATCTTGAACCAACTATTCTACACGTTTGGGTACGGTTACACACACCCAAAATCGTCAAGTACATGTGTGTATGGCAAGCTAAGTTTTTGATCTAACGGTTGAGAGATATTAGCTTGTATCTAATCATGTTTTCATCTAACGGTAAATATTGAATGCTTTGTTTCTAAGCTAACATTGATTGCAAACCTTGATTTGAAAGACTATATAAGGGTGAACTCTAGTAACTGGGAAACCCAATCCCCACACATTCTGTGTGATACTAGTTTGCTAAGCTAGAGTCGATTCTCCTTTAACCTTTGGTTTTCTTCTTCTAAAACCAGGTTAACAACTTAAAGACTTCATTGGGATTGTGAAGCCAAACCGATACTACTTTTCTTGTAGTTGTGTGATCTGATCTTGATGTTTCTATCGTATGAGTACAATTTTAATAATTGGCTTGAGATTTATATCTCCGATAGGCAAGATATAAAAGTAATCATAAACATCTTCGTATCATCGTTTGTGATTCCACAATATCTCTTTTCGCTGCATCGATTAAGACTATTGTGAGGTGATTGATAAAACTGAGCTGTTCTTCGGGAATATAAGTCTGGTTTTATTGATTGGTTCCTGTTCACCTTGATTTATCAAAATACGGAACAAAACTCATAGGTTTATTCGTGGGAGACGATTTATCTATCTTGTAGACTTTTCTGTGTGAGACATATTTGTTTATTAAAGTCTTCGACTTTGGGTCATAGAAACTCTTAGTTGTGGGTGAGATCAGCTAAGGGAATCAAGTGCGCAGTATCCTGCTGGGATCAGAGGCGTATGAGCATAATTGTACCTTGGATCAGTATGATATTGATTGGGGTTCAAATACAGTCCAGACCGAAGTTAATTTGGAGTAGGCTAGTGTCAGTAGCGGCTTAATACAATGTATGTTTAATCTGGACTAGGTCCCGGGGTTTTATGCATTTGCGGTTTCCTCGTTAACAAAATTCTAGTGTGTGTGTTATTTCTTTTCCGCATTATATTTTTATATAATTGAATAATACAGGTTGTGCGTTGTTCAATCGATTAGAATATTCGACCTATTGGTTGTTGATTTAAATCGATTGACACTTGGATATTGGTCTTTGGTACCATCCAAGTTATCTCTATTTGATTAGACTCGTGAATCACATTTGCTTGAGTAAATCAAATCGAGAGATTGAGATAATAACTCCTTGAGTATTTTCTATTGATTGAGTCTAGTTGATTATCTAGAAAAACAACTCGGAGTTTTCCATACAGATTGCTAACCGAAATATTGGGTGAGGTTGTTAGACCCCCGCTTTTTCAAACTTGTTAATCTATGACTGAATGAATGAGAATGCATGTGAATATATGAAAAGTTTTGCCGAAAATACGTCACCAGAAAATTCAGAACTCATCATTTTAGCAAAAATGCCGTAAAATGTCCGTCTGATGTCAGATTTTCATGATCCGGATATGTATCTTTATGCCCAGGAAATTTCCAAGCATTTACATAAGAGTTTTTTAAGTTTTTAGCACGTTTAGGAGTCGAAATAGACGAAACAGTAAACATCCAGGAGACTTTCAGGAAATTTTCAGTTGTCATGTAGTTCGAAGTTTCGACCACATCTTCTTGATCTTTTATCCGATTGCTATGAAATTTTGATATGTTGTATATGACAGCAATACAAAGATAATGGTATATAACTCAACCTTATATTATTCACCAATTGCTCCCAGTTCATTGTCTTGTACAGGGCAGTGTAAAATCTCCCCAGGCGGGCTTGTTGTTAAACGAGTTCTTGCGACTTTCATGTTATTTGCCGATGTCTAGCATGTGTAATAAAGAAATTTGATGATGTTAGACCACTTGTATGCTGTAGTTCATGACTTTTTTTGGTTTTATACTTGGATAGTCCTAATCTCATGTAATCTTCATATTAGTTGCAAAATGCCGAAGTTGAGAAATGAAGAGCAAATAATGATGAAACAAGCAACCATGAGGTTATCGATGAAGAGGCAACCATTTCTGCACTTCAAAGCCATGATAGTGTTGTTCATGAAGTAATTAAGGAGTCTGAGACTTCTATTATTATTGCTTTAGTAGCGAAAGGAACCGAGTCATCAGTAGAAGAGACTGAAGAAACTGTTATTGCAGAAGTTGCTCCAGTAATTGAAAACCGTATAATGGTGCATGAATACCCAAGTGAAGGAGTTTATTTTGATCCCACATTTGATGCATCACTCCCATACCATGAGTTAGTTGGTGGATTCAGCGTTCACGTTGTATATTCAGGCTTATATGATACAATATGGATGAAGTTCGGTCAAATCGTCGTTACTAGAAACCCAAAGCGTGTTTATTCTTTAACAATGCAAGTAAGTGTTAGCTTGTGTGTTGTAAATGATATATGCACTAGGGCAAGAAGTACTGTGACTCCAGATATACTCTTTGATTGGGAGTTCAACTTGGAGAATTCTGAGAGACTTGGCTTCAACATGAAGTGGCTTCGTAAGAAAATGAATGCTATCAAGGATTCATGTGAAAATGACATACCCTTTCCCAATGATGCTGTGATGGATAAGGAAGAAAAAAATTCCAGGCTGACTGAAGAGCTGGATATGGAGAAGGCGGCCTTACAAGCTTTGAAGGATGCTGAGGAGTAAAAATCTTTCTTTTCTGATTTTCTTTGATTTCTTTTCATAATCTCTTGAACTTCTGAACTTCTGAGGGATGTGAGGTTTTATTTCTGGTTTTGATTGATTTTGGTAGAAGATTGAGGATTTTCTTTGGATTTGGTAAAGATTTTCTTTAAGTAGACTGAATTTTGATAAATTGCTGGATTTAAATTATTGAATGCAAGTATTGTAAACATTTTGGAGGAATTGAAATACAATGAAAGAAAACTCTAAATGCCAAATATTTTGGATATTGTGCCTAATACTTCAAATATCCAAAACCTCATGCGTCAAAGGCCTTAAGCCAATTTTTGTGTATTATGGACACACCTTCCTTGCCATCCATGTTGATCAATCTGTAGTATCCACCAGCAATAGACTTAGAGATCATGAAAGGTCCTTCTCAGTCGGGATTCTTTGCAGAATGGGAATTACGCTTAGTTGTTTTGAGAACTAAATCTCCTTCCTGGAATTTGTTAGGCTTGACCGTCCATGCTCCGAATATCTTCTGCTGATTTGGAATTCCTTATATAGTGGAGTTTCATGGCTGCGGTATGTATGGACACTCGTGCAGGAGAGAGTATTTGATATACTGTTTGTCATGCTTGGCTACGTCTTCAGCAATAAAAATTTTGATGGTATGCTCAATTTGAAGAAGCTCGGAGCTTATCCATTCGGTGAAATATTGTTGAGGTGAGGTTATCCATTCATAACATTTTGCAATTGCTAAGTTGTTGGCGGAGTGAATCCCTCCGACCAAATAAGCATATTTGAAAACTGATGATATGGGCACATGAGGAGGAATAAGACTTGCTTGAGTACGAAATCTTTTGATGAAAGCGTTTGCATTTTCCTCAGGATCTTGTGTTAGGTCCGTCATGTCTTTGACTTCTTTCAGATACTTGAATGGTGAAATGTCTTCGTTTTCTTCTTCTGAATCAGAGGTTTCTTCAACAGAGAGATGTGCAATTTAAGGTGTTGGTGTTACCTTTCCAGCATGAATCCATGCTCGTCCAAGGGCCATATCATATCCTGGATCTCCTCGGATTATGTAAAATTTTGTCTCCATCCAGATTGAGTTTATGTTCACCTTGAGAGTAATGTAGCCATAAGCATCTCTGGGTGTCCCTTCATGATCTGTAATTGCTACTGGAGCATGAATGGCTTCCTATCGTGTGATACCAATAGCTCTGAGAGTTTTCAAAGCGATAATATTAACAAAAATGCCAACATCAATCAATACTTGTTTGAACTCGTTTCCCTTGAGATGGACTGTGGTGAGAAGTCCCCAGTCATACATTTGTTTGTTTGTCATTGAGGGGGGACCTTCTTGAATCAATAAACGCTTCCCTGACATGATGTGATTTAGTTAGCGAACATGTCTCCCCTTTGAGCCTTTGATAAGTATAACAATTTGCAGACATGTTCGATTAAAGATTGAGCTGCTTCTTTGATAGGTGGTTCAGAAAGAGTGAAGGTTCTGACTGGGAGAGGATCCATGTGCACGCCTTCTGTCCCCAAGTTGAGTTCTCCTGACTCGACCTTTTCTTTAAATATGCGCATCAAAGTTATGCAATCACTTGTGGGATGGTTGACGAACCTATGGAAGCGACAGTAGTGAGGATTTTCCATGGCCTCTTCAGTTAGATATTTCTTGACATAAGGCAGTTTGATTGCACCGTCTTGAACCCAGGCATCTAGAATCTCAATAAATTCCTCAATAGAGTAGGGGAAATCAAGTGCCTCTGGATCAATTTCTGTGTGTTGAGCAGGAATTTGCGTATTATCTTTCCTTTATGCCTTTGTAGGAGTTGAGGAAGCATGCTTGCGTGGTGGCTCAGATTTTCGTTTGTTCCCTTCCGTAATAGCATTTGTGGAAGGTTGGAAGTTGTACTGTTTGTTGATCAAATGTCTACTACCTCGAGTCTCTCGTGGATCCTCAGCTTTCGTAGTCTTAGCCCTCTCCAATAAAGCAGGTGCAGTAGTTGCTGATCTCTTGGCTGCTTCATGAAGTTCTGAGAAAGTCTGGAACCTAAGATTTTCCAATAAGGCTCTTTAGACTAGAATCATTCCATTGATGCACAAGTCCACGAGTTATTGCTCTGTGATGTTTGGACCATGATAATCCAAAGCTTGAACTCTGAACCTTTTCACATAATCGTTAGTATGCTCATTGCTCCTTTGAAACATCCTTCCGAGATCAGAGAGGGTGATTTGTTCTGAGACAAAGAAATACTTCCTGTAGAAATCTATAACCATTTCTACCAACTTTTGATACATCCTGGTACGATGTTGTTGTACCAGGTATACTCCCTGCCTTTTAGAGACTTTGAGAATTCCTTCATACAGATAGTATAGTTGTGCTCGTGTTCACCCAATGCTTCCAGAAATCGGGAAACATGCTCTCGAGCATTGCATGTTCCATCATAAAGTGTAAAGGTTGGAGAGGTGTAACCTTTTGGTAAGGGAGTTATTTGCATAGCAACAGGGTATGGAGGTTGGTGACGATGTACAGAAGGCGTTCTTTCTTTTCCACGATTTTCCAAAAGACATTCCAAGTCTTCACGAGTGATGAAACTGGATGGTTCTTTCACTGGTGGATTATCTGCAGCCTTAGGAACTTCTTCATCATCTACGACATGAATCGGAGTAAATTCGGGATTAGCATATGAAGACTTTTCTTTAGCTTTCCCTTTCTCTTAAGTTTTCTCTGATATCTTGTCTGTAAGAGTCTTGAGATAGTTAAATAGATCCTTCTGAGCGGCAGCCATGTCAGTCTGATTTTTGGCAAGAGTTTCTTGCACCTTCATGAGATCACCTATGGTAGGTGGATTTTCTCTGACTTCTTCGGGATACCGGCCAAAAGGTGGATTATTGATGGCCCTAGCATTCAGAGGAGTGGTAGTGGTAGGTTTCACCGGAGGAGTGGTGTTAGCAGTACCACTGGATCTTGCAATATTAGAACCGGGTGTTGAATCCGCGTTGGTAACTGAACCAGACCTAAGACCGACCATCTTCATGATAAGTGAAATTGCAACCGAGAGAATGATCTCCCACTGTGGTCGCCAATCTGTAGATGGGGCAAATCGATTTGCTGGTTTTTACGGAATTGAGGAGATGATCGTGTGGAGGAGACTCCTTGAACCGAGTGAAATGTTTAACCTCACACAGATGCACTGCAAGAAGGGAGTGCTTTGAATTCAAGAGATCAATCTGTAGTACTCCGGCCTAAACCAAGACAATGGTCGTTCAAGAGTAAATTCGGTCACAAGAGAGGATGGGTCGATCTGTAGGAGGGAAGCTGAGAAATATGTGAGATCAATGGTGATCGAAGATTGTAGGTGTGTTGTGTATTCTGAAAATAGGATAAGTTCTGAATGATTGAATTTGCTCTGTTGAGAGTTGGATTGTTAATCTCGTGTTGTCTGTTTGACGTGAGATTGTTCTTGTTTCAATCATGATTCAGAGACTTCTTTATATTGCTAGAATTGTAAACACCATGATCTCATGAAGTGTGATAGTTGATGGAATCAAACAATTGGGAAGTGGAAATCGTGTTAAAACCAGTTGCTCAACGTTCAGAGACTTGGTTAATTTTCCATACACTACTTTGTTAACTTCTCCAAATGATTGCACGACTTGCTCACATTATTATCGTGTGTATGAACACACGTGTCGTAGACCTCCTGACCAAAACCCTAGTTAATATCCCCCCATGTAACACGGTTGATGTCTCGTGTGATTGTGGAGTCTGCAAGGCAGACGTGTATTTAGTTAGTCAATTGTTGACTTAATGACTTCATGGGACGATGAGTCCTTATATTGTTGAGTCGAACATATTTTAGAATTTTCTGAGACTTGGACGTGTCCATTGTTGAGACATAGGTATAATATATGAATAAACTTTGATAGTTAACGTGATCAAATATTGCTAGTTCGATGAATTATTGAATATTGATAGTTGAACCAATATTCCTTGGTTTGAGCAAATATTGCGCGTTTGATGAATTATTGGTAGCATGACCAAATAAATATTAAATTAGAATATTGGCAACTGGTCCGAGTATAATAAATAAAATGTTGACCATGAGATCAATGTAAAATTGTTAGCGTTTGAATCTGGAATTGTGAACCTTGGACTCAAGATCAATTGATGATATACTGATGGTTTATTGAAAATTAACCATGGAGTGAAGAGGTACCGGCTACATGGGATCATGGGTCGGCCATGTAGCGCCTAGATGCTCACGTGAGCAAATATCAGATCTCCTAAAGACCGGTTGGTTTGTTGATGAAAGGATGATTAAATGCTGGTTTAATCATCTATTAAGATAATGTTCGTCTGAGCTTTAGGGAATAAAACCTAATTAATTATGAAGAGATGAGAGACCGACCAAGGGGTGATGAAACCGGACCTGGGTGGTCACGGGATCGAATGACGAGCGTTTCATGAAGTTCCAGGTTGTTTGGAAAAGTTTTGGACCTAATACGAGCAATTGCGCAAATTAGGTCAAATTGTGAAAATACACGGGACCGGCTCCTTGCAAGCCAAAGATCCAACCTTGGTCGGTCAAGGTAACACGCCCATGTCACCAAAGTGTTCGTTTCTCAGTTCTGAGAATTTTGATATTTTCAGATGTGCATTTGAGCAATCATTTGAGAATAATGATGAAATCAGGGATTTTTGATGAAACTGTCAAAACCTTCATGAGATGAAGGAAAATAATAATAGAATAAAGGAATCGTGAAGTGTGGGACCGGCCAAAGAGCCCATCCCATAATATTTTTCTTAATTTTATAATAATTTTCATGATTTTAAAGAAATATGATAAAACCAAGGAGTTTGTTGAAACCAAGGAGTTTTGTTGAAATCAAGGAGTTTCCATGAGATGAGGAAAATATAAAATAATAAAAAAAAAATAAGGGATGTGTGGGACCGACTTGGAGCATGGTTGGCCGGCTAGGGCACGGTCCCGTGAGTTTTCCCTAATTTTATGTATTATTTCATGATTTGAAGGAATTTTCATAATTTGAAGGAAATATCATGAAATCAAGGAATTTCATGGGATTAAGGAAACATAAAATATAATAATAATAATAATAATAAAATAGGGAATGTGGGGCCATCTTGGGCCTGACCGGCTGGCTGGGGACCGGTCCCACGGGTTTCCCTAATTTTATATTATTTTTCATGGGATCAAAGAAATATCCTGAGATTAAGGAGTTTTCATGAAATTAGGGAAATAATAATAAAATATTGAGGAATTGTGAGGTGTGGAACCGGCAGTGACTAGGGCATAGCCAGCCGGCTAGCAGACACGGTCCCGTGACACCTTTCCCAATTTTATATTATTTCCTTGATGCAAAGAAAACACCATGAAACTGAGGAGTTTCCTTAAAATGAAGGATATTTGTTCAAATGAAGAAATTTTCATGAGATCAAAGAAAATAAATAAAATATATGATAAAATATAAAATTGGGCATGGGACTGGTCACGGCGTGACTGGATGGCCGGTGGGTCCAGTCCCTCAGCGCCTTGGTGAATATTTTATTTTTATTATTTTCTTTCCTATTTGCATAGGTTCATCGTCTCGTTGTATTTTGAAATACTTGTTTGTTCATTCAGGTGTTTGTTAATGCATGATTTATCGAATACATCTACACCATTTTGGTTGGGGCTTACTCAAAGGTACCCTAGATGCCCGTGTGTTGAATATTTATTACTAACCCATGGAATTCTGCTGGGAAGAACCATAAATTGAAGTAACGAAATATTATATAAAAATTAAATATTTTCCAGAGGTTCAGTTAATGAATCTGCTGATTTCCAGCATAATTAGTTGATGGATCCATACCAGTACGATCGTCTAGGAGCATTGATTCTTCAGGAATTACATGATATGTTGAAGCGTCATATTTATTTTATATAGTCAGGGAAAACATCGTCCTGAAGACATTATTGCTCTATACTAGCAGGCAAGTTGTCTAGGAACCGTGTAATCTTTCGATTCTATATAAAAGTAGTTACTGAAATTGCTCAGTATTCATAAGATATGTCATTGCCTCAGCTGAGAGACTACACATCTACATGTACTCTGAGAGACAGTATTCTCAGTCAGAGATTCTTGCGGCATGAACTTTCATGCTTTCGATAAGAGATATGAGCCTCAATATTCATCTGATTGCTGGATCAGGAATACATATAATTATGGGTTTACGATTTTAGCCTTTGTCGAAAATCCACCATCTACAGCACATCATGGCGTTGGCCACGAATAGGAGGTAGGTTAGCACGTAGGCGCGCTATTTACGGCACGTTAGCATGTTTTGGCATGCTGCCACAAAGTGGCACATTTGGCATGGCGGAGTTGCATGCCGCTCAACTTATTGGTGCAACATGGCACGTTTGGCATGTTGGCGCGATTTTTGGAAAGCCAATTGGCTTTGGGACCATCTGGCTTCATTTTGCCTCTTTTAATACTGTGGCAGGTTTTGAGCGACCTGATTTGTCGATAAAAAGAGGGGGCCGGCCAAGCATGGGCGTGGCTACACTTCTAGTGTGTATATAGAGGATTTAAAATGAACTGATAGGTCGATGGGAAATAGGGCCAGTGATAAGCACGTAAGTGCTACATTTTATACCCATATTTATATGAGCTAGGACTCAATATTTTGGCTAACAATATTATTTTAGTGCTTTTGTAGAAAGTACAAATGAATTGGAACACTCAGAAAATAAATGGCTAAATGGAAGAACAAAATGACGTCTGCAACAAAAATTTCCAAAGCTGCTCATGGCACCGGTGTACACATAAAAAAGGGAGTCATTTCTTATTATGGCATGGACATTTATACTCTTTGGAATTTGGGCAATGGGATCTGTAACATGGTGCTATGGTAGTGTAAGGAGGGATGCTCTTATATGAAGAATTAATGGGGGTTCATTTGTTGTTCTTGGAGGATGGCTGGAGGCGGCCAGAGAGCCGTAAAGGAGAGAAGGAGAAGGGTTTGCATTCTTTCGTTTTCCCAATTCCATTTTGATTAGCAATCGATTTCTCTTTTAACATGTTTATGGCTTTTGAAAAAGCCATGTCTTGCTAATTATTTTGTAACTAGGGTTTATTACTGAAACCACTTTGGGTATTAGGCAACTCTAAATTGAACGATATTGCAATATACCATTATGATTTGAGTAGATTGATTTTTGAATATTGTTTATCGATTTATTGAAAATAGTTGTTGCTTCGCCGGTTCTTTATATAGTAACCTTTGTGCTACATTTATAGGATTGCAAATTTATTTGTCTACGTATTTGATATCCCATGCTTGGGTTAAATCCTTTGATGGGTTATGCTTAGAATAGCTAGGTATTATTGGTGAACCTAAATTTAGTTTCGTATGATTTTCTGGCTAAAACAATTTGATGGTGCATGCTTGGGTTTAGTCTTTTGATGTGCCATGATTAGGGTGTCCCAGTGATATTTGCGACTCTAATACATATAATAGGCGATGTCAATAGAACGAACGATAAATAATTATTCATGAGTTATGTTTTATTTCAGTAATTGAACAAAAATAGTGGTGGATATGATAAAACCCTGGTTACTGTTTTTCCCATTGATTTTATCTTCTTAGTTTATTTTTATTATTTCGTTTTCAATTCTAAAAATATCAAAAACATCTTTTATGGTTAATTTTTATTAAATATATTGATTACAGTATTTCCAACGCTCCCTGTGGGAACGACCCGTACTTGCCTCTCTCTACTATTTAGACACCGTGCAATTTCGGTTATTATATAGGCAATCCCGAAAGCCTACCAAGTTTTGGAGCCGTTGCCGGGGAGAGGTTGTGGAATTTAGTAATTAGTATTTTGTACATTTTTATTTTTATTTTCTGTACATAATTTATTTTTCTTTTATTTTTATATGTTCTTTTAGTTCTTTTTACGTAGCTTATTTGATTTTTCTCAGGTACTTTAGTCTGAAGAGCGGCGATTGGAGTCAACAATAGGCCTAAAGTAAGTACTTGATATTCTCACAAAGCTTTTGCAAGATGAGTTATTGGGAAATTTTTACTTTGTATAATGGTTTCCAGTGAGTTGACTTCTTATATAGGTTTTTGGAATCTTACCAAAAGAGCTGAGACAGAGGAGTCATTTGATATTTCACCTGAGGAGTATGCATATGCACCTTCTCATTATCAAGAACATGTCGAGTGTGTAAATAATGATTGGAATTATTCTCATAGGTATGATCATTCCGGACCTTGTGAAGGTTATGATCATTACCAACCTTACCCTGGCTATGAGCCACAATTTGCTGATTCCAATTATTATTCACACATTTCTCCGTCACAGTATGAGAGAGATGATCAATCTTACTGTGACCCATCTGCATCACAACTATCTTTATTAGAACGCCTCAATATTGAAATTGATGAACAGACCAAAACTAATGAGTTATTTTTTGCTGAGCAGAGTAAAACTCAAGCTTATATTGCTCAACTTTCTGAACAAACTAATTTATCGATTTCTAAACTAATGCAATCGGTAAAAGATCGCGGTCTTATTGAGGATACAAGTTTTAATTTTTCTAATACTCTTGATATTAACGATGAAACCGCTTTAACTAATGAATCAATGTGTATAGAGAATGATGATGAACTTGATAGTTGTGATCATAGGAATAGAGACATTGTCATACCAAGTGAAGGTGGTGTATTTAGTCCAACTCCCGATTGTGTTAATAATCACTCGCCTATTCAAAAGGAAGAGTTTAGGATTGAGGACACCATTCTTTTAGACGGTGTGACATATCAGTGCTATAAAATGATGCTTATGAAGAATGTGTTAATTCAGAGGAAACTGTAGTTAAGTCTAACGACTTGGAGATATTACACTCTACCTATAAGATTTCTTTTAATCATCTTTATTGTGATATTCCTATTGATTCCCAGGTTGATGATTTTTATGATGATAATTTAGTACAGGGTTACAAACCCAGTGGAGAAATTAAAATACCTAGAATTGTTAGCACAACTTTTCAGAAGATTCCTAATTTTGGATTAGAACTGCGTGCTTCTCCAGTATTACTAGATTATTTTGCATCTCGTGATTTCTCTTTGCCTGTGCATGACTCCCAGATCGTTTTAGTTCCCATCCCCAGTGAACCACTTGAGATGGTAATTCTTTTTACTGACGATATTTCCTTTGCAAAAATTAGGTTTGGGGGTGGCTCTTTCCTTTTGATAGTCTCTATATCTTTGCGTTGCTACAACGAGGATTTGAGGTTGTCATTGTTCGTAAATATTGTATTTTGGGTTGATACCCAAATGTTTAGGTTATTAGTGTATGGGGATCCTTTTTGTACATTCCAGTAGGTATATTTATGTTTTTATATATTTTTGTTTACTTTATTCATATTATGAATTTCCCATCTTAATTTTTACGTTGGATGACTCAATTACATTGAGGACAATGTAATGTTTAAGTGTGGGGGAGCGGTTAACTTTTTACTTTACTTTTTCAGGAATTTCCTTGCAAATCATGACCAGCTATTGAGTGGGTCAATTGTGGGTTTGTATGTATATTATGACCAGCTGTGTAGCGGGTCTAAAAAAAATTAAAAAAAATGATCAACTGTGTAGCGGGTTTTAAAAAAATAATCATTATGATTTATAAGGTTATGACCAGCTGTGTAACGGGTCTTTTGTAGGGTGTTTTCTATGACCATCTGTGTAGCAGGTCTTGTGTATGGAATTTCAATTTTTCATTTTATGACCAGCTGTGTAGCGGGTCTAACTCTTTCTTATGATATGACCTGCTGTGTAGCGGTTCTTCTTCTGTTTTGCTCGAGGACTAGCAAAATATAAGTGTGGGGGTGTTGATAAGCACGTAAGTGCTACATTTTATACCCATATTTATATGAGCTTGGACTCAATATTTTGGCGAACAATATTATTTTAGTGCTTTTGTAGAAAGTACAAATGAATTGGAACATTCGGAAAATAAATGGCTAAATGGAAGAACAAAATGACGTCTGCAACAAAAATTTCCAAAGCTACTCATGGCACCGGTGTACACATAAAAAAGGGAGTCATTTCTTATTATGGCATGGACATTTATACTCTTTGGAATTTGGGCAATGGGATACGTAACATGGTGCTACAATAGTGTAAGGAGGGACGCTCTTATATGAAGAATTAATGGGGTTCGTTTGCTGTTCTTGGAGGCTGGCTGGAGGTGGTCAGAGAGCCGTGAAGGAGAAGGGTTTGCGTTTGGGTTTGCATTCTTTCGTTTTCCCAATTCCATTTTGATTAGCAATCGATTTATCGTTTAACATGTTTATGGCTTTTGAGAAAGCCATGTCTTGCTAATTATTTTGTAACTAGGGTTTATTAGTGAAACCACTTTGGGTATTAGGTAACTCTAAATTGAATGATATTGCAATAGACCATTATGATTTGAGTAGATTGATTATTGAATATTGTTTATCGATTTATTGAAAATAGTCGTTGCTTCGCCGGTTCTTTATATAGTAACCTATGTGCTTCATTTATAGGATTGCAAATTTATTTGTCTACATATTTGATATCCCATGCTTGGGTTAAATCCTTTGATGGGTTATGCTTAGAATATCCAGGTATTATTGGTGAACCTAAATTTAGTTTCGTATGATTTTATCGCTAACACAATTTGATGGTGCATGCTTGGGTTTAGTCTTTTGATGTGCCATGCTTAGGGTGTCCCAGTGATATTTGTGACTCTAATACATATAATAGGCGATGTCAATAGAACTAACGATAAATAATTATTCATGAGTTATTTTTCATTTCAGTAATTAAACAGAAATAGTGGTGGATACGATAAAGCCTTGGTTACTGTTTTTTCTCATTGATTTTATCTTATTAGTTTATTTTTATTATTTCGTTTTCTATTCTAAAAATATCAAAAACATCTTTTTTGGTTAATTTTTATTAGATATATTGATTACAGTATTTCCACCGCTCCCTGTGTGAACGACCCGTACTTGCCTCTGTCTACTAGTTAGACACCGTACGATTGCGGTTATTATATAGGCAATCCCGAAAGCCTATCAGCCAGCAATTATGGGCCCAGCCAACGTGTGGCGGGTTTAAGGTGACCTGATTGGTCGATAGGAAATAGGTCCGGTTAGGCAACATGGGGCGTGGCCAATGACCAACGACGCTGGTTGGCCTAAGGCATGCCCACGCCTCCCTTTGCTGCTGATCCTATTCTGTGACTCATTTATTTCTCGTTTTCTGATTCTGGGGAAGATTTTGCACCTAGTAATCCATGGCTGATTAATTACCTAGTTTGCTTAGGCTTAATTTCGACAAGCAAGGTCTAATATATTGCGCAGGGCACAAAACCCTAATTTTTGCAAATTAGTCAGGGTGATATCTGAATCTTGTGAATTATCACAAAATTGATTGAATTTTATGTGTTGATACAGAGTTCTTTAAGTTCATTGCTAGAGAGCAGTATGCTTTCCGATTGAATACTTTATGCAAGGACCTTATCCTTGATACTTGGAAATTCATGCTATTCTGCTGTGAGTAACAAAAATTTTCATGCTATATCAACATTAAGGGTTCAGCCGGGGAACATAGCACATAAAGCATTCAAAGAAACTTGTATTAACTGAATAATACAGGCAATGTGCCAAAATTTACAAAATATCTGGGATTGTTGCTACATGCACCATTCTAGGTAAATTTCATGAGGAAATATTGAGTTGCTCAATAAGTGTGCCAGTGGAGAGGTTGAAAACTCACTGCTTTACATGGCTTCGTTTCTTTGCAGACTGATGGCATATTAAATGCAAGGTTTTCAATTTTAAATCTAGACTAAAATCCACCATCAACACGTGGATTTTTCCTAGGGTGAGTTATTCAAAGTTGAACTGTGACGGTTCTTCCAACCATCTGAACCACGCTGGGGTGGGTGGAATCATTCGAGGTGACCAAGGTACTTTTCAGGCTTATTATGCTCGATATCTATATTGAAATGATAACAACGTTGCGGAGGTTTGGGCCATTAGAGATGGAATGAAACTGGTAAAGGATCTAGGGATTAGAAAACTTGAAGCTAAGAGTGACTCCACTTATGCTATTCAGTTATACAAGGAGGAGGTAGCAATTCCATGGATCATGCGTGGTTTGGTAGCGGATGTTATGCCTTTAAAAGACTATTTTAAGGATATCGATTTTCAGCGAAGATATAGAGAGTCGAATGCGGTCGCAGACTATTTGGCAAAGGAAAGTGATCCAAAAGAATGGAAGGTGTTTGGGTGTCTCGCCTACCTGATGATGTTTGTCACTTGCTTGGTGCAGATATTGCTGGCAGTTCCAATACAAGAACTGTGAAAGTGTCTTTGTAGTTTTGTTTGCCCTTCGGCAGTGTAGCAAAAAAAAATTGCTTGATTAAAATTTATACTATTTGCTTTAAAATTCTTAAAAAAATAAACTTCTGAATAATTTATTAAAGAAAATATCGGAATTTTTCATTTGTCCTTTTGAAGTAGATAATTCAATTTTCATTCAGACCACAGTTCAACTTAATTTTTTAGATAAAAATGCTCAACATCATCCACTTAAGTCACATGATACTTTTACTGCCATCTTTGACAGGTGATGTTCACGTTTAATCAATAACCACTATTTCGTTATCATAGACAATACGAAGGAATTTTTTTTTGGAAATCATCAACGGTGATACCCGGATGATATAAACTGGAAAATATCAATAGAGACACCTGGATGACATCATATTATTAATATTTTATAATATTTTACCAGACATATCAAGCTAAAAATCATGGGTCCAATACTGAAGACTACATGACGCTTGAAACTAACCTGAGATTGAGTCTGGGTCATAAGCTCCAGTGATATCTAGTCACTGTTATAAAAAGATGTGGTCTTCGTCTTTGTGATCAAAGAGTCAATAGGTAGACAAGATTTAGCCGAGAGGGTTATCCAGCGGTCCACAACATCCGGATCGAGCATTGACTTCTTAAGCGAGTTGGTGTGTGGGAACCAAATATGAGGTGTTTTATTCCCAACATAAAACCAATAAACAATCCAGTCTTCAACGCCCAACTTTTCGATGTTCGTTAAAAGATAATCAGAATTCAGGGATAACTTAATCATCAATCAAACCTTTGGAGTTATTGATTCTCACTGGGTTCTAGTAAGGTCTGTAATAATTGTAATTTAGGGTATTATCTTTTGGGAATAATTAGTGTTTTCTCTTTGGCATTTTTCGGGTTTACCAAATTCTAGGGTTTTTACCTTTTCGTCTTAGTTATCAACTGTTGCTAGCATTAATGTTAATCCTCCTCCACCATCTGCAACTGTATCTATAATTTTAACTGCCACAACAACCATCTTCAATTTGATTCTGCCAAAAATAACAACAGGAAATGGCAATTCAATGATGAATGAGCTTTAATTGAGGTGTTCTGTGCACCTTATTAGATATAGGATTACAACTTCTCATATGTAATTTTTATACGTTGGTGTTCTTGAGTTTCTCTTATTATTTTTTTCTACTTACGGGTATCAGAAGCTCCAACAACCCTCTACGTATTTGTAGTGAATTTCTTAAAAACAATACGATGATAGAAGTTTCAATAACCCTTTATGGTTACTTCCCATGTTGTATGGTCCTTTATGTTATTTCACAAGCATACATTTCAATATATGTTTCAGTTAACATGCTTTGAATTTCTTTGGTTGCCTCTTTAATCATATTCTGATGTCTATCGTTACTATTTCAGGAACTGAACATGTGTGGGATTTAAACATCTCAGTGGGGTATTTTTCAATATCAGTACATTTATTTTGTCAATTTACTTGGGTTGGTACGTATCTTTCTCAGGCTTATGTCGTATTGCTTGGACGGATATCAGTGTGTTTTATTCGTCCATATTACTCGATAAATAAGTTATTGTTGCTGGCGCACTAACTTTCATGCATTTGATTTTATTATATATATATATATATATTTATATGAATGTCTATCATTTCCATATACTTATTCACAATGATAAAGGACGAATTGACACCTGTAAGTGGAATACCATGAAGAACTATCACTATTAACTAAATTGGATTAGTCTTAACATGTCTAATTTTCACTTCGACGATGGTAAGAGTAATTAGGTATATGACTACTAACCAAATTTCAGTTAGACCATATCAGCATCACAAACTGTATAGTTTTTGAAGGTTCTACTCAACCACAAAGTGCAAGAGGTATGTTGATGTGAATTATTACTTTTGTCATGTTACTCTGATATTGTATGCCTCAACTACCTGTGAGTACCCATCTGTGGACAGGACCGATTGGGGATCTTGAAGCTCCGTTATAGATAAAAACTCAAATAGAATCAAGATATTTTGTTTAACTGGAAAAATGAGCTTAGTTTTACACTTTTACTCATTTGTGTTTTATAAAGCTCCATTTTTATAGCAATAATACATACGCAGACCCCTTCGTGCATAAGTAACATTAGTTGATGTTTCATAGGATCTGTGATGGATAAACTACATGCCTGATTTAATTATAGGCATATTCTCAAAACAGGCATAATATCTAATAATTGAAGTTCATTTTCTTTTAGGAAACATGTAAATATTAATAAACTGTGTCGAAAAGTAGTTGTACTCAGTTTCATTGTATGTTTTCCCAACATGTAATTACGTTTGGCAGGGTATATTAAATATTCTAGGATATGTTATTCGGGATATCATAATTCTCTTATTCAATAGTGAATTCAAAAGTACTGATGAACTTTCATGCCATAAGTCCTGAAAATGGAAGACTCAACATTTTTTTAATAACTTCCGCAGCTGGTGGGAATTAGGAAATCGGGCCATTTATTCTGAACTTTATGACAAATTAAGAAAATTATTTAGGGGTTTGTAGATTGAACATTCTAAATTTGTCCACGATTGTAGTCATGTACAAATGTAATGGTTTAGGTTTGTCGTATTCAGCTAACTCTACACTGTTAATCTATTTTGGGTGAACCTTTTTTAAATTGCAGTGTTATTTACTTTGCAAGATTTCAGATCAAATCATCATAACCGGTTGACCAGCATGTCAATTAGCAATATACGATGTACACGGTTTAGGGTCCTAGACTATAAAAATTCGAATTTTTTTGACTCTTTGATAGCACAACACTTCACGGATGGCGTTATATTTATCTCTGGAGATTTTATTTTTTTGAGATTTTTGTTAGAGGAGATCTATTGGGAGTTGATGATAAGGAGTTTGCTAACATGGTTAGTAATAGGAAAGTCTGTAAGTACTCTCAATCATAATTTTTTTCATTGTTTGAGTCATCATCTTGGACATCCTCCACCTGACTGTTAAGTGCTAATACTCAATTCCCTCCTCATGGGAGATAGATGAATCTTTTTAGTGAACTCTGTCAGATTCAGTTCCTTTTTGCTTTATCTCAATCAATTTAAATTTAATTTATCGTGTTGTTCAGACATTGCTTCCGTATAGTTTCTGGAAAAACTAAGTCTGTGTAGTCTTGAAAATATGTTTAGTAGCATTTCAGTTACCACTAAAAGATTTAATCACCTGGAGATATTATGTCATCTCCAGGTTATTTGGTCGATGTTAAAGTATGGTACAGAGTTCATGTACATCTTCCATCATATATATGGAGTACACCGAATTTGTATCATCATTCTTTTCTTCCTGCTTGCATTTGGAAATTTGGTTTCATTGTAAATAACTGCAACAAAACTTATTTCTAATTCAGCCAATAATGCCAAGAATATATTCCCTTTAAATCTTATCTATTTCGTCTATTTCTATTCAGTTAGTTTTAATTTTAATGTTTTGAGTAATTTTATTATTTGTGCATCAGTACTCATCATTTTTTTTTGAAATGTACCATCTACACAAGATTTGCTTCTGTTTGCTTTTCCATTAATTCTTACATTATTCATCTGTGAAATGAAAAGTTGATGGGCTCAACACTTGGCTCCAGTTGTAGCTTTCATCTCGATGCAAATTGCAAAGTAGAGGTGGGGAAAAAGATGATGTCTTTAAGTGCCTAGATTCTTAAGTTCACGTTTTCTAAGGATTATATCTAGATTCAATTGGGAGTTGGCGTCACTCAAAGATTTTAGATTGTGCCTTCTATAGAGTGTTAGGGATCCAATTTTACTAAAACTTTGGCTTTCTTTTAGCAGACATATGAAGATCAAAGTATCTATCACTGGCTTCTCAGGTACTGAGATGGGTTAAGATGTGTCCAGAAACTTAAATGGAAAACACTTGCTCCAAGTTTTCTTTTACTGATTTTGATGACCTGCAAGCAATTGACACCCTCAACAATACTTATTTTACTTTAGCGAGATTCTTGGAGTTTATTTACAAGGGAATTCTTGGAGTTTCTTTATAGGGGAAACTTGGTTAGAGAAGAGTTTGAGAAGCCTCAACGGTTGCAGCTGACAAGTACGTGTTTCCATAGTTACAGAAGTTTCCTGAGCAATGGATTTTAATTTATTTTATTTTTTTTGTCAAATGCAATAAAGGTTCTAGAGATCTTAGAAATTTGTTTGAATGAAATATTAAAGCTTAATAAATTTCATGTACTATAATTTTAACACTTCATAGTACATACTACAAAGAAGTCGGTCAATTATTTCGGTGTGGATGTTTAGTGGTGTGCGAAAGAGTGTGAAGCATGCTCTATCCAGAATACTTTTTACTGCAATGAAGACTCGAGAGTTAAGTTGTTTTCATGTTGTAAATTATCTTTTTGAATGGTCAAGCAAAACCAGTAAATTGCCCATTTGAGTTATAAATTAGAAATATCTATCCGTTTGGTAAAGGATTTATCTATCCCTTTAGTAAAAGGTAGTAAACACCTCCACCTGGGCCAAGGGTTGTTTTTTGTATAATGTTACCTACATAGGCGTAGGACTGAGTGGTGGTGTATGTTTGCAAGGCAACACAATAGTACAAAATATTGTAAATAGCTAACGGGGCATGTGGGGTGGTAATATCTATACTTGCATTTAAATCTCTCTAATATACGGTTGTGTGAGGTAATTACAAAGCCAATATTTTGTGTTAAAATTTGGTTTGCAATGATACTCCGTCTTTAACCTTCGCAAATAAATATACAAACGAATGTGAATTGAATATGGACATTTGGATCATGGCACAGATCTGCTTCATTAAACTGAGTATAAAGTCATCACCTTCATATTAAAGTCTTAATTTCAATAGGCACCCAATGAGGAGACCATCAAATCTCTTGGCTCTTCAGTATCCCAGGAACAAAACAAACCAACAACCTCCTTTGTGATCGCTGTCGTAGGCATCAAAAATAAATTACACTTTCTTACTACGCAAAATATATAATGAAGCAAGGGCAAGAAAGGATCGTTCCCACAGAGAGGTCTAGAATGTCAAATTGTTTCGGTTTCCTATATAAAACACCGGGAGTTTTCTGATTTTTTGTAAAGTAAAAATAAATTAAAAGCAAACAAATAAATAAAGCACGCAAATCAAGGTAGTAAAAATATTGGTTACAGATTTCATCTTCAATTGTAAACAAGTTTTTGAAATTATGAATACAATTCATATTTAATCTCGCTATCATCAAAAGCCCTAGAATACCTTATTGCAAGAATACTCCGTAAATTTCCTAAGTCATCAACACACACATTAGAGCTGCGTATGTGAATTCTACCTAAAGAATAACCTAACGCCTTGCGCTAATTAAGTTCAATTCCTAGGAGCATTAAGTTTCATAAATAGGCTAATCAATGCAACTATCATACATTGCGCATGACAATTCGGACAAAGGTCAATTTCTACATATGATTGTAAGAGTGTATCACTACAAACCATAATCATATCATGCTACTCATATTCAAGGTTATCGCTCGATGAAAACATTAAAATATCTATAGATATGGATGTATGTTCAATAAATTCTAGACTCAACTAAACAAACATTCAATCATATTGCAATACATCAATCATGCAATTATTATAATCAGTAGAAATCAAACGATAATATTGAGAGAAAACTAATTCATAAAATCCATAACTTGTTTTCAAAATCCAACTACATCTTTAACCAATAACAAAATCAAGTACTTTTGTTTTTGGAAATCATCATAGAAAGCAAAGAAGAACTATCATGTAAAACCTTAGAACAAAAGTAGAAATATCCCTAATGGAGATATATATCTAGGTTTAGAGAAAAAGTTTTCTATTTATATGCCTCTCCAAAAAGGATACTCAAAAGTAGGTCAAGTATTCTCAAAAACCGTCTCTTTTTTGTCCACCAAGCCCAAGTGTGGAAAATACCCGTGTTGAAATTTTGTCCAAAAAGTAGTCGCCGGAAAACGGGGTTTTCGCCGGAATCCGGTCGCCGGAATTTGTCATCGGAAAATTGTCTCCGGACACTGAGCCATTAGAAACTGTCACCAGGTAAATATGTACTTCCAACAACTCATCTCTCCTTCTCTGCAGTTCAAACATTCAAAAAAACCATCTAACCCAACTTCTCATTTCTTGCAAAAACATACCTAAAAGCGTGCCATGTAGATCATATATCCGGCCGCCAACTCTTGTATCCAACACATACCCCCTTCGCGATTCACTGAAATATTGCAATTCACACTTTAACTTCTGAAATCTGACATCCCGAGCTAGTACCACCGGCTCACCATTTTAGCTCACTTTTCGCACAGTTTCTGCAGCTTCAAAATCCATAATTCAGCTCCTGCTTTGATCCAACTACTCATCTACTTACAATGCCTTGCTTTTTCCTCCTAATTCCACCAGTACCAGAACACATATGCTTAGTTTCTTACAATACCCAACAACAGCACCACCACAAGACCACTCTCTCCAATGCCATCAGCTGCAATACTTCAATGTACCTCATCTCTAGTACCAGCATTCTCCTCTGTAATCTCTTACTGCATTCCCTAAGCATTCATCTAAGCGTATTGTGTAGCTTCAATTTCTCTCAAAAACATAACTAACTCCCATGGAAAACAACTTCATCTCAAACTCAGATCTTGTTCATACCACTAGTTTAAGCATCAACATCATTCTCTCCCTGTAATCTTATAAACTTGGCAGCAACACATTTGTTCCATCCTCTCTTGAGCCCACAACATCTTACTATCACTGCCACTTCATTTATGTGTGTTCAATCCCAGCTTCAATCTCCACAAACCTGCCAAACTATGCTCAATCACCCTTATAGCTTTAACTCAGCTCCTCTTCAAAGCATTCATACCAACTGCAGTTCAACCAATGCATTCTTAACTCACTAAAAATCATCACCAGATTCATCTTCAATGCCACCAAACCCATGAATATCTTCACTTCTTCATTGCCAATAGTTAAGAATAACAGCTTACCCTTGTATATCAATAGCACCACCAATTGAAACATCATGTACTGTAACTCAAATTGTCTCTTAGCATAACCAGTGCCCATTTCTCAAATTATTCCTTTTTAACACCAATACTGGCGGCAACTTCAATTCCAGTGCCTCAGTTTATCCACAGGTGTAAGCTTAACCTCCAGAACTTGCTCCTTACTGACATCACCAGTGTGGTCTTGCTGCTCCACATTCCATCACAGTTGCATCTCCAACTGCACAACTCATTTAGACTTATCACCTGCGATTTATTGTAACAGTCAACAAACTCTTGCTACATGACCTTCAAACCAACAACAGCCTTGCATCAGCACTTCTCTACTATCCATTTCGGTTGCAGAGTAACACCAATATCAGTTCTCAGAAACTTCCATAATCGCAGAAATCCACCAGTTCCAGTTGCAGCGCTATCCAATTCCACTTCTATCTACCCATCTCTCATTGACAGATCAACACACATAGCATCAGTAATTCTACCACCAACACTATGGCCATGCATTTGTATCTTGTTTTCTCAGTGTATAAATTTGATCCACCAAAAACCCAACAGAATCTGAGATCTAATCTCCTCAATCAACCCACGACAGAAACCCATTCATCCAATTTCATCTCCGATTCAAACACTGGCATCTACACTTCATTAACCCCATCCTATTTCAATCCCTGACTGCCACTATATTTCTATCATAATCGAAACAGTATCATCTGTGTAATTCCAAAAATCACCATCTATCCATGAACCCATCAAAGTAACACACAGTACCCATCTCTACTGCCACCCATCTCAAGCCCTTGTTCTTCTCTCCTAAAAAGTATCTTGAAGATAACCCTCAGAACCGCGTTTAGCAGCTGCACAATTTGGTTCAAACTGGTTGATCGATCATTTCTACAAACACCATGTGTGTGTGAAACTCCTAACTGAGAGATAGCTGATTTTGATGTTGTAACCGCTCTCTTGCAACCTGCAATTTCGATTTCATACACAACCCATCATTCCAATTGCACCAAGGTCTCTAGAGACTAATCAATTACATTATATTCATTCACAAATCACGACAGCAACAGTTCTTGCTCAACTATTTTCTCGTTCAGAACTCTGTCCATACTCCAAGCTAAAGCAAACCCATCTTTTAATCTGAATTCGTACCACTTGATTCTTCTTTGTCTGAGTTTCGATAATGCACCATTCTGGACCCACAAACTTTATGACTAGCCGGCGACAATACTTAACAGAACTGGCTCAATCGGTTATAGCAAAGCATGTATTTTGAGGAATGAGAATGAATGTCTCTGAAGGAATTCGACCGAGTGTAGGGTTATAGTCATGGGGGATATTAAGACACCCAGGGACTTGGATAAGGGCTGCCACGGTTTATATATGGCTTGTCAGTTCCGAATAACCGACAGTCTAATCCTCTATTCAGATCATATGTCAGTTATGAACAACTAACAGTCCACTCTTCACCTCCTTATCGTGCACCTTAGCTCGCATGTGAATGGCCCTCTGTGAGTGATTTCTCCTTATTTCGCTCCAAATGACTCCAAAACACCTAAATGACTCAAAAGCAAACATAAGGTCCATAATTTATAAGAAAATATGCAAAGAAAGCATAAATACTAGATATAAAATTAGGTATTTTAGAAACCTATCAAATTCCCCCACACTTAGACTTTGCTAGTCCTCGAGCAAATCAAACAAAATAATTATAAAACATACATACAACTCCGTCTCGTCGAGGCTACGGTCACTTTTAGCATAAATAACAAGCCTTTGAACCCCTAGGTGTCCCTAGTGGACGAGTTTTAGTCTCGTGAAGGTTTACAAGAGGTCTACCTACAAAACCTATATTTCCAACTCCAACTACCTGTGATAAATCCATGAACGAATCCAAAATGGCTATTGGATGAGGTACCTTGATGCAAATCCAAATTAATATATGTAAATTAAGATCTACTTAGAAAGTGGAATAAAACACAATACTCGGAATTTGACTAACCACAATCACACATGAATAGATTAAGAATATGGATATAGAAATAGATGTTGGTGAATGTTAACAAGTGATCGGTGTTTCCCATATCTATCTGAAGTTCACCGCCAAGATGAACCTATGCATCCTATTGGATTGAGCTACTGGTCTGAATTTTAGTGTCAACACACTGGCATATACAAGGGAACCAGTGGTCAACAATCTTAATTCTACATCAACTCAACCGGCATATACAAGGGAACCAGGAGTTGACTTTATTCAACAATATAATAATATTTTTCTTTTCTTTTTCACTTTTTTTTTTCACTTTTTTTTTAGACAACATGATTAGATCTTTTGGATCCAAGCGCATGCTTCTTGTCAGCAGATTACATGGTAATTCCCATGGATCCTGCATTCCATGCTTGTTTAGGCGACGGAGACAGGGAGAACACACACATATTGCTATCCGAGTGTCATTTTTATTCCGATTGGTCTAATTGGTTGGTCTCTTTTTTTCTTCTTCTTTTTTTAGCAACTCAATCACTCTATTTCATCCTAGCAGTAATAACAATTCGATGTTTAGTGACCCACCAAATCACTAAGATAACAGTAGATAAATATGGAAAAATAAAAATAGAACGTGATATGGTGATATTCCGAGATATGGTAATAACTATCATATTATTTCTAACACTTGAGTAATTCTGTCATTTTAGTTAATGGGTTCCTCAACTCCTCCAGCCAAGATGATTCCATCCATTTAGATTGATAGTGTCATCCTAAAGGCACATGTTTCTAGGTTTCGGAGTTTATAAAGAAATTTGTTTTTCTTCTATTTTTCTAATATTTTTTTCTTTTATGAACACGAAGGAAAACTAACAAGGCTAAAAACTCTATATAAGAACACTCCCCCACACTTAAACTTTACATTGTCCTCAATGTAAAATTTAGCCATTCAAAGTAAAGTTCAAGATGGGAAATTCATAACATGATATATATACATAATATGAAAATAAAATGCATAATAAAAAACGGATACTCCAACTCATAGCTATTTTTGAACAATAAAGGATAAACACTAGACAAGCTATTTAGTTGGTATCTAATCCCAACTCATCCAATATATATACCTCACCGCCAAGAAAAAATTCCATCTACTTAGAAAGGCTAGTGTTTATTCTAGAATGTTCAAAAAATCTCTAAAAGTTGGAGTTTTGATATGCAAATATCCAAAATAAGAAAATAAAGATAAAAGACTTAAAAATAAAATAAAAAGATAGAGATAGATACACAAAACTAGTGGGTTGCCTCCCATTTAGCGCTTCGTTTAAAGTCGTCAGCCCGACATGCAAGTTGAATTCCCCATACACCAATAATATGAAAAGTTGGGGATCCACCCATAACACCTGTTTTGCAAACACTAAATTCACACAAATATTAGTAATATAAAACGGAAATGAAGCTATTAACCGATAAAAGTTTCCCCCATACTTATTCTTGTCCACACTTGGAAGTGTATAAAGAATATAAAAGTCGGGTACTTCCACGGTTTTTTGTTCACAAACCTGCATAGTATGAGAATCAAGTATCTCTAATGGAGGAAATCGAGAAACAAAGTCATCTAATAATATTCTCGAAGCACATACATTCAAACCAATAAGAGATAAAGGAGAAGAATCAATATGCAAAGGGTTAGACAAACCTCGCACAATCTCTTTTATTACGGAATCCTCTTCATCCTTGAAAAACTCAAGTGATTCACCTCTTGTATATCATGGTCCTCTATCAAACCTTGCAACCATTCTTTGTCCGTTTCTTCCTTAACCAAAATCTCGGCATCAACATCATCATTACAATCATTCACAAGTTCAATTGGGTCTTCCACAATATTGGTCATACCGGTTACATTCTCAACATACTCCTCCTTGTTGTAAGGCACATACACTTTTGCGGATGCAATTCTGTCCATAAGGAACTTTTTTAGAATACTGCTTGCATCATCCTCAAGCTCTACCTTTTGAATAGGTTCTTGATCGTTATAAAGATCAATGCTTGAGTAAGCTACACTAGTGTCATCATATTCCTTTTCAACTTCGCCTTGATCGCAAAAAGACTTCATTATACACTCCTCGGGGATGTCACCATAGCTTGGTTCAAGCGATGTATTTTCATAATCATCATCACTATCATAGTTATCATAAGATTGGCTACCACTTCCCAAAGATTGGTCTTTCGCAGAATTTTGCATGTCCTCTTTGCATTCTTCAATTCCTTGTCTTAAATTGGAAACACCTTTTTGAAGCTCTTGGAGTGATCCATTCAAATTTTAAAAATATGTTTCCATTTGTTGGTAAAAACTCATTCGACAAGGAAAAGGTAAAATTACTTACCTCAGTATTGCTAGGACAATTATATTCCCTTTGAATGGTGAATGATCATAACTACGATCAGAAATTGGGCCAAACATACTATGAGCACATTTGGTCGATGAAACTGGTTCCATGCTTGGTTGTCTACAAACTGACTCCATGCTGACCATAAATTGTTGCATTTCATCTACCAAACTAGAGGAAATATTAAGAGAAGCACAACTATTCTCCCCTCTTTATGGTTGCTCACTTACATAACCACCATAAGAAGGTTGGAATGTATGAGAGTAACTAAAAGGGTACGTGGAGTATTGACCATAACCATAGGATTGGTTTTGATTGTACTCCCCATAAGGGTGATAGTTGTCATGTTATTTTTGAGGTTTATAACCGTACCCATTGCTCCAATATGCTCCGTCCATAATAGGTACCTGAAACAAGAGTTCTCAAACCAAGGTAAAACACCAGAAAATAAGAAAAACAAAAATAAGAAACAAAACTAAAAACAAAAATAAGAAACCAAAAACAAGTGACAACCGCTGCCTCCCCGGCAGCGGCGCCAAAATTTGATCGCTGTCGTATGCGTCAAAAATAAATTACACTTTCTTACTACTCAAAATATATAACGAAGCAAGGGCAAGAAAGGATCATTCCCACAGAGAGGTCTAGATTGTAAAATTGTTTCGGTTTCCTATATAAAACACCGGGAGTTTTCTGATTTTTTGTAAAGTAAAAATAAATTAAAAGCAAACAAATAAATAAAGCATGCAAATCAAGGTAGTGAAAATATTGGTTACAAATTTTATCTTCAATTGTAAACAAGTTTTTGAAATTATGAATAGAATTCGTATTTAATCTCGCTATCATCAAAAGCCCTAGAATACCTTATTGTAAGAATACTCCGTAAATTTCCTAAGTCATCAACACACACATTAGAGCTGCGTATGTGAATTCTACCTAAAGAATAACCTAACGCCTTGCACTAATTAAGTTCAATTCCTAGGAGCATTAAGTTTCAGAAATAGGCAAATCCATGCAACTATCATACATTGCGCATGACAATTCGGACAAAGGTTAATTTCTACATATGATTAAAAGCGTGTATCACTACAAACCGTAATCATATCATGCTACTCATATTCAAGGTTATCGCTCGATGAAAACCCTAAAATAGCTATATATATGGATGTATGTTCAATCAATTCTAGACTCAACTAAACAAACATTCAATCATATTGCAAAACATCAATCATGTAATTATTATAATCAGTAGAAATCAAACGATAATATTGAGAGAAAACTAATTCATGAAATCCATAACTTGTTTTCAAAATCCAACTACATCTTTAACCAATAGCAAAATCAAGTACTTGTGTTTTTGGAAATCATCATAGAAAGCAAAGAAGAACTATCATGTGAAACCCTAGAACAAAAGTAGAAGTCTCCCTAATGGAGATATATCTAGGTTTAGAGAAAGAAAATATGCCTATCCCAAAAGGATACTCAAAAGTAGGTCAAGTCTTCTCAAAACCCGTCTCTTTTTCGTCCACCAAGCCCAAGTGTGGAAAATACCCGTGTGAAAATTCCGTCAAAAAAGTAGTAGTCGGAAAACTGGGGTTTTCGCCGGAATCCGGTCGCCGGAATTTAGCACCGGAAAATTGTCTCCGGCCACTGAGCCATTAGAAACTGTCATTAAGTAAATATGTACTTCCAGCAACTCATCTCTCCTTCTCTGCAGTTCAAACATTCAAAAAAACCATCTAACCCAACTTCTCATTTCTTGCGAAAACGTACCTAAAAGCGTGCCATGTAGCTCATATATCCGGCCACCAACTCTTGTATCCAACACATACCCCCTTCGCGATTCACTGAAATATCGCAATTCACACTTTGACTTTTGAAATCCGACATCCCGAGCTAGTACCACCGGCTCACCATTTTAGCTCACTTTTCGCAAAGTTTCTGCAGCTTCAAAATCCATAATTCAGCTCCTCCTTTGATCCAACTGCTCATCTACTTACAATGCCTGGATCTTGCCTCCTAATTCCACCAGTACCAAAACCCATATGCTCAGTTGCTTACAATACCCAATAACAGCACCACCACAAGACCACTCTCTCCAATGCCATCAACTGCAACACTTCAATGTACCTCATCTCTAGTACCAGCATTCTCCTCTGTAATCTCTTACTGCATTCCCTAAGCATTCATCTAAGTGCATTGTGTAGCTTCAATTTTTCTCAAAAATAGAACTAACACCCATGGAAAACAACTTCATCTCAAACTCAGATCTTGTTCATACCACTAGTTCAAGCATCAACATCATTCTCTCCCTGTAATATTATAAACTTGGCAGCAACACATTTGTTTCAGCCTCTCTTGAGCCCGCAACACCTTACTATCACTGCCACTTCATTTCTGTGTGTTCAATCCCAGCTTCAATCTCCAAAAACCTGCCAAACTATGCTCAATCACCCTTACATCTTCAACTCAGCTCTCCTGCAAATCATTCATACCAACTGCAGTTCAACCAATGCATTCTTAACTCACTAAAAATCATCACCAGATTCATCTTCAATACCATCAAACCCATGAATATATTCACTTCTTTATTGCCAACAGTTAAGAATAGCAGCTTACCCTGGTATATCAATAACACCACCAGTTGAAACATCATGTACTGTAACTCATCTTCTCTCTTAGCATAACCAGTACCCATTTCTCAAATTCTTCCTTTTTAACACCAATACTGGAGGCAACTTCAATTATAGTGCCTCAGTTCATCCGCTGGTGTAAGCTTAACCTCCAGAACTTGCTCCCCTTCTTCCCTTTACTTCCATCACCAGCGTGGTCTTGCTGCTCCACCATTCCATCACAGTTGCATCTCCAACTGCACAACTCATTTAGACTTATCACATGCGATTTATTATTACAGTCACCAAACTCTTGCCACACGACCTTTAAACCAACAATAGCCTTGCAGCAGCACTTCTCTACTATCCATTTCGGTTACAGAGCAACACCAATATCAGTTCTCATAAACTCCCATAATCGCAGAAATCCACCAGTTCTAGTTGCAGCGCTATCCAATTCCACTTGTATCTACCCATCTCTCATTGACAGATCAACACACACAACATCAGTAATTCTACCACCAACACTATGGCCCTGCATTTGTATCTTGTTTTCTCAGTGTATAAATTTGATCCACCAAAAACCCAACAGAATCCGATCTCTAATCTCCTCAATCAACCCATGACAGAAACCCATTCATCCAATTTCATCTCCGATTCAAATACCGGCATCTACACTTCATTAACCCCAGCCAATTACAATCCCTGACTGCCACTATATTGCCATAATAATCGAAACAGTACCATCTGTGTAATTCCAAAAATCACCATCTATCCATGAAACCATCAAAGTAATACACAGTACCCATCTCTACTGCCACATTACTTCCAGCTCAAACCCTTCTTGCCAATTCATACTTTTGGTTCTTAGCTTCTAAATCTTTTCGGCTGCACATCAAACCACCATGACCTGTAATACAATAGATCCAATTACAGAGCACCATTCAACACACCATTCATTTATTAATTCTAGCCCTTGTTCTTCTCTCCTGAAAAGTCTCTTGAAGATAACCCTCAGAACCGCGTTTAGCAGCTGCACAATTTGGTTCAAACTGGTCGATCGATCATTTCTACAAACACCCTGTGTGTGTAAAACTCCTAACTGAGAGATAACTGATTTTGATGTTGTAACATCTCTCTTGCAACCTGCAATTTCTATTTCATACACAACCCATCATTCCAATTGCACCAAGGGCTCTAGAGACTCATCAATTACATTATATTCATTCACAAATCACGGCAGCAACCGTTCTTTGCTCAACTATTTTTTCATTCGGAACTCTGTCCATACTCCAAGCCAAAGCAAACCCATCTTCTAATTTGAATTCGTACCAATTGATTCTTCTTTATCTGAGTTTTGATAACGCACCATTCTGGACCCACGAACTTCATGACTAGCCGGCGGCAATACTTAACAGAACTGGCTCAATCGGTTGCAGCAAAGCAACCACTATTTTGAGGAATGGGAATGAATTTATCTGAAGGAATTCGACCTAGTGTATGGTTATAGTCATGGGAGATATTAAGACACCCAGGGACTTGGATAAGGGCTGCCACAGTTTATATATGGCTTATCGGTTCCGAATAACCGACAGTCTAATTTTCTATTCAGCTCATATGTCAGTTATGAGCAACTGACAGTCCACTCTTCACCTCCTTCTCGCGCACCTTAGCCTGCTCCAAGCATAACTCGCATATGAATGGCCCTTTGTGAGTGTTTTTTCCTTATTTTGCTCCAAATGACTCCAAAACACCTAAATGACTCAAAAGCAAACATAAGGTCCATAATTTACAAGAAAACATGCAAAGAAAGCATAAATACTAGATATAAAATTAGGTATTTTAGACACCTATCACTTTGGAGCCAGGATGAGAAAATAAAAATGCAACTTTGAAGATGGGGAAGGATCCCCTAACACTTATATTCACACTCACACTTTCGTTAATATTTTTCTTAGTAAAACACTCACACTTTCGTCAATATTTTTCTCAGTATAACCTAAACCGTAATGGATTTGAGATATATTTTGGGGATATGTTCCTCCTACAAAGCTCTACGCCTCTACATACCTACCAAAAATGAGTATACTCAGAAATGTCAATTTCAATATTTATCTATCTTAATTTCAACGGATGAAAATACATTGACTTTCAAGTGTTATATGTCTTGAAATGTGCTCATTTTTAGTAGGAACATAGAGCTTCGTTAAAGGGACATATCACCAAAATATTAGCTTTAAATCGGTTGTTTTTAGGTTTTACTAACAAATTATATCGCCGAAAGTGTGAGACAGCGCAAATATAAGAGTGTAAGTGGATGCTCCCTCATTAAAGATATATACAGAAATATTTAGTATGTTTTATTGAGTCTTTATCGTTCACTCTGGACCAAAATTATAAATCAAAATCTATGATGAAAAACTGCATTAGTTGAGAAGATGAAAAAATAACAGTTAATACGTGTTACATTTGGGCTCATTATAACAATAATGTTGTCGGATTTGTTCAATTTAACATCTACAAAAAATCATCACACCTGCATTAGACTACTTATATGTTAAGTACAATGGGGATTTGTATGTCCATATCTCTAAGGTTATAACATGTTATACTTTCGAATAGATTTGTTGTTACTACAGGTAATTTGTACATTGTTGCATCTTTTAGTACTATCATCAGTGGAGGAGCTAGGATATAAATGTTGGAGGGTCCGAAAGAAATCAACTTATAATATAACAATAGATTTGAAAAAGAATTACACTAAGAATAAAAAATAGACAAATTTTTGAGCTATGGACGCTTAAGAGCACTTTGATCATAGTGTTTCCGATCTCAAATTCATTTCACGTGCCTCATGAGGACCCAAAGATGAAATGAGAATAAGTAGCTCCATCGAGTTCTCGTTATTGTTTATTTCCATCATCTGAGAATTTATTGCACCATTAAAGATATCATCTAGATAATATTGTTCAACTGCAAGTTCATTTTGTTGATGTCCAGCTCTTCGTCTTCTTGCAACATAAGGATCTTTCTTGTCCGCACATCTATGTATGCTTCACACACACAAAATCGGACCGACACAGTGCTCAATTCGAGTCCTAATTGACTTATTCCTTAATTAACTAAGTTCAAGATTTAAGTTGATTTGGAAAAGGAAATAAGAAGATAAAAGCTATGACGTAATACAACAAGCAACAACTAATAGATGTAAGATTTATGGAAGTGTAAAATTGTTTTAGCAAACAAATATTGACTCAGAAAAATTCATGGGGTGGCCACGTACGTTAAACCAGAAAAGTGTGGATCTAATATATGGACATTTACGATATATTTTCAAAATATTTGGGTGGCCATGGCTCCGACACTGACTGTCTTCGTGTATCCTTATCTCTACCATGTTATACATATAGTGGCATACAATCAATGTGAAAGATGTAATCCTTTCAAGAAAACATTTCGTATATAAGCAAATTTCTTGATATATTCAATATCTCTGTGACATATTGTTCACAAGGTCCTAGAAATGGTGATTACCCTCACAAGCTAGATGTTACGTTTGGATGAGTATCAAGTAGTACCATATGGTATTAGTTGGTATCTCTGTAATTTGCACGACTTTTATTCTCTCTGAAGATGATTTATTTTACGACCAAGTACAAGAATATATAGGAATGTAACAAGTTTTGTTGGATTAATTGGTAGAAAGCCAAAATTTGTAGTTTAAAATTTTACGAAGGACAAGAATATATAGGAATGTAACAAGTTTTATTGGATTAATTGCTAGAAAGAAAAAAATTAAAAATTAAAAATTGAGATGACTTTGATGTTCTTCGATAAACCTTGATTATTTATCATTTTGAAGTTATTCTATGACTACTTCAAACAAGCTCAAGAAGCATCTCACCGATACTTTGACAGAAATCAGTATAATTGATAAAATTGATAAATATCATACTAAAGTTTTCCAAGTTATATACTATAAAAATTTCCCAATATATCATCATACTACATGTTATAATTAATTCCAGCAACAAGGAATCAAAATAACATTATTAAGCTAATTGGTTAATCACGTACTAAGAAAAATAAAAGAGCATTATTATCCCAAAGAGACTATTATTATCTTATCCTTAAACTCGCCTATTATATTTTATTTATCAGTAAGCCTTTTGTACCCTGCGAGGGTGAGAGCTTCCAGTACTGAAACACAAAACTAATTGTCTTCTCTAAACTCAATACAAACCAAATAAGATAATATGCGTGGCCCTGATAACCCCACTCCTCAAATTTAGACATGAAAGACAATCGAATCTTTTGACGTAATACTTGCTAAATTGGATGATTATTGAAGAAGCTCTTACCAGATGGATACTTGAAGGGGTTTTATAAAGATTGCATAGAGCATTATATACACAGAGTATGATGCGTATATATAAAAGGTAATAGTGTGGACGTGATACCAAAACTCAAGTCATGATCAGGTGGGATCATGTATGTTGTGAGCAATTAATTTTGGGGATCATAGATTCTTGGATCAGAAATAGGAATAAGTTGGTATAGTTGCGAATAAACTATTCAAATATGTGGTATGTTCCTTAAATTTATATATGTTATTTAAATATAAATATGTTGTTTGGTTCTGAGTTTTAATACTGAACATGCTATTAAAGAAGAAATTCTTTTAACCATAATGATAAAAGGACGATATGCAAACAAAGATATTTTGAAAGAGAGTTAAACTTTAAAGAAATTCTTCAACAACACTGTAAAACAAAGCGATGAACGGCATGGACAACGGTCAAATACTCCTTCCTTTTAGTAGAAATGAGAACCTAAATTAACCCGATTACCTCCCCAAGCTAATATATTAATTTGTTTTCCTCGATTTGTTAACGAAGAATCGATATTTTATTATGCATGGAATAAATATCTTGATGCAAAATAATGATTTTTGGAGTTTGTAAATTGATGTGCATTTATGATTGAATTTCATAAATATAGGTTGCCTCATATGCACGCTCTTCAATTCTCGAATGGTTGATAAATTTGATTACATTAAATTTCCAGACAAAAAGATCGATCCAGTTTCATTGCCGATGCTTAAAAAATGTAAACATGGACCAAGTAGTTCCAGATTTTTATGAAACGAAAAACGTGACTGATATTATCCGGAGAAACACGCTGATTATACATGCATGGATGAAAATGAATATCTAATTTATCATCGATGTATGATGGAAAGGAGGTCATTGTTCATAATGGATACTACACCAATAATATGTAAGTAATTCCTTATAACTCGATATGTCAGAGAACATTTCCATATCGATGTTGAGGTTTGTGAAGTTGTTAAACATATAAGTCTATCTATATAGATTCTGATCCAGTAAAAATTTGTGTTGGTGAATGTGATAAGGTACAATAATACATTAAAGTAAGATACATTGGACCACCAGAGGCTGTGTAACATTACATGGTCATTGGTGCATGAAGAAGATCTTAACGATATTTTGTTTCCCACTCCTCTTCCCGGACAGCGAAAAAATGTGAATAATTCAAGTGGAAAGAAACAAGGAGACTAAAAATTATAAATGGATGTTGATGGCATCCTTTGGGTATTACATTTACCCTTCTTCCACTCCTCCACAACATTTCGTATAGAACGCAAAAAAGTGTAGAATAAAAAAGGTATTGTGATTGCAAGAATTATTTTGTTAGCCCCATCGCCAGCGGTATGTTTAAGAGAACATACCATGCATCGGTTCCATGGGAGAGAGAACATACCATTCCTCGGTTCCATAAGTGAGAATAAGTTGTTGGAACATTCCTAGAAAGATAATTTAGTTTTGGAATAAATGTCGTTGTCGTGACCCTTGATCAAAATATTTACCTTGATGCATTTGTGTCGTAAAATGTATCTTTCACAAATACTTAATAAAGGTAGGCAATCTAATATTTTATCTATTTGCTTTGTTATATTTTTACATGATCTAACACCGTAATTTATGTATGCCGGATACCGTAGGTCGGTAGTAATCCCAATGAAGTTGGTAAAATAAATAATTCGACTTTGATTAAACGATTATGTATTAAAGCCATGCTTGCATGTTCCAAATTTCTAATTTGTTAGATAAAAATGCGTATGATCATCCACTTAAGTACATTATACTTTGACTTCCATCCACTTTCATGGAAGATGATCATCTTTAAATATTACGATTCAATTATCTTAGAATCAACGAATTAAAAAAAATAAAAAACGAATATTTTAACCAATCATCGTTATTTGGATAATAAACACGGAACTATATCAACCATGGATAAAAAAATCATACTAATGATTTTAAATTATTTTCACGAAACATATCTATCCAGTTGAATAGAATATTACTTGATGCATGACACTAAACATGGCACCAAGCTATTCTTTCTTTCAGCGGTGGATAGATATGTTTATACAATAGATTCTGTCGATGTCGTATTTCAAGAAGTTCCAAAAGATAAGCGTTTATACTTCGTAATATGTTTTCCTTGACATTTTTATCATACTATTATGATCAAGTATCACCACTTGAGTATCATATACAATATATACAGCTTCACATGCTATGTTTTCAATATAGCACGACACGAGAGATACGTTAGGAATGGAAACAAGATTAAGTCATTATTACTAACCTAAAGTGGAAGGATGATGTCGTCATTGTAGTCGCTACTTCTTCTCATTCTCATGTCTTCAGAGTAATACTTGTACGTCTCAATATTCCTATACTTTCTAATCTAACCTAAAAGAAGTTGACTCTAGTATTTAATCAAGCTACTCTAGATGAGTTTTGATACTAAAATATGACAACCAAAATTTACATACCGACGCTTGGTGGGTTTGACCGAGCTATGCTCTAACAAAAATCTCAAAATTATCATTCAAATAAATAATAAAAATGGTCTTTTCTACGGTTTTAATTGTGTAATCGCTCTTGAATTGGAAAGATCTTTTCTTATATATTTCATTAACTGAAACTTTAGGAATATTCCAATTTTGATTTTTTTTTCAATGTCATCCATTATGACCTCTTCTGAATTAAGACTAATTTTATTTTTCAAACTATTTTTCTTTGAGAACGATCTGACAATGCAAGCCATAATTAAGGTTTATAAAGATATAAACGGTCAACATGAATCAGTGCTCTACCAATATATTTAATGAGTTCTTATTTCTTAATAGGTTGATACGATCTCACTGCGGCTAATATTTAACACTTTATCTCCCCGTTTAAATGGCTCTAATACCATGGATGGCAATCCTTCCATGGCTACAACCATCTCATCTTTTTCTCTTTTCACAGAATCAACCACAAACCCTAATTCTTCACAACCACAATCCATAATTTCCTCTTCAACTGATTCAATTGAATCTCAATTCTCAAATATTTCTTTCTCTTCAGCACAATAATCTCAACTGATCCCTTCTGTGAGATATTTCGACGTGATTTTGATCATGGGAGAGGTATTGGGAGTCGTTGGGATATTGTTTCGATGTAATATACTTGCATTAGTTTGTGGTGGATCTGAGCCGCAATACCCAATTAACAAAGTTATGATTTTGGATGATCATCAAAGGCGTTGTATTGGTGAATTATCATTTAATTAGATCCAAACTTCGGATTGTTCGACTACGTCGCGACCATATCAAAAGTATTACAAAAAATAATTTAAAAAAATAGATAACATAACTCAATAATGCACATTATCTTAATTTAAGTATTTACTGCGCTTATTAATACTAATTAAATTGTCTAAATGTTTCTCATGGGTAAAATAAAAATACGACGTCTCACATGTTAAAAAAACAACATGTGTTAACAACAAAATGTCTTGTGATATGAATTTTACTTTTTTTTCGTATGAATATTTTTCAAATGAATATCTTTTTGCATACGATATTTGAGGGAGGATCCGTTGACTGCCCTATTTTGACAGTATCTAACAAGTTATTTGAACCGTCGAATCACGACATAATGACACTCTAGATTATCTAGAGTTAATCTATTTAATCCGGGTTTGTTGGATACCCGAGTGTTTTCAAGTTTTTGTTTTCTCCTTATTCCCTTTCATTGTCTCGTGTCCCTCTCCATTCCAGAATTCATCTTTACAGAAGGAAAAAAGTCATATGAAAAAGAACTAATTAATAATTGACCTAATATCCTATTTATTTTCTTTATTTAAGATCAATCAGGAAAACTAAATCTGGTTTTATTGGCTAAGTCTTAAAGTTTTAGGGTTTGAATTATTATTTTTATTAGTGATTAGTGCTTATTATATCAGAAGAAGAAATGAGATTTTTTTTTGTTGAGTTAGTTCATGGAAACTAACATTGTTAATTTTGTCTTATATTTCTTTATTTTCAGTTCAAGTTCGTTACTTGCTTGTTCTTTTCAATCTGATTTCTTAAGTTCGTGATATATTCTAATGGTGCTAACAAAACTTCAAAAAATAAAAGGTTGATATGTAACAAGCTCAGGTGTAAAGCTTGACCAGATTTAACTAAAATGGTCAGATTCAATTGACATTATTAAGAAAATATGTTTAACCATGTTGAAAGTTGTAAATGAACCTAACAATTCAAATTCCAAAATGGGTTTATCAAGAAAGATGAAAATATCATGGTCTATTTTCTTAAAGATAATAACATATTATTGTTTTCATGGAGAAAGACGAGAGAATGGAGAATAAGGAGAAGAAAGATAACAAAAAGTGTGTGACCAGTCACACTAATTACCAGGATCAGTTACACCTTCCAAGAAATGACGAAAATACTTGAAAAATTTGGTTTTCTTAGTTTGGAAGTATTCTCAAACCCAAAGATTCTTAGAGATATTTAAGGATACTTCCAAATACTTTTCAAATGGTCCCAAGGACCGAACATAGATTTTTATCAAGAGAGACGGAAGTGGAGACAAGAAGACAAAGAGCGAAAAAGTTGGGTTTTGGGTTCTTCCATTACTGAAACTATTTATCTTTGATTTTATCATATGAATATCATCGGTTTCACTAAATCCATGAGTAGCTAAACTCCTATTTGAACATGATCTCATTTAATATATAAATCTATTTTGATTTCTTCATATGATTATCGTTTGTTTCTACTATTATGAATATTTATGATTGATTGATTGGTTGATTTAGGAGGCCTACTAAATTGATCCCTTGATTTATCTAACGCTAGTAATGGGTTAGGATATCCATAATTGTTGAATAACCCTTACACAAGTAGAAAACGTGAGACCTTGCAGAGAAATTCTGTGGAGCAATCGCGTGTAGAAATAATACTAGTAAGTGAACGATCGTACCGAGTTTAACTGCTACAACCGAACTTAGATTCATAAACCCTAAAGCATTTGATTGAGATACATCTTGTAAACATACCTCAAAGCGGCTCAGATGGATAGAATCTGATAGCTAAGCGTACTTGTTATTCGGTGATATTAGGAGTTTTGGGGGTATCCAAGTGTATCTGTTACCCTACGGTTGGTGATAATCTATGATTAATGATGAATAGATAATTATATTACTATGATGAATGTTTAGTAATGAAGAAGGATTCATACGAAGAAGGATTCCTGTGAAGATGGATTCCTCGTCCTTGATTACATCTTTATTAATTATTTGCTTTGTTATTTACTTTGCTTTATTTGCAACCTACAAACAAAACCTCCAATTTGTGACTTTTGATAACTGAAAACTCCCTGCTCTTCATGGGAACGGTCCTTGCTTCCATTATATTACCATTTAGTTGTGTGGAAATAAGTGATTTAATTTGTTTCACTCACGACACACATCATATTAATAGGGTGAGAGGTGAGACCGTTCATGGACTCCACATTCCCTGATGTTTGGAGCATGTCAAACAACAATAACATTCCATTCTGCGACAATTATCAACAAAAGAAAAGACCAAGAAATTTAACACTAATTCTATCATTTCAGAAGATTGAGAAATTGGTAGATACACAAACCTGCAGCCCAGTGTACATGTGGTGTTCACCGTCAAGATCCCATGAACAAAACTAAGCGGGAGCCTGTAATAAATAATTTTATTATTGATAAGTGACGCTTAATTTGATAAAATGACATATGGCTTAAGATAATAAGCAAGCTAAAGAATATTTTTCTTCATATACCTAATGATAAGTTGTGATCAGATAAATAGTTAAAGTCTCGTAGTTACTTTAGAATCATATAGACAGTAACGCAAAGAAGGTGTAAGACTTACTGGAAATTCATATCTGATAACAAAATTGTTCCTTTCCATGCTGTAAAACAATCAAAATATTCAGCACAATTATTATTGCATAGAGAATAAATGGTACATTACAAAATTGTTAATGAGTTTAGTAAAACCTGAGAATAGATGTTTTCTTCCCCAATAAAGCACAGAGTGCAAGTTTACTGGAAGCGGAAATATGCAAGTCCTTAATAACTTTTGAGCCAGGAGGAAGTTTTATCCTCTCAATTTCGTAAGGATGCAACAAGATAATCTGCACCAAATTGACGCAAACAACCCACAACACCATTACTTGTTCTTACACTGTGCAAAAAACATAACAAGCTTGAACTGCAACACATCCTCAAGCCAAGCATTAACTCAACACTTAATTCTCTCAAACACCAGCAGAAGCACATCATTCATCTACAACCCATTTATGTATCATGTCCTAACATACATCTAAGCTCAACAATTTGTAGCTTCATATCCACAAATCCAACCATTTTATCAGAACCTGTAAACCTATTGCAATCACCACCTGTTATAGCTTCACCACAGAAGATTTATTGTCACCCACAACTTCCTAATCACCACCTCTAAGTTAGGTTTAATACTAGGCTCAACTGCAGATGCATAATTCCACTAGAACCCATGACCTGCAACTGCAACCAATATCGAGTACATATCTTAGCACCATCTCTGTATTAATATGAACATCATCAACAACATACATTCTTTCTCTGTAATACCAATTGGCAACCTCACCACACAAATTCATCCTCATTCTCTTGAAAGCACTACCCATTTCATTGTAACCTCCATTCGCAGGCCATGACTAGCAACATCTGAAGTTGCACATCACAAGTACTAGGTCCGAACTCCAGAGCCACTACCACCTGCAATTTCCTGTCACAACCACATCATCTCAATATGAGCCATAACCTTCACTTAAACCTTCACCCAGATCATGGCTTCAAAGTCTCAGTCCAACATCACCTTCAAACTCATCGAATCACTTCTCTGTCACCTGTAATTCAATTACTGCACAACCATCAACTCCATTATTCTACTTCAATAGCAACCAGTCCACCTAATACTATTACATCCAGCACCACTAGTTCAGCTGCAACTTATACCCTCTGCTCAATCTTTGAGTCCCCAATTGCAATCCATATTCTCTGTCAATTTCACATCAACTGCAGTAACACAATAACTAATTGGTAAATTATTTCATTTCATTTCAATCTTATCAATTGCAGTTCAATCATAACACATAACCATTAATCAACATCATCACAATCTTAATTCATCTATAATTTCCAATCCATGAACCTTAATCTCTAATTTGGGTAAGAACATAAGAAACCTTAATCTTTAGATTCTCACTCTTCACAATTAACCAAAATTAGAACCCATACAATTCAATCAACTTCAAGTAAATAAATCCCAACCTTAATAAAGAATCAATTCATAAAATAATCTTAAACTTAAAACAAAACCCTAGCTTCACTATATGAATTACCTTCCCAGTTGAATTTGAAATCACCAAATCAACCAATACCGCAATATGTTAGAGCACTGCTCGGTCAAACTCGCAAGCGTTGCTATATCAAGTTTGTTGTCAAGTTTAGTTGTCAAAACTATAAGTCTTGATTTCTAGTCTAATTATAGTTAAGTCTCGGATCAGGATAGAAAGTGTAGTTGGGCATTATAATTTACGACGTTCATCGATTAAAGACGAAGAACTACTAAGGGGAGCTTATGGAACTTCATCGACAAAAGGTATGTGGAGACTTGAACTCATCTATCACTCAAAAGTCTAACTAGTCTATCTCCTATTTGAGACAAAAGTCGTATAGCTATATAGACTTCATTTATGCACATTTGATAATTCGAGCTGAGTTTAACTCTCTTACATATTTATCGAAATATGTGTTGGTAAGCTTTTGCTTTAACCAAGTTCATCTTATATTTTTGACGAAAGTCAAAGGTGATCATGTGAAAATTGCCTGGTAACATCTTACATGATTTGTGTGAGATAGTCATTTGATGTAGACTCGAAATGTTTTGGATTGATCATTCGACCACTTGAAAATTATTGTAAAGATAATAGTTTATGTGAGACAGTTATTCCCGTCTTCCGAGAATATTTCAATAGTTGAAATGAGAGTTTAGAACAGTTGGATTTGAGCATAGTATAAGTACTTGCATATATGTAATCCATGTCCAATAACCATGGTATGCATACCTTATTTTGAGAAAGTCCGGGAACCTGGTTTGCAAAACGGTACGCGTACTGACATAAGGTTCAGGTCCGGGAATATCTGCTGAGTTTGGATGGTATGCATACCATTTCGCATACTGGCGAAACCCAAACTTGGTCCGGCTACTTAGGTACGCATACCTAAGTAGATGATGTTCTAAAATCGATTTTTTCATGAACTAATACATTTATATATTAAGGAATACAATCTTTTGCAAGTAGTGGCTACAATGTTCATGACTTGATTCATGTGAATCAAAATCGATTTTGCTTCAATTGTATCTTGTATACTTATATGAGAATATAAACAATTTAACAACTCTAGAACTAGTTTCATTTGAGTCATTTGAACTAGTTATCATTAATATGAATGAGGTTGATATGAAATTGTTCATATGGCTAACTTCGGTTAACTATTTTTGAGACAACAAGGTGTACATGTTTAGGTACGATTACTCAAACCTAAATGAAGGTATATTTCATTTGTGTGTAACAAGCTAAGTTCCATGTAACAGTTGAAAGATATTAGATTAAGTCTAATAAGGTTTTCATCTAACAGTGAATATTGAATGCTTTGTTACCAAGGTAGCATTAATTTCAAACCCTAATTTGAAGACTATATAAAGGAGAACTCTAGCAACTGGGAAACCTTATCCCACACCTCTTGTGTGATACTAGTTGAAACTAGATTCGATTCTCCTTTAACCTTAGGTTTTTAACGAAACCATGTAGCTTAACGACTTGAAGACTTCATTAGGATTGTGAATCCAGGCCCAACTATTTTCTCTGTAGCTGTATGATCTGATCTTGCATTTTCTATCGTGATTGAGTACTATCTTCTTTAAGATTGTCTCGAGATTTATTCTCTGATATGCAAGATAAAAAATAATCACAAACATTTTCGTCTCATCGTTTGTGATTCTAAAATATATTGTTTCGCTACCAAACGTTTAATATTATTGTGAGGTGATTGATATTTTTAGGTTGTTCTTTGGAAATATAAGTTTGGTATTTCAATTGGTTCCTGTTCACCTTGATTTATCAAAATACAAAATAAAACTCGTAGGTTTATCTGTGGGAGACAGATTTATCTATTCAATAGACTTTTATGTGGAAGACAGATTGGTTTATCAAGTCTTCGACTTTAGATTATAGCAACTCTTAGTTGTGGGGGATATCAACTAAGGGAATCAAGTGCATAGAGTCCTGCTGGGATTTAGAGACGTAAGGAGCGCAACTGTACCTTGATCAGTGTGATATTGGTTAGGGCTCCACTACATTCTAGTCTGAAGTTAACTTGGAGTCGGCTAGTGTCTGTTGCGGCTTAATACAATGTGGTGTTCAAATATGGACTAGGTCCCAAGGTTTTTATACATTTGTTGTTTCCTCGTTAACAAAATTTCTGGTATCTGTGTTATTACTTTTCCGCATTATATTTTGTCATATAATAAAAATATCACAGGTTGTGCGTAGTTCAATCAATTAGAGAATCCAACCTTTGGTTGTTGATTATATTGATTGCCACTTGAATATTGGTGTTTAGTACCCTTCAAGTTGTTTCACATAATAATCAGGCTCACGGATTTCTATCCGTTTGATTTGATGATTACATTGTGAAACAAAGATACGAACTCTTGGATATATTTCCATTGATTGAGTCTGACTCTTTTGTTGATTATCTTGGAATTATATTGAAGTTTTTCCATATAGATTGCTAAGCGAAATATTGGGTGTGGTTGTTGTACCCTCACTTTTTCAATTGGTATCAGAGCATGCAAACACATTTAAGACCTCATAAGTCTGTGTTTGTAGCGTTCTGACTTTTTGGACAATAGTGTTATCTCTGAAAATCGCATCACCAAAAACAGAAGTTCTGTTTCTAAGAGAAAGATTTTTCAAACTCAAATATAGATGAACCTAGTGTTTCAACGGAGCATACTTGCACTGAAAAGTGTTATCCCGATTACCTTTCAAACAAGTCTGACTATGTTGATGAAAGGAAAGCAGCCAAAGAGAGTGATCTGATTCTAAATCTTGTTAGAATCCAGGCCGATAGAATCAATCGGTTGAAAAACAATATCAATGTTCTTTTTGGTATAGTGAAAGATTGTGACTCTGAAGTAAAGGCTCCTAGCAAGGAAAATGTCGAAGGTCGCTCATCACGAACCTTACTCGAGGCGAACCTCAAAAGGGATGCTCTGGAAATTAAACATCTTTTGATTAAACTCTCTATTCAAGGATGCTCCAAAGAGTCCACTATACTAACTGCTTCTGTCTCAACTATGATAATTTCAGTTGCAGAATTAAAATCGAAATTCCTTCATATTGAGAAAGATGTGTTTGTATCTTCCTCTAATCAAGGATACCTCACATCGCTTGGAAGGAAGAAGTCTCCTAACAATTTCGTTAAGTCTGTTCACTCTAATCACTTATCCTTAAGTGATCAGAAAATTGTTTGTTTTTTGATTCAAAAGGACATATCGAACGAAAAACCAAATCAAGGTTGAATGACAACTCTATTGTTCAACTTCAACACACCTTGGATTTAATTCTCAAAGGTATAACTGACATTCAGATGTCTAAACCTATTGGTCGTAGTACTCAGCCTGTTAATTTTTCCAGGAAAGTCAGTTCAATTTGCTCATCGAATGGTCAGACGAATTATAGTTTTAATACAATTGGGTCTAGGAGATTTCAGAGAGGTCCCTCCCAACCTATTAAAAAAAATGATGTTCAAGATGTGAAAGTAGTTCCTGTAGATGGTGTAACACCCCGAGTTCCGGACCAGGGTCAAACCCATATGGAGATCCGAACTCGAAGCGTTACGGGTCGGAAAGAGACTTAAAACTTATATTTTAATTATTAGATATATTTCACCAAGCACAATGAAAGATATCATACATATCTACAATCTTTATTTAGAACATAATTCATTTAAACATCATTAAGGTTATCAAAATCAATCAAACACAAGTTTCAACGAAACTGTCCAGAAAATTCAGAAATCACACATAAACTAAAACAAACATTCAACGGTTAATTTGCGAAGGAAAATTATCGAATTTCAACAAGAGATACCTAATCATGTTATAAATAAATAGGAGAATCCTGATCATCAATAAGAGACATATATTTATTCAATTAAATTGCTGAAACCTAACAATACAAAGGCATACGAATTAAACCAAAGAGAAAGGGTTTCACATTCTACCTCTCAATTGTTAAAAACTCCTCTTGATTTTTATTAATCCATCTTCTCCAAAAATCTCTATCTCCATGTCTTTCTTCCTCTCCCTAGCCTTATGTTTTCTAACTTATAAGTTTCTTTTATAAACTATTTTATTTATCTTTTCATTTTCCCTTAATTTTATTTATTTATTAAAATAAATTAGATGAGTTTATTTCCACCCTAACTTGTAGCTCATGAAGTTTAAACAACCCAACTATGCTAAGGAAAAAGAAGCAACAACCTAAACAAAAATATTAGCTAACTCAAGGAAACCGAACCGAAACAGAAAATAAAGATACAGGGTATTACATTCTATCACCCTTAAAAGAAATTTCGTCCCGAAATTTAGAAAATACGTATAACCACACTACACGACAATTCAATCCAACTCACAATTAATAATTCACATGAATTTCACAAGGCCATAATAGAACTACTAACACGAAGCAAGAAATAAAACACTCAAGTCAGACAAGCATGCATTGCAACATACGAAACAATTTATTTATGGTCCCATTCAAGATCTAAAGCCTAGAGCTCTGATACCAACTTGTAACACCCCGAGTTCCGGACCAGGGTCAAACCCATATGGAGATCCGAACTCGAAGCGTTACGGGTCGGAAAGAGACTTAAAACTTATATTTTAATTATTAGATATATTTCACCAAGCACAATGAAAGATATCATACATATCTACAATCTTTATTTAGAACATAATTCATTTAAACATCATTAAGGTTATCAAAATCAATCAAACACAAGTTTCAACGAAACTGTCCAGAAAATTCAGAAATCACACATAAACTAAAACAAACATTCAACGGTTAATTTGCGAAGGAAAATTATCAAATTTCAACAAGAGATACCTAATCATGTTATAAATAAATAGGAGAATCCTGATCATCAATAAGAGACATATATTTATTCAATTAAATTGCTGAAACCTAACAATACAAAGGCATACGAATTAAACCAAAGAGAAAGGGTTTCACATTCTACCTCTCAATTGTTAAAAACTCCTCTTGATTTTTATTAATCCATCTTCTCCAAAAATCTCTATCTCCATGTCTTTCTTCCTCTCCCTAGCCTTATGTTTTCTAACTTATAAGTTTCTTTTATAAACTATTTTATTTATCTTTTCATTTTCCCTTAATTTTATTTATTTATTAAAATAAATTAGGTGAGTTTATTTCCACCCTAACTTGTAGCTCTTGAAGTTTAAACAACCCAACTATGCTAAGGAAAAAGAAGCAACAACCTAAACAAAAATATTAGCTAACTCAAGGAAACCGAACCGAAACAGAAAATAAAGATACAGGGTATTACAGATGGAATAAATAGTGGATATGTGAAGGACAATCTTAATTTGATAATTAAAGTATACAAGGATCTGATAAATAGGCTATCAAAATCCTCCGAACAAACTTTTTCTGGTAAGGACTCAAACTCTGTCTCTTATTTTGATGACAATAAATTTTATGATTTTTCACATCAAAAAGGATTTTTTTCTAGAATTGGATGGAAAAAGAGACTCAGCCGTGAACATCACTTATTTAATGAGCCTATGGCTCATACTTGTGCTAATTGATCACAAGGTTGACAACTCACTCACACAAAATCATGGTTGAGTGATATATATGATCAGGTATACTTGATGGGTTTTTTGATTCTCTAGTTTTTATTTCTTATCGTTCTCAGCTGGATTATCATTTAGAAACATTTTTGTATAAGTATTTGTATTTGGTCCTGTCAACATTTTGATTTTTAATTTATTTTTGAAATTTCAATTATGTCAAAATGCTACTCTTATGCTTCTCCAGTGAGAATGTAAAATTTATTGAGCTAAATTTTGTGATTATTCACGTAGAAAAACATCACTATACAAATAGTTTTGTAAACTATGTTTGGGGTATTTTCCGACTACGGGTCAAGTTTGTGTTCGTACGGGTACCCAGGTTACATGTCACGGACCAACTCTGGAAACCCTAAAACATGTTTCCCTGTGAAACTATTTAAATACAAAAACCTTTTTTGTGAGTACGTTTATTCCAGGTTTTTGTTTATCAAGAATGAATTCCCCTCCTTATTGGGATTTGCCAGAAAACTTTATTGATGATATTGTATATTTTGAGTTTGTCTTAAAGAAGAGAAGGACCGCTGTTGAAGTTGATGAACACAATCCTGGTGCACCATGTTATTATGCATATTCTCATCAAGATAAATAAAAGGATGAGATGGTCTCTGCTGAAGTGGTTCACGGTTTTCTCAATGATCTCGATGTGTTATGAACTGAGCTGAGCTGAAAAAGGTTAACTCTGACCTTGATCTCATGAGGTCGCATGTTAAGGATCTTTTCAAAGAGGATATCTTCTCCAAATAGGTTGTCGATGCTGTCAGTCACAATCTTGAAGGTTTTGAAACCCGTAAAAACTCTGTAAACGAACTCTGATTAACGTGGGTTCGGCTGTATTGGTCTTAGAGTTGTTTGTTTTTTAATTAGTGTTTAGGTATAACTTCTTATGTGAATTTATTCTTGTATTTTAAGAAGGATAACTAGGGTTTGGAATAGCCATTATTGTGAGTACACATTGTTATTTCCAACGATTTTCATCTTGCAATGTTTTTAGATTTATTTAAATTCTAATGTTTATTTGGAAGATGATTTTGTAGTATTAATCTTTATGGTTTCATATATTGCAACTTGTTATGAGATATGTGTGTTTGCGTCCGTGAACTATGATTGTCCCATATATGTCAAAAGTTAAGTCTTTCTTATGTTATTATGCAAATATTGATAAAATATTGAATGAACTTTTGACAAACGAAAGTTAAGCCTATTATTATGTCATTATGCAAATATTGATGGAAGATAGGATGAACTTTTATTTACAAAGATTAAGTCTATTATGTCTCTATGTAAATAGTGATGAAAGATAGAATGAATCTTTGTTTGTTTCGCAGTATTGGTCTTCCCTGATCCACATCTTTGTGCAAATACTGTGTGGCTCCGTAAGTTCTCTTATGTGAGCATTTCCGATTAAATCAATCATGGGTTCTCTTGTGGTTAATTTAATTGAGTATTTTGAATACAAATTCATATTTCATGTGATTTGTTAATGTCCAAAGAAATCCCTATTTTCTTGTGAAAGTAAGGTCGCTCTTGTTGTTCTTTCGGGAATGACATTTTATGGGAGAGAGTTCTTAATTGAACTTGTGCTTAATTGCCAAATATTTGTGGGGAGTGCGGATGTGGAATATTGTAGGGGTTATCTTGTATCTTTATAAACTCCTTGATGAATGCATTTAGTTTCGGCTATTTGATGGCATCTAAACAAGTTGATATGTTGTTCTCTTTTGGTCATAAAGTATCTCAATGCAAATTTTATTAGGATCCCACTAGTTTTTGTACCTTTGCCAATTTTTATTGACAAAAGGGGGGAGAATTAATGTGTAGTTCACACTACTGATACATATGGTTTACAAATCATTATGTAAGGGGAAGTAGTTTTCATGTGAGATGAAGTATTGACTAAAGGGCAGTGATACATATCACCATAGTATTGTTGTCAAAGTTGTGATACACTTGAACTTTGATGTCGTGTAATAATACTATGACACTGTATAACAATGATTGAGAGCTTCTGTTTTCTCATTGTTATGTCTACGGATCTTCAACAACATTGATGCTGAGTTGAACTCGTTCAGAATCATTGGAGTACTTGGAAGTGATGAAGATTGTGAGTAATATTGAAGAACCAAGGAAATCAAGCATTTGGATTGAGAGCTACAAAGTTTATCTATTTTGTATTCCATATGTATTGATAGTTTTATCACTAAAATTGACAAAGGGGGAGATTGTTAGAGCATTGCTCGGTCGAACTAGCAAGCGTTGCTATCTCAAGATTGTTGTCAAGTTTATTTATCAAAACTATAAGTCTTGATTTCAAGTCTATTATAGCTAAGTCTCGGATTAGGATAGAAAGTGTAGTTGAGCATTAGACTTCACTATGTTCATCGATTGAAGACGAAGAACTACTAAAGGGGAGCTTATGGAACTTCATCAACAAAAGGTATGTGGAGACTTGAACTCATCTATCACTCAAAAGTCTATATACTCTATATCCTATTTGAGACAAAAGTCGTAAACTATATAGACTTAATTTATGCACATTTGATATTTCGAGCTGAGTTTAACTCGCTTACATATTTCTCGAAATATGTGTTGGTAAGATTTCGCTTTAACCAAGTTAATCTTATATTCTTGACGAAAGTCAAAAGGTGATCATGTGAAAATCGCCTGGTAACATCTTACATGATTTGTGAGAGACAATCATTTGATGTAGACTCGGAATGTTTCGTATTGATCATTCGATCACTTGAAAATTGCTTTGAAGCAAATAGTTTGTGTGAGACAGTTATTCCCGTCTTCCGAGAATGTTTCAATGGTTGAAATGAGAGTTTTAAATAATTAAATTTAAGCATAGTATGCATACGTGCATATATGTAATCCATGTCTAGGAACCATGGCATGCATACCAATATGCGTACCTGATTTTGAGAAAGTATGGGAACCTGGTTTGTAAACCAGTATGCGTACTGGTGTAAGTTTCAGGTCCGGGAATTTCTGCTGAGTTTGGATGGTATGCGTACCAGTTCGCGTACTGGCGAAACCCAAACTTGGTATGGTTACTTAGGTACGCATACCTAAGTAGATGATGTTCTACAATCGGTTTGTTTATGAACTAATACATTTATATATTAGTTCATGAACAAACCGGTTTTATTATAACTAATACATTTAAATTATAATAAAACAATTATAATTTATATATTAAGGAATGCGATATTTTGCAAACCTTGGGTATAATGTTCACGACTTGATTCATGCGAATCAAAATCGATTTTGCTTCAATTGTATCTTGTATACTTCTATGAGAATATAATCAATTGAACAACTCTATAACTAGTTTCATTTGAGTCATTTGAACTAGTTATGGTTAAGATGAATGAGGTTGATATGAAAGTGTTCATATGGATAATTTTGATTAACTATTGTTGAGACAACAAGTTGTACACGTTTAGGTACGGTTACTCAAACCTAAATGAAGGTACATTTCATTTGTGTGTAACAAGCTAAGTGATAGGGTGTAGAATACATCCTATTTATTATCTATTGTTTATGCTTTCTTTGTTATTTTTCGTGTGAATTATGTATTTTACGAGTGTTTTGAGTTTTATAGCTACTTTGGAGTCATACGGACGAAAAGACGAACAAATTGCCTAAATGGAGCAACAAAGGGCATAATAGTCATTTCATAGGAAAACACTATTGGGAGCTAAGCCAAGGTTAAGGGGCAACTTTCTCAAAGGAGTATTAGAAACAACCAACTGATGTTAAGGGGTAGCCACTTGTTATAGGGTATCCATTGGGGTTTCCCCTAGCCTGTGTAGTGGGGTGTCGTTATCCATCCGCTACTTTAACCCAACCCTAAATCAAGAATCATTCCTTCATTCACCTGAAACAGAAGTTGAGATATAAAACCAGCAACCTCTGCTACTGAAACCGAGAGATATAGAGCAATGGAGCAGAATCGAGACAAAGAAGAAGAAGAAGATGATTTGATGTAAAGAAAGAATTGGTGGATTGAGATAAAGATAAAAGGGGATATGAGATTTACAGTAATTGAAAATGGGATTCAAATTTATTTGAAAATGGTTGTTGCTGTTAATCGAAAGATGGAAGAATGATGTTGCTACCATGGTAATTGTATAATTGCCGCTGTTGTAAATGAATGAGTGAGAGATGATATGCAATACCTGAGAATTGAGAAAGAAAGAAGATGGGGACGTAGTGGAGGAGAAAATGGTGATGTTGTATGTCAGAATTAGGGGTTTGATTGAAAGATATTCGATTGAATTCGAAATGGGTTTAATGGCACTGTTGGTTGAATACGAAATACAGACGGGGTTTGGATTGATTCCGTGAATAAGAGACAGAAAAGAGAATCGAAGAAGAGATGGGCTTTGAGAGAATAGAAGAACTCAACTGATGCTATTGATTTTCATGGGAATGTGGCTGAGTTACTAGTGAATCGAGAGGAGAAGAAACTCACAGAACTGTCTGTGATTGAAGGAGGAATTTAAGAAATTGAAGATGTTCTCGATGTTTAAGAGACGAAGAAGAAATTAAAGTTACGGTTCTGAAAATGGTGGAATTTTGTTGCTACAATTGTTTGAGTTGCAGATGAGAAAGCAGATGGGTTTGTGGTTAATTTGAGCAGGACATAGAGAGTGTTGGTGGTGCTGTGTAAGAAATCTGACAGAGAATGATGATCTGTAAATGTTGGTTTAAGGCAGTTGAAGACTCAAATGGAGATGATTTTGAATGTTGCAGTAGCAGGAATTACACAGAGAAGATAAAATGGTTGCTGCCGTGAACTAAATGGGATTTTGGGTTGAATCTGGAAGAGACAACAACGAGATTGAAGAGGGTTTTGATGGAATTGATGATGGAAGAAGTCAGTGGTGCTGTGTTAAAAGGTTACAATGGATTTGGGCAAGTATGATGCTGCTTAAAGGGATGTTGGTAATGACAGTATTGATTGGTATGAGCTAAATGGGTTACAGGGTTATGGTTGGATTCATTGAAGATGCAGCGAAACAAGGTATTGTAATAAGCTGTCTGGAGCTGCAAATGTGTTGACTGAATGCAAATGATAGATGTATGCTAGGATTGTCACAAGAGAAGACTAAAAATAATGGCCTGAAAGATGGCCGGGAAACTACCAAAATTCAGAGGAAGCTCTACTGAAATTCTCTTTCGAAGAGTCGACTCAGTGATTCGTTTAACCTAACTCAGTGAGTCAGACGACTCATCTCTGAATAAGAACACTGACTTGAGCTGGCTGACTCTATACCTTGAACCTCTCGACTGACGGTTTAACCTTCTTGACCGTTCACTTTAACGAAATCTTAACGGAATATTCTGTCGACCGCGACAGAACTTAGGTTGCCGGCGGTGACATTTCTGACCGGATTCCGGTTGCACCAGGATTTCTCCAGCAACCCAATTTGTGCAGAATTTTGTGAAGAGTATTCTAGACTCATGGGTTTGAAGACCTAAACTTGGAATTGGATGAAGAATTTGGCTTGAATTTGGAAAGAGAAGATGAAGAATTGGATAAAGACTTGAACTTGGAAATTGAATTGCAAAAGGAAAGGGAGCCTACTCCTAAGAGGATTGCAAGCAAAATTGAAGCCTATAAATAGAGAAGTTCTCTACTTTTATATATACACTTAGATATACACTTCTACACACAACACTTCTCTTTTATTTATTCTTTGTGTGAACTCTTTAGCACGAGTAGCTAATTTTATTGATTGGGGATGAATTCCTAGTTCTTAACATGTTTTGAGTTTTGTTTTAAATCTACTTTGAAGTTTTCATATGAATATGATTATCGTTTGCTTTTGCTAATAAGAATGTTTATGCTTGATTGATAGGTCCTTTAGGATGCATATTAAATTGATTTGTTAATTGATCTAAAGCTAGTGAAAGTTAGGGAATAAGTAATCGCTTCTTGACTATTTACACAAGTAGAAAATACGAGACCTTGCGGAGGGATTCCGTGGAGCAATTGTGTGAAAACAACATTAGCAAGTGGACCTTGATCTAAGAGTCTAACTACTTATATCAACCTAATAAATTCATAAATCTTAATGCGTTTAACTAAATTACATCTTGAGTGATCTACTACTTGGTGGTTTGGTAAATAGAATCCGGTAGTCGAGAACTTTCGTATCCGGTGATATAAGGGATTTAGGGATTAGCACTGATCTAGCTGTTATATCTACGGTTGGTGATAATTTGTGACTAATAAAAAGTGGAAAAGAACATAACTTTGAATCATTGTTTTGCAACGAAGAAGGATTCCTTGATGTAATCTCTCTTATTGATTTCAACTTTATCTTTTTAATTGCTTTGTTTATTTATTTTGCTTTATAAAATCTAAAACCAAAGCCCCCCCTTTTTGTGACAATTAAACAACTAAAACCTCTTGCTCCTCGTGGGAACGAACTTGACTGCACTATATTACTTATTAATTAGGTAGTAAAATAATAATTAATTTGTTATGGTTACGACATGCATCAAATTTTGGCGCCGCTGCCGAGGACCAGCGAGCGTTTTTGGTTGTTTTCTTTTTACTTTTTGCTTTATTCTTGCTTTGTTAGATTCTATTATCGTATCTAACTTAGTTTTTGAGAATTTTATTTCAGGTACCAGTTTTCCATGTATGGTGGACAAGAGCAAGCATATTACAACAATCAATACGGTTTTCAACCTCAACATTATGACAACTTCCAACCATCCTTAGGATACAATCAAAACCAATATTTTGGCTATGATCAATTTCCAACAGAACCTTATGGATATTCTCATACATACCTACAACCTTATGATGGTAATGTGCAGACAAAGAATTTGGAATATACTCCTCTTCATCGTGTTTTTCCTTCACTTTTTGAAAAAGAGGATATACAGTCTAGAAACTCTATAAACGGTGGTAAGCGTGTGAACGTCAGGAAACTTGCACAAAAATTATACAAATTGGAAGATGATGGAAACTCGGAAGAGCTTGTCGCAGAAATTAGTAGGACCATTCATATGGAACTTAAACGACGTCTGGATAAAGGTTATGAAACCGATGACGATTCTTATTATGGTGAGTCTGAAAATGAAGATGATTGTGTTGAAAAGGACCAACCTTTAGAAACTTTTGATGACGCTAGTGTAGCTTACTCGAGCCTTGATCTTAATAATGATCAATCACCTATTCAAAAGGTAGAGCTTGAGTAAGATGCATTTAGTGCTTGGAAAAAATTCCTTAGGGAAAGATATGAGTCCGCGGAAGTGTATGAGCGTTGCAACAATGAGGAAGTTATTCCAATTCCGGATCATAATAAGGATCCTTCGCCTATTCAAAGGGAGGAGATTGGGTGTGACTTTCCTATTGTTATAAACGGTGTAACACCCTCACAAGAAGATCTTACAATTTATACCGACGCAAATCATTTTAGTGAATGGCCCGATTCCGATGATGAGAATGTTGAAGATATGATGCTAGAGAATGAAACCGAATTGATTGAATTCGTGGAAGACCTAATTGAACTTTCCAATGATTATAATGATGCCAAGACTTTAGTTAAGTTAGAAAATGATGAAGAATGGTTGCAGGGTTTGATAGAGGACCATGATATGCAAGAGGTAAGTAATTCACTTAAATTTTTTAAGGATGGAGAAGATACCGTAATACAAAATATTGTGCAAGGTTTGTCTAACCATTTGCATATTGATTCTTCTCCTTTACCTTTTATTGGATTGAATGTATTGCTCCGAAAGTATTTTTGGATGATTTTGTTTTTAGATATCCACCATTGAAAATACTTGATGCTAACGCCATGCAGGTTTGCCAAGAGGAAGTTGTATAAATTCCCAAATTCTATGTTCTTTATACACTTCCGAGTGTGGACAAGAATAAGTGTGGGGGAAATTTCTATCGGGCGATAATATTAATATTATTTTCATGTGCTAACATTTGTATGAAGCTATTGTATGCAAAACAGGTACCATGGGAGGATCCCAAATTTTTTTGATTATTATTATATGAGGAATGAATCTTACAAGAGCTAAGTCGGGTCATCGACTTTAAAACAAGCGTTAAATGGGAGGCAACCCATAGGTTTTGTATTTCTTAACCTTTTGCTTTTTATTTTGTTATTTATTTTTCTTGTTCCGTATCATGTTAGGACTTCCCACCTTGACTTTGCTAGGACGATTCAATTACATTGAGGAGAATGTAAATTTTAAGTGTGGGGGAGTGGTTAAGCATATGTTTTAAAAAAAAAAAAAAAATGCATAAAACCTCCAATTTTAGAGATTTTAGAGTCACTAGAATACTTCTAGGTATGTTTACATAGAGAATTCTGACCGACATAACTGAACTTGGAAGTGTTAGTGAACTACGTTCGGATTTCTTACTTGTTAGAGTGTTAAATAATGGATTTAATCATGCCGGTGGCAAATGAGGTGCAGAGAGAAATGCATTATTAGAGTAGTTGATCAATCATTAGTGGAGACTAACCGTTTTTATATCATGTGAGGCACCGACTAGAAATTCTTCCATTTGACTAAAAAAAGCTTTCTTTTGAGTGTGTGTCACCGTACGTTAATTCCGGGTAGAATGGTGAGCTACCCAACTTCACACCAATTTTTCAGCACTATTCTTGATATCTTGAGTGCTAATTTTTGTCAATCATGAGGGTGACATCTATGGATGAAAGCCTCCTTTTTGTAGTTCGATTTGCAAGTAGCACCATTCTCTCGACAACAACGGGCTCATAGAAACACCATCATCATCAACAAGGAGCGACATCAAAATCTACAAGGAAAGTTGAAGACGCTCAAGGTTTACAAGCAACGGAACAAGAAATAAAGCAAATTTCAAATTCAAGTAAAGCAACATACAAAGAGCAGATTTTTTATATATGTTGAAGACGTACAATACAATGAGCATAATTTTATATCCAAGTAGAAGACTAATTTACAAGAGCAAAGAAAATCAAAAGGTGAGAATTATTGAAGTTTATGATTTCGAGACGATACAAGTTGTGAATAATCAAGCGGTAAAGTACTCTTCCCACGGCCATGGTTATTTTTCTTGTCTTAAGGAAAAAAATGAAAAAGAAAAAAAATGAAAAAGTTGAAAATAAAAATAAAATAATAATGAGACAAGAAAAATTTGTTATTTTGTTTTTGTTTTTATTTATTTAATAAGCCGTGGGGAAGGAAAAATCTATAAGAAAGTTTCAAGCGATACGTATTTTAAGGAAAAAGGTTACAAATTGTCAAGGATCTACGAAATTCAAGAGTTTATCATCAAAAGTTGAAGCCAAAGACCAAGAAGATGAACACAAGGAGACGAAGACGTTTCTATTGGATGTCGTGAGAGTGGTGTTATTATAATTGGCAATCGAATGCGAAGGTACGTAAGTAATCTCATCATCAATAATAATGGTTGATTTCCTTTCTTAGAGATCGTCAGAAAAATGATTTTTCAAAATGTTAAAAGATGTGGGTTTTTAAATATTTCGGAAGTTGTCCTTCCCACCATTCAACATGTTGCAGGATTTCTCTCTTCATTCCTACCTGCGCACATGTGAGACCCATAAAAAATCTGTCTTTTTGAGTGCAATTTCATAAAACCTTTTTTGGTGAGGCAGATTTTGTCATGAACCTGTTGTACCACAGTCCATGAGTTGTTAAGGGTTGACCCAGTTACTAAGGGCAACCGATGATTATTAGTTAAATATCTGTTATTAGCTGATAATGAGGTTTAGTAGTGGTCGTGTGAGTCACACGTGCTGCTGGCTTAGGTTAGATTTTATATTCCCATTTCCCCTGATTGTTGTACCCATGAAAAATAATAAGAAAAACAATCTTTTCTCTCCCAAAATTCTCTTCTCATCCAATCTAATCTCTATCCTTAGAGATTCAGAGATGTTTCTGTGCTAATTTATAGTGTAGATCACTACAATTGGTATCAGAGCACTCTTCCTGAGTGACCTGGTTATAATGGAGAATCAAAAAGAGTTTGATGAGCTATCTAAGAAGGTTAATTCTCTGATGAGAATTCAGGAAGACTTACTTAAAGAATTAAAGGATACTCACAACAATCCTTCACCACAGCTCATCACCAGATTTAAGAGTTTATCTGCCGAATTAAAGGACGCAGAGGATCGTTTGAGTAAAGTGGAAATAGATAAAGGCTTGCCGGAACCCTCACCTGGATACACACCCAAAATCGATGTTGAATTAGAGTTAACTTCTACTGAGTCAAAAGCAGTGAGTGATTTCATTCACTATTCTTCAACTCCTGCAACAACAGAAGAAGGTAATTGTCGATCTACACCCAAAATTGATTTCACTAATTTTGTTGGAACCGGTGTTACCCATTCAGTTAAAGATTACAAGGTGAATTCGATGTTTTTAGATTACCAAGAGGGAAAACCATTCATTACTTTTTTCGATTTGACTAGTGTTGCTTATCTGAAGCCTGATTATGTAAACATACCTAGTAAAATGTTTTCAATCTCAATTATGGAGGTATATGATGAAAAGTTTGATGTTCATAAAATCTTAGTGGTTGTTGAAACAAGTTGTGTGGTAGAAAATATCTCAGCTGTGGCTTTGGTTATGCTCGAACCTTACTTGATCCAGGAAAAGAGTTTGAAGTTAGTGGAAGACACAAAGGTAATCATAATTTCTGCAGGAATACAATTGTTTCTCCGATTGACCTTAGTTGTTTGATTGCTATGGATAAATGCAATGAAAATGCTATTTATAAGCAGATTCTGGAATTTGGGTATGAGTTAGAACTGTTGATTACGAATTCACATGAGCTTTTGTGTGTTGTTTCACCTAATTCTGATTATGGTCATATGTTTTTTTTATCTTGGAAGAGAGTTTAAACTTGTTAAAGAATTTATTCATGTTGACAAGGAATTTCATAAATTTTGTTTCCACATGAGTACTCCTTATATGTTTGTACTTAAGCTGTGTTTTCTTTTATTGGATAAACATAATACTGAGTTTGTTCATGAGATACTTCTTCAGAATGGGTATTCAATTAGAATGTTATTTGAGAATCCAAATGCTTTGGTGTTGGATAATACTAGTGCTAATGGGGACAATAATAAGATGTTTGTTCAAAAGTCTGAGAGAATCAAACTGGTGATACTTCTGCTAACATGGGTGGTTGGAATTGGTACATCACGTAATTTTTTTGAGAAATTGTTGCTTCATAAGAAGATTCCCTAGACTAATTTCATGCCTCACTTTGCGAAGTTATTACAACAATACAATATCTTTCGTCATGGTGGTGATTGTATGTTGTGGGAGCGAGGAATTGAACCCATGGGAAGGTATTCTTTATCTGATAATAACTATACATTATGTTTGGGTTAGGTATTTAGTTCGGGATTATTCATTTTTATGTGGGTTCAGTTTCAATGGATTACTATAATGGGTTGAGCAGTAAGAAGGCACATAAATGGTCTGTTCAGGTGCAACTTCAAGCTTTACCTTATCATGTGTGGCAACCCTTGGTTAATTGTGGTATTAGTTTTGGTCGATATCTGAAAGGAGCTTATATATCGTTAACTAAATTGCCTTCTCATGTTAACCAATTCTTGCATTCAGCTGGTGATTTCAGGGGGTTTCATGACTGTTCCTTTATGGCAATTCTCACAAATGTCAGAAGATGCATCGAGATTTTAAGGATGGATTTATTTATGCAAAGTCTACCACCTGCACCCGTGCTCTGTGAAGCTCTTACTATTCTAGAGAGAGTTAAAATGGTATATGCGAATCCTTCCGTGTTTGATCTTCTGACTATGTGCTATATTCATTCAAAATTCGGGGAAAGGATGGTGGTAATGTAGTTCCAGTTCATTGTGAGTTGTATTTCCAATATGCTGATCTCTACAGTTTGTGGTTGGGATAATTGGAGTTTCAAATGGGTTCACAATAATGACCAACTGCTTTGGAATTGTTTATATGCAAAGAATGAAGCACAGAGAGAACAAAGTTTATGTTATTATTGTTGTGAAGTTTTGAATCTTAGGACTAAACGTATGCAGTCACATCCATTCAGTACTTCAAATGTGTACTCTCATGGGTACAAGTTTAGTTTTGCAAGTCTCTTGCGAGCTCCTATTTCTACCAAGTTGGAGTTCCTTCACAGTTAACTGTGTTGTTGTAGGTAGGGTACTTGAAGTGGAAATTCAAATTGTTTTCAATTGGGTGCTGTAGTGTGAGAAATGTTAAGAGGGTTGATGATATTTTTATCTCAGTTGGGGGACTTGACATCAACTTCAATTATAAGAGCGATTGGTTCCGCGAAGCTGAAGTCCGTACACATATTGTTGTCGTTCTCCTGCAAAAACAAAGCTGGGACCTGACCACTGGAATGAAAGCTTTAAGTACTACCCAAGGGTGGAGGAGATTAGAGCACAACCTACTCATTACATGTCAACTAAGAGATGCAGCTCCGCGAATAGGAATGGATAAAAGATTCAAAGATGCCGATTGGGTTGTTGATGATGCTCGACTCTGTGCAAGCAGATTACAACAGATTACAACATTTTCTTTTGACACAACAACTAGTTCAGCTAAATATCACATCGCCGGGGTTAGTATATACAAGTTTTAAGAGGTGAGAGTAATTCTGGTCTCCGTACTTCATAGTTCTTCTTGTGTTACCCTTGTTCACCTCCAGCAACATCAATCTATTATATTACATTTATCTAAGGAGCATAGGAAGGAATTAGTTGTTACAGGTGAGATTGGTGAACGAAGCTTGAATTGGCATGATTCAGTTTTGGCAACACAGTATGTGCTTCCCGTATACTGCATAACTTTTAGAGTTTTGTATCATGAAACTAAGCTTGAAGAGATCCAGGTGGGGTTTACGGAAAAATTAGTCTTGCTTGTGGATAGTATATGTACTGACCAGAGCTTAGAAATGGATAGTTGGACAACCTATAAGTTACAACTATATTTACAGGTCTTTTCATCTTTCAAGCAACTCTTTAACTCTTCATGCCAGTGATACAAGGAATTTTTTGGCAGGAATGTCACAAGAGTTCAGTACATTCACAAGCTTTGATTCAACTTTTGGCTATCGTGCTGCGAATATTGTGCACAGTCAGGCGATAATTATAAGAGATATTGGGCAGTATGAAGGAATGAAGGATTTGCAGAACAAGCTTAGCTCTGTAGAAGTGGCTCTTGCATTCCTCAACAGGTTGGTTGTACAAGCTCAGCTCTATGATTTGGTTTTATTCATGGTGTTGGAATGTACTTACACAGACAGTAGCATTACTACTAAGACTTACCAAGCATTGAAGATGAAGAGATTGGGCCTATTGAGGTATGAGCTCAGTTTCTATGGGCCTTGATGCTGAAATTTTTAAAGGACTCAACTCTTACACAGATGAGTAGAAGCTTCCATAGCTAAGAATTACATCGAGAGCTCAACTCATTTGCCATACCCTCCATCCTTGAGGACAATGATGATTTGAAGGAGTGGGGTTTGTCATGAACCTGTTGTACCACAGTCCATGAATTGTTAAGGGTTGAACCAGTTACTAAGGGAAACCGATGATTATTAGTTAAATATCTGTTATTAGCTGATAATGAGGTCTAGTAGTGGTCGTGTGAGTCACACGTGCTGCTGGATTAGGTTAGAGTTTATATTCCCATTTCCCCTGATTGTTGTACCCATGAAAAATAATAAGAAAAATAATCTTTTCTCTCCCAAAATTCTCTTCTCATCCAATCTAATCTCTATCCTTAGAGATTCAGAGATGTTTCTGTGCTAATTTGTAGTGTAGATCACTACAGATGTCGAGGCGAAATGCTTATTGATCGCTCTCAAACACGCGTTCTCTCATTATGGTGTGGTTATTTCTCACTCAACATTTAAGAATGAGGATATGTTCTTTAGTATTTCTAACTTCTTATTACTAGCATGCAGAAACTCTAGGTCCTCATAGCTCTTTGGATGCTTGGGACGCTGGAAAGATTTGAAGTTGTAAGTTTTAGTTTGATTTGCTCGAGGACTAGCAAAGTCTAAGTGTGGGGGAATTTGATAGGGTGTAGAATACATCTTATTTATTATCTATTGTTTATGCTTTCTTTGTTATTTTTTGTGTGAATTATGTATTTTACGAGTGTTTTGAGTTTTATAGCTACTTTGGAGTCATACGGACGAAAAGACGAAGAAATTGCCTAAATGGAGCAACAAAGGGCATAATAGTCATTTCACAGGAAAACACTATTGGGAGCTAAGCCAAGGTTAAGGGGCAACTTTCTCAAAGGAGTATTAGAAAAATCCAACTGATGTTAAGGGGTATCCACTTGTTATAGGGTATCCATTGGGGTGTCCCCTAGCCTGTGTAGTGGGGTGTCGTTATTCATCCCCTAATTTAACCCAACCCTAAATCGAGAAGAGAGTTCTCTTTCTCAATCATTCCTTCATTCACCTGAAACAGAAGTTGAGAAATAAAACCAGCAGCCTCTGCTACTGAAACCGAGAGATATAGAGCAATGGAGCAGAATCGAGACAAAAAAGAAGAAGATGATGATTTGATGTAAAGAAAGAATTTGTGGATTGAGACAAAGATAAAAGAGGATCTGAGATTTACAGTAATTGAAAATGGGATTCGAATCTGTTTGAAAATGGTTGTTGCTTTTAATCAAATTATGGAAGAACGATGCTGCTACCATGGTAATTGTATAATTGTTGTTATTTTGTATGAATGAGTGGGAACTGATGTCTGCAATACCTGAGAATTAAGAAAGAAATAAGATGGCGATGTACTGGAGGAGAAAATGGTGATGTTGTATGTCAGAATTAGGGGTTTGATTGAAAGATATTCGATTGAATTCGAAACGGGTTTAATGGCATTGTTGGTTGAATACGAAATACAAACGATGTTTGGATTGATTCTGTGAATAAGAGACAGAAAAGAGAATCGAAGAAGAGATGGGCTTTGAGAGAATAGAATAACTCAACGGATGTTGTTGATTTTCATGGGAATAAGGCTGAGTTGTTGTTGAATCGAGAGGAGAAGAAACTCACAGAGCTGTCTGTGATTGAAGGAGAAATTCAAGAAATTGAAGATGTTATCGATATTTAAGAGACGAACAAGAAATTAAAGTTACGGTTCTGAAAATGGTGGAATTTTGTTGCTACAATTGTTTGAGTTGCAAATGTGAAAGCAGATGGGTTTGTGGTTAATTTGAGCAAGACATAGAGAATAGTGTTGGTGGTGCTGTGTAAGAAATATGACAGAGAATGATGATCTGTAAATGTTGGTTTAAGGCAGTTGAAAACTCAAATAGAGATGATTTTGAATGTTGCACTAGCAGGAATTACACAGGGAAGATAAAATGGTTGTTGTCGTGAACTAAATGGGATTTTGGGTTGAATCTGGAAGAGACAACAACGAGATTGAAGAGGGTTTTGATGGAATTGATGATGGAAGAAGTCAGTGGCGCTGTGTTAAAAGGTTACAATGAATTTGGGCAAGTATGATGTTTCTTAAAGGGATGTTGGCAATGACAGTATTGATTGGTATGAGCTAAATAGGTTACAGGGTTGTGGTTGGATTCATTGAAGATGCAACTAAATAAGGTATTGGAATAAGCTGTCTGAAGCAGCAAATGTGTTGACTGAATGCAAATGATAGATGTATGCTAAGATTGTCACAGGAGAAGACTAAAAATAATGGCCTGAAAGATGGACGGGAAACTACCAAAATTCATAGGAAGCTCTGCTGAAATTCTCTTTCGACGAGTCGACTTAGTGATTCGTTTAACCTAACTCAGTGAGTCGGACGACTCAGCTCTGAATAAGAACACTGACTCGAGCTGGCTGACTCTTTACCTTGACCCTCTCGACTGACGGTTTGACCTTCTTGACCGTTTACTTTAACAGAATATTTTATTTACGGCGACAGAACTTAGGTTGCCGGTGGTGACATTTCTGACAGGATTCCGGTTGCACCAGGATTTCTCCAGCAACCCAATTTGTGCAGAATTTTGTGAAGAGTATTCTAGACTCATGGGGTTTGAAGACCTAAACTTGGAATTGGATGAAAAATTTGGCTTGAATTTGGAAAGAGAAGATGAAGGATTGGATAAAGACTTGAACTTGGAAATTGAATTGCAAAAGAAATGGGAGCCTATTCCTAAGAGGATTGCAAGCAAAATTGAAGCCTATAAATAGAGAAGTTCTCTACTTTTATATATACACTTAGATATACACTTTTACACTTCTACACACAACACTTCTCTTTTCTTTATTCTTTGTGTGAACTCCTTAGCATGAGTAGCTAATTTTATTGATTGGGGATGAATTCCTAGTTATTAACATATTTTGAGTGTTGTTTTAAATGTACTTTGAAGTTTTCATATGATTATCGTTTGTTTTTGCTAATAAGAATGTTTATGCTTGATTGATAGGTCGTTCAGGATGCATACTAAATTGATTTGTTAATTGATCTAAAGCTAGTGAAAGTTAGGGGATAAGTAATCGTTTCTTGACTATTTACACAAGTAGAAAACACGAGACCTTGCAGAGGGATTCCGTGGAGCAATTGTGTGTGAAAACAACGTTAGCAAGTGGACCTTGATCTAAGAGTCTAACTACTAATATCAACCTAATAAATTCATAAATCTTAATGCGTTTAACTAAATTACATCTTGAGTGATCTACTACTTGGTGGTTTGGTAAATAGAATCCGGTAGTCGAGAACTTCCGTATCCGGTGATATAAGGGATTTAGGGATTAGCACTGATCTAGCTGATATATCTACGGTTGGTGATAATTTGTGACTAATAAAAAGTGGAAAAGAACATAACTTTGAATCATTGTTTTGCAACGAAGAAGGATTCCTTGATCTAATCTCTCTTATTGATTTCAACTTTATCTTTTTAATTGCTTTGTTTATTATTTTGCTTTATAAAATCTAAAACCAAAACCCCCCCTTTTTGTGATAATTAAAAAACTAAAACCTCTTGCTCCTTGTGGGAACGAACTTGACTGCACTATATTACTTGTTAATTAGGTAGTAAAATAATAATTAATTTGTTGTGGTTACGACACGCATCACTATGTTCGATCTAACGGTTGAAAGATATTATCCCGAATCTAATCAGGTTTTCATCTAATGGTGAATATTGAATGCTTTGTTACCAAGGTAGCATTGATTGCAAACCCTGATTTGAAGATTATATAAAGGAGAACTCTAGCAACTGGGAAACTTAATCCCCACACCTCATGTGTGATACTAGTTGCAACTAGAGTCGATTCTCCTTTAACCTTAGGTTTTTAATGAAACCCTGTGGGTTAACGACTTGAAGACTTCATTGGGATTGTGAAGCCAGACCCAACTATTTTCTCTATAGTTGCATGATCTGATCTTGCATCTTCTATCATGATTGAGTACTATCTTCTTTAAGATTGGCTCGAGATTTATTCTCTGATAGTCAAGATAGAAAGTAATCACCAATATCTTCGTCTCGTCATTTGTAATTCCACAGTATCTTGTTTCGCTACCATATGATTACGATTATTGTGAGATGATGCATATCTCTAGACTGTTCTTCGGGAATATAAGACAGGTATTACAATTGGTTCATGTTCACCTTGATTTATCAAAAGACGGAACAAAACTCGTAGGTTTATCTGAGGGAGACAAATTTATCTATTCAATAGACTTTTATGTGTGAAACAGATTGGTTTATCAAGTCTTCGACTTTGGGTCATAACAACTCTTAGTTTTGGGTTAGATCATCTAAGGGAATCAAGTGTGTAGAGTCCTGATGGGATTCAGAGACATAAGGAGCGCAACCGTACCTTGATCAATGTGAGATTGGTTATGGTTCAACTACATTCAAGTAAGAAGTTAACTTGGAGTAGACTAGTGTCTGTAGCGGCTTAATACAGTGTGGTGTTCAAATCTGGACTAGGTCCCGAGGTTTTTCTGCACTTGCGGTTTCCTCGTTAACAAAATTTCTAGTGTTTGTGTTATTTCTTTTCCGCGTTATATTTTGTTATTTAATAGAAATATCACAGGTTGTGTGTAGTTCAATCAATTAGATAATCCAACCTTTGGTTGTTGATTATATTGATTGACACTTGAACATTGGTCTTTGGTACCGTTTAAGTTGTTTCACATAATAATCAGGCTCACGGATTTCTATCTGTTTGATTTGTTGATTACAATGTGAAGCAGAGATTCGAACTCTTGGATATATTTCTATTGATTGAGTCTGAATTTCTAGTTGATTCTCTTGGAATTATATTAGAGTTTGTCCACCACACATATTGCTAAGCAAAATATTGGGTGTGGTTGTTTAGTCCCCACTTTTTCACCATCAACCCTTCCTTAATATTTATCCTCTTCTGTCGATCCCAACCTTCTCTTGATCTATTCATCTTTAAAAAACCCTAATTCTCAATTCACATCTGTATCACTTTCTTCTTCTTCACAATTCCTATTCAAACATCCTACCAGAAACACCACCATGATCAAATTCTTCATCACCATTATCGATTTCTTTGATTCTCAGAGAAACCCTAATTTCATTATTTAGATTTCGTGAAAATGGTATCAACAATTATAAATTCTTTATAATCTCAAATACCACAATCTCAATTTCGTCATCGATTTCTTTGATTCTCAAAAAACAAACCCTAGAAATATTCTATATAATGGTGACGAAGAGTGGTGGTGGTGATTGAATCTATAACAGTGAGATTGAAGGGGGTGGAGGAGAGTGGTGTTGGTGTTTCAGAAATCTGCTGATGAAGAGTTGTCGAAGAATTCAGTTTCGAATTCACCCCTTATGTGATTTTTTTTTACAGAATTATCCTTATAAGGTTTGCGTTATTACGATATACCAGGTTGGAAAGTTAAAAACACGGAGGGGTAATCGCGTAATTCAGTGAGAAACAAAAGTATTTATTTCCCTTCAGTTTGTATTATATTTATATCATTTGCAGTGGTAATAAAAAACATGCAGGTCATTTTGGACCCTTCATTGTCGATTGAAAATGGTTTGGGACACCAAATCTAATCTTTTTGCTTCAAATTGGAAAAAAAAAGTCATGTACCACATTGACATAAAGTCACCATATATATAATCCTCTCTCGCTTTGCTCTGTCGGCCTAATGATACTGTTACATCGGCATCTTTCGATTGTTAAGTCATTAGGTTCAAGAAACCAATGAGTTGAGATTGCAATTCCAGTACTTCCATTTACCCCTTTTCTATGTTATTGACTTGTTTCTATCAATGATGTTAGCTTGCAGTGATGGAGGAGGGCTAGGCTATACAACAGCTTCAATTAGAGATGCCCAAGGATATACAACAACTTCGGTTACAACTTCCCGAGGAAAGAGATGGAAGTAGCATTTATGCATATGGGATTTGTGTTCTGAAAGGTAAGCCACGTTGGAAAATTTCACTTCTTATCTTAGAACTATAATTGCTTGGGTGTTAGATAACAAATAACATTATGTCTAATTTTTTTATTTTTTTTGACTACTTCAGTTAGCAAACTGAAGGGTTTCAATTTTCGACGTTGAGCATGTAATAAAAATGTGCATAGTTTTGGATCATAGAAAGCATATATCGTCTATTCTTTTAAAGCATCTCAAGTATAAATAATATGGTGTCGTGCTGGTGCAGGTCAATCAAGAGTTCAAATTTATGAATTTGGTTCAGGAAAGTGTGATCAATTGAGTGTTTCCGTTGACCGTATTGAGATACTATCCAACCTTCCTCAAGCTACTAAGGGACCTGAAAATATTGAGATAATATTAATGCAAATGGATATCACAGTGCAGCAGCGATTGGTAAGTTCTGACACCAATGTCTTTGCAGTAAACTTCAGAAACTAAAATCTTAGGATTAGTACCTTAGAGAAAACTTATGATGAATTTTGAATTACATTATTATTGTGACGTGATAAGTTTTTGTTCATGCTAATATTAATGGGAAAGTTTCCAGGCTACACAGATGAGAATAACAGAAAACCAACAATCCGAGCACTGGTCAAAATCTGGATCATTTACTCAACTAAAAACAACAGCAGAAACCTTTTTCTTAGTGTCTCCTTGAACCTGAGTCATCAATCTAGTCTCAACCACATCATCGTAATAGAAGCTGAAATCCCCCTGCTAGTGGCGACACATACTTTGTAAAGGTTCCAAACTTTATTGCGAGTTTTACTCAATACTACTCAAATGAAGAATAACTTAAAACCAGCAGGCAGGTTCGTTCTAAGTAATGTTGCAGAATTACCAGCATAAAGACCCAATATCTTAACCAAAACCTCCAAAGACCTACCCTTTTCCCACAATCACTGATACTACCCTTTGCCCACAATCACTGATTCCAAGGATACCAGCACAATATCATGCATAATTTTTGCGTCATCTATGGTTGGAAAAACAAAATAAGAAGAAGAAGAGTTTTAGGAGCCTTTTTCTTATAGAGAGTTTTCATTTATGTTTCTTGAGTTTTGAAGAAAAATGAATTTGTGTGAGAAAGAAAAACAAGTGTGTGATCATCCTTGATTTTTCTAAAGGTGTTTCTGAGCAAGATGTTTCTAAGAGATTGAACTCGGCTGTTTTATCCTGGGGACGACGCGACATTGAAGAACTGCTTGCACAGTCTTGGGCAAAGCCGCGAAACATCTTAAAGAAAGCGACCTAGTCCGCGACTCAGCCATAACAATGTTTTATTTGTTTTTGTGATTGTTTTGCAGGCATAATTCAGCAATTGTTCCAACAATTTTAAGACGTTTCGTTCTGCCATGAATATAAAAAGAAACGATTGCTGAAACGCGATAAGTATCATTGTTTTATTTGTTTTATTGAATTATATGAACGGTATAATTATTCTTTAGCAATTTAGCAAGATGCTTAGAATTAGGTTAATTGATACCTAAAGTAAACTAGGAATAACATGGTTAAATATTTTTCTTTGTGAATATTTTACATGGAAAAATATTGTTGATGATAAAAGGATGTTTTTAACATGTTGTAAAGTTTTATGTGCATCTCTTTAAAGAAAATTAATTTGGTCTGGAAATTTTATCTGGCTATATTAGACATCACGAGAATAACCCACGTCAAATTTCAAAATTGTTGGAGTCCAAAAACTATTTTTAAAGTATTTTAGAAAACTTCATAATGTATCTGAAAAATTCCGACGGGCAGAAAATTAGTCCTGATTAAATATAATTTTCCTTATCTTTGTGTACAAATTTTGAATCTGTGTGTCACACGAAAATTGTAGATCAGGAACTTATCTTCAAAACTTATTTTGAAATTTCCTATTTGGATATATTTAGTTTAAGAGATTTGGTAATTTCAGAATCGTTGTGTATATTTGTCCAAAATAGTAGACGTGATACTTGAGATTAGAGATTAGAGATGTAGCAAATTGCATTAAAAATCATGTGTTGATTTTTATTACTTCCTACTCTTGTTTTGATAATAAAAAAGAAGATCATTGTTAGAAATCAAACTAATGCACTACGTATGTTTGATAATATGCCTAGTACAAAGTTATAACTATGTGTATGATGTTATAACTATATAACTTTGAATCTTTGTTTGAAACTTAAGAGAAACTTGGAGAGCTATGTTTTATTTGATTTTTAAGTGATTATGTGAGTGCATACATTGCTTATTTTTTGGTTTCAAATGCTCACATGTAAATGATTGTGACAGGTGAAAATTCACTTACTTGAGCAAGTTTTTATTTTCCAATGAAATAAAAATTGAGGGAGATTGATCGATGTGAGGAGCAATGGGGTTGATTTCTTTGTTGGTGCGCAAAAAATGGATAATGATTTATAACCAATTGATCTTTAAAAGCAATTGAGGTATGTTTGATGAACTATTTGTAGTTATTGTAGTAATCAAATAATGGCATTCTAAATTGAATAAATTGATTGTTCAATCTTAAATAAATTTTAGGGAAACAAGATATTAAGAATTATTGTGTATGACAATAAACATGTGATTCATAAAGTTTAGAACTCGTGAGATGGAATTTTATACGAACCCAAAACCAAAATAATTAGAAACCTAGTCAAAACTAATGTGAATATCAACTCTCACCAAGAAATGAACATAATATTGATTATGAATTTATTTGCTATTCTTGCACGACATTGTAAGGATATCAAATGTTATTAACAATGCTTTTCAAGTTAAGTTAATGTGAATTGTGGATACGGTGAGAGGTTGGTATATATTGGTGTTTTACACCATGTTTGTTTTGATAGGTTAAAGGTTCAAAAGTTGAACCAAATCGTTTTAAAGAAAGTGGTGTTGAGATATACTCACATCACTAGTATTTTCGGTATTGGTACGATGTCAAAGTTTACTTTGGGTAGAAAAATCTTGTTAAAGATGTTCATACTTCTGAAATGAGAAAGAATTCTAGTTTTCGCCTATCTTGTTATTAACAAGATTGAGTTTAGAATTTTTTTTGAATTTGATCATTGCACTACTACAAATGATAGGTGATGGATAAAATGTTTGAATATAAAATTACAATTTTATCATAACATGGATTGAATTTTGAATATTTGAAATATGAGTTATTGTCATGCTTTAAGAAATCAATGAGTTAGTGATAGTCATAGATATGAGCATGTTATATTTTCTTATAAACTTGGTGAATTTTTGAGTAACATGTATGTAATCTTACCTAACTCATAAAAGCATGTACATTTTTAAATCTTACCTAAGTTGCAATGATATTGGATGAAATATAATATTTGAGAATTTTATAAAATATATATTATCTTTTGAGTATCAATTAGGCAATGTTGTTTCAAGAAAATTGTTTGAATTTTTTTCTCTATATTGTGCAAAACGTTTGGGGTTTAGATCATTGGTTTATTAGTTTTTCACAATTTTTGGGATCTTTGAATATTGTTTTGAAATTCTTGTTTGAGTCAGAAAATAGTGGGGGTTCTATATTCTATATTTTAACAGCTTTGATTTAAAATAGAGGTACTAGAAAAATAAATATGAACGATCCTTGAAAAGCATATTTATAGTGAGACTAAAATGTAGTCATGGATATTTTGTTGCTTATAATTTGGAAGATAACTTCTCATAAAAGGTAACTTTGTTCATTCAAAATAAATTCGTGAATGTATTATCTTTAGACAAGCAAACAGAAAATTGTTGACACTTGCATTCATGTCGCTAAATTAACTTACATGGTTGTTTTGTTGATGTTGTTTCTACGATGTATGATTTGGTATAGTCATAAGTAGAAATATATACTTTTGTGTAAGTTAAAGATGAGAATCTATGTAAACCAAGCATGGAAAGCTGTGTAGTTTCTACAATAAAAGAAATCATATAAGTTAGATAAGTTACATTTGTACTCTGAAAACAACTTTAAAAACAATTAAAAATAATTGTTGACTTGATTCATTCGAATGATTTCAGAATTGATGAAAGTGAAATCCACAATACTCTTTGTTTTGTATGCATAAGTGATTTGTTGAAATTTTAATTCTAACTTAACGAATGAAAATGAAATTGAGAACATGCTTAGTTTACTATTTGACATGAAAGACTTGAGTGAGGATGTTGTATGTTTTTGAAATAAATTTTTCTTTATTTCTTTGGATATATTTCATTTCCATGAAAATAGAATTTTAAAAAAAGATAAAATAAAAATATATATAGTCTGAATGTAAACTAGTTTTCACTCATTTGGTTTAGTGCTAATGCTTTTGAGATTGTGTGTGATTGTACTAGACATGAGTATGGTAGCTCGGTATGTTTCTTTGCTACGTGATTGACTATGTATAAGTATTTTTTATAGTGGGGGTTTAATATATTACTTCCGCATTGGGGGTTTTATATTCAGATTTACCAATCCTAGTATGGGAAATTTGGTAAAATTTTGAGAAGGTTATGAAGTATTTCAAACACTCCTTACACTTACAAATACACTATCTAAATGGTTACCGCAATCCTTTAAGTATACTACGAAGATGATTGGACATCCTTTCAGTTGAATCCTTTAAGGGATTGAGCGATTCGATCCTCTAATAGATAAAGGAACAGACATATTAATCCAATGTGATAGTAATGCAGCTATTACATGATTGAGAACGTAACGACAACTATAAGAGTTGATTTTATGAGAATATGGATTATATAGTGTCTGAAAAGAGTTTCATTGGTACTTTGACGAAAGGATTGATAAGAATATGTGAATACATCTTAGGGATGAGGTTGATGCCCAATGAGACTGAGTCATCTGTGATGGATACCCAACCTAGAAATAGGTTCAAAGGGACTAGAAGAAGTCATAGATGGTATGAAGATGCGAGAATCATGCTTTTGAAGAATTCATCCCACGACATGATATCCTGAATCGAGTAGAGATAGAGTTTATTTTTAATTTTTTATTTTTAAACTCTTAATGATGTTTATATCTCTATTTAGAGTGGGGTACTTTCAGGAGTACTCTTGATAAACTCACCTATATGATGAAAGTGTGGCTGCTTTCTACGAGAATATGGGCAGTTTTCTAGATCATTCATTAAAACTGTGATACAAGCACAGGGCCGTAATATGCTAGCTTTATAATTTACACTAGTATAGTCGTGTGTGTTAAGCAATCTTTTTATCTCATAGAGTTCAAGACTTATGTTCACTCTATGGTCAGATTTTAAGAAAGCCTATTAACACTACGTAAAGGTTCAAGTGACGAGACACCTTTGCTTATGTACAACTCTGTACGTTCTTGCTCAATGTTTTGAAAAATATAAGTGGGTGATTGTTGGGAATATATGTATTAAAAACATTATTTATTTCCAATAAATTAGTGTCTCATTAAAATGGTTTTAATATGAAAATTATTTTTCATCTTAAAGAATAAATTTGTTTCGAGTTAATGTCAAAAACCGTTTTTTCTTGAATGAGTTAATGATGTTAATTAACATTCTAATAATGTTTTCCATAAAAGAAAAATTAATTTTGCATTAATTTTGACCGTTATGTATTTGTGGTCTTAATGGTGTTAACCCCACCATAATAACCTTTTTAATAGCATTTAAAAAAATGTTTTTGAAACTCTTGAGTATAAATTAGAATTTTGGTTGGAAAAACAAAATAATAAGAAGAAGAGTTTTAGGAGCCTTTTTCTTATAGAGAGTTTTCATTTATGTTTCTTGAGTTTTGATGAAAAATGAATTTGTGTGAGAAAGAAAAACAAGTGTGTGATCATCCTTGATTTTTCTAAAGGTGTTTCTAAGCAATGTGTTTCTAAGAGATTGAACTCGGTTGTTTTATCTTGGGGACGATGCGACATTGAAGAACTGCTTGTACAATCTTGGGCAGAGCCGCGAAACGTCTTAAAGAAAGCGACCTAGTCCGCGACTCAGCCATAACAATGTTTTGTTTGTTTTTGTGATTCTTTTGCAGGCATAATTCAGCAATTGTTCCAACACGTTGTTAGCGATCCAATATTAGATCAGTGACTAATGGCAATAAGAGAATCGCTTGGGATGAGATAACAAACCAGAGCTCTCGATTGAACTACTGCCCATCCTACAATCTCAAGCACAATGGAAGCGGGTACATTTTGTGAATGTCAAATCTGCTAAATTTAGTCAAGCGCACTTTTTAAGTACCCTGCATGCTAAAATCTTACCTGGTTTGCATATTACTCTCTGCCAAATTAATCCCAACAAGTTGACCTAATAATCATTGAAATGTATTTTGAGTCGTAAACTCATGGGCAAGGGTCTTTCGATTGGGACCGTTAATGGGTTTGCGAATCTCGATTTCATACCAAATGTGTACTCTCAGGTGTATGTTAAGACCTAACTTTTAAATGTTATTATCAAGGAAAACTTAATTTTTAGGAATTGAAGATATATGATGCAGTATTGATCTTTCCCTGACCCTTATTTTATGTGTACTGCAATGCTCCAGAAGTTTTTCTCGTGTTGAGCATAAAATAATTGAGTTGATCATTCTTTTATGGTTAACATAGTCGTAGCTCGGTAAATTTTCTTATGTAGAGCATGTTCAATTAAATTGATCACTTTTGTGTTTAATTTGGTTATATATTCCGATTAAATTAATCATGGGTTTTCTTGTGGTTAGTTTAATTGAGAATTTTGGATATAGAAAATCATTTCTTATGGTTTTTGGTGCCCAATGAAATCCTTATTTTCTCGTAAAAGTTAGGTCTCTCTTGGTGTTCTCTCATGAATAACATCAAATGGGGGAGAGTTATTTTGAATTTGTGCTTAATTTCCATATCTTCGGGGAGTACGGCTGTGGAATTTTTAGGGGTTATCTTGTATCTTTATAAAGTCATTGATGTATGCATTTAGCTTCGGCTTTATGATTACATCTAAACAAGTTGATATGTCCTTTTCTTCGGTCTTAAAGCGTCTCCGTGAAATTTTTATTAGGATCCCGTTTTCGTACCTTTGCCAATTTTATTGACAAAAAGGGGAGAATTAATATGTAGTTCACATTACAAATACATATGGTTTTACGATCATTATGTAAGGGGGAGTGGTTTTCGTGTTGAGACGAAAATATTGACTAAGGGGGAGTGATACATATCACCATAGTATTGTTATCGAAGTTGTGATATAAGAACTTTGATGTTGTGTAATAATACTATGACACTATATAACAATAATCGAGAGCTTTTGTTTTCTCATTGTTATGGCTACATAACTTCAACAACTATGATACTGAATTGAACATCTATGGAATAATGGGAGTACTTGGAAAAGATGAAGTTTCCGAGTAATGTTGAAGCACCAAGGAGATCAAGCATGTGGACGAGAAGCTACAAAGTTTTTTCTATTTTGTAATCCATATGTATTGATAGTTTTGTCACTAAAATTGACAAATGGGGAGATTGTTAGAGCATTTCTCGGTCGAACTCGCATGCGTTGCTATCTCAAGCATGTTTGTCAATATTAGTGATCAAAACTATATGTCTTGATTTCTAGTTTACTTATGACTAAGTCTCGGTCTAGGATAGTTAAGCTCCATACTCCATGGTGATTATCTTATGAACACGAAGAACTACTTAAAGAACCGGTGGAACTTCATCCGACCAAAAAGGTATGTGGAGACTTGAACTCATATAGCACTCAAAAGTCTATCCAGTTTATCTCCTACTCTTGAGACAAAAGTCGTATAGTATGATAGTTTTCATACATACACATTTGATATTTCGAGCCGAGTTTACTCTCCTATCTTTTTCTCGAAATATGTGTTGGTAAGCTTTCGCTTTAACCACGTTTTATCTTTATCCGTGACAAAATTCATGATGACGTTTCAATATTGAAAATGGCTTTGATGACGATAGTCGATTCTTTATGTCTAACGACTATTATAACATTTTAGAAGAATGTTTCAATGATTGAAATGTAGAGTTGAGATTACGTAACTACCCATAGATATAAGCATATATAGTGTGTTCGCACATTAGTGTATAAGTCCATGCACCGGAAACCAAGTGCATGTATATATGTGCATGTGGTATTGGTGAAGGAGACAGGTTGGGTACGCGTACCCGTACGTGTAATGGCGGAAGTTCTTGTTCCAAAATTTTCTGCTAGGTTTTCAAACCCAATTCCGGTAAAGCTAGAGTACATGTACCCGTATGCGTACCCAAGCTGGTTATATCTCAAATCGGTTGTTCATGAACTTAAACAATAAAACAATAAGGAATGCAATCATTGCAAACCGTGGCTATATTGTTCATGAATTGATTCAAGTGAATCAAACCGATTTTGCTTCAATTGTGTCTTATGTAGTTACATAAGATTTCCTTGCAATTGAACAAATCTTGAACTAGTTCTTATGAGTTATTTGAACTAGTTATGAGAAAGATGAATACGGTTGATACGGTTACTCGAACCTAAATGGAATACATTTCGCGCGTGTGTGTGTGTGTGTGACAAGCTAAGTTTTGATCTGAGGGTTGAAAGATATTAGCTTGGATAAATTAGGTTTTTCATCTAACGATGAATATTGAATGCTTTGTTACCAAGTTAACTTGGACTGCAAACCCTTATTTGAAAACTATATAAGGGAGACGTCTAGCAACTGCAAAAGCAAACTTACAAGGAGCTAGGCAGTTGGATGGTATCATAAGAAATTTCAGTAAGCACAGTGGGAAATCTATCAATTTGGATAAATTAGGTATGGCCTTTAACCCTAAGATGGATAACAATGTTAAAAATCAGATTGCTTCGACACTTAACATCAAAACTTTAGGCCTAAAAGACAAGTACTTAGGAGTTCCAATTCTTATTCAAAAAAATAAAATGGAAACTTTTAGTCATCTACATGATAAGTTTCAAGATAAGCTAGATACTTGGAAGGGTAAAAATATGAACAAACCTACTAGAACAATTATGATTCAGTCTCTTTTAGGTTCACTTGCCTCCCATCATTTAGTTGTTTTCCCTATGCCCAAAAAACTCACTGATAAACCATATGAAATCCAAAGAAATTTTTGGTGGAATAAAAATCCAGGTGCAAAAGGCCTTTTTGTCAAGAAATGGGATTGTGTAGCTAAATCCAAATCTTTAAGAGGTCTAAATATTAAGAAAACAGCTGAGCTTAATAATGCTCTCTGGCAAAACTTGACTGGAGAATGCTAACTGAGCCAGATGCTAAGTGGGTAAAGATTTTAATCCACAAGTAATTCCCTGAACACAATCCTCTTCATGTTAGTAATACTAATGGTAGTTGGATCTAGAAAGGAATCTGTAGAGGCCTACAGATTGTTAAAAAAACATTATTGTTGGAAGGTGGGTGATGGTAAAAAATTGAAATATGGAAGGATATTTGGGTTCCAACTAAATCCCATACCCTAGACTCTAACTAGCATCAAGTAATATGAAAACAATTGATCAGTTAATGTATCCCAACATCAATACTTGGAATCTTGAGGTTTTAAATGCTTTATTTGACTCAAATATTGTTAATGGATTTGTAAGATCAGGATTCCTGTTAGTGGTGAGGACAGATTGATTTGGAAACCAGCTGATAATGACATTTTTACTATTAAGAGTGCTTACAAACTTATTGATGATGCGGGTAATTTTAATTCTTCACCTGATGGCCCTGTTAATTTCCTATGGGTCAAATTATGGAAACTACCTTTACCACCAATTTTTTTACATTTTTTGTGGAAATGTGTGCATGGTTGTCTTCCTATTAGACATAGGATTTCTAAACATATTGCAGGTGCAAATATTACTTGTACTTTGTATAATAAGGAAATTGAAACTTTGGACCATCTGTTCCTGAAATGTGAGCTGGCTAATCAGGTTTGGTTTGATATGGCGTATCCTCTAAATATATGCGTCACTGGTACTAGTTTGATTGATTGGATAATAGGTGGTTTAGTAATTGAACTATCAGGAATTTGGTTATTAGCCAAAATGTGTTGATAATAATTTCTCATACATTATGGCAAATATGGAAAATGTGGTGTGATGTTGTCTTTGATAATGTGAACCTGCAGGTTAATAAAATTGTGCAGCTGATTAAAAAGACAGTACAAGATTGGAGTCAAGTAATTAGAGAGAGAGAGAGAGCAGTTATGCAATGGAAAATCCCACTGAGGGGATATACTAAGGTTAGTTTTGATGCTTGTTTTTGTAAAGAAACTAAATTGGTGGATCTCTAATTATGATTAATGATGCAGGTGACTTCAATGGAGCATGGGGGTTTCCAGCAGTAGCTGAAGATTCTGAGCAGGCAGAAGCATTAGTAGGTCTTGAGGCATTACAAATGGAAAGGAGGAAACAACTTACCAATCTGCAAATTGAAGGTGACTGCATCAATGTTATAAGTGCCTTGAATGGATAAGTGGGAGCTGTTAAATGGAAGAATAATTCAATTATTAGAGAATGTTTTGATTGTCTAAAGTCTTTTAATAAATAGGAAGCAATTTATGTTCCCAGAGAAACAAACTTCGATGCATATTTGCTAGCCAGATATGCAATTAGAATGAGATCAAGAATAGTTTGGGAAACCGAAGCCCCATTGTGGTTGGATTCTCTTATTAAAAAGAAACTCTATATAAACCAATATTGATTATTTTATGAAATCTATCTTTCCTATTAAAAAAAAAATGAAATACATTCATCAAAATTCTTTTGTGAAGATGTGGCTTTAGATACCAATCAATTTTAACAATTTAGATTTTCCAAGTCTCTCACCCATATTGTAGATGACAATTCTAGACTTGAAGTATCTGAACTATCTCACTTCAAGGGCGGGTTTGGTTGGATTGAAGCGACGACGATGAAGACACATTGCACCTCTACTGTTCGATAAAAGTTTTCTGAGAGGAGAAAAACTCAAAACCACATCCATCACCACCCATCTTTTCTAACGGTTTAGATTAATCGCATATAAATTAATTAAAAATAAAATTTATTTTGTTAACAGTCAAGACGGTCAATAATTATCCTGTGACCCAAACTCTAAATAAATATTTTTGGTGACCCACACGCAATTTTGGTCACTTTTTTGTTACTAAAAGTAAAAAATTCCCTATACTTAATTATCAGTTAAGTGTAACCAATAAAAGAACAACTGATTTATAGGAGTGTGCACAAAATTGGACTCGATAAACGATCTGGAACCGATAGATATCGTCTTGAAATTGGTAGGTAAATGGTACATGTCAACCATTTTTTCCCTCTAAATCCGCGCCTTTCTGAATGGTGGTCAACATAAATCCTCCCGAAGAAAAAGTTTTTACATTGAGAATGTATTTCGGTTAATAAATAACCGACCACCATGTAAATCAAAAATAATATAAAAAGTAAGATAAAAAGTAACCCCCACAAGAATTTTATTTCCATATATATCTAGAGAAATATATTCGAAGTAACCTTAAAATTTTACGCCTTGTTTGTTCTTTCCCGTCTGAATCTGACTCTTATGAATCTCATTAATATCACCCGATTTATCTGAATCTGACTCAATACGTTTGTTTTTTTGAGTCAGATTTGACTCAGCTAACTCAAAAATATGTGAGTCAGTGGCCGGATCTCATGAGTCAGGAATATTGTATTCCCTAGTTCAAATAGGTATGAGTCAGTGTTCAGATCTGACCCAAAAAATAATAATAAATGGTCTGACATCTTACTCGAGCAAAGTCAGGGACCGAGTCATATTCAGACGTCGAGTCAGCAAAAAAAATAAAAAACTCTTAGCCTTCTTGTTCTTCTTTTTCTTTTTCCTTATCATAAACAGATCAAAAAGAAATCAAAACTACCTGGCTTGATTGGGGTATACCCATAAGTTTAAACCTATTGAGGGGCGAAAAGTCAGGCGACGCTGACTTAGTCAAACTGGAATTTTCTCTTCAATTCTTCGTTTGATTTAGTTTTCTCCTTTGAATTTCAATCTAATATTCATGTTCTTCAATTGAATCTTTCCTATTTCCAAACTGTAATTTATACTTTGATTGTATTTTTTCAAGCTTCAGAATTTTGTGTTCATGACCTAATTTTGCGACTTTTGTTTTTTCGCCATTCAATTTATAAAACCTAGTTTTGCATTATGATTAAACAGTTTAATTAATCTGCTGAGTTCTTATTTCAGCTCTATTAGTTCTCTTGGCTTGTTACTTATTTATTTTTTCTTCGTTTTTCTATTTTAGGTCACGATTTAATGGAGGTACAACCATAGGGTTTGAAGTCATCATCATGGGATTCGTTAATCAACAATGATTATGGGGTGGTAGGCTTTTATAAGTGTATGGGTATGGTTCTCAGATTTTGGGTATTCATTCAGTTTTTTGGTTTCAGCTTCATAGTTTAGTTAGGCTTGAAGGATTAAAGTTATCTGATAAGACGGTACTGTGGGGGATTCCTCTGGGTGATTTGAGATCCTACCTTGAGTAGGGATTGGTTGGTTTTTTAATTGATTATTGAAATCTGAATTGTATATCAACTAGGGGTATTGGGAATGAAGGTTCTTTTCTGGGTGATGCTTTTGAATCATCTCTGTAACTAGTTTAATTAGGTTTTTAAGTCTTATCTACCTGGAGGATTGCTTATTGAAGTTAAGTTACTTGTATCAAGGCATAAAAAGTTGTGTTACTCTTTTTTAATCTTAATTACAGTAAAACTTCGATAAATTAATAGCCTTGGGACCGGAGAAAATTATTATTTTAGCGAAGTTGTTAATTTATCGAGTTAAAATTTAACCTGTACAAGCCTAGTTGGGACCGGAGAATTTTATTATTTTAGCGAAGTAATTAATTTATCGAAGATTAATTTATCGAAGTTCTACTGTAGTTGGTTTTATTAACCTGGCTTGATTGGGGTATACCCAGATTATTTGGGGTATACCCAATTTTAAAGGGACTCTTTTTAAGGGTTTTAGGGGGAGTCCTAATGGGTAAGTTACAAAACTACCCTCACTCTTTAAAAACCTATTACCCTAAATCAGTTTTAATCTTTTCATTTCATTTTATTCTTCTCCTCCACAACCATACCGGCTCCATCACCCCCACCCCCATCGATTAATTCATTAAAATCGTCGATTCGAAAACTCCGATTAATCTTCATCAATGGATCCACCACGGCATAAGGGAACTCGTATGAAAGACGATAATCGAAAACCCAATCAATACAACCATGGAATTGCAAAACTAGTTCAACATAAAGTGAAGAAAAAAACGGTTGCTGAAGAAGAAATTGAACCCGCTCAAAACGAAGAAATGGTGCGATTAAAAAAGTATGGGCCTACTTAAACTCACTCCAGTACTTCAATTTCATGTTTGCATGTCAAATTAGGTCTGAAAAATTGATTCTTTGATTTTCAGTTATTTCCGCCGGTAAGGTATTTTGTTATCGACCTTGCTGGCTTTTCATAGTTAGGGTTTGGTCGGCAAGCTCTTAGGTTGAATATCTTGTCGATTGTTTAATATTTGTAACTGTTTTTACAGGGTCGGCAGGTTATTCATATGTCGACCTTACCAGCGTTGTTATTTTACTGAAGCCGGCGTGTTATAATTTGTTACCCTGCCGGCTACTTGTTTTGAAAATATTGGTTCCTGATGCCTTGAGTTTTTAAAACCGGAATGGTATTTGGATAAAACCATGCCGGTTGTTAGTTTGCCGATAACGTATGTGTAATTGACCTTTCCGACTTGTAATTGAAAAAAATCCTTGTATCTCATGTGTTCATATTTTTTATAAGCCGGCATGTTATTTGAATGATACCCTGCCGGCTATAGTTTAGCCGGCATATATCCTTTAGTCGACCCTTCTGGCCTTTGTTCCGCCGGATTGGTTATGTTTGTCGTCCCTGCCGACTTATTATTTTGTTTCTTAATCCTTCTTCTTCAGGTTGCAAAAGGCAAAGAAGAAAGATCTTAGTCCTCCGTCAAGACCTCCTCGTGTTGGTGATAAAATCTTGACTTCAACACATCGAGGGGCATATGTTGTGTCGGGAATGCTCAAAATACGTGTATCGAATGATGATTATGAACCACCAGCGGAACCCAGTGATTCATACGAGACTCCATATGAAGACCAATCAATTCCATCTGGTAGAAGAGGTGATGATGATGATGTTGATGAAAGAAATCCGGCTGCTGGAGGAGGTAACAATGATGATGTTGATGAAAGAACTCCGGCTGCTGGAGGAGGTAACAATGATGATGATGATGGTGATCAAGACATGCCTAATGTTGGAGGATGTAATAATGATGATGATGGTAATGGAGATAAAAGTAAGGGTAGAGAAGATGAAATTGTTGAAGAGGCAGTGGAAGAAAAAGGAGATGGAGAACAAACTCAAGCTAATGTTCAACAAGTCGAAGCTTTAACTTCAACTGAAACCGGAAATAAGAAGAGGGTTATCACTAAACCAGCTGATTCTCACATGCCTTCCTCTCACTTGATGGTTACACTGAAAAAGGATGAGCTTCCAAGGGTGACCCCAAAAGATGGTTGCAATGTTCTTTTTGGATACAAAGACTCATGGGCATGTACGATCCATAATACTATCGTAACTAATCTTAATCTTTCTTTATTAAGTGTGTTGATGAGCACCAAATAGTGCATATTTCTACACCTTTTTATTGGCATTTAACTCATCTTTTGCGCTTTAAAATCATATATTATCCCAAATTCGGTATATTTACTGTTTTCAAGAATAAATTTTTGTATTAATTAATTTTGTGTTTTTAGGTACTAAATAAAGCTTGGACGAATTGAGAAACCAAAATCAGCGGAAAATTGGTGATAATGGAAGAGAAACAACAAAGGCTCGCGCCAGTGAAGAATATTGTTTGCACGACTCAAAACTAGAAGAGGTCTTGGGATATTATCTTTGAAGAAAACATGGGCCTAGAAGAACTAATCCAAGACCCAAACCCGTCTCCATCATGAGCCGTCGGATTTAATCTAGATGTTAAGCATCCACAACATCTCCAATCAATGCATCAAGTCTCGCTATTCCCACCTCACATCCTAACTTCCATCTCCTCTCCTTGTGTGAACAAAATACCACCAAACACTCTTCAATTTTGTTTGAATTCTTGTCCCCAAAAGAACCACCTCCCCCTAATCTCTCCATCAATCAACCATCAATTAAGGAAAATTTGAATTATTTTCAAATGTGAATAAAGAAAAGAAAAAACAAACATCAATTAAGGAGAAAATTGAAACTTTGATTTGGGATCTCTCTCTAATTTTCGAATCCAAGGATTGAGAGAATTTTGTATATAAATAGGGGGTGTTGTTGTGTTAAAGAAATCATCCCAGACTAGCTGGTTCACTTAGTCTCTTAATACAATTGTTTTTATCATGTTCATCATGTTCTAAATTCATTTATTAGGGTTAAAATGAAGCCCTAGCCTTCTTCTATGTTATTCATGCTTTGTGTGTTGTTCTTGAATGATTAAAATTGTTTAGGATATAATTTAATCCAAGTTTGTTAACATTTTGCTCTCACAATGTATGTCATGTATCCATTGTAGTTAGAATATCACTATGTTGATTATTCTGCAACTCATGCTTAAAAATATTGTTATTGATCCTTAGATTAGTTGTGCTTTAACTAGACAGGTTAATGCTTTGGCGAAATACTTTAGTTGTGATTAAATTATCCATTAGAGAAGAATAACATCACAAGTTGAATGTATATTGTAGGTTAGTGGTGGGTTTGAATGCCCTAGTGTTCATACCTTGTGTTAATTGCATCTTTTACTTCTAATTACTTTCTGTTTTAAGTCTCTGCCAATCTCTCGTCGTATCGACACAATCAAACCCCTTTTGGTTACTCTCTGAATCAGTTATAGTAAAGCTTTTGAATCGACTCTATACTTTCCTTGTCTCTGTGGGATCGACTTGTATTTGCCTTGTCTGCAATAGACGATGTGCACTTGCAGTTAGACATAATCGTAGGTATCTTTCTTAGCCTACCAAGTTTTTGGCACCGCTGTCGGGGACTCGGTAGCAGTGTAGTTGAAGTTTCCATATTTATTTCACTGATTTCAATTTCTGTACATATTTGTTTCAGTTGTATGTTATAGCTTGTCTGTCGTTAGTTTAAGTTTGTTATTGCCATCATCTATGTATATAATTGTCATCACATCTCTTTAGTGTTCTCTGTAATTGCTAATTTTGTTCAGTTAAGTTGCCTGCATCATAGTCTTATAATTGTTTTAGCATATTAAGTTACTTAGAATAAGTTAGATTTTAGTCATAGTCTCCTGCCACTATTCATAAATCACTGTAGAAGCCCAGACAACTTCTGTTGAGCTCTCCAGTCAATTACAATCAATACTGATACCTTCTGATTTTCTTTACAACTTCAAAGCCCTGAAAAATTCTGTTGAGCTCTCCAGGTACCTGTAATACAGTTGCGGGAACTAAGGCAAATGAGGAAGAGGAGCAGCGAAAATTGCAGTTGCGCCTACACCCGCTGTACCGACGGTATCATTTTTAAACCTTGAATGTGAATTGTGTGTTTCTACAAGCATATTGGTTCTGAGTGCATGAATTATCTTTTCATTCTCGTGAGCAGTGAATTGTGATTGTCCCGGTTGTCCGGATTTTTATAACATGTTGATTGGTATGCATGCTAGGTTATGATTGTTATTTTCCGTGACCAAACCAATAGACTAGTGAGAATTAGCCAGGAAGACGTAGTTGAAATACCTAGTTCTGAGGCAGACAGTCCCGACCAATCTGAGACAATGGGTGATGAACCAAACCCACCCCGTAGTCTCAAGGACTACATGTACCCAACAAGGGCAATCCATCCCTCGTGCATTGTCTTACCAACTGCTGCTGGTCAGTTTGAACTAAAGGCAAGTACCATTAATATGTTGCCTATGTTTAAAGGGGTTGAGGCTGAAAATCCCTACCACCATGTAAGAGAATTTGAGGAAATTTGTGGGACTCTGCGTATCAGCCAAATGGCTGAGGAGTCCCTCAAACTGAGACTATTTCCTTTTTCTTTAAAAGAAAAGGCCAAGTCTTGGCTGTATGCTTTGCAGCCACGGTCAATTCATACATGGGATGAATTGACTAAAGAGTTTTTCAAAAAATTCTTCCCAAATCATAAAACTACAACTATTCGTCAAAGTCTAAATGGTTTTGTGCAATTAGATGATGAGACTCTAGCAAAATATTTGGAGAGATTCAGTGAATTATTGCTCCAATGTCCCCATCATGGTTTTGAAAAATGGAGACTTGTGCAAATTTTATATGAAGGCCTAGATGTCGGGACCCGAACCACAATTGAGTCAATGTGCAATGGTGCATTTATTAACAAAAGTGTTGATGAGTCATGGACTTTCTTAATCGAAGTCGCTGAAAGACTCAGCAGTGGGAGTCCATCCGTGAACCCAAAAGGACTACCCCTGTAACTCATGTTCATAGAATTGAGTTTGACTTCGAGGGAAATGCAAGGATTGCATCTTTAGCTAGGAGAGTAGAAATGCTAGAGCTGCAGAAAAATATGAAAACTACTTCCCCTACTCTCCGTGACCAGATTGAAATGGCCACCTGCGCCGCATGCCATGGTCCATACCACTTAGTGGATAGTTGTTCAGACCTACATGCATTTCAAGAGTCTAAAACTGAACAAGCCAATATTTTGTATCATAGGCAAGAGAACAATCCTTATTCTCAGACCTATAACCCAGGGTGGAGAAACCACCCTAAATTTTCATGGTCTAAAGGGCCTGTGCAAGGGGGAACAACAAATAATAACCAAGGATACTCATATCATAGAAACCCCCAAGTGCAACCACATTCTCAGTACCATGTAGAGAAAAAGCCTAGCTTTGAAGACAGTGTCGGTCTGTTGCCGAGGTTTCTAAATGAGAGGTGAAATCCATTCTAGAAAAGACGGTAAACCCAACAAGGAAAGATTGGAGCATGCGACTTAATGATGCTTTGTGGGAATATAGAACCGCATACAAGACACCTATTGGGATGTCCCCCTTTAGGCTTGTGTATGGTAAACCTTGTCACTTACCCGTGGAGATTGAGCATAAAGCGTTTTGGGCAATTAAGCAATGCAATATGGAGATGGATGAGGCTGGAAAGCAAAGGAATTTACAACTCCAAGAGCTAGAAGAGCTTCACAATGATGCATTTGAAAGCTCACGAATTTACAAGGAGAAAACGAAGGCCTTTCATGATACTATGATTTCTAGAAAACAATTTTATGTAGGGCAAAAAGTGCTTTTGTTTAATTCTCGCTTGTATTTATTTCCGGGTAAATTAAGGTCACGATGGATCGGACCTTTTATTGTTACTAATATGTTTTCTCATGGTGCAGTAGAAATTCGTAGCATAGCTACATGCAAGGAACTTAAAGTTAATGGGCACCGGTTGAAACCATATTATGAGAATTTCACTTCCGAAGTGGTGGAATGAGCTAATTTTGTGGAAGTAATCCCTCTGGAGGAGTCATAGAGAACAAGTAGATAGTCGGGCTGACGACTTTAAAACAAGCGCTAAATGGGAGGCAACCCATAGGATGAGTATCTCGTCTTATTTTCATTTTCTTGACTTGTTTTTAGTTTTTTTCTTTTCTTTTTTTTCTTGTTTTTTTCTTTCTGATTTCTTATCATTTTTCATGCATGATTTCCCACCTTGACTTACTTTGGATGACTCAATTTACATTGAGTACAATGTAAAGTTTAAGTGTGGGGGAGTGGTTAAGCATTTGCATTGTAAATTTTTCATAAATTTTCAACTTTTGTGTAAATTAGTGAATGAAAAACTCCAACTTGTGGTTAGTTTAGAGTCACATAGTATACATGTCGCTAAGATTATATCGAGATTCTCATAAGAGTGACTGAACTTAGAGATGACAGAGAACATGATCGGTTTTCTTACTTGTATGAGAGTTAAAGTTGGATTTAACCATGCCAGTGGCAAATAAGATGCATACTGAATTCGGTTGTAGAGTAGTGGTCCCCTATAGTGGAGACTACCCATGTTACATCATGTGAGGCACCGACCTTCAATTTTTTGTACCTGTCTAAATATGTGCTTTTAGAGTGTGTGTCATCGTACGTAAACTCCGGGTAGAATGGTGAGCTACCCAACCTCCCACCAATAGAAGCACTATTTTGATCTCTTGAGTGCTATTTTATCAATCATGATGGTGACATCGAATTTCCAACTTACATACCACTTGTAATCTTGTTCGCAGTTAGCACCATCCACTTTATCCCTCTCTACACCAACAGGTCCATAGAAACACCATCATCATCAACAAGAGGAGCATCACAAATTCTAAGGAAAGTTGAAGACGTTCAAGGTTTACAAGCAACGGTACAAAAATGAGCAGATTTCATATTCAAGTAAAGCAACAAGACAAGAAGCAGAATTTTAAAAGTTGAAGACTATTGTACAAGAGCGAAGATTATCAAGATGGGTTCAAGAAGTTTATGATATCGATACATACAAGTTGTGAAGAATTAAGCGGTAAAGTACTCACACCATGGCATTTGTACTTGCATTTTTATTTTATCTTTATTTTTATTTTAGTTTCTTTTGTCTAAAAAAACAAAAAAAATGGGACATGGTTATCATTATGCTAGTTCCCTTAAACAAAAGAAAAAAGAGACAAGAGAAAAGTTCATTAGGTTCATCATTAGTTTAAATTTTTTGTTTGTTTTCATTTTGTATTTACTTTATTTATCTTGCATAAAAAAAAAAAAGAAAAAAAAATTCATTGTATCATATTTTGGTTTGTTTAGTTCATTTTTGGTTTTGTATTCATTCAATAAAACCAATGGAAGAAGAAATATCCATAATAAAGTTTCAAGCAACAAGAATTAGAGGAAAGAGTTGCATTGTCAAGATTCTATGAAGTTCAAGAGTTATCATCAACAGTTGAAGACTGAAGACGAAGACAAGGATTGAAGACCAAAGACGTTTCTATGGATGCTATGAGAGTTGTGCTAACTGCACGCCGAACGGATAACGAGGTAAGTAAGCATATTCCCACCTTCGTTAAGTGGTTGATTTCCTTTCTTAGAGATCATCAGAAAAATGGGTTTTCAAAATGATAAAAGATATGGGATTTCAAAACAATTAGAAGGGTTTTGCCTTCCTACTATTCAAAGTGTCACAGGATTCTCTCTTCATTCCTACCTGGACACATGTGTGACCCATAAAGAGTTGTTTATTATTGAGAGCAATTTCATAAAACCCTTTCTTGTGAGGCAGAGTCGAGACTTTTAATCACTCCGAACCCGAATTTCTTTCGATAAGGGATGGTTATTTCTCTCTCAGCTTTTAAGAATGAGATTGTGTTTATTTATGTGTCTAACTTCTTATGACTAGTGTGCATAATTTCTATGTCTTCTTAGCGCGTTGGATGCTATCATTACGGAGAACTTGTAAGTTGGAAATGTAGGTTTTGTGAGTATTTCTCCAGTAAACGCTCACAGGAGTTGTATGTATCCTTTAGAATAAGTTTTGTTCAATTTTCTCGAGGACTAGCAAAGTCTAAGTGTGGGGGAATTTGATAGGTGTTGTAAAACACCTAAATTTATATCTAGTATTTATGCTTTCTTTGCTATTATTATTGGGAATTGCATCTCTTATGTTTAGTTTTGAGATATCAGGTGCGATGGAGTCTTTTGGAACGAAAGGAGAAGAAATCACTCATTTAGAGCGAAAAGGGCGAAAAGGTCAATTCACATGCGAGCTATACTTGGAGCGGGCTAGGTTGTGCAAGGTAGAGGCGAAGAAAGAGCTGTCAGTTTCCCGTACCTGACAATTGAGTCGAAGAATTAAGGTGTCGGTTATCTGAAACCGACAAGTCATTTCTGAACAGGTGGCCCTTATCCCATCAGTTGGTTTCCCGTACCTTACATCCATTTTTCTTCTAACACAAGACCTAAAATTCAGAGATCATTATCATTACCTCTATTGCCTGAAATTGAGAGAGAGCATGGCGGCACTTCAAATCAAAGAAAGGGGAGACTCAGATGAACCTGTGATGAAGAACAGAATCGGTTTGACTGTATTAGAAGAGGATTTTAGGCACTGAAGATCATGGAAGGCTAGGTTGTTACTGCAAATGAAGATGGAATTAATTTGGGTAGGAAAGAAATCAGAAGTAGGGTTTCTACAGGTAAGTCGATTTTAAGATGAATTTAGGGTTCTTAAAGTTGTAGTTCGATCTTGGGTTGAAGTTCAGGTGATGAACACAAATAGGAGATGGTGGCTACTGCAATGGAGGTATGGTTTAAGATGAAATCGGCTAGAGAAGGTTTTGAAGCAGAAATTGCAGGAGTTGATGCTGTTGATTATTGGTTCTGGTGATTTTGAATAAATGGGTTTCTGAATCTGACTAGGATGAAATTAGAGATGGGTATGAAATGACTCTGGTGTTTGGTCTGAGTGGTTGAAGCTAAGGAAAGAAGCAACCTTTGTAGTTTCTGGTGGTTATGATCCATGGGTTTGATTTGTGTGATTGAAGTGATGATTGTAGCTGAGTTGAAGTCAAGGAGAGAAGATATAAAGAATATGGTGATGATAATGATGCGCTACTGGTGGAATCAAATAGATTACAGAATGGGGTTGTTATGGTGTTACAGATGGTGATACTATGGAAATACAAGTAGATGTATGTTAGGACACATGGTTGTATTGCAGTTTCCATGGGTTCTGGTGCAACTGAGATTACAGATTTGGCAGTGTTTAACAATCAGGGGTTGATGGATTATGATTCTGAAGCTGAGAAACAATGGATGTGTAACTACAGTCAAGTCAAAGCAGTTGTGGTGAACTGAACTACAGATATTCTAGTAATGAAGAGTTTTGGTGTTGATTTTGTTGATCTATGTAACGCAATGAACTGGTGCAGCTGGGTTATGATGGTGGTATTGATATGAAGAGATGCTATTGCAGGGGACCTGATGAATTAAGCATATGGGTTTGAGCTGCAGTTGAGATGTAATGGCTAGGCAAGATGTTGTTGATGATATTGGCTTGATTGAATTGGGGTTTAAACTGGATTGAGGAATTGGTGTTGTTTTAATGCTTGAAACTGAGCTAGAGATGGAGTATGGTTGTGGAGCTATGGTATCTGCAGCTCAGATGAATCTGTGACTGAGATGGGGCAGTTGAAGTTGCTGTTACAGAAGGTTGTGTATGAGCTGATGCAAGTGAATGGAGCTAAGTAGATGCATACAGAGAAGGGGGGAGTTGTTATGAAGCAGTGAACGAGACAATGGTGCCAGACCTAAGATGGCAGCTAAAACTCCACAGCACAGTGACTGGTAAAGATGCAGTTGCAATGGCACATCAAAGGTAGGCGACTGCAAGATGGTTATATGTATATGTAAGATTATTGGGTCGCTTATGAATTTGAGAGTGCAAGCAAGAGATGGATCTGAATTTAATTGCAGGGAATGAACTGTGATTATATGAATGCATAGGTTTACATGGTTCTGGTGGAATTATGCAGCTGCTACTATTGCTGTTGTTGTTAATAGAACCAAGGTTTTGAATCTGGGTTGAGGCTGAACTGAATGCAGCTGTTGGTGTTGTCATGAAATTGCAGTGGCGATATGGAATCATGGAGGAGATGCAGATAGGTTTGTTGAGTCGCAGTTGCAGGTCAAGATGCTGGAACAGTTATGTTGTTGTAATGAGGAGAATGAGAAGGAACTGATGCCATTAAGTTGGTAGGGATGAGCAGGTGAAAACATTACATAGAATAGTGCAGTGGAGATAACTCAAGTGCATATGGCTGTGACAGAATTGCAGGTTGAGTTGATGGGATGTGCATTGAAGGAATGTTGGTGATTCTGTGGTTTGTAAGAGTTACATGCATGAATTGAGGTGAGTTGCTTCCAATGATTGTTGAAAGGAGATGGAACTAAGTTTGTTAGCTTTGTGTGCAGATGGATATGGAATTATGTGATGCTGGATATTGCAGAAAGTAATTAATGGTTCACTTGATCGAGTTCTTGGCAGTCAGAAGAGTGTAGCTCACTTGAGACTGTAATGCAGAGAATGGTTCGGAGTTTGGATGTGATCAGATGCTGTGAGTTAGTGCAATTGGTAGAAATGGAGCTAAATAGAAGTGGCTAGGAATGTACAACCAACATGGCTAGCTGAGATGCAGTGAGCCACAATCATTATGCATCACAGGTTTGGCTTATGCCAAGACAATTCAGATGATTCAGCCAAGTCGGTTGACTGACTCACACCTTGACTCACCTGACTCGGTCTGTTTGACCCGAGTTGATTCAGTTGACTCCCGAGTTGACTCATTTGACCAGTGACCGGGTGGATTTCGTCGGTCACCTGAGATTCTTTGCCGTCCGGATTCCGGCCAGTGCACTAGTTTTCCGACGAGCTATTTTTGACAGAATTTTCACATCGATTTTTCACACACATGAACTTGGTGGACTTCTTGTTATTGGATTTTGGGCTTTGAAGACCTAATTTTGGAAAGTTGAAAAGCTATAAAAGGGAAAAGTTTCTATTCTTTTTGGGGATATATATATATTGATTCTACTGGAGTTTTGGAGGAGAGCAACGACTAGGGTTTGCTTTCGTTTATTTTTCTTCATTTCATTTTTATTATTGATTATGATTATGTTGAATCCAAAAACTATGAGTAACTAAATACTTATTATTGGTTATGGGATAAAGTAGAGTTCACAAATAATATTTGAATCAATGATTTAGTTTTGTCTCAATATTTTATTATTTGTGATTCATGGTTTATATTGTGATATGATTTGATTGTTTGTTTGGTTGAGTTCGGAATCAATCCGATTTGCATTCATATCTAAAGCTAAATTAGGGTTTTCAATACGAAAAAGTTGTTTATCCCTGATTCTAAGTAGCATAATTGTGGGTAGTGCTTGTGGTTATATATCCTACTAGTCACATATGAATCATAACTTGGGTTAAATCGAATTAGTGCTTTTACACATTTTGATTGCCTTGATTAGTCTTATTCTATATAACTTATTGCTTTTAGTGAGTTAATACTTAATTGTGCTTTTACACTTTAGGTTGCTTTCTAGGAAGAATTCACATATGCATATTTTAATGTGGTTGTGATGAAATCAGGGAATTAGCGGGATATTCTTGCGATCAAGGTATCCTAGGACTTTTAGTAAATGAGAGATTAAAATTTCAATTCTAGTCATTGATGAAAATATATGTTTGTGAATGAAACTATCCTGCGACCAATATCTTCTCATTATTGATTATTTTAATACTTTATTGCTTTCAATTTATTTTTATTGCTTTGAAATATCAAAACCCCCCATTGGTTACTAAGAAACTGAAATTTGCATAACAACAAAAGCCTCTCTGTGGATACGAACTCTTTCTTATCGCATACTACTTTTATTTTAGTTAAGTAAGAAAGTGAAATTATATCTGCTCGGCTGACAACCGGCCAAAGACCCAGCAACAAGTCTTAATTTCTTTGTAAGTATCTTAGAGTTGTTCTTATTATTTTAAGATCACATTATCGAATCATTCTATTAATTGTTTTTTGTTTAGCTGAAAATAAAATGAGCACTTGAAGACCTCTGTGAAGGTGTTGTGTTGCACAAGAGAAAGAGGAGAGCCTTTGTCGATTAAAGAACAAAGCAAGCACATTGACTGTGTTAACAATGTTGACAATGAGGATTCCCATGAAATGTTCAAGCAAGCTGAGGCTGAAGTAAAGAGGGAAGAAAAAGCCAGGAGGGAAGCACTATCCAAGATGAATGCTGACAAAAAGAGGGCTCGTAGTGGTCGTGGTGGTGAAGGTAGTAGTAGTGGTGGTGTTCCCAAATGGGGTCGGGTCATGGTGGTGGTGGTGAATGAATGCATTTCTAGTTCATTTCTTTATGTTGTGTTGGATAAATGTTAAGGTTAATGGTTGGACAAATGTCTTTTTTAAGGTTTATGGGACATGTTTTCGTATTTTGGACAACAAGTGTTGGATTTATAGTTGTTGAATGAATGGTTTGTATAGCTACGTAAAGTGTCAATACTTATGTCGGCATGGTTTTTTTAATTTACACTGCCCACCAAACCAGGGCTGGCAAGGTTTTGAAGTGTTAGACTGCCGGCCCTGACAGCAGAAAATGCTTGCATACCAGGGTCGGCAAGGTAATCAGATCATTACCAAGCCGACTTTTATGCAGCCGGCAGTGTATTATATAATAAAACATGTCGGCCATTTGTTGTAGAAAATACCTTCTCCTAATGCCTAAAATCATCATAAGGCTGGCATGGTTATAAATTAGGTTCCTTGCCGACCACATCATAGCCGGCAAGCTAGCGAACAAATACCGTTCTGACGGTTTAACAGAAAATTGCATAAACTTCTGATGCCTAAAAGTCATAAGATCGGCATGGTAAGAAAATTTATACCCTTCCGTCCGTATCGTAGCCGGCATGCAAATGTAAAAAAACATTTCCGGCGGATACACAGAATAAAATGTGTTCTCGATGCCTAAAAATCATAAGATCGGCATGGTAAGAAACTTCCCACCCTGCCGACCATACGTAGTCGGCATATTGAGGAAAAAAAATCCTGCCGGCGAATTCAAAATTCAAATTTTGTGCAAGTACAATTTCATTGATTGACTTGTACTTGGGCACTATAACTGTAGTAGCAGGATTTCCCACACTACACCCCTTTTAAGATTCTATGGAAATCTATAAGAAACTAGATAGAGATTTGAGGAATTAAACAACACTTTATTATTTAGATCACAGAAATGTTTACAGAAAATATTCAAACCCAGAATTACAACTTTCTTTCTGGAGTTTCTCTCTCCTCAAAACTTTCTCCACTCTAAAAAATACATCATCCTTTTCTGGACTTACTTGAACCCTTTATATAGGAAATTACCCAATGGGTGACAGCTAAGTTTTCCCCTTCTTTCGGATCTATTCTGCGATCTCATCTCGGTAGCTATAATGTTAATTCTCGCCAACTTTCGTTGTCCTCGTGAAACAACACTTTCCTATCATGCTTCTTCAATCGTCAGCTATAATGATGCTTTCTTATGACGTTCGCTAAATGTCGCTGGAGAATTCTCACGACGTTCTCGTGACAGATGTCATTCCTATAGTGGGAGTTATCCGACCTTCTCGTGGAAGTGTTGTTCTTTTTGCGAGAATATTATTGTGGTGATATTCTGGTACTACATCTTCACTTCTCCCCACTCTGTGAAATAATCTGTTGCTACAATGAGATATCTCATTTGTCCAGAACCAGGTACAAATGGTCCCACAATATCTAATCCCCATTTTCCAAAAGGCCATACACTTGTTGAGGATGATAGTGGTGCTCCAGGTGCGTGTATCTTTTTTCCAAATCGCTGACACGCTTCACAACGTCTTGAATGTTGCTTCGCATCTTCATGCATATACGGCCAGTAATACCCTTGCATCTTTGTTCTATATGCCAAGGATCTACCTCCACTGTGATTACCATCATCACCACTGTGCAGCATTTTTAATACCTTTTCTCCTTCTTCCCTCGTCAAACATCTTAGAGATGGTCCATGAAAAGATCTACGGTATAATACTCTGTCTCTTAATTCATAGCTAGTTTCCCTGCTTTTTAGTTTATGTGCCTCCAGTCTATTTCTTGGGGTTTCTCCTCTCGCCAAATAAGCATGAAGTTCCGCTCGCCAATCTGTATTTTTCTCTTTTGTTTCTTCCTCGCCACTTTCTACGATCATCACATCTTTCTCTTCTTTCTCGCCATTTTCTACGATATTCTCATCCATATCTCCTTCTTCTTTATTTACTGAAGGTAATAAAAGTGTTTGAATTTTTATGCATCTCGCAAGTGGGTTTGTCATCATGCTGGATATGAAAGCAAAAGCGTCTGCAAGTCTGTTATCTTTCCTTGATATGTGCCTCCATCTTATCTTTGGGATTCTCGCAGATAATTCTTCCACGAGTCTCTTGTATTTCTTTAAAGAAGGTTCGTTTGTTGTATACTCCCCAGTTATTTGGCGAATAACCAATTGAGAATCGCTAGTGATTATAGAATTTTCCAACTTCATTTCTATCGCAAATTTCAAAGCATGAATTACAGCCTCATATTCTGTCTCATTATTAGTGGATGTAAATTCCAACCTGAATGAAAAAGCTGTTTTTTCTCCTTCTGGCGAAATAAAAACAACTCCAATCCCATTTCCTTCTCCATCAGATGACCCATCCACTAATATCTCCCATCTATTAGGCTATGTTAATAATTCTTTTGGATCGCCATGTTCTTCTTCTACATCCATCATTTCTTCCACAGCTTCGTCATTTTCCAAAGGAAATTCGGCTAAGAAATTAGCGATGACCTGGGATTTTGGCGAAGATAGAATTTCATACTTGATATCGAAATGTCCCACTTGTGCATTCCATCTTTCAACTCTACCTGATCTTTTTGAATTCTTCATTACTGACTCAATTGGCACTTTTGTTAACACCTTGATCTTATGTGCTTGAAAATAGATACTGAGCTTGAATGTTGCATGCACCAATGCTAGGATTAGTTTCTCAATCTTTGAATAATTTTTCTCTGCTGAATTGTATGTTTTACTAATATAATAAATTGGCTTCTCTATTCCAGCATCTACTCGCAGCAATACCGCACTTAATGCATATGTTGTTGTCGCGAGATAGATCAATAACTCTTCTCCCGGTTCAGCTTTCTGTAAAATGGTTATATTCATTAAATGCTCTTTTATTCCCTGAAAAGGCTTCTCACATTCATCTGTCCATCTAAATTTTGTTCCTTTTTTTAGTACATCGAAAAAATGTTTGCATTTATCAGAAGATCGCGAAATGAATCTTCCTAGCGAGGCTAAAAGTCCATTCAACTTTTGTACGTCTTTTATTGTAGCTGGTGTTGGCATATCGCGGATCGCTTGCACCTTTTCTGGATAAACTTGTATACCTTCCTTTGATACAATGTACCCCAGAAACTTTCCTGAAGTTACTCCAAAGGTACACTTGTCGGGATTCACTTTGATATTGAATTGCCGCATTTGTTCAAAAATCTCTTTCAAATCTTGTACATGATTCTCAGCTTCTTTGCTCTTAACTAACATATCATCTACATACACTTCCAATGTTTTGTGGATCCATTCCGCAAATACCTTCTCCACCATTATTTGGTATGTTGCACCAGCATTTCGTAAACCAAAGGGAATTTTTGTATAACAATATAATCCTCTTGGAGAAAAAAATACAGTATGTTCTTGGTCTTCTTCAGCGAGAGGAATTTGGTTATATCCTTTGTATCCATCTAACGAAGATATTCTTGCATTTCCCGCCGCTGATTCAACCATTTGTGGGATATCTGGTAATGGAAAACTATCTTTAGGACAAGCTTTATTTAGATCAGTAAAATCTATGCAAATTCTTATTCCTTTGTTCTTTTTTGGGACCACCACCATATTTCCAATCCATTCTGGATACTTTGATTGCCTTATGATGCCTGCCTCGAGCATTTTCTGTAATTCTTCTTCTATTTTAGAATGGTATGTTGTTGCAATTTTCCTTATTCTTTGCTTGAATGGCTTTATGTTCTTGTTGATTTCTAATTTATGACATGCTACTGATAGATCTATCCCTGGCATTTCATCCATGCTCCACGCGAAAATGTCTTTGTATTCTCGCAAAAAATTTATAGTTCTTTCTTCCTCATCTCTCTCCATTCTAGTCCCAATTTTTAGCATCTTAGGTTCTTCTGTACTTCCAATATTTACTTCCTTTGTTGGTTCAGCTACTGTGTAACTGGCTTCAGGTTCTCCCATTGGGGTTGGCATTTTTATAACTCTCGCAGGTTCGTCTTCTTCTCGCGAAAGTTCATTGGGTATTCCTTTTCCTTCTTTTGCTCTTATCATATAGACTCTAAATTCTTCTTCTTTCTTCATATCTCTCACTACTTTTCGACGAGCCTTTCACTGTTTAGGACATTCTTCACAATTTCTTACTTCAATTTGATAGCATATCTTCGCGAGATCTGTATCTCCTCTAATTTCTCCAATTCCACTAGGCATAGGGAATTTGATGCACTGATGTAAAGTTGACGCTACAGCTTTGATCGCATGTATCCATGGTCTTCCCAATATCATGTTGTATGGTGATTCCATATCCACCACACATAGTGTTACTTGTGTTTCAATTTCTCCAAGGGGTAATCGTACCCTTATTTCACCTCTTGGTTTTGTTATAGATTTTCCAAAGCCATGAATATGATATGCTGAATAAGACATTTCTTCATCCTTATATCCCATTTTCTTAAAAGCATGATAAAACATGATATCTACAGAACTTCCTGTATCCACCAAAGTTCTATTCATAGCCCATTCTTCTATAGATTTTGTTGATTTTCCCTTTCTTATTGGTATAGCGGATACCGTAATCACCAGAGGAGATGCAAGGTCTATATTTTCTTCTGAGATTTCTGTTGCTGTAAATTTAATTTCCTGCTTTTCCCAATTCTTCAATAATGACGTTTTTTCCACCGTCATAATTTTTCTTCCTTCAAAATCTCGTTTATGTATCTTCCCCTTAATGTTTTCATGAAACTTATCAATCATTGTTCTTGACGCCATATCATGCTCCAATTTCCTGCAATTCTTTTTAATTCTAATCATTCTTCCTCTGAATATTTTTCAACCCTCTTTAAAACTTCCTTGATCTTGAATAATTCCTATCTTCTTTTTCACCTTTTCTATGATTTTGTTAATTCAGTCCCTGTTTCGGGCGCCAAAATGTAGTAGCAGGATTTCCCACACTACACCCCTGTTAAGATTCTATGGAAATCTATAAGAAACTAGATGGAGATTTGAGGAATTAAACAACACTTTATTATTTAGATCACATAAATGTTTACAGAAAATATTCAAACCCAGAATTACAACTTTCTTTCTGGAGTTTCTCTCTCCTCAAAACTTTCTCCACTCTAAAAAATACATCATCCTTTTCTGGACTTACTTGAACCCTTTATATAGGAAATTACCCAGTGGGTGACAGCTAAGTTTTCCCCTTCTTTCGGATCTATTCTGCGATCTCATCGCGGTAGCTATAATGTTAATTCTCGCCAACTTTCGTAGTCCTCGTGAAACAACACTTTCCTACCATGCTTCTTCAATCGTCAGCTATAATGATGCTTTCTTATGACGTTCGCTAAATGTCGCTGGAGAATTCTCACGACGTTCTCGTGACAAATGTCATTCCTATAGTGGGAGTTATCCGACCTTCTCGTGGAAGTGTTGTTCTTTTCGCGAGAATATTGTTGTGGCGATATTCTGGTACTACAATAACGGCCAAATTTGGCCACCATCCTATAAATACACTAATTCTCTCTACAAAACTAAATACAACTATTTGCATATACTCTCCAAAGCTCATACCATCATACACTCCATATAACTCACCCAATAGCTCTACAAATAAAAATGGCATCATTTGATTCAAATAAAGATTTGGAAATCACCAAAGCTTGGTACGCGGAAGATCGACTTAGACGTCAATCCTCCGAAAGGGAGGATTCCAAAACCTTTTGGGCTAGGGTACACAACAAATTTAGCGGCAAGTTTGGGAATCCTAATGCAAGAAGTATTCAACAAGTCTACACTAGGCACCTGGTAATCGAAAATGCGATACTTTCTTTTTTAGCTCTCCAACCTCGGATTTTAACACTCGCCCCTTCACCTTGTCCATTGCACAATTTGTAAGTAATTTTGTGGGTTTTTATTTTATGTAACCCATGTTGTTTTATCTTCCAATGAAACACCACTAACAAATGTAAGTTTTTTTTTTGTGTTTTTGTAGCAATAAGTTGTGAAAGCGCGCTACTTGGAGGAAAAGGGGGAAGCATTCGCTTTCGATGCAAGCTATCACTTCTTGGCAGAAAGAATCCCGGAGGATAACCCAGACTACTTGGATGTTGTATCGTCTTCGGAGGAGGAAGATTGATGGCTTTAGAAGTTTTTGTATAGGTTTTATGGGTAAACCTCTATGTAAACCCTCACGAAACTATAACTCGTCCACTAGGGTCGCCTAAGGGTTCAAAGGCTTGATGCACATGCTAAGTGCATTCGTTTTTATGTTTCAATCAATGTTGTAACCAAAATTGCATGAATAAAGTGAATTTCATCTTCCCATATTCTGTTTTCTATTTGGTATAAGTATAGGTCGGCAGGGTTAGAAATCCTATACATGCTGGCAACATGTCAACCGGAAGTGTTATAAATTATATGCATGCCGACTATATTATAGACGACATTGTAGGAAATATTTACATGCCGACCGTAAGATTGCTGCCCCAAGAAAGTTAGCATAATCTTCATTCAAAGACCCTTCCGCTCACACAATGGTCGGCGTTTTCTTCATCCAAGGATCATGCCGGCTGTATTTGGTCGGCGTAATGTTCAAACGTAGACCATGCCGGCCATAGTTTGGCGGCATCTTATTTAAACGTCGATCTTGCCGACCTTGCACATTTTCAAAACCAATTTTTTTGATCGAAATCGAACCCATAAGATGGATTAAAGGTTTAATCTACTGGATTTTCATTTTCAAAATTTTAATCTAAACCCAATTAATTAAGCTAATCATATTTTTTAGTGTTAATTAAATAAGGGCATATTAGACATTTTGAAAATATATGGTTAAGGGGTCACCTCTTTTACTTCAAAATGACCCAGGTTTTGTCTCATTTGGTATACCCTAATTAATCTGGGTATACCCCAATCAAGCCAGGTTTATTAATTCAAAGATGTGTGCTTTTTAAAGATTAGTTTATGGAATCTTAACAGAGGGTGGCTACTTCAGAAGATTTGCTACACTTGTGATTTGCTCTTCATTAGTCTCGGTCACTTGTTCTTCTGGTGCTAAAGATTAAGATTATTTGCTCTGTTAATTTTCTATCATTAATTGAGTTGTCTTAAAGGAAGTGTTGTTGATTTATAACTGCATGCATGCTACCATATTGTTATTCTCTTTCAATTGATCAGAATAGAGAAGTGTTTAGTTCCTTAAGTTCTTTCACCAGCCTGCAATTGATTGTCACATCATCATTAAAGCTATGTTTGTATCATTACTGCAGTTTCCATGCTTATTATTCTCTGTATGTGCATTTAGCTGCCCGTGGAAAGTCTATTTATTCAACTATAATTCTCTTCTCTGCTTCACAGTTCTCTTGCAGTTTCTATTCTTTTTTTGGTTTGTTTTTCTCTCGCATTTAGTGTTTTCAATATGGAAATGCCATCTACTCAAGTGAGAGTGCTAGACTTAAATGAAGATGTGGAAGAGTTCCCATTTAGATTTATTGCACTGTTGTGTGATGACAGCAAAAGTTATCACAAAAACTCTGTGAAACATCAACTTAATAGGATCTGGCCTATTTATGCTCCTGATTTTAAGCTTGCCAAACCTTATATTCAAGGAATGGGTACTCAGAATTTGTTTGTAGTGATGTTTAATAAGAGTCAAGATAGGGACATTGCTTTTCTTGTTAGGCCAACTTTAGTGTTTGGACAATTTTTTGTTGTGCAACCTTTAGGTGCTCTGGAGTCCATCTTTGAACTTATTTGGGATTTTACTCTTATGCCAGTACAGATACATATCCATTCAGATCTGGTCAACAATGGGAAGATAAGGGAAGTCTTTGATCAAATTGGAAAGTTTGTTGAAGCCGATACTACTGGAGGGAATTGGTTTGAAGCCAGAGTGATGGTGCCTTTGAGGAGTCCCCTCACAAGGAAGGTTGCTTTTAACACTAGTAAGAGAACCTACTATATAACTGCTTTTTATCCTAAACTCATGTTTCGTGCTTGCAAGAGATGTTTTGTTTTGTACCATGATGTTGCAAGATGCCAGGAGTTTCAGTCAAGGATTTATGTCAGGGCTATGCCATGCTCCCACTTCCCGTGTTATTCATGTTGCAGTTACAAATGTTAAGGCGCAGTCCGATGTTAGTGAAAGATCAAAGTATGGAGTTGCAGCAAGAGCTCAATCAGCTCGGGATCATTCCAAGCCCTCTGCTTTCTTACTCAGTCTTCAGCCATCGGGTAGCATCCGTAACATGAGATCATCTTTTTCTCAAGTTGTTTTTCATCTGCTATACCGGTTGTGTCTGCCTTAACTATTCGGGAGCCTTCCGATGTTCCTTCTTTTGATTTTGTTCCCCTGATTTCTACCCGAAATCCTCCTTGTTTTGTGTCGCCCTTTGATAACTTTAGTTTGGGAGATAATGGGATTGTGCATGATATAAAAGGTAAAAGGACAAAAACTGTTTTTGAATCGGTCTTTTTGGAGGCTAGCTCATTTTCTTCATCCCCTACCATGATGCCGACTCCTCGTTGGCCTCCGCTTTCGTCTACACCTCTATTTTCACCTCCTGAGGCGTCAACTTTTAATGTTGGAACTTTAGGCTCATCATCTACTGTGGGTTCTTTGGTTAATAATGTTTGTTGGGCTACTTTTTGTTCAACATTTTCACAGACTGTGGTTTCGTCTTCGAGTTTTTCCTGTAGTTCAGCCTCAGAAATGAACTATACTTCTGACGGTTTTATGGCTCATAGTTTTGAACTTGAACTGTTAAGAGTATTGTTTGTACCCTATTGAAATAGTGTACGTGTGTACCGCACAAGCTATTTGACATGGATTAATTCGGTTTATTGTGGAAACCGGTGGGTTTATTGTGGAAGCCCACATGGCTTATTATGGAAGCTTGGATTTGGTTTATTAGGGAAACCAGTGGGTTTATTATGGAAACCCACTAGGCTTATTATTGAAGCCCAAAAGTCTTGGATAATTATTTATTTATAATTATTAATATTATTTAAGATAAATGCAAGATCCTAAACAAAAGAGGATAATTATCTTATATATTTATAATTATTATTCAAGATAATAATTATCCAAGATAAATGAGGATTATGATAAATATTAGGGTTTATCTTGAATCTGGATGTTATTTGAGATTTATACAGATGAGGGAAGTTATTAGGATAACTATCAAAACCCTAAAGTTACATTTATTTATGCCTATATATAGAGGCTAAATCTCAGCACAAAAGGTACACAATTTCTATTCATTTTCTCCACAATTACTTGCATAGAACTCTTATTGATTTTAGCATCGGAGTGTCTTTGCAGGTACCCCCCACCATTTTCAATCAACAATTCTTTGAAGAATCTGATCAACGGCGGCGATTCGATCATCATATACACATCTCGAAGATTGTTGGGGTGATTAATTTTTGCACCAACATCTTTTGGCGCCGACTAAGGGGATTCGTGTAAAACGATCGTGTTTTTCCATTGAGATAGGTGCGTTAAAAAACCTCAAAAAACATGCACGAATTCCATGAAAAAATCAGCAGCAAAAAAAGGGAAAACAAATTATTTATTAGTGTTCTTCCTTAAGCGTTGCAAAAGAACCAGAACTGTTGCGAAATTAAATCAGCTGTTGCGAAGTTGAAGAAAGTGTGGAGAAAACAGTAGCAGAAAATGATGCGAAACACTTTACACAGTAACAAAAATAAGCGTTGCAAGAAGCTGAAATCTCATCCAGACTCACGTACATCAGCGATCCAGTGCTTCTCAGGCGCTGACTAATCAGTATACAGTCAACACCACGTAACTCACACATCAGCAGGAATGTCCAGTCAGCACCACATCACTGACACATCAGCAGCAATATCCAGTCAGCAGGCCGCCATGTCAGCGACCAGTCAGCATATGGTTGACGTCGCGTAGCCACGTCAGTACTTTCCGAGTGCGACGTCAGCAAACCTTGACATATCATCGACGCACAGTCAGCAGCCACGTCAGTAGTGCTATCCATTAAGTGACCACCACGTCAGCAAGTTTGGTGCCACATCAACAATTTTGTCTGGTCAGCAGTTCCATTCAGCGATTCTGCACAGTCATCAGAGCCACGGATGCAACATCACGCGCGCTTCGTTCAAACCTTGTTTCATCAATAACTTCTTCGTTTTAAGTCCGAATTGAGTGATTTTTGTCTCGTTGGAATCATCTTTGAATTCCCTACAGCATGGAAGCAAAAAATCCAGTGTTAGAGAAACTTTTATATGCACTTGAGACAGCAACATGAGCGAGCTCGAGGTTCGTGGATAGCAACATGGGTGAGCTCGAGGTTCGTAGATAGCAACATGATAGAGTTCGAGATGAGGATTGCTTAGGCCCTTCAATATTTAACCTTGCATCAAATTGCAAGCATCTAAAGCCTCACTTTGCATGTGAGCACATAAGTCTTGCTCTTATTGCAAGTATAAAATCTTGTCTTGCACTCGTGTATATAAGACTTGCACCTTGGTAAGCACAAAGTCTCGTCTCAACCACAAGCCCAATGCCCAATATTGGTTCAAAGACTTGTACTCAACACAATCAACAGCCAGTCTCCCCAACCAGCAAGCGCTAGCCTAGTTACGTTGCGAGCAAAAATCCTTACCTCAGCTGCAAGTAGACCCTGCATTCCTTTCAAGACTCGACTAGCTCTTGAGCATCACAAGTCCACCACGTGGCAAAAAGTCTGGTCTAGCACGTGAGCAAATTTTATTGCAGGTTATTACAGTTGAGGGCATCTTTATAATTAACCGCTTGAGCGATTCCAAAAGGAAAACTCATGATAGAACCAGAAATAAGATGACTATGTGATCATAAGCCCAGAGCCGTCTAGCAAGTGAGGAACGGATATAATAGATCTAGTTCCTACTTCACATGGGGGCGTCTTTTCTACTAGGAATATCTCTACAAATATTGGGGGCGGCTAAAGTGTAGCCAAGCATGCAATCAAAGGCAACTTGTTTTGAGAAGTTGAAACAAAGAAGACATCTTTTTCAGTATCAATTCAAGCAATGAGGGTGGCTAGGGTTGGACGAACGAACGCTTTAGGAGGTAAATCCTCGCTAGTTTGTTACATTATAAATCGAATTTATAATCACAAATGAGAACATTTTTTACATGAATTTATTAAAGAAATACGTGCAATGTTTTTCTATAAAAGAGAAAGACAAAGGCGAAGCATTTTGGTTATTAAGGAAATTGTTATGATGTTTTTCTAATAAAGAGAGAGGCAAAAACAAGGTGTTTCAACATAATTAAGATGAGGCTAAAATGGAGCGAAAATAACAAGGAGAACTCATAAGGCTTATTATAGAAACATGTCTGGCTTATTGAGGAAGCCCAACCGGACTTATTAAGTAAGCCCGGTGGTTTATTAAAGAAACCACATCTGGCTTATTGAGGAAGCCCAACCGGACTTATTAAGGAAGCCCGGTGGTTTATTAAAGAAACCATGTCTGGCTTATTGAGGAAGCCCAACCGAACTTATTAAGGAAGCCAGGTGGTGTATTAAAGAAACCACGTCTAGCTTATTGAGGAAGCCCAACCGGACTTATTAAGGAAGCACAGTGGTTTATTAAAGAAAACACGTTTGGCTTATTGAGGAAGCCAAATCGGACTTATTAAGGAAGCCCGGTGGTTTATTAAAGAAACCACGTCTGGCTTATTGAGGAAGCCCAATCAAACTTATTAAGGAAGCCCGGTGGTTCATTAAAGAAACCACGTCTAGCTTATTGAGGAAGCCCAACCGGACTTATTAAAGAAGCCCGGTGGTTTATTAAAGAAACCATGTCTGGCTTATTGAGGAAGCCCAACCGGACTTGTTAAGGAAGCCTGGTGGTTTATTAAAGAAACCACGTCTGCCTTATTGAGGAATCCCAACCGGACTTATTAAGGAAGCACGATGCTTTATTAAAGAAACCACATCTGGCTTATTAAGGAATCCCAATCAGACTTATTAAGGAAGCTCGGTGGTTTATTAAGGAAACCAACTCTGTCTTATTGAGGAAGCTCAACCGAATTTATTAAGGAAACTCGGTGGTTTATTGAATAAACCAATTAATGGCTTATTATGTTAGAAAATGTATGGGAAAAAAAATGTCAGTCATCCTGTACACCAGAGGTGGTCGTACATTCTTTATTCACAAACACAAGAGCGTTGAGTCGGAAAATCCAAGGCCATAGAAGGTTATCGGATAAACAGCATATGGCGAATTTGAACGAGCCGCGAAGTTTAGTTCTTCTTTTGATTTTCTAAATCCACATAACAAGATGGCCAAGGACACGAAAGGTTATCAAATAAACAATATATGGTGAATTTGAACGAGCCGCGAAGGTTAGTTCTTCTTTTGATTTTCTTAATCCACACAACAAGCTAGCCAAGGCCATGAAAGGTTATCGGATAAACATCATATGGTGAATTTGAACGAGCCGCGAAGGTTAGTTCTTCTTTTTGATTTTCTTAATCCATCAACAAGTTGAGAATTAAGAGGGGGCGATGTTTGTACCCTATTAAAATAGTGTAAGTGCAAACCGCACAAGCTATTTGACATGGATTAATTCGGTTTATTGTTGAAACCGGTGGGTTTATTGTGGAAGCCCACATGGCTTATTATGGAAGCTTGGATTTGGTTTATTAGGGAAACCAGTGGGTTTATTATGGAAACCCACTAGGCTTATTATTGAAGCCCAAAAGTGTTGGATAATTATTTATTTATAATTATTAATATTATTTAAGATAAATGCAAGATCCTAAACAAAAAAGGATAATTATCTTAAATATTTATAATTATTATTCAAGATAATAATTATCCAAGATAAATGAGGATTATGATAAATATTAGGGTTTATCATGAATCTGGATGTTATTTGGGATTTATACATATGAAGGAAGTTATTAGGATAACTATCAAAACCCTAAAGCTACATCTATTTCAGCATATATATAGAGGCTAAATCTCAGCACAAAAGGTACACAATTTCTATTCCTTTTCTCCACAACTACTTGCATGGAACTCTTGTTGATTTTAGCATCGGAGTGTCTTTGCAGGTACCCCCTACCATGTTCAATCAACAATTCTTTGAAGAATCTGATCAACAACGCGATTCGATCATCATATACACATCTCGAAGATTGTTGGGGTGATTAATTTTTGCACCAACAAGTACCTTCTCGGAATGATGAGGATTTCAAGGATTATTTTATTCTTGAACCAATGCCACTATCCTCTCTTCCACCGGAACCGATTGTTATTGATGAGGAGTTTGAAAGAGAAGTTGATCTCATGATGATGGATGATGACTCTATGGCTGAATATCCCTCCATGACTCATGACCCAGTAAGTTATCTTTGCTAATTTGTCATATAACTCTTGCTCTTTGATTTCATTTCTTTTCCCTGCTGTTTCTCTGGTTTTGATTTGTCCATAATTATTTCTGCTTTCACTTTTCATCATGAAGTTTTTAAGTTGGAACATTAATGGGTGTTGTTCATATAAGAAATTGAGGAATTTATTTAGCCTTTTTAGGTAGTTTATATTAGATAGTATCTGCTTACTTGAAACAATGGTTGATGCTGACATTGTTAGAAAATATATGGATCATCTACCTTTCGACTCATGGATTATCATTCATGTTGTTGGTAAGTCTGGGGGTTTGGCATTTGGGTACTTTGAAAAATCGAATATTGAAGTGTTAGGCTATTCGTTGAACATGATTCATATCTTGTGTGATGTCTTGTCTGTTATAAAAAATTGTGTGGTATCATTTATTTATGGCTCTTTAAATTTGATTGGCATCAGAAATCAATGGAATTTTCTTAGTGATATGAATGACAACAACAATAATCCTTGGCTTTTAATAGGATATTTTAACTTCATTTTGCATAGCTCGGAAAAACAAGGTGGTAACCTTAATAGTTCTTTTTCTCCCAATTTTGTTAGAGAAAAACTTTTAATGATGAATATGAATGAAGTTTTCTCTTATGGTAATCCTTTTACTTGGTGCAACAGAAGATTTAAAAATCAATGTGAGTTGATTTTTGAAAAGTTAGATAGGGATTTTATGAAAATGGGTCATTGTCCTTCCTCAAACTAGAGTTACTAATCTGGGAAGAATTTTCTCTGATCACAGTCCTGTTTTGGTAAAATGTTTTCACTGGGAACGGAACATAAATATCCCTTATAAGTTCTTCAAATGTTGGCATCTCAACCCTGAATTCAAAGACATTTTAAATTTTTCTTGGTCTAAGAGGGTTAATGGTTCTCATACTTTTGTAGTTATTAATAAGCTTAAGAATGTGAAATCTGATCTGAGTAAATGGAACATAAAATCCTTTAGGCATATTAAAACTACTATTGGTAGGCTTAATTCTGGGCTAGAAAAACTTCAAGGGATGCCTTACTCGCCTCAGATTGGAGAGTATATCTTGAACTATTCTAAGGAACTTGACTATTGGTATGAGATTGAACATAGTTTCTATAAGCGAAAGTCTATAATAAATTATTTTACTCAGTATGATAGGAATACTAGCTTTTTCCATAATACGGTTAAACTTAGAAATATGAACAATACCATTCACACCATTAGGGATGAGCAAGGTAATTGGTTAGAAAACAGAGAACAAGTTGTTCAGTTGCTTTCTAAATAATTTAAGAAGATTTACACTTCTTCTAACCCTGGTCATATGGACATCAAGGAAGCCTTAAGGTTTGTTAACCCCAAAATATCTGATGAAGATAACTCTATCTTGATTGCCATTCCCACTTCTCAGGAAATTAGAGATATGATTAATACTTTAGCTTCTTGGAGTTCACCGGGGCCTGATGGGTTTCTGGCCGATTTTTTTTAGGACAATTGGGAAATAGTTCAATCTGAAGTGGTTTCTCATGTTCAGAGTTTCTTCAGTAATAGATTCCTCTTGAAGCAAATCAATTTCTCTTTCTTTAATACCCAAAATCAAGAATGCTTCATCTCCTCATGACTTTAGGCCCATTAGTTTATCAAACTCTGTCTATAAAATAATTTCGAAAATGTTGACTAATCGCTTGAAGCCTCTTATGGACTCTTTGGTTTCGCCATTTCAGTCTGCTTTTGTAGCTAATCGACAGATTCATGACAATGTGGTCATCACTCATAAAATTCTGCACTTTTTTAAAAAGAAAAAGAAGAACTCAAAAAAATGGTCACCTTGCTATCAAACTGGATCTTTCTAAAGCCTTTGATAGGTTGGAGTGGTCTTTTATTATTGTTGTCTTTAAAAAACTAGGATTCTCTGAAGAGTGGTGTCAAATGATTTTGCAGTGTATTAGTACAGTCTCGTTTTCGTTTCTGGTGAATGGTTCTCCTGGGGAAAGTTTTTACCCTTCTCGTGGCATCAGGCAAGGGGATTGCATGTCGCCTTATATATTTATTCTTTGTATGGATGTTTTGTCTCAATTGCTCTTAAAAGCTGAAGATGATAAGTTGATACAAGGTTTCAAGTTTAAGAAGAATAGTCCATCTATTTCTCACCTTTTTTTCGCAGACGATTGTATGTTGTTTTCTAAGGCTTATGTCTCTTATGCTAGGAATCTACTCAACATCATTAATGTTTTTGCGAAGGATTCAGGTCAGGCTATTAATTTAGAAAAATTTGGTTTTATTACTATTGGGAAGATGCATCATAAGCATATAATTTTTTTAGCTAGGACTCTTAAAATGAAGTTTCTTAGTAATGCAGAGAAATACTTAGGAACCCCCCTTTTTCTAGGAAAGAATAAAACTACATTGTTTAATTTTCTTATTGACAACTTGTATGCTAGGTTGGGTTCTTCAAAAAAATCCAATCTTAATGTTGCTGGAAGAACAATGGTTACTAAGCATGTTTTGTCTAACTTATCAGTCTAACATTTGGCTTGTTTCCCTCTTTCGAAAACTGTAACTTCTAAGTTAGATTCTATTCAGAGAATTTTTGGTGATCTAAAAAGAATCCAAAGAGGGCTGCGTACTTTAGATCCTCATATCATTTAGGTAAATCTAAACTTAATGGGGGATTGGTTATTAGAAATACTCATGTTATTAATAGATTCATCATCTGTAAACTTGGTTGGAGAATTATAAATAATCCTAATAGCTTACTTTCTCTTTTTTTTGAAAGACAAGTACTCCCCTAATCAGAATTTGCTTGAAATTGATAAGGCGGCTAATACCTCCTCTTGGATTTGGAAATGTATAGTGAATGGGTAAATATTTATCAAAGCTAACTCTGTGGTGAATATAAATAATGGGGAATCTACTAGGATTTGTCATGATTGGATTCCAGGGTATACGATTCCTCCGGTGTCTGGTCGTCCTTCTAAGGTTAATTATGTTTTTGTAAATGAGCTTATTGATACTCAGAACGGTGTTTGGAATGTCACTTGTTTGTACCCAAAATTACTTTTGGGCACGCAACACGATTGAATCGATAATATGATGCGTAGTTAGGGTTAGGAAAAGAATAAAGAACAAATAAAAAGACACAGGTTTAACGTGGTTCGACATGGTTTGCCTACATCCACAGACGAATCCCCTAGGGGAGTGATATTTTATTGATATTTAGTATTACAATCTCTTTTCTTGTATTGGCTAGTGGCTACCCTCCTCCCCCTTCTATGATTTCTTCTCCTCCCTATTTATACAGTTCAATATATAATTTCAATATAAACTTAAATGACATTAACTGCTTATTCATGCCTCTACCTTCAATTCTGCATGAAATTGCTGGAATTAATATTGCATGCCTCCATCTTCAATTTTGCATGAAACTGCACATTTATGCCTCCTGAATTAATTCGCATGAAACTGCTCATTCATGCATCCTGAATTAATTCGCATGAAACTGCTCATTCATGCCTCCATGTTTAATTCCGCATGCTGGCAGACTAGATTGATGGTCGACATGCATAATGGCTGGCAGCATGGATGGATGTTGGCTGGCAGACTGGATTGACTTGCTGGCATGTATAATGGCTGGTAGCATGAATGGAGGCGGGCTGGCAGCACAGCTGATAGCACGGGTAGAGACTGGTTGATAGTGCGATAGAGTACTTAGATGGGAATTGGTTGGCAACATGAGTGGAAACTGCATGGAAGCACTATTGACAACATGGATAAAAACTGAATCGGCAACACGGCCTCGAAATTGACTGATGGTTAACTTTGACTCGTTGACCGGTTGTTGACTTTTACCATTGATCGGGCGTTGACTTTGACCGACATTGACCTTGACCATTGACCGGGCGTTGACTTTGACAATTGACCGGGTGTTGACTTTGATCATTGACCGGTCATTGAATTTATGTAATACTAGGCAGGATGGTGGGATGCTTTAGCTGACTGGTTAGCGGGCTTGGATGAGGGCCAAAAGATGGTTCAAGTATCAAGTGGGCCCATTAAGTGGCATTTTTACTTATTGTACAAACATCGCCCCCTTTTAACCTCCAACTTGTTGTGGGGTTAAGAAAATTTTGTTTTCCTTAGTCCATGAAAAACTCGCCCCCAAGTGTGGATTATTGATGCTAAGGTGATTGGCGACCCTCTCTTGCTGTTTGCGGAAATCAAGACTCCCCTAAGAGTGAAAATCTGTTGCTGAAGTGTAAAGAAAATTTCCTTCGTTGATTGTGGAAATCATAATCAATTTGCCCCTAAGTGAGGCTTATTGTGATTGGAATATCGGCGGGAAACGGTTGAGTATGAACTATTGTTGTAAGCAAAAACAGGATTGAAGGCTGAACTGGTCTGCAACGGAAGCGTGATAATGGAGCGGAGTGCTGTTAAAAATGAGCGATAACTGTTGATGAAAAACTAGACTGTGGTAGTTACGTAGAACTAGACTAGTAACTGTTGTTTGGAAAAGATGAGCTATATTTGACGTCACTCGGCTGGAATCTGTGTGAGCTATTGGTATTAAGCCGCTGTCGATTACGGACTAAGCTGTGGTAATTGTGAGCGAAAAGGTGTGATCCTTCAATAGTTGAGATGGTAACAGACTTTGTGTGTTTTCGGACCTCCAATGGTCTTGGTTGTGCTACTGGATGTGATATGTCATCAATAGTTATATGAATCAGGATAGAAGCAATGATGTAGACTTTATCGCAATAGTTACTACGGAACTGGATTGCAATGATTGCGGTAACTGGACTGCGAAGGTCACAAAAAACTGTTATCTGCAGTAATGAGAAAAATTGGGTAGTAACAGCATTGAGCAAAGATGGTCTGCATCAGCTGGACTGCAGGACCTGCGAATAGAGATGGACTGCAGCAACTTCGATTATCTAGACTGCAATAACAACGAGCAAAGCTGCACTGCAGAAGCTGTGATCAGCTAGACTGGCGAGAACTATGAATAGAGCTGGGCTGCAGACACGCTCTCAAGAGTAATAGTCATTTCACCCCATGTGCATAAAGCTGTATTTGTAGAAGGACGCCATCGAGAAGCAAAAGCAACCAAACCTGGGATGTCCTTCTTAACATGGAGAATTGCGGACGCCCTGAAAGCATCAAGAATTTGCGCCCTGGTCAAGTTGTCTTTAATCCTTGCGTTACCCAACATACGCCACATCCATCCTTTGTATGAGCTAAGTGGAGTCTGACAAATTTTGAAGTCAATAGGGGAAGGTGGATATTCTTTCTTCTGGAGACAAAACCTCATCACGCCTACTAAAGACGACGAGTGACCCTCATCACTTTCTGTACCGGTAATAAGGCATATTTTATGATTGGGATGCTTCCTGATGTTCGGAAAAGACTTGGTAAGCATTTCATCATCTATATTTGGCATATCTCTGAAAGGGTCGACACCTCCCTTCACAACATTATCCTCCGCGTTCATCATTGAGCAACTGCAATAAGGTTGGAAGTGTCAGCATGTTTCCAAGGAGTCGTACGGCAATAAAAGATTCTCTTGATTCCCAACTTCGCTGTTAGGCACCTAATACGGAGATTACATGGGACTGGGATGGTTCAAGTGTCCTCCAAACAAACTCAGTTGAGGGAAATTTACACTACCCTGTGTTCGATTACGAACTGGGAGCAATGGGTATGGAATCTAGTGTTATGTTATTCTCTTCATATGGAAGTTACCTACAATATATCAAAATTTCACGACAATCGGATGAAAGAGCAAGGAGGGGTGTCCAAAACATCAGAAAACACGCAACCTGAAAAAATTCTGAAAACCTCCTGGAATTTTACTATTTCGCGGTTTTTATCCCCTAAACACGCTCAAAATTCAAAAATCTTCTTTGTTAAAGCTTGGAAATTTTATGGGCTTGAGGATACATATGCGGACCGTCAAAATCCGAGTTTGTATGAGGATTCTACAGCAATTTCGATAAACGCAAGCGCAAGAGTACCTCAAAATCACGCAGGCGGGCACTAAAGTTTGCATGCGCATCCCTAAAACTAAGCCAACATGTCAACATATTTTTCTACAGTTAGTTATCGTGTCTACAAGTTCAAGGCAGCGGTTCTATCAAGCTACAACCTGGGTTTTGACATGCAAGGATAAAGGGAACGAGCAACATGTTTATGCTTTCTTTTACTACGCAATCCTGGCAGGCGGTAAAGGAATCAATTACGGTATGTTTTGTTGCACCTACAATCCTCTCAAAGTGCAAAAGAAACTCTACCTAAATAATTAGGGTTTGCAAAAAAAAAAAAAAAAAAATTGCACGTACCTGATTAACGGCGCCGGCGGCAACAAATCCGGCAACAACTCTAGCAGCAACGGCAATGGCGGCAGCACGAGCAGAGAGATGGACGTTCACAAAAAAAAAAAGAGAAATCGTGAAACGAAAAAGGGTTCTCCCTTTTATGGGCAAAAATCTGAAGAATCCTAATTGGAAAATGATTCCTTTTTGCTTCCAAAAATAGGAAGGAAAACCGGCCCCACCCAAGGTTTTGTGCCTGTGACGGTGCGTTCACATGGACAATCACTAGCGGCTGCCTTCCAAGGTTAGTTACTCCTATTTATTTTATGTATATTTGTCACCATCTTATGCCTACCCTGCAATAGTGTAATCATTACATGCTAGGCAGGGGACTTAATGTTGATGGTGGATTTCTATTTAAAGGCTAAAATTGTAAAAAGCCAATTTTTGTAAGCTGACGTCCTGCAAAGGATAAATCCTTCAGGTGATGAATATTTCTCGCCATGATAATTCATTGGAGCATGTGCAACCATCCCTGAGAATTATAACTTACCCAGAGCGGAGCATGTAGCAACCATCCCGATTTTCTGTAGGTTTGCAGCATTACAATTAATGCCCTACTCAAAGCCTTGTGTTCGACATGCAAACCCGTAGGATACCTGACGGCGGGTTATATTAGCCCCGTTAAACGCATGCAAGACTACCCATGTTAGTCTCACCTGCTGAAAACAAACTCAAAAATAGATCTCATCCGTCCAACTTCGCAGGCATGGTTGGATGGCCTAGATCACGCGTGAGACCGAGTAGCGCGCACGCACATGCTCACCGCCGGTCTACCTTCCTAATAGTGAAAACGGCTTCACCATAGGAGCCATGGGAGTCGAGATGCGCTAGCATGAAGCTGCGGCTCACAAACCCTAAAATTAGGGTTTGCTTAAAGGTTGCGACCAAGCAACTTCGGGCATGCACGCACTAACGATTTCGAAGCACAACTGCTGGCCGACGACGCCTATGTACTCACCATGGGACCGGCTACACGGCCAGCCAATCGGCCACGATCGGTTGCAGACCAGCCATATCAAAATTCGTGCCCAAAGGAAGCATGCGGGATGCCTTCAAATCTCGGCCATCCGTCATTCCAGGCTAGAACGGGCGACCCAGATTGCTCCGATTGACTTCCAGCTGGCGTGGACGTGTAGAGTGGCGTCCCACCTACATGCAGGGACAATTGGCCACTCCATGCATGCCTCCCAAGGCATAAAACCGTTAGGGTAAAAGAGGAAGCTCGCAAGCCTTCCAAACCCTAATCCAACGGTTATTCCTCCATCAATCTCGTCCGTCCAAGTTCGCATGCTTGGATGAATAGCCTAGGAAGGGAGTTAGGTGGCAAACAAGGTATCACCGTGATCACCATCCTCTACACTTCCCCATGGCATAACCGGCCAAGGTGGGTCCTGCTTATGAGACCTCCGAACAACGCCTGAACATAGCTAGTTGAGTCACTTCAACTTGCAATCTTTTCATCAAGGTTGTGTAGGTTTCAAATATGTTAAGCACATTTAATGCACCGCATGCATACAATATGCGCCTACAAACAACTTGATTATTTTACCTAGCATCGTTTGCTACCTTATGTGGGTCCCATGACTCATTCGAGACGTTAATCACGTCACAACTGGGGGATACAAACTGGGGTATTGGTCTGGCGGTTTACAGCGTGCAACACGCCATCACAAGATCGTGTCAGGGAAACATGGGCGGTTAGCGATGATAGGAGAAGTGGGAAAGCAACCGTGTGACACTAACACACAACTCCACTTCCTCCATCACTCCACTTCCTCCACTTTCCCACGAGAGACGTGATGAAGGCTTATCGACTTGTATAAATAGGTTCTCCTCCCTATTTCCAACAAAAAAACAGAAAAACCAAGTGTTAATACCATCGTATTCAACACCCAGAGCCTGCCTGCAACATTTGCTAGCCTGCTCAACCTTCTGTTAAAAAGTCATCAAATAGCCTTCACCTTCATACTCTCAACACCTTCTTCGCTTCCCTCCCTAAGATCAACCTCACATCCTTCACCTGTGACCGAAACAAATCTGGAACGGCCGTGTCTTCGGTTTAGGCCAGAATTGTATAGATTATCTCTTGAATCAAAAGTGCTCATCGTGCGGTACATTTGTTGAAGGTTTAAGTTCACTTCTCATCCACACACACCCAAAATTACCTAAACCTGCAGAAGTAGTTTTCTCCCACAAACAATTAGCGACCACAATGGGAGGTTAATCTCTCGGTTCACTCTTCACCAAATCCAAAAAATTCATCCTGAGATGTACTCCCATTCGTTAAATCCTTCAGAAGACATGGATAATCCAAGTGTCATCGAAAATGTGACCAGGATACTGGAAGATGTCATGGCAAATCAAGCAGGTATTGCTAGAAGGCAGAGTGAAACCTTCCGTCTCTTGAACGACATATCGGCTCAGTTACAGGAGGGCTCTGCAAGCATCTACCCAGGAAGTATCACTAATGACGCAAGAAATTCTGAAGGTCAGGTTTTCAGAAGAACTGGCGGAACACATGGCCCCAGAGAGCTCAGAGACAAATAATACCTTTCACCTGGCAATGGGAGCTCGAGACGGATCGACCAGCATGAAGAATTACGACGCTTGCCGGATAAAAACAGAGAATCAACTGCATACGAAGCCTTGTTGGAAGATTTATACCTCAAGGCTCTTGCCAAAACTCAGAACAATGCCCAACCCGTGCTGACTCTTCATCCAGGGGAAGAAACACTAGAGTAAGGTGAAATCAATCAGAGAGCATATGAACGTAGGAGCTTGCAGCCTTCAAATCACCAGCTCAACGACAATACCATCGCCAGCGCAACGTCCTCCATGTTTCAGCAGAATCACCCGACCAAGAGGGCCGCGGATGCGGTGACACGTGACAACGCCTCAATTCCGTCTTCAAAGTGTGCTTCACACCGAGACCCAAGGGAAGAGTCACGACACGCGCCGACGCATGAAAGTTTAGACTCAAGAGGTCCACGATTCCTGTTTCCCATAAGGAATATTGTGGAGTTGTTGGTGACATGGGTACGTAATGGAGAAGTACAACTGCCGCATGTGTGGCGTCCGCCCACCGATCAAGAGATAGCCAACCCGAGGTATTGTCATTACCATCAATTTCTCCATCACCCCACCAGCAAGTGCCACGCATTGAAACGCATTGCCCACGATAATATAAATTCAGAGAAACAACCTTTCCCCTTAAAAAATTAGCATGCGCTCTTTGGGGAGAAAGTATTCGGGAGTGCTCATTCTCATACACGGATTTCGAAAGACAAGTAAGTCCCAACAAACGTTACTGTAAGATAGTTATATATCCTACTGGGTACTTGGCGTCCTACATATATGAACAGGATACTCAATGAGCAAGCACCATGCATGCTCGCCCCCCCCACCTTTCCCTTTCACACTGCGTTTTCAATTTCACATGACATGTATGATCACTCATAATATAAGATTCAGATTCTATTTTAGAATAATTTTTTCCAAGAGTCAAACATTCATAAAAGCATGTCGTAAATAAACCAGTCCAAGATTCAATCACATATCAATTCAAAACCTAAAACCAAACTGTGTGAAAGGAAATCCCCACAATCACTCGAAAAGCATCTAAAAAGAAAACACAAGTAGACGGCATGCATACTTCAGGGAAAGTATTTCAACAACACCTCATTCTTCTGAGCAAGAGCGGCTTCCATCTTCCGGAGAATGGCTTGCTGCAATTTCAACTCCTCGGCCAACCTACCAACCTTTTGTTTCTGACGAACGACGCATTCAGTAGAAGGCACCATACCTTGCTTCTTCTGAATCTCCTGAATTGTATAAAACTCTTTGAAGAACCAAGGAGCATTGAAGTCATACTGCGCAAACATATCCAAGTGTCACTTCCAGTCTTCCATCACGTCTTCAGAAACATCACGACCAATTACAACGCTCATCTCCTGAATAGCGGGTAAGGCCTCCTGAACGCGATTGACCAAAGCAAGACGACTCATCAGCTTCGTAGTGGTGGAAATATGACCACATTTCTTCCATATTTTGGTATACAACTCCTCAAACTGATCCGACACACTGAACCCTCCAACCAACACATGATCAGGATGTGGATTATCAAAGGGAAGGTCAAACATAGCACCAGGAACGAATGTTGGCAACAAAATCTCTTTAGAAGGAACCATCGCAGCGGATGTCCCTTCCAGACTCCTCAGAGTGCAGGTACGGATTACTGACACGGCCTCATCTACAAGCTCACTAAAATTACTGCTCTGGAAGGCATTCTCTTTAATCGAGCTTGCACCACCTTCATAGTTATCTATGATAGGATCAGTGTAGCCAGACTTCTCTGCATGAGGATCAGTGTTGCCAGACTGCTCTACATGAAGGTCATTGTTATCAGACTCATCAGCATGAAGATTTCCAGACTTCCCGTTGCCTCCACGCTCCTCATTGTAAACTCGAGCCAGTACAACAAAGGCATTTTCTTCAAGAATCCCTTGATCACCAACAAGGATTAATAAAATCTGCTCATGAAAGTCGAAACTGGAAATCAAGCATAAAGAATTCAGAATACCTGCATATTGGAAGAGTTGAGAATTACTGGGCTACATGCTCGCTTCTTTTTCTTGGACTTGAGATTACAGTCGGTGGCGTTAACCCTGACTCGTTTGCCTAGAAGGGATTTCAATCACCTATGACCAACCAAGACATCATCAAGAGGTTCACCACGAAGGTCAGTTGCCATTTCACTAGCAAATGATTTAAAGAGCAGCAGTTGCCCCCTCCAAAAATCTTTGTAACCAGAAGTAGCTACCGGCTTTCTCCCCGGGGAAAGAAAAGGAAGTTTCAGCTCCGGCGAGAAAACATCAACGTCAAGGCATGATGACTTAAGTTCTTCTGAAGGCGTTGTGGGATGACGAAATGGGACACCTTGATCAAAACCCATTTGGCGAGGGGCTCCATCAATATTATATGGAATGATGCTTAGCCTGTCATCACAAAAAGAAGGAACATATCCTGGTATACAGCTCCGCAGGAAAACAACTTCTTCGGGGCTCATATCTCTCCCCTCAGGCGGCAGCTCAATGACAGGGACGATGGCGAAATGATGAACCATCCCCCAAGGACGAAAGTCTATGGCACTCACACTATCGAGCAAATCTACAAGCCTCACCCCAACTTTTGGACGTCTATTCTGCCAACGGAGTATTCTTGAACCACCATACAAGCTGGGGACTGAGGTTGTAGGAATGGGAGCGTAATCCTTAAAGTGTTCCCACAAAAGCGCCTGAAGAAAGGCGACGTGCACATATGTATCCACCTTCATGTACCCGTTGGAAATATACATCTCCTCCACTAAAGAATTCAGGTGACCATACAACGATCCAAGGAATAACGAAGCCAAAGGGAGAGTTATACCTTTGCCTAGCTTAATGGCGAACATGATGACCTTCCTTCTAATAGTTTTCATTCCTGAGCTGTCATCAAGAATATCTCTGGACAACCACAAGGATAAGAATACAGCTTCGCTAAGATCATCATTACCTTGCATGGAGAACCATTCACCTACCCACCATGTGTAGAAACATTTCGGCTTCTTGTTCAGCTGGTCGTATTCGTTCAGTTTCTGAATTATAGCCTGGTGGATGGCATCTTCATAATCGTCAGACAGTTTGCAATTAAAACTGCCAGCGACAGGAAGACTCATTAATGCAGACACGCTCTCAAGAGTAATAGTCATTTCACCCCATGTGCATAAAGTTGTATTTGTAGAAGGACGCCATCGAGAAGCAAAAGCAACCAAACCTGAGATGTCCTTCTTAACATGGAGAATTGCGGACGCCCTGAAAGCATCAAGAATTTGCGCCCTGGTCAAGTTGTCTTTAATCCTTGCGTTACCCAACATACTCCACATCCATCCTTCGTATGAGATAAGTGGAGTCTGACAAATTTTGAAGTCAATAGGGGAAGGTGGATATTCTTTCTTCTGGAGACAAAACCTCATCATGCCTACTAAAGACGATGAGTGACCCTCATCACTTTATGTACCGGTAATAAGGCATATTTTATGATTGGGATGCTTCCTGATGTTCGGAAAATACTTGGTAAGCATTTCATCATCTATATTTGGCCTATCTCTGAAAGGGTCGACACCTCCCTTCACAACATTATCCTCCGCGTTCATCATTGAGCAACTGCAATAGGATTGGAAGTGTCAGCATGTTTCCAAGGAGTCGTACGGCAATAAAAGATTCTCGTGATTCCCAACTTCGCTGTTAGGCATCTAATATGGAGATTACATGGGATTGGGATGGTTCAAGCGTCCTCCAAACAAACTTAGTTGAGGGAAATTTACACTACCCTGTGTTCGATTACGAACTGGGAGCAATGGGTATGGAATCTAGTGTTATGATATTCTCTTCATATGGAAGTTACCTACAACATATCAAAATTTCACGACAATCGGATAAAAGATCAAGGAGGGGTGGCCAAAACATCAGAAAACACGCAACCTGAAAAAATTCTGAAAACCTCCTGGAAGTTTACTATTTCGCGGTTTTTATCCCCTAAACACGCTCAAAATTCAAAAAGCTTATTTGATAAAGCTTAGAAATTTTCTGGGCTTGAGGATACATATGCGGACCGTCAAAATCCGAGTTTGTATGAGGATTCTACAGCAATTTCGATAAACGCAAGCGCAAGAGTACCTCAAAATCACGCAGGCGGGCACTAAAGTTTGCATGCGCATCCCTAAAACTAAGCCAACATGACAACATATTTTTCTACAGTTAGTTATCATGTCTACAAGTTCAAGGCAGCGGTTCTATCAAGCTACAACCTGGGTTTTGACATGCAAGGATAAAGGGAACGAGCAACATGTTTATGCTTTCTTTTACTACGCAATCCTGGCAGGCGGTAAAGGAATCAATTACGGTATGTTTTGTTGCACCTACAATCCTCTCAAAGTGCAAAAGAAACTCTACCTAAATAATTAGGGTTTGCAAAAAAATAAAAAAAATTGCACGTACCTGATTAACGGCGCCAGCGGCAACAAATCCGGCAGCAACTCCGTCAGCAATGGCGATGGCGGCAGCACGAGCAGAGAGCTGGACGTTCACAAAAAAAAGAAAGAGAAATTGTGAAATGAAAAAGGGTTCTCCCTTTTATGGGCAAAAATTTGAAGAATCCTAATTGGAAAAGGATTCCTTTTTGCTTCCAAAAACAAGAAGGAAAACCGGCCCCACCCAAGGTTTTGTGCCTGTGACGGTGCGTTCACATGGACAATCACTAGCGGCTGCCTTCCAAGGTTAGTTACTCCTATTTCTTTTACGTATATTTGTCACCATCTTATGCCTACCCTGCAATAGTGTAATCATTAATGCTAGGCAGGGGACTTAATGTTGATGGTGGATTTCTATTTAAAGGCTAAAATTGTAAAAAGCCAATTTTTGTAAGCTGACGTCCTGCAAAGGATAAAGCCTTCAGGTGATGAATATTTCTCACCATGATAATTCATTGGAGCATGTGCAACCATCCCTGATAATTATAACCTACCCAGAGCGGAGCATGTAGGTTTGCAGCATTACAATTAATGCCCTACTCAAAGCCTTGTGTTCGACATGCAAACACTCGTAGGCTACCTGACGGCGGGTTATATTAGCCCCGTTGAACGCATGCAAGACTACCCATGTTAGTCTCACCTGCTGAAAACAAACTCAAAAATAGATCTCATCCGTCCAACTTCGCAGGCATGGTTGGACGGCCTAGATCACGCGCGAGACCGAGTAGCGCGCACGCACATGCTCAGCGCCGGTCTACCTTCCTAATAGTGCAAACGGTTTCACCATAGGAGCCATGGGCGTCGAGATGCGCTAGCATGAAGCTGAGGCTCACAAACCCTAAAATTAGGGTTTGCTTACAGGTTGCGACCAAGCAACTTTGGGCATGCACGCACTAACGATTTCGAAGCACAACTGCTGGCCGACAACGCCTGTGTACTCACCATGGTACCGGATACACGGCCAACCAATCGGCCACGATCGGTTGCAGACCAGCCATCTCGAAATTTGTGCCCAAAGGCAGCATGCGAGATCCCTTCTAATCTCAGCCATTCGTCATCGCAGGCTAGAACGGGCGACCCAGATTGCTCTGATTGACTTCCAGCTGGCATGGACGTGTAGAGTGGCATCCCACCTATAGGCAGGGACAATCGGCCACTCCATGCACGCCTCCCAAGGCATAAAACCGTTAGGGTAAAAGAGGAAGCTCGCAAGCCTTCCAAACCCTAATCCAACGGTTATTCCTCCATCAATCTCGTCCGTCCAAGTTCGCATGCTTGGATGAATAGCCTAGGAAGGGAGTTAGGTGGCAAACAAGGTATCACCGTGATCACCATCCTCCACACTTCCCCATGACATAACCGGCCAAGGTGGGTCCCACTCATGGGACCTCCGAACAACGCCTGAACATAGCTAGTTGAGTCACTTCAACTTGCAATCTTTTCATCAAGGTTGTGTAGGTTTCAAATATGTTAAGCACATTTAATGCACCACATGCATACAATATGCACCTACAAATAACTTGATTATTTTACCTAGCATCGTTTGCTACCTTATGTGGGTCCCACGTCTCACTCGAGACGTTAATCATGTCACAACTTGGGGATACAAACTGGGGTATTGGTCTGGCGGTTTACAGCGTGCAGCGTGCAACACGCCATCACAAGATCGTGTTAGGGAAACATGGGCGGTTAGCGATGATAAGAGAAGTGGGCAAGCAACCGTGTGACACTAACACACAACTCCACTTCCTCCATCACTCCACTTCCTCTACTTTCCCACGAGAGACGTGATGAAGTTTTATCGACTTGTATAAATAGGTTCTCCTCCCTATTTCCAACAACACAGAAAAACCAAGTGTTAATACCATCGTATTCAACACCCGTAGCCTGCGCTGCAAACATTTGCTAGCTGCTCAAACTTCTCATTAACAAGTCATCAAATAGCCTTCACCTTCATACTCTCAACACCTTCTTCGCTTCCTCCCTAAGATCAACCTCACATCCTTCACCTGTGACCGAAACAAATCTGGAACGGCCGTGTCTTCGGTTTAGGCCAGAATTGTACAGATTATCTCTCGAATCAAAAGTGCTCATCATGCAGCACATTTGTTGAAGGTTTAAATTCACTTCCCATCCACACACATCCAAAATTACCTAAACCTGCAGAAGTAGTTTTCTCCCACAAACAGAGAAAAACTGCACTGCAGCAGCTGCGATCAGCTAGACTGCAGGAGCGACGAGTAGAGCCGGACTGCAGCAGCTGCGGTTATCTGGACTGCAGGAGTTGCGAATATATCTTGACTGCAGTAGCTTCGACTAGCTAGACTGTAGCAGTTTCTGACGGATTATACTTTAATAGTTTGATAAACCTGGGTGTAACAGTTATAAATTAAACCATACTGCATCGGTTGCGTCCAACTGAGTGCAGAATGGATGAGCAAAACTAAACTGCATCAGTTGCGTCCAATTGAGTACAGTAGTTGCATAGGAACTGGATTACAACGGTTTGATCAACTTAGTTGTAGCAGTTTAACATTACTGATTGCAATAATTGCGTCAAAAAATTAGGGTGTATGCTCGCCCCCTCTTAATCATGTGATTCGTTGGAGGATTAAGAAGTTTGGGTTACCTTTTGTTTCGATTTCCAGCAGCTGAACTTCACATTGTATTAAGGTGCTATGTAACTCGCTCCCAAGCGTGTGGCGTGTTACACAGTTTGACCAAAAAAGTTACTTTAGAGCATGAGGTGTTATATATCTCGCCCCCGAGTAATGGTCACTGACGTCGGAGTGATATGCAACTCGTCCCCAGAAGATAGTGATTGTCATGCTGCTCAATGCTCACACAAGGGTGCACAGCCTTGCTGCATCTTGCTCGCGCATGAAATGAAGTTGAAGGTGTCTGCTATCGGGAATTCGCGCAGGGGGCCAATCCCACTATTCCAAATGTACGCAGAATTAAAATGTGTGCGTCTCCTTGTGAGAAAATGTTCGCCACATTGTAGGTGTCCCAGTGAACAAAAGTATGCATTATTATATGAAATGATGCAAAAATATTTAATTGTATTCGTACCTTATGAGATGTGGTATTGGGACTCTGTGTAAATGATGTGATTTGGATGTCCACTGGCTATGTTGATGTTTTCTAGCGGCGATGACTATTGTAGTTGCCTTAGAGTCTCGGCTCGACTCAGTAACTAGATTTGTCTATGATCAAAACTGGATTGAAGACAGTTGCTGAGAAATTTAACTACAGAAGTTCGATCATATTGAACTAAAGTAGTTGTGAGGTAAACTGTGCTGAAACAATTTTGAGGAAAACCGGACTTCAGCAGTTCGATCAACTGGACTGTAGGAATTAAACGAAAAAGGACTACGGCAGTTCTATCAACTGGCCCGCAGCTATTGCTGAAAAACTAGACTATAACAGTTCGATCAACTGACTGAATAAGTTTTAACTAGCACCGAATATGTGCATGTTGAAGTTTACGAATCGAACCAGCACTCACGAACTTTGCACCCGGGCAAGTTGTGGGTAGAAACTTGACGCAACAACGTTCGCAAACATTGAGTGTGATATGTAGTTTTCACTTAATAATGGTTGATGTGCTGTTCGGAATCTAAAAAAATAAGTTTTTTTCAAAATCATGATTTTCCACCACCACGTTGTATGGAATTTAAAGGTGATTCCAACGAGCCAAAAATCTCTCAATTCAGACTTAAATCGAAGAAGTTATTGATGAAACAAGATTTTCTCTTAGCGCGCGTACTCTAGTTGATGTGGCACAGCTGACTGGACCAACTGGTGACGTGGCACTACTGAATAGACCAGTTGATGACGTGACAATGCTGACTGGACTGAATTGCTGACATGACTGGATGCCACGTCAGCACTGGATGATGTTGCACCTGCTTATGTGGCACCCTACCGAAGTTTTATGTAGCCTAGAGCATCGAAGTTTTATGGACCACAGAGCATCACCGGCTGATATACGTAGCGCATCGAAGTTTGATGTATCTTGAAGCATCGAATTTTTCCTGAGCATTGAATTTTGATGTACCGCATGACATTGAAGTTTGATGTACCACAGAACATCATCGCTTGGGATACACAAAACATCGAAGTTTGATGTAAGGTGAAGCACCGAAAATTTTCCAGCATTTTTGACGGAATTGAGAATTGCCGCAGGCTAAGTTATCGGGTTACTGACGCTGGCAATGATGCGATAGTCGGAGACAGATCTCGCTGCCAGCATTGGTTATCGGGGTAGGCCGCCGGGGATGGCCGTCGGGGTAGGTCGTCGGCGTAAACCGCCGGGTTAGGTCATCGGCTAAGGCCGTCGGGTAGGTCGACGGGGATGGCCGCCGGGGTAGGTCGCCCGGGATGGCCGAATGTTTTTTTTTCCACTGTTGAAACATTTCGCCACACTTTTCTGGGACTGTTGCCTTTCCTTTAGAACTTCTTGTAACGGTTTTCGACTGTGATTTTTTCTTCGAACACTTTGTAACAGTTTCCTAAACTGTTATCTTTTCTCGTTTGCAACAATATTCTCCTTGAACTTTTAGCAACGGTTCATCGGGCACTGTTGCCATTTCCCATGGACTTTTCTACCAATGTTTTGCTACACTTTTGTGGCCCTTTCCATTGCTACACTTTTGTGGCCCTTTCCGGAACTTTTTCGAGATGTTTTTCTGGGGATCTTCCTTAGGGTTTCCCCCTCCCATATCTGTCATATGTGCGGGTGGTGTAGGTATCTACGTACTTGGTGGTGGCGAAGTCGAATATGTTGTTGCTCTGTTATTGGGGAACTGATTTTTTTCTTACTTTGGACTGCAACATGCTACAGATCGAACATCCTGCCAACATTTTTGGCGATCTTTTCAGTGATTCGGCTTTGGTGGCTTCCGATCGCATGGGTTGATCAACAATTGCTATTCTTGACTCGCCAGAATCGTAATTAACTAGACTTCAAAGAATTGCGATCAACGGGACTGCATCGATTGAAATCAAAATTGGACCCAACCATGTTGCAGATCGAATATCCAGCAACAATTTTGATGATATTTTTACGTCATCTTTTACAATGGACCGAACGTCCTGAGAGCGGTTTCATCGGTCTTTGTAGTGATGCAGTTTTAGAAGTTTCCGACGGTAATAGTTTTAGCAGATCTCGAACAACGAATCTGGACTGCAGTAGTAGCGACCAACTGGACTGCAGTAACTACGATTATCTGGATTGTTATAATTATGATCAAAACTGGCTGCAGCAATTACGATCAACTGGACTGCAACAGTGAATTCTCGACACGTTCAAACTGCTTTTTCACGGACACGATTTTGAAGCATTTTTTACAACTTTTCTCAATGGGAAAACACGATTCCTTTTCTCGTAATTCCCCTTAGTCAGCGCCAATATTTGTACCCAAAATTACTTTTGGGCACGCAACACGATTGAATCGATGATATGATGCGTAGTTAGGGTTAGGAAACGAATTGAAGAACAAATAAAAAGACACAGGTTTAACGTGGTTCGTCATGGTTTGCCTACATCCACTGACGAATCCCCTAGGGGAGTGATATTTTTTTGATATTTAGTATTACAATATCTTTTCTTATATTGGCTACCCTCCTCCCCCTTCTATGATTTCTGCTCCTCCCTATTTATACAGTTCAATATCTAATTTCAATATAAATTTAAATGGCATTAACTGCTCATTCATGCCTCCACCTTCAATTCTGCATGAAATTGCTGGAATTAATACTGCATGCCTTCATCTTCAATTCTGCATGAAGCTGCACATTTATTCCTCATGAATTAATTCGCATGAAACTGCTCATTCATGCATCCTGAATTAATTGGCATGAAACTGCTCATTTATGCCTCCAAGTTTAATTCTGCATGCTGGCAGACTGGATTGATGGTCGACATGCATAATGGCTGGCAGCATGGATGGATGCTGGCTGGTGATCGATTGATCGGATGACATACATAATGGTGGCAAGATGGATGGAAGCGGTCACAAAAGACAAATGATAAAGACGGGGTAGAGATCCCTGACAGTGCGATGGAGTACTTAGGTGGGAATTGGTTGGAAACATTGTTGGCAACATGAGTGGAAACTGCATGGCAGCACCATTGGCAACATGGATGAAAACTGCATGACAGCACCATCAGCAACACGACCTCGAGATTGACTGATGGTTGACTTTGACTGTTGACCGATTGTGACTTTTACCATTGATCGGGCGCTGACTTTGACCATTGACAGTTATTGACTTTGACCATTGACCTTGATCGGCGTTGACTTTGACCATTGACCGGGTGTTGACTTTGATCATTAACCGGTCATTGAATTTATGTAATACTAGGCAGGCTGGTGGGTTGCTTCGGTTGACTGGTTAGCGGGCTTGGATGAGGGCCAAAAGATGGTTCAAGTATCAATTGGGCCCATTAAGTGGCATTTTTACTTATGGTACAAACCTCACTCTTTTATTAGAATTGTTCATGCCTGATGAAGTAACTAGGATTAGGACCATTAGACTAAATCTGAATCAGAATGATGCCTTAATGTGGATGCATACAAGGAATGGTAAGTTTACAATTAAATCTGCATATCGTGTTTATAAGAATGATGTCTCCTCTCCTGCTGATGCTATTTTTTGGAGGAAAGTTTGGGGAGTTGACTGTTTTCCTAAAATTAAGTTCTTTTTGTGGAAATTTTTTGCTTATATGTTGCCAGTTAATTCTTTGCTTCAGAATTATAATTCTGTTGTTGACGTCCTTTTCCCCCTTTGTCGGCTTCATGAAGAAATTGTTAGGTATTTGTTTATAAACTGTCCAATAGCGAAGCAAAATTGGTTTGGAGTTTCCCTTCAGCATATGATTTTTTATTATTTGGATTGGATAAATGATTACTTTCTGTTATGGCATAACTCTGCTATGGATGTTTCTCCATTTAATGTCTCCTGGCCTAGTGTTGGGGCCATTGTTTGGTGTATCTGGAAGATAAGGTGTGATGTAATCTTCCGTTATGTTTTTATTGATCCGAGTAAGGTCATATTGGATACAAAAAGAATGATCAATACTTATATCTCTCCGCAGCATAATAATCATGCTTCTCTTAGTTATGTAAAGATCCCTAGAGTTCAGGTGGATCATTTTGTGTTTGTTGATGGTTATTTCAAAAAATTTAATATGGGTATGGGTGTTATTTGGTTTGACATTGCAGGAAATGTTACGAGTTCTCGTTCGGACTATGGATTGATTTATGATGCAGTAGGTGTTGAAGCCGCTGCTTTAATTTTGGCCATCTCCTCCAAAGTCGTGTTCTTCAGTGATTGTCTTCATCTTGTGCAATTTGTTAATGGTGTCAGTTCAAATGTTGCTTGGAGAACTGGTGATCTCTTAGAGCAATGTCGGAGTTAGTTTATTGTTCAGTTTTTTTTAAAGTGGTGTACATTAAGCGTCTGAATAATCTCCTAGCTGACCGGCTTGCACGTCGTGATAGGAAACATAGTCTTAAGAGTCTTTGGGTTTATGTTCCTTCATTAAACTCTCTTATTAGGAACGAAAACCTGCACAATGTTTGAAATTCTCTGGTTTGTTAATTGAAAGGTGTGTTTCGTAGCAAAAAAAAGATTGAGGTATACCCAGATTAATTGGGGTATACCCAATAATACAAAATAGGGTCATTTGAAGTAAAAGAGGTCACCCCTTAACCATATATTTTCAAAATGGCTAATATACCCTTGTTTAATTAACACTAAAATTATGATTAGGTTAATTAATTGTTTAGATTAAAACTTCTCAAATTATGAATTTGAGTAATGAAATTTTTGTTTGAACTTTGGGAAGTTTTTTGATGAAAACAATTTTGTTTTGAAAAAATCTTTTGGAACGGAAATGAAAGCACACTACCCAAGCACTTCTAAAGAGGGGATTGCAAAGTTGTTGTATGAAATAATACTCAAAATTAGATCAAAAATCAACACTTTCAGTTCTGAAAGTATGAAAAGTCGACAAGGTCGACGAGTGAAGATCATGCCGACTTTATTTTTTTGACACACATGAGACGACAATTTTTTTTTATTAGTCGGCAAGGTCATCAAAAAATACCCTACCGGTTGTTGATAAAAATGTATTAGTCGGCAAGGTCTTCAAAAAAAAACTCTGCCGGTGTTAAAAAAAATTTAGTAGTCGGCAAGGTCTTCAAAAAATACCCTGTTGGTTGTTGAAAAAATTTGTTAGTCGGCAAGATCTTCAAAAAATACCCTGTCGGCTGTTGAAAAAATTTACAGTCGCCATGGATGTTATGAAAAGTCGGCAAGATGTGCATGTTACGACCTTGCCAGCTAAAAGCATAGAAATCACAATTTTCGATTATTAACCTTATACAACAATCAAATCACACAACACAATGATGTGTTTGAGTTTAAACATCACTTATAGTCTTCTTTTCGCCGGTAGAGTCAACTTTTTTTTTAGAAAACCAAAATTGAAGATTTTTATATGGCTTTGGTTGATGGAAGATGCAGATGAAGAAGAAGAAGAAGAAGAAGAAAAGATTAAGAGTTGTTTAGTTTTTTAATTTTAGGATTAATGAAATTAAGAAATTGGTTTATTTTTAAGATTTAATTAGTTCAAGGGTATTAAAGTAAAATCACCATTTTGTAACCTCCCCTTAGTAAGGACACTAGGTCCCCTTAAAATTGGGTATACCCCAATCAATCCAGGCAAAACTAGCTGCCACGGACACTACCAAATCTTGTTCAACCACTCAAGTCATTTTTTGTTTTGTTTTGTTTTATAAATGAAATTTCATTAACCGCTCTAGTCTAATGTATTCAAAACAAATATTAACGGTAGAAGTTAAAAAAATTTTTAATCAAGAGATGTATTGATTAAACTTCAAAGATTACAATGTTTGTATCTTCCTGAATCTGATTATGAATAATTTCAGGGATAGATAATAACCAAACGGGATTAACGCGAGAAACTTTGGCATACTTAGCTAATATGTCTACCACTTTATTTTTTTTCTTTGGGTACATAACTGCATTTCCAAGAACTATAATTAGAGAAAACATATTTGATATCCAAGAGAAAATTTCTAAATCTCCAGTCCACTGTTATGTTGTTTTTATTCACTGCATCTGCAACAATTTGCGATTCCATTTCAAACTGAACATTCACTAACTGCAACTCTTCAGCCCACTTGACAGCTTTCCATAGACCTTTGCTTTCTCCCTCTTGTTTTGTTGTGATTTTGTAGTTCTTATTTTTTATATGACACAATAACATTTTCATGGAAAAATTGATCATCTGCCCATCCGTTTTTTAAGTTTGATTAGTCCATTGTAGGAGAAAACTTTCAAATCAAAGATTTGCCTACTCCATAGGAATTTCCCTTATAGAATGAGAGGAAAAAAAATGAAAACATGTATTTTTCTCTTTCTTATTTTAATATTATTTGGAACATAAATGGTTATATTACTTTTTATGCTTCAGGAAAAAAAATGTTTAGGTTTTTAATTTAGTAAAAACTAGTATGGAACCCGTGCTACGCACCAGGAACGATGGGATCAACAAATTTTGTGTGGCGGGACTTCGCCCTGCACCCGTGATCAAATGCATTAGATTCTTTTTGAATAACCTTTAGTTAGATTGATTTTTTAAATAAATTGTAAACTATGATACCCTTTAGGTGTCTAATGATTTGACGATTGAAATTTGGTATGATAAACCTAAATTCATGTATTTGTTTTACCGGCATATATTAAGATAAACCAATGAAATGATCCACTATTAGAAAAGTCAAAGGGTCAACTGGTCGGGTTTTACTACAATATATTACTTGAAATGCGTTTGGTTAACATACTTTTTCGATTGGGTACGGCTTCGACCATTCTTGGAGATCGACAATTAGTTAACCATAGACATATTTTAGTTATTGGTCATATGGTATACATACCAAGTTATCGTTGCCAACCCTGTGATATGCACCATGTAACTCAATTCATAAGCAATACAAAATATCCAATTTGCATGTCCAATTTCACCAATGATTATTCGAGCATTATGAATTGTCAGTGATTTATCCGCGTTCTTAATTATTTTACTTGGCATGATACACATTGATTAGTATTTGATTTCATTTTATTGATTGGTTTAGTTGTGTCATTTTCTAACATTACGGTCTAAAAACCTTATGGACTCCATAGATGAAGCGATTCATAAAATGAATGTTAATCAAAAGTGGGTTGGATCTAAACATATCAACTGAGGATGAATGCTTTTTTGTTTCCATTTTGGAATTAAATTACTGAAAAGTTTGGACTCTTACGTAGTTCTCAATAAGACTTTTTCCATCTCGTCGGCCAAATCACTACGTAGGCTTTGTAAATTGCTAAATTATCTTCGTAAATCAGAAAATGAGGAATTGTTATAGTGATGTTTTGTAAATTGGTAACTTTCATGAAGGCTATGTAGCTTCAAATGAGTTACTTGCTGACCCTTATGGTCTTTCCTTGTGTATATTGGAATTGTCTTTCTGTTCTTTGTAGTCTTTCTTATTTTCTGATTATTATTTTTTTAGTAATTTGTTAAAATTTTAAATGTTTTAGGGGTTATTGAAGTTTCTATTAAAGTTACCCAAGTATTATAATTCATTATTACTTATCACGCCATTTTATAATTTTACATAATTCTCTTATCATTCCCGTGAAACTTTTTTTCTATTTCGAAAAGGTGTACTCTTTGGAGGTAACTTAAATTTGGGAGTATCAGATGTAACTTAAATTTGTTAAAAGCTATCCCAAAAAAAATAAAAGAGGAAGACAAATGTCAGTTTTTTATTGGTCCCTCGTACCCCTTTCAAAAAATTTCCCCACCAAAATTTTTCTCCTCTGAACGTACAATGGTTTGTGTGACGTTAACCAAGTCCTTTACTTTACACAACCTGAATAGGTAATTTTTGGCATATCCTTTGTCACTATAGGCCTTGTAACACCATCCCTCTCCTTCGGTTGAACCAATTATTGTTGGCATAGATGGGATGTCTTTTCCTTGATTTTTTTTTTTGGGATCATTATGAATATCAAACTGATCAACCAAACATGATAAAAAAGGCAAAACTTATAGCATCATCAATATTTCCTAACAAGCTAGTTACTTCCAACAGAGATATTGTAGCCATATGAAATGCACATTACATAGATCAAAGAGAGAAGAGATTACCAAAATAACAGCATGGATCGGTGGATTTCTCATAGTTGGCGCTGCTACACATGCATCCATTTTTATGGTAAGAGATTAAGTGATCATTAAACCCAAAAAATCAGAAAAAAACAACGACAGAGAGCAATAAAAACAAAACAAACCCTAAAAATTAAAGTTTGGCACTTCCAAATCCTTTTATGCTCAATACTGATATATTAAGTTGATCATCTCACAGTGGGTCTCCTACAATTACAATTACAAATCACAAACTAACTCCTAAATTCCAACCATGATGGTGTTTGTCTTCTTTTTCTCTCTCATGATATCAACAACTTAAGATTTTCATTGTCATTATAAGAATTTTTTTTTTTGGTTTCTTGGATGAACACATTTGGTCGGTCCACATTACGTGTAATAATCTATCGACCACGTCTTAACCGCCATCTCTGAAGAGTCTAATGGCAAATACGATCACTCTAAATAACAAGACAAATACATATCATGGAGCTAATCGTCCAGACTGCACCAAGTATTGCTATAAACGATCCGTACCAATTAAATTTAAATGAAAATTCCTACAATATAGGTTAAGAATAAGATTTTTGTTTAATTTATCATAGTTAAGATTCAATCCAACCAAAAATAAATAAATGATAGTTATGCGAAACTCAATCAAAAATGATTTCCGCTTGATCGATCACAAATGTTCGCCTTTTTTTCTGGATCCTCTTAACCTCATTAGTGTATACTGCAAGAATTCTATATAAAGATCTAGATAATGATGTGCAGAATTGTAAAACTAAAGTATACACACTGTTAAGATCTAGAAATAATTTCCGACAATTTTTTCTTGTTTTTTCATTGTCTTCAAAATTGTGATAACAAGCGATCAAATAACATGCCCCAAATCTTTTGGAAACAATCGAATCCAGTAGTCGTTAATAAATCTAATCACTTAAGTAAGTCCAACTCCATTCTTACCTCATCTTTAGCCAAACAACAATTCCAAAAGAGTAGGCTTCTTCTTCCTATAAGTGCAAAGGGAAAAAACACATGCTTACCACAAAAGCCTTAAATTCTATAATGAGCAACCAGTATATGTTGAACCAAATTAGCAAAAAGTGTAGATTGCATATTTCAATTCATCAAATCTTTTCTCAAACTAAAAAAGGGTACCCAAATTTAAATTCTCTCAACTTAGATAATTAGTGTTTCCTTAATAAACTTTACTTTTGAATACCGTTCCCTCCCTCCAATAATATGACGGAGAATGTATAAGTGACGAAAAGTTATCTTATAACTCCGATACTACAAAACTCTTAAAACATGTTATTATAAAATTCTGTCAAATACCCAAGAAAAGAAAGTATTGAGGGAAAACAAAGTTGCAAGATCATCATAATTTATTGAACTTTCTTTGACACTAATTAGCAATTTATAAAGAACAAAGAGAGTACCAAAGTTAAATCTAAAGAACCATTAACAACAAATCAAGTCTACCACTGAGTCCATCTCGGAGACGGGCAGGGCAGTCGTTACACCATTCTTGTAGGTCGCTAGCGGTTGTGGGAATTCCTGGAAGGTGTATCCCGGTGCATCCGGATGCCTTGTATAAAATTCGAAATAGGACATGAGTGTGTTTTTTTTTCCTTACTGTCGTGTACTGGATGTAATGTACATGAATTATTTACTTCCAGACTCACGACGTTGGGGCACTCTTCATGTATCGGAAAACTTAACGTACGCCATACTCCCAACCTCAGCTTACTGAAGCTTCATTGTAGGAAATTCTTTTCTATCAACAACAAGCCGCGTGCTTTCCTCATAGAAATTCTAATCTTATCTTGGAACTATATAACCATATGAGTAACAGAATCAGTTAGCAAGTGTCTGAGCGCATTCAAATTTCTTGGTTAAGCCTAACACTGCAATTTCCTAAGTCAATAACACATAAGGAAACTCAACCCTTTCGATTAACGATCATTTTACATGTATATGGTGCTTTCAAACAAAAAACAAACTTTTTACAGATGAATAAGAAAATATATGTCCAAAAACTCTAATACTTCCCACATGGTAGTAGTAAGTTTCAGCTGATGAAAATCAGTAGATACATCACAATCACGAGATATCCTACTCTTGCAAAATTGTTCACTGTAAGCACATGTTTGGATACTGTCGAGAGTTTACCTACATCCCTCTGATTATATTCTCGAGAACAGCAAGCTACTTTTCTCGTAAAAACTTATTTATGTTGATTTTCTTCTTACATGGAAATTCTCGTTTTTTTCCCATAAGAAAAATCGTCCGGGCCCTCCCCAAAAGATATTTGTAGATTTTGCAGCTAATCCAAAGGTACGGATTTTATATTCTATTAAAAATTAACGGCCACGAAATGTAAGGGGGCTAACTTCGATTTCGGCCAATCAGGAGCGAGGGTTTCGTTGACCAGCCAATGGGAGGGGAGGTTAGCGCAACTCTCGACGTGGTGTGCGAGATGTGGTTGGGTATTTAGGTTGTTAATGTATTTTCGTAATCTAAACTATCCAAGGGTAATTTGGTGACCTACATATCTAGAACACCCCTGGATGAGTATGTAGAACACAAAAAATATTGTGTATGCCCCACAAAACATGATCCCAAATAACAAACGAAAGAAACCGGTTCACTTAAAATATCCTTCCTAATAGGCATTTCATTTGAGGACTACTACTACGAGACATGGCTAATTTATCATTGTTTAGTTAGTGTTAATTCGAGTGATTAATTGATGTTTAATCAAGTTAATCAAAAAATCAATTAATCTTAAATTATCATCGAAATATAAAATAAAATTTGATTTTTTTTGTTTGAAAAATCTCAACTCAGAATCGGTATACGTCATGCACTTGTAATTTGATCATAGGAATCGGTTTATAAGACTTACCGATCGTAAAATTCAAGAGTTTTGTTTTTGTGTGGGTTTTTCTGCTAGAATCGGTCTAATAATTGCCTATGTAAACCGATTGTAAAACTAGGCATTTCTTCGACTATTTTCCTCATAACTTCTTCATCTGATGTTGATATGACCTCATTATTTTTGCGCTCAATTTATTTTTTCATGCTCTATAATATGAAGATAAAAAATCTTAGGGTTTGTGCAAAAATTCAAACATGGTTAATTAATCAATTGATATATGCATTAACGTATACATATTGTGGTTAATGTTCATCACATCGATCCAGAATTGATTTATGTAGTATGTGTACCATATCTCTCGATTTTGGGGAACATCAACAAAAATCTGTTTATGTTAATGTCTATATCAACCGTTTATGGTTGAGTTCAAGAAAAATTTGATGAGAAATTTTAGAGATTCGTTGTTAAATTACTGATGAATCTCTCTCTTAAAAGGAACAAATTAAAAGGATTTAACTTAATCACTCGAATTATTTGTCACCGAGGAGTATTGTTTGAAAACCCCAAAAAATAGAGAATTGAATTGTTTTGTGATTATGTTTTAGTTTTTGATTATCATGAAAATTGAAAATAAAATAAATAGGTTTTGATTAAAGATTATTAGTAGAAATAATTTAGGTTTTTTATTTGGTTTAGATGATTAAAAATATTAAATTTGTGTATAGGGAAATTTAGTATTTTTAACATACTGTAGACACCTTTTATTTTTTTCTATTTGGTAGATCAATAAATCCATAGGCCTCGAATAAAAGCCTTACGACATTGAACAAGGAAAATATCTACCCTTGAGTAGGGGTGAGCATGGGCCGATTTTTACCTCATCCGCATCCAATCCAATTCACCACGGATTTCAAATTTGGCATCCGCATCCAATCCAACATCCAACGGATTTGCATTCAATGGATGCATGATGAACGGATTGGGTGCGGATAATCCAATGAATTTGTGTAAGTTAAAATTTATAATGAAAAAATAAAACATATATGGATGACTTCTTATATAGAACCTAAACATTTTATATATGTATATAAATATAGAAATGCCATGGACAACACTCCAAGTAAATACCTTAAAAATTCCAAAACTATCTATATATCTAGAAACTTTATAAATACCCTTAATCTAACGGATATGGATGTCTAACTGATTTTCAAGGTTGCATCCGTGCCCGATCCGTAACCCGTTAGATTTCAAAAAATTCATCCGCATCTGACCCATTAACGAACGATCCGCGCATCCATGCGCAAATATAAGATTGGTCCCGATTAAATCCGCCGATTACAAGTAAAATGCTCACCCCTGGGCCTTGAGGGAGGTTGCATGTCCAAAGCCCACAAGGGTAAATCTGGTTCTCCTCTGCACGGCACGTGTATCTCCAGAGGGTTTCCTCTGTCTTGTCTATCTATATAAACCAGTTTATTAGGGTTCTGCGTAGCCGCTTCATTTCTCTTACCTGTTTGGTTGATCAATTCCCTTGGTTGGTTTGGTTGATCAAATTTTTTTTTTTTGAGGGAATGGTTAGATCCATCGAAAAATTAGATGTATGTTAACTTCTTCTTCTTCTTCTGGTATGTTTTTGCTACCGATTTAGGGTTTTAATGATATTTTTCCTCTGTTATTGTCAGGTTGTAGCTGTTGCCGCTGCTGCTTCACCTATTGTTGAATCAAGAAACAGAAGTTAGTTGAATTTGATTGTTGATTAAGCTCATTAGATTTTTTAGTTTTTCTAATTTTTTAATAATATATATTTGTTTCGTTGATGGATATAGGAGATAACAAGAGGGATGCTGGGGAAGAAACCGAGATAAAGCTGAAGAAGAAAAAGGTGGGGGCAGACTTTGGCAAGATGAAGACTATCCAAGACTTAAGCAATGGAAACGATGCATTTACGAAGGGCGTAAGTATACTCCATATGTCCATGAAAAATAAGTATACTTCAGCTTCTCCAATTTAATTTTTTTTTTCTAACATCAGTTTGGAAATCGTGGAAATCGAATTGGGCTGGCACCGTGCAGCCAGAAGCTGTTTGGAAATCGAATTGGGTTGGCACCGTGCAGCCAGAAGCAAAAGTTTAGCAGTGAAACAGATTCATCTTCCATGAAAGTATACACCTATTTCGGATAGTTTCACTTATTTCTGATTTTTGTTTCCTTTTTTTTTTTCTTTGACATTTGACATTGGTTATTGGCTGCGTTTTCTTTGACTTGTTTTTCGTTGATTACAAACTTATTTATATGTATAGGTTATATCTGCTGTCTCTGCTGCTTTACCTGATTTTAAATCAGTAAACAAAAGAGGAGTTAACACGAGGAAGAAGTTGAAAAAGAAGGCAGCAGATTTTAAGAAGAAAAAGAAGGCATGGGATTTGTGGAAAAGAAAGGCAACAGAGCAGAAGATCCAAGAGTTTAGCAATAAAAACTCATCTTCTAATGATGTAAGTGTACACCATATTTTTGCCTATGGTTAGATTTTTACCTTCATTTGGCTAATTTTCATTTGTTTGTTATTCTTTTACCAACTTGGTTATATGTGTAGGTGTGGAATTTATTTTGCATCTAGTTTATACTAGGAACTCTTCACAACTTGGTTTTATGTATAGGTTTGAAAGTTATTTTGCGTCTAGTTTATGTTTTTGATCAAAATTATGGTTTGGTTATTGATTGTTTTTGCACAATCTGTCTGTTGCTGTCTAACTTGTCTGTAATAATGGAATCAGCAATTGTTAATTGTTCTGTCTGTTGCTCTCTAACTTGTCTGTAATAATGGAATCCGCAATTGTTAATTGTGTTAGATTCGAGGGACAACTCATTGTTGCCTCATATATTGGTGTTTCAATTAGCATCATCCTCATATATTTGCATCATTTCCTTCTCATATACAATGTATTCGCTGATTTAGTATGCACCCCCAGCCATAACTAGATACATATAAGAAGCAAGCAAAAAAAGAAAAAAAAGTGTTAGCAACGGATTTTCAATTCTAATTCATCTGTATGCCTTATTTTGCAGCAAACGACCCCTTCTGCACCTCAAGTGCAAAGCACCACTTCTGCACCTCAAGTGCAAAGCGCCAAAGCGTCTAAAACAGTTACCGTTAGGAACATACCTAATTCTATCCATAAGTCTGATCTGTAAGTATATATGCCAACTATGTATGCTGCTATTTCTGACTTTTATCACGTTTCATTGTCTGAACACTCTTTTGCTGTTGTTGTTGTTGTTGTCATCATAGAATAGAGTTCTTTAAACAGGCTGGGGAAGTTGTTGATGCCTGGTATGTTAGAAAATACCAGGGAAGATGCCATATTAAGTTTGCAACTGAAGAAGCTGTAAAGAAGGTACTCAGTTTGCGCTCCGTAATTAGTCGAAAGTGCTGTGTTAGCTTTTACTTTATGAATAATTTATCATTGCAGGCATTGGAGTTGGATGGCCAAAACTTGTGTTACAGGGAAATTGTAGTTAGCCGATATGGAACCAGAATCACTGGATCAAAAACACTTATTGCCAAGCACCTAAATTTGTTCACTAAATCTGATGTGTGAGTATATATGCCAATCTTACTTTCTAACCTTTGCCACATTTCATTGTCTCAACACTCTTTTGTTGCTGCTGTTGCAGGATCGAGTACTTTAAATGGGCTGGGGAAATAATTGATGTGCGTTTCTCTTCACTTGATGATGGAAATTTCAGTGGATATTGCCATATTGAGTTCGAAAATGAAGAAGCTGCGAAGAGGGTAGATTCCCCAGCTTGTGCTCCAGAATTTTGAAAGTTACGTATTCTATATTGTACTTGTGATTAATTTACCATTACCATTGCAGGCAGCTAAGTGCAGTGGCCAACAATGCTTGGGCCGTCCTTTTGAACTTGGCTTTGCTCATGAAACCATATGCGTCCGTGGTTTTGATACGACTATAAAATTTGACCAGGTATAAGTCAGGGCAGAGCTTTGTTTTTTTCTTCAGTCAATTGGTTTGTTCCATACTTAAATTTAATTTTCCCAACAAACAGATCCACAGCTCCCTGGAAGAGCTTTTCTCAACCTGCGGAAAGATCTTGTGGATGCACATTCCAACATTTCCTCACTCTAGTGTTACATTGGGGTTAGTAGATTTTCTGTCATTTTCTGTATTGCATCCCTTACAATGATTTTTGCCTACAGTCGGTGCCATAAATCTGTTGTAATATTTGATTCTTTTGTATTTGCAGGAAGGCTTTCATCGAGTTTTATGATCTCCGAGCATTCCCCAAAGCTCTTGCTCTGGATGGACATATACTTGGTGGTTTCACTTTGAGAGTCGAAGATGCTATACCACTTGAACTTCATGTTAAACCACCGGGCCGTAGAATGAAAATTGGTGCAAGACCTGTTGGTCCTTACAGTGGGTCTGTCTACGCTCACAGATACTTCCCTCACAGAGGTTGGGGTGGTGCTGGCATTGGAAAACCTGAAGGCCTCTTAAATAAGTCTGCAGGTTGGATTCAATAATCCTGGAATTTTGATTTAGATATGCACGGTATCTTATTTGTTCTAAATCCCAACCAACTCTTCAATTGCAGGGAAGAAAGTCGTATTTGATGATGATTCACCCGGAGGACGAACAGTTGATTGGGTTTGGGTTCCTAAATAGAGGGGATCCACCTGTGCTGTGTGCACTCGCTTTCTTACAAAGTTTAATTTATGTTAATCTATGTCGGGGTCAACTTATTTACAAAGTTTAATTTAATCTATGTGTGAGGTACGTCGGGGTCAACTTAAATTAATCAATCAGGCTGTACGGTTGATAAAAATCTCTTTGATTTATTTATATAGTATAGTATGTAAATCATAACTTATTATACAAGTTGACTAGGTTTTGTCAGTCTGTTGGATATTTTGTGTCGTATGGCTTGTTTTTATGGCTTGTTCTATTTTTCAAAATATACCCAAGAAACTGTGAGCTTTAGTGGTCAGGTTAGGGTCAACTTTGTCCAGGGAGTTGAGCCTATAGGTTAGCCGAAGCTGGAAGCTCCGGGGCCAAAGGCGGTGGATTAGGAAATTTAAGGTCATAGTTATCTGGGATCCGTGTTCCTAGAATTTTGTGAAATCAGTTGGGGCCGAAGCCCTGGATAGGAAATTTAAGGTCATGCATAATCTCCACATTAAAATTACCCATGATCATGTTAAAATCTAAGTTGGGGATTCCCAAAAACCCCGCCTACCTGCTGTCTTCCGTGAGGTCCACCGGGATCCACAAAAAAAGACTAAGTCCGACGGTTTTGCGGTAGTCAGAATAATTTTACCAGGCGATGTTTGGTATTTTATCGAGTGATGTGGGATTATGTCGGGTGTTTGTAAGGGATTGCTATTCATTTTCTACTTCGATATCTTCGGTCGAGAAACATTTTGGCCGATTGATGAAATAATTTTACCAGGAAATGTTTCGTGTTTTATCGGGTGATGTCGGGTGTTCATAAGTTATATCCTTTCGCGTTATGTCCTTTATATCGGTTTCAAGACAGAAACAAATGAATGCAAACGATTATTCCTTTTCAAGCTTTTTGTTTTTTTTGGTAATGTGAATATACTAAAAACAAACTAAAACTAAATGGGCCTCACAAAACGGGGGAGAGCCCTCCCCATTGCGTCATAGTACAAAAGAGGATATAAAAAGGCAGGACACTGGACCCAATATCGTTACATTTTTCCTTGGCTTCCTTTTTCGCAAAACGGGGGAGAGCCCTCCCCATCGTGTCATAGTACAAAAGAGGATATAAAAAGGCAGGACACTGGACCCAGATATCGTTGTTATAGGGAAAGCCAAAACGTTTAGAGGGAAAGCTGACTATGGTCAAATGATATTGATTTAGGGTCAATACGGGTGGAATTAAAAATTCCCAAAACCCCTTCATTCACACGTTATCATTCTACCAAATCTTGGATCATCTTCTTCAAGAGTTTTGATCCAAATTGTTTATTATCTTTTTCATCAATTAATGCAGAAATAATCTTTTAATTCTTTTGGATTTCTTTCAAATAAAATCGAAGTATTATTATAAACGAATGAAAATAAGACTAATAAGTGATAACATTCACAAGTAGTTACCAGAATACTTGATTACAGACTTACAGTCCAATCAAGTTTTTTTTATCGATGAAAACATTTAGGAAAAAGATTAATCAATCTTCTCAATTAATATTTAATGGATCCATAAAAACATATATCTCCTATCAACATATAAATATGTTAGTTCTTTGAAAAAGCTTATCTTAAAAAATTCTATGCGTATTTTTCTTGGATTGTTGACTTGTTGTATATTAACCATAACACCATTTCCACAAAAATAACTAATCATTGATATCATTGATTACCAACCACGTAACAGGAGGGAAAGCTTCGCTAAATTAGTTTATTGCAGAAACAAAAAAGAATCAATGAGATACCAGATTATGGAGAGACAAAATGAAACTAACAGTGAGAACAATGATGTTTTGTCAAGTTATTAGGGTCTTTTAGATGGTGACGACGGTGGTGAAATGAGAAAAAAAAATGATAATACTAATTAAGAGTGCCACCTTTTTTATTCCACCCCCATTGACTGTAAGTCCAATCTCTTGGACCAGAAGTCAGCTTTCCCCCTAAATAGTTTAGCTTTCCCAATAACAAAAATCAAATTTAAGATTGTTGATGTCCGTAATCTGATCTATCATCATCCTTGTAACAATTCCGATTTCAAATCGGTTTTATCAATTTAATTCGAATTTTATAAAGGAAAAAAAATGTGCAAAAAATCGGACTACGATTTTAGTATTTTGAAAACGTGTTTCCTGTTCATGCAGCGTCGTGTCAATCCAGGCCTAGGTCCCCAAGCAAACTCGGCCGGCCTCCATCTTGAGCATAAAACTAGCTAACTAGATAGCAAGCAGCTGCCAACTGTTCCATGGCATACCCTAGGGCTTAGGCAGCTGATTAATTAATGGTAGGTCATAACTACGTTGGTATAACTCTGACATGGTCAAGTCTACACTCTACCCTGACAATGGCCAGAAACTAAAGACTCGCTACTTATTTTATTTTTTTGGTTTTTTATTCGGAAGACTCACTACTCTACACAATCACCACTTTATAAATAGGCACTACCACCACCACTTCTCGATACATCTTCTCAAAGTTGCTTAAAAAATAATTTCTTTAAAATGTCTCAAGAAATGTCTCAAGAACCTGAGTTTGATGCGATTGAGTTTTTAGAAACTGAGTTTGATGTCAAAGAAACATGGAAGTATAGATGTAAAAATTGCAAAACGGTACTTGTAACACAAAATTGGTCAAAAAGACCAAAACAGAAAATTCCTGGGTGAAATAACTTCTTAGCTTTAGATACTGTTTATATAGCCAAAGAACAGAAAAATATTGTTCATTTAGCCAAAATGGATATTTGACCCAAAAAGTGTTTTATTTATTAACCTGAAGAGACAAATATGTCCCTATCTTCTACAAATCTTTACTGTATCATGAGTTAATACATTAAAACAGAGTACTCTGTTTCTGGGTAATTAAAAGAAAAATTTCTACGCAACAGATCCTACTAGAGCTTTAACTCCATCTTCTCCACCTACTTCCACGATAATCATTGCTTCATGAATAACAACAACATCAACTTCTAATTGAACTCGATCTCTGCAAAAAATGAAAATATGAAGTTACATAAAACAGAGTAATCTCAGCAAAAACAGAGTAATCTCAGCAATATAAAACAGAGTAACATAAAACAGGGCAATCTCATAAAACTGGTAATCTCATATAACATAGTAATCATGAAGCAATGGTTATCGTAAAACAGAGTAGTCTCATAAAGCAGAATTGGTACAGCGGGTTAGAGCTAGAAGTGCAAGATCTGGAGTTGGCTTGCAGAGATGCTGTAATGTGTTCTGTAACTTCTGTTACATTTCATGTTCATCATTGTGCAATGATAATATCAACACTATACTGGTCCAATTAGGGGTGGGACTTGGGTTGGGTTAACCCACCCAACCCATGCCCAACCCGAACATTGGGCGGACATGGGCAACGTGTTTCAAGACTTTGGGCAAGCATGGGCATAAGTTTTATAAACCCGAATTAGATTGGGCAAGCATGGGCACAAATATTTCTAACCCTAGTAACCCGCCCAACCCGAAGAACTATGATATAGTTATATAAAACTATTTTTATAATTGGCATTATTGTATATTTAGAGTAATTTTGGATATTATCTTCAAATATAATAATGAAAATATAAATTATATTTGTCTCATTAATCATTCAATATGATAAAAGTTTATATTATTGTAAATAATTTTCAGTTATTTGGAAATTTGGGATAATAGAGCAACTAAATCTTATTATTACTAAAATTTGTTATTATTATATTAACAAACTCATATATCCAGTGAAACTTGGGCCAACCCGAGGAACCCGGTGAACCCGAGGAACATAACTTGGGCGGGCTTGGGCAGTACTTCTATGAGTTCCACGGGTTCGATGGGCAATCTGGGCAAAGGATTCCTAACTCGGGTCTGCCTCGGCCAAGCCTTCTAACCCACCCAACGAACCCAAGTCCCACCCCTAGGTCCAATAAATGTGTTATGTAAATTCTGTTACATTTCATGTTGGGTCTTGTTAACCATTTGAAGTAGATGGAAACGTAATAACAATGTATGCGTTTCTAAGAATCTTACTCTAAGCTATCTTAAGCAAGCTCAGAAAATCCAGGAACTAAGATGTGACTAAGACCTGAAAAGTCCTAAATTGTATGTAGATTTTGTGATGATGGTTTCGAAGTAATATACCTGAGTGGGTTAGTGATGGCAGGAGGAGAGTTTGGGAACCAGGTCAAAATGAGCATGACAACCAATATTCTGTTGTAAATGTTCAAGAAGTTTAAGACACCATTAGCTGCCACAAGACCTGCTACCGAATCTCTAGGTAAAACTGCAGCAAAGTGTGTTCTGATAACGAGTTTGACAATATGAATTCTCTGCGACGCATCTGAAATGAACTTTAAAGTACAACAATTAGCCAATGCACATCTGCCTCTCAATAATTTAAGCACAAAGATATGATACCCCTCAGCATAACTTGATGCTTAAATACCGTGGCAAAGATCCAAAAGATTTAAATATAGCATATAGTTGCAGGTACAAGCATTAAACTCATTGGTAATAAAAAAAATGACTCTGACACTGTCAAAATCGTGACTTGAGCAAAGTACGCAAAAACTACATTCCGGTTGTACCATGGGAATTAGGATCTTAACAATCATCTATACAAAGCAGCACACATTGTGATATTGCCATCTTTTTTATCTGGATTAGAGCAGACAACTAAGGACATTAACAGAACTCTACAATCATGGTTCTGTTAACTGATTGACACGGGTTTAACTATCCAATTTTCGTTAAAATGAAATCCCACCACCCTAATATAGGTGACTTAACCAGTTCAGTAGTCAGCCCCAAAAGATTTAACTAGTTCAGTAGATGTGATGGTAGCATTTTCTCTTTTGACGAACAAAACCAAAGTCTGGTGCAATGGGGCCAGTTCCTTGTTCATAACAAAGACCAGAATAGTTGGTGAGAATGTAGGTGCAGGCACAAGTATGAAGCTCATCGGTAATAAAAAAAAAAATAGAAATTATCGTTGACTGTCTCGATCCTGACTTAAGCAAAGTAACCTATTTGGTGGTGCAAAAAAACTACATTTATGTTGTACCATGGGAGTTAAGATCTTAAAAGTCATCTATACAGAGCAACACACATTGTGATATTACAACCTTTTTTTTATCTGGGTTACAGTATATAACCAAAGAGGGCAATGAAATTTTGCAATTCAAGTTCATTTAACACACCAACACAAGTTTAACTACCCGAGTTTGTTGAAACAAAATCCAGCCACCCTATTAGAGGTGATTTAACCCTAATAATCACAAAAGTTCAGTATTCCCAAAATCACTAAACCCAATCTAAAACTGGATGAAACACAGTTTAGTATAGGATGAAACCAAGTTTCATCCTAATCATTAGAATGAAACCCAGTTTCATCCTTCTTTACAATGAGTGAAACCCAGTTTCATTCTTCTTTACAATGAGTGAAACCCGGTTTAGTATAGGATGAAATCCAGTTTCATCCTTCTTTACAGGGTTTCATCCTTCTTTACAATGAGTGATACCTAATTCAAAAATCATAGATTCATCCTACCTATAGATGAAACCGGTTTCATCCTAGTTTAAAATGGGTGAAAGCAAATTCAACCCAATTTAGTATAGGATGAAAACCAGTTGCATGGTAGTTTAAAATGGGTGAAACCAAATTCAACCCAATTTAGTATAGGATGAAACCCATTTTCGCCATGTATGTTCAACTAAATCTAGCACAAGATGTACGAATTTGAAATCAAAACACAATTAATGTCAAGAAACTTACCAATTTGAGCATAGTCTTCATCATTACCAATTGGCAAAAAACAGAGTACTCTGCAATCTCAACAAAAAACAGAGTAACACCCTAATTTGGGAAATTGCAGAGTACCAATTTCTTATCTTCTGAAATTGAATCAACATAAAACCCTAATTTGAGAAATTTAATCAAATTACGAAAACCCATTTTGATGGTGGTGTTGCTGATATCTATGATGGTGTTGTTGGATAAAGTTGATGATGTCGATGGTGGTGTTGGTGATTTGTGGAGGATATGGAGATGGTAGAGGTTTATGATGATATTACTGGTTTTGATATTGGATATGGTGTAGAAAGAAGATGAAGACGATGATACTAATTTTGTTTGGTAATGGAGCTGATGGGAAACGAGAAAGATGAGGTGCAGAAGCGATGGAAAACAAGAGCTTTCTCGGCTTTTTTTTTAGATCTGATTATGTTTCAGGAGACGGAGAAGACGAGAAGAAGATATCCTAAAGGGTAGTAACGTAAACGCCCCATTAAAAGATTCCTTTGGACATTTGACCCAGGCTAAATCTTAACTGTCCATTTGACCCAGAAAACTTGTCGTTTTGGCTATATAGCCCATTTTCTGTACTTGTAAACTCAGACCGTTTTGATGAATGTGTAGTAATTGATTATCCCTACATGGATAAGCAACCGGGGCAACTTGTTCGAGTTCCACAATTGTCATGGGATGTTGTAGATTATACCCAGCCTCCCAGTTCTCTCTTTGCCTGGAATGTAAGTATATCTCTATCTTTATTATTCTTCAGTACTTTTGTGTGTAGTCCCAAATCCCTCTTCTTATTTCTAGTAAATATTAAAATACTTTTGTTCTGAGAATTGGGTGATATTAAATCCCTCATCTAATATCTAGATCATTCTCATTAAGTGTACGATTAATGTTGTTTAAAGATTTCAGTAACCTTTAAGTGATTTTTTTTTTCTTTTCTTTTCTTTTTTGGATCTCAGTAAGTTTGTCATATTATCCATCTAACGAAAAACATTAAAATAATAATATAAAAAAATGATTGATTCATGGGTTTGTGTATCTCTACGGTGAATAAGTGCATGAGTTTTCTTGTCTTTCCTTGATTCTTTCTTATTGTAAAAAACTACCTCTCATCTCATGTAAAAAATGATTTTCTTTTTAGGCGGCGCCGGAATTTCATCAGAACACCGTTGGGGTAGGTTTCGAGTTGAGAAGATATCTCAGCTGCAGAGAATGTGAGAAGCTGATTGGCAACTTGTACGTAAGATAATAACTGTATTATTATTGTTTTTAAAGTTATTGCATTTTATTTATTTATCTTTTGAAGTATAGTTATACATTAGTAGTAATTAATAATATTGTATTCATTTTTTTGGTTTGCCAGTACCCAAATATAGATGGTACTCTGCCTGGGAATTTCAATGAGGCTTATGCAACAAATTTTATGGGCCAGCGGAGGTATGGGAGCTTTCTCGTTGAAGTTGTTCATGGCGTGCATTATAAGAAGAAAAGAACTCGAGGAGGAGGAGGCGCACCATAATTTCATACTACTTATCTTGGGATTTAGGGCATGTTTATTGTCTGGGGATTTATTAATCATACTTATCAGGGGAGTCGGCGTTTTTACTGTTTTCCGTTTATCTTTTGGTTTTTATTAAGTGATGATGACTGTAATGGGCGACATTGGTATCTTGTTATTTTCAGTATCTAATCTAATTACTAGTAATGCTCTTAATTAGTCGTATGGGATTTGAAGTTTTAGTTAAAAAAAAAAAAAATCTCTCCAATTTATTTATTCCTCTCCTAAAAATTTTTGTACTAGTGAAACGAATGGGGATCTCACAGAATGATTATCCCTGTACGGCTGTACCAAAACAAATATCCATTTTGTATTATTAAAGACTACAAGTGTTAGAAATCTGGTCATTGATTTCAAGACTGCTAATGGGGTACCAAATTGCTTGGGGGTGTACCAAATGATTTTTTGTCTTATTAGCATTTGGTACACCCCCAAGCAAAACCAGTCCCCCCATTAGCAGCCTTGATTGATTTGATTTGGCGTGGGTTTCGTTTTGGTTATGAGTTGTGGTCAATACTTTACAATCATGGTAGTTTTAGTTCAACTTACACAGTCAACTGTGTAGTAGAGACAGCATAGTTTAATGTTAAAGTGTAGAATTAACTTGGCTTTGTAATTAGAAAAGACACCATTGAATGATTCGGGTGCAATCACACACCGGTATTGCTACAGCTAAGTCATAGATCCAGATATACAATTTTCATTTTTTCTTGAGAGTGATTGGTCTCTCAAATTGAATCAGAAAATATTCTATTTTCTTACCAGAGTGATACGCTTCTTTCTTGTAAACGGTACAATAAATGGACCACATTGCTTTTTTATTTTCTCTTTGAATTTCTTCTGACTTGTGCCGAGTTGATAAACATTTCACTGGGACCTACTTTCATTTTCCCCTCAAAGTTGCATACACGTATTGTATATATAATTTGAGTAGAAATTGCTGGCCTCTCATTGAAAGTTAGGCCAAAAGCTTGAATTCTAGAGCTCCTGGCCCCAGACCAATAGGAATTGAAGGTTTAGAAATCTTTTCAGGAATTTTATTTTTATTTTTGCCTCACCGGAATAGGGTAGCTGATGAATACCGTCACCGAGATATTTTTCCTTCTCTGTTTCTTTCTCCCCGTAAACTATCCTCTCTTTTTTCCAGTTCTCTTACGGCATAAAGTTGCAACTACGGAGAACGGAGATTATGATGTAGCCTTTCATGATCTGGTTTTGGGATCATTGTTTGAGTTGAATATCAATAGAATCTGATTGTGAAGATATTCTTGAAATATTAGGGTTTTCCAACATGTAAGCATTTTATGCTTCGTAATGATTTCTAATTCGAGTTTTTCACCAATAAGAAACGAGGGTTTACATTCTATTTTACAATTTCGTCTACACATCAAAAGACAAACGTCTTACCCATCCCTACACCGTTTAAAACATCTAAGCCCTAATACTCTTCCCAAACGTTCTCTTCCGCCGTTGTATCTTCGATTTTCAGTGATTTCTACGCTTCTTCGATTCATCTTTTCTAACAGGTAAGTCTTCTTTGGCAATGTTAAACATCTAAGGTGTTGTTTTTGTTAGTTTCGATTCTTCCAACTTTGATATTGATCATTGTCTTTGTAGGGTTTATTTTCCGATTCAAACTGAAAACGTGTGATATATACTCTGATTTTTATTTGAGTATGAAGTTTAATTATTTATTGTTATGAGGTTTTCAGGGTTATACATGTTTAGTCAAAGTTTTGATTCGTTTGTCACTTTCCTGTGGTTTTATGTGCAGATACATTCGTTGCATGTGGTTTAATATCATGCAGATATATTCATGATCAGGATACACCCAAAGACTTGACGAGGTATAGCCAGAGCCTAGGTGCACCCAAATACCTCTGACAAAGCTCAAATATACCATTGTAGTCATTATATATATATTTTTTAAATATAGATAGACGCCATTTAAAAAGATGCAAAGAGGATACACCCAAAGACTTGACTATAAGAAGATGCAAAGAGGTAAGCCTTTGTATAGACCCTGACTCAGGGTTGACCTTCTATAATCCGAAAAGAAATTAGGTTTTTCTAGGCTACACCTGATCATGAATGATCGTATTTTCCATTTGATGGCTCTGTTATTGGTTAAGGATCCGATTCGGATGATATTCAAATTAGTGTAGGATACTTGATAAGCAGTTGAAAATTTTCCAATTATCTTAGATGGAATTCCATTCATATCTTTCATGAGTCACACAATATTCATAAGGTGTGGTTCCCAGGCATCCAAGTTTCTTCGAGAAAGGTACGTGTTGCAGTGACCACTTTAGTATTGCAAATTGTAATAAAACGACAAATTAATTTGAATTTCTCATCCGTGGAACTTTTTTTGGGTATTGAAATGTGATGCTTTTTCTTTGGAATAATCATTCTCCAAACATTTTTATAGTCTGATATATATGTAAAGTACGTTTTCTTGAATTTTGTTTTTCTGTCTATTTATGTTTGAATCCTAAGATATAACGGATCGTGTTGTTTGCCGCAGGAACTTTAGTTGGTAGCAGCGTTCATCCTTTATAGATTCTCAGAGAGAAAAATTGGTGAAGATCATTGAAACGGAAATACCATTAAGGTAAACTTCTATTTGTTTCTTGAGACAAGGTACTAACATTTTAAACTCTATAATAACAGTTGTTTCCCTCAATCTTCTACGCAATGTTCTCATCGTGTTTGCAAGTATCGCAAATTTTTCATATAACAACGGTGATGAACAAAAAGACGCTACTAAAATCATGGGGAGACACATGCAAGAAAGAAATAAATATTCTCCTTATACCTACACTGAACGAGATTTTTCTCTATTCTGATTTGCTTCAGTATATGGCCTTTACTGATTTTCGACAACGGCTTATAGTACACTCTACGTATAGAATGTTGTATCAATGTTGTAGATGCATTTGAAAGATACCGACTACACTTTAGAGAAGATAACAGTTGAGACTTTTTTGTTATTCTTGCTTATGAGTGTGTGACGAGGTATAGCCAGAGCCTAGGTGCACCCAAATACCTCTGACAAAGCTCAAATATACCATTGTAGTCATTATATATATATTTTTTAAATATAGATAGACGCCATTTTTTTATTTTTCCTTTCTCTATCAAGTCATTTTTTTTATCGGTTTCTCTATCAAGTCATAAACACGATACATTTTGGTATTTAACATAAAAGGTAATCTCTTAAGTTGCTTCGTTTTCGTTTTATTGTTATGAACTATTTTACTGGTTTTGTAACTTAAATTAAGTCGCATCAGTGTCCTGATTACTTTTCCCACTGAGCTCATACTATTTTCATTCATTTTGAGCAGGGAGAATAGCAACATACTTGCCGTATGGAGGTCATTTGTAAGAATGGATAGCCATGTGTATCCCGTTTATGTGGTTCCCCAAAACTATGACTCCTAAAAGGTTATTGAAATTCTTTTTGAAATTTTCCTCACTGCCCTTACTTACCCGTGAGCCATGACCGTACCACCATATTTGGGGTGTACTTGTTATCTACGAAAGTTCCAGAGTTTCTGCATTCATGTTTTGTATTTCGAGTAATGTACACTTGCTTTACCACTTTTTCAGGCTTCCATCATAAGGTGATGAATTTTGGATTACAATGGTGATACCCTTGCCAAAATCACAAGACATTTTTTTCCCATTGATTCTCATTTTATATATTTTCAATGAATGTATGAGTATGAAGAGGGATATTTCAGTGACACTGTTATTACAGGTTACCAATCTCTTCCTTGAGAAAAAAATATGGCAAGATCAAAATATGGCCTCATCAACACAATACGCTAGCTAATTCGGTGGATTCTTTCTTGATTTTTCTCAAAATTGCCTTTTATTTTTGCTGGGGATCCTACAACCATTGAATATCACAAATTAGTATTGGATATTGAGGTATGTAATTCTCTTTAAGCTAATTATAACAAGATCTGGAAGATCTGCAACTTAGGTATGCCAATTTATGCCAGGTGCTCACTGAAATTTACAAGTCGACTGCGTCCTTTTATTGAAACAAACCTGAGATACAATTCTTTTGTATTCTTAATTATAGGTTTCTCCTCGCTTGGAATTTTCACATTTGCAGTAATGAAATTCGTTATTAGCAGAAATAATGTGATATTACTTACTAGGATCTTGGTGGCATTTCCCTATTTATTTGTTATAGTTTCTGAAGTCTTTCCATGTTTCATTGTATGGTGTCTTTAAAATGCAATACATGTATACCAGGAAATCTATAGGAAATATGCGTGAACTCAGTGCATTAAGAATTCACAAATTTACCTATATGGTTAATACATTACAAATTTACAATGGTATTACATATAATTAATCATAATGAATGTGAATCATGTTTTTTTACAGCTTTCACAGATATACAAATCTTTCTATTACTTTCACAAGTACGGTTCCTCAAACGTAAAAATTGTCATCGCTCTTTTGTGTGATTTTAGATGAGAAGGTGTTATTAAATTAACAGAGAATAGAACATATTTACCTCCGATAGTGTAATTCTCTGGAATCATGAACTTAAGCCCATACCAACTACCATTAAGTAGACAAGCACTAGAAATGGTACACGCAGTTTCACAAAAACTGGCCAACATGATTTGGACTCTTCCTTTCTTGGAAATATTGTATGTGATTAGATACTGTATTTTGACAAAATAGCAGAGACCTGTCTCTACATTTTCAGTACAAATAATGATACAATTACCTTAACCCCGTGCAACGCACGGGGTAGACACTAGTTTTTTTAATTTCCAGTTTTTTCATACTAGAGAAAAACTTAAAGAATAGTGAAATCGATCATTTTCCCCAACCGTGCTACACTTCCCCCACTCCCTTCCACTTCCACCATTAGTAGGGATCTTTTCGTGTGGCATCACACCACCACCTGCATGACGCTTCATGGTGGACATGGACGGGGAAAAACTAGCATTTTATAATTTTTCTTATCCTCTGATAACATCTTTCCTATCTAACTATAACTTTGCCTTTCGATTGGACCCGAAGCATTACATAAATCAATTCATTAAAGTAGTTTTTAACAACTCTAGTGTGTTAAGATTGCTAATAAGGGGACGGATTTTTTCGGGGTGTACCAAAATATATTAAGGACAAAATAACTATTGCCTAAAATTGGTAAGATTGTTAATAGGGTACCAAGTTATTTAGGGGTGTACTAATCCCTTACCGATATGTATTTTGTCGTATATACATTTTGATATACCCCGAGCAGTTGGATACCCAGCCTTGAAAATTGGTACCCCTGTTAGCAGCATGTGACATGAACAGTGAAACAAAAATAAATGAGAAACCGGCATGCAAGTTTGCTGATCGTGACATACAGACACAAGAAAAAGAGAATTGAAGGATGTTGGACTCCTTTCATATGATCATGGTGACAGCTCGGAGTCAGACAGACTATAGGGAACTGTGAGCTCGTCAAATGACGGAAATGGCCTTGAAGTGCAAAATGATGGACAGCTCTGATGTTATCTTGGGTTCTGATTCTGAAATGACCTTTTTTAACCAAAGTTCTTAAAATTTGGAATTTCTACCACAAAAATTCTAGACATATAACATTTTGGACAACGTATCTATGGTGACCAACCGTTTAAATGTAAATGTAAAAGAATAATGCTATATCATTTTATTTTTCAGTTTTAATTTCAATTTTCTTTTTCCATTTGAGAGCACATATAAGGTTAAATTTTATTTAAGAAAACAGAGAAGCTACCTCGAGGCATATAACGATGCGTTTTGTTATACTATTTTTTAAGCATATATTCGACAAATCGGTCAAAGAATTTATTTACAACTAATAAAGTGATTTGTGAAATTGTCAAACAGTATGAACAATTATTTACAACTTCAATTTTGTTTTCGAGGTGGCGATTAGACGAGGGAATTTAGATTTCGCTTAGATCAGTCAATTTTCTCCCAATCTAATCCCGTTTTTTCCTTTTCTAATAAAGTGATATGGAATGCCCAATTTTATGTTAATGATGATTTTTTTTCAATTTGAAGACTGCATTCGGTTGGGAAATCTGAGTAAATTGTGATTTAGTAGCTCCTGGCCTTGTTTGGGAATTAATCGGCAGCGAAGCAAATCGGCAGAGTTAGGGTTTGATTGTTGGTTGAGCTTTGGGAAAATAACGGAACTTATCGGAAATATATCTGATATCCGGTAACCTTAACCAGGTTGAATTGGATTGAATTTTTAGGATTCCGACGGAAATTAATCGGATACCTGATATCCGTCAATTTTAAACGTAATGATAGCGGTTGAGACACTATCCGTTTCGTTAAGTGTCGTTGACAACCCTAGTTATATAATAATAACTACTAGAAGCACAAAAAGATTTTAAAACTATTCCGTGAACGGTCCGCGAGTTATAATCCCAAATGTGTCACTATACATCCACAAAAAACCCATCAAAATAAGAGTAACACAAAAACCCCATTAAAATAAAAGTAACACAAAAACCCCAAAAAATTTGATGAACAAATTTTAAAATTTGGGATTTTTGTATCAGTTTTTTAAAATTTAAGGTTTTTCTACTAGTTTTGTTTAAGATGGAATTTTTATGGAGCTCAACATTTGAATGGGTTTTTATACCACAAGTTCACCTTGGGTTTTTATTACTAATTCTGTAAGCAATATGGTTTTGTTTGACTCACGCAATTTATCTCTCGTTCTGACATCTAAACACCCTATCATGTTATATATGAAAAAGTTCATTTAAACATTTATTTATCTAGATAAGTATTTGGCAATTTGCGTTTAAAAAGGTTAGTTGAGACGTATACAGTTTACAAAATTTGTCCATTGTTTTGACATCAAGGTCATTCTAGTCATATGCCAACTCATATAAAGGATGCTGGTCATGTTGGATATTTTCGTCAAACCCTTGAATGCAGCCATTTATGTTGGTATTTTTTTCGTTGAAGGGTTTCTATTACAGTTAGAAAACATGAACAAACATACCGTTTCATCAATGGACGCATTGATGGAAGAGACACTCTGAAAAGACTTCTGCAACGATGAAAAGTCATCTCCAAAGGGTGTGATTTCCTCTTGAAATAGGAGGCTTGTTTTCATTCAAAACACATCTCTTAACTTTCTCTGATTTCTTTCTAACAAGCATCATCAGTTTCAAAACCAGTGTGTTCTTGGTTGGATCAAGGTTGTACAAACTTTGAATCCAACATCCGTTGTGGGGCTTCAAGTATCCTGACGGCAATATTCTTTGACCTGGTTGTACACTTCTTCCAATTGGGAAAGGGTCGAATAATTGTCGAAAAGAATCTTTCACAAGAGCCTTGAACCCTAAATACAACGTTCTTTTCTTCACCCTGTTTAGTGTCTATTTTCCAACAGTTTTCGACAATTATCATCGACATGGAGGGTGAATCTTCAATGGCTGCTGCGCAATCACTGCAAGTCATGAATCAGACTTTTAATAGGTTAGAACGTTTTGAAGGAGAGGGTTTTACTCGCTGGCAGGAAACTCTCAAATTCAATCTAATGTTTCTGAAACTTTGGTACATTCTGGAGGATGGGTTAGAGGTTATTCCTCCTGCTACTGACAAGGACGATGAGGAATTGAAGAGAAAGCGAAAGAAGCGTGAAGAAGATGATTTCATGTGCCGAGGTCACATTCTGAATGCTTTGGGGTTGAACGTTTACAATGCTCATCGTACTTATGGAACTGCGAAGGAACTATGGACTGCACTGGAAAACAAATATAAGATTTCTGAGGCCAGTAACAAGAAGTTCCTGGTTTGCAACTTTATGGATTGGAAAATGGTTGACAGTAAGTCTATCATTGCCCAGGTCAGTGATCTTTTGCTTATTGTTAATCATCTTAAAGATGCTGGTATTGATCTTGTAAGTTCATTCATTGTTGGGGTTATTATTTCTCGTCTCCCCCCTTCATGGAATAGTTACAAGAAGAAACTTAAGCATGCTGAAACTGACTATGACTTAGAGGGCTTGCAGCGTCATCTTCGCATTGAAGAAGATGCTCGTAAGCGTGAGATTAAGGATAGTCAGCAAACTGAAAATCATTCTAAGATTAATCATGTGCAAGAATCGAAAACCTCGAATTCCTTGAAAGTTCAGAATGATTCTCAGTTTAAGAAGAAAGATCCAAACAAGAATGGTAAGAAGAGAGGCCCTTGCTTCTTTTGTAAGAAACCCGGCCATATTGCTCGTGACTGTCGTCAAAAGCTCAAGAAACAAAAGGAGGCAAATATGGTCGATGATTCTAAACTTGTCATTGTTGTGCAAGAAGCCAATACTGTTGCAGATCATGGAAGTGGATGGTGGTACGATACTGGTGCAACCATTCATATCTGTAAAGACCGAAATCTTTACAAGACATATGAGCCTGTTGTCGGAGAAGATGTGATTTCTGCAAATCGTCTTCCTAGTAAAGTACATGGCAAAGGCACTGTTGAACTCAAGTTTACTTCTGGAAAGATTGTTACCCTTACCAATGTATTACATGTCCCAGACATATGTAACCTTGTTTCTGGAAACCTTGTTAACAAGGCAGGTTTCGAGGTTAAGTTTGGTCCTGATAAGTTTGTACTGTCCAAAAACGGAAAGTTTGTTGGACAAGGATACCCATGTAACGGAATGGTTAAGCTTAATTTAATGAATAATGTTTCTTCTTATATTGTTGACTCTGTTGATTTATGGCATGCTAGACTAGGACATGTGATTATGGTTATCTTAGAAACATGAACAAATTAGGATTAATTTCAAATTGCAACTTTGATAATGTTTCTAAGTGTGAAATATGTGTGCAAGCGAAGATAACTAGAATATCTTTTAAATCTGTTGTAAGAATTCTTCCTTACTTGAATTAGTGCATAGTGATGTTGGTGATTTGAAAAGTCAAGTTACTCATGGTGGTAACAAATATTATGTCACTTTTATTGAAGATAGTACTAGATATGCCTATACTTACTTGATGAAATCTAAGGATGAAGTCTTTGATAAATTTAGAATTTACAAAGCCGAAGTAGAAACACAATTAGAACAGAAAATTAAAGTATTACGTTCTGATCGTGGTGGTGAATATTATCCTACTGAATTTACTGTATTTTGTCAAGAGCATGGTTTAATACATGAATTTACTGCACCATATACACCTCAACAAAATGGTATTGCTGAAAGAAATAATAGAACTTTAATTGACATGGTTAATGCTATGCTTATTAGTTCTGGTTTGCCTAATTCTTTGTGGGGTGAAGCCATGTTGTCTGCATGCTATATTTTGAATAGAGTACCTTTGAAAAAGAAGAATGTTTCCCCTTATGAACTTTGGTTTAAAAGAAAACCCAATTTGAAAAGACTCAAAGCATGGGGTTGTCTAGCATATGTTAGAAAACCCGAACCTAAACGACCAAAGTTAGGAAATAAAGCTTATAAGTGTGCTTTCGTTGGATACTCGCTTAATAATATTACTTACAGATGTTTAATCCTTGACACTTTTGAGATTATAGAATCTGTAGACGTTGAATTTTTTGAAAGTATGACAAGAACAAGTTCTCAGTCACTACCCACTGAAAACCCATTGTTGCCAAGTCTAGAACCAATGGAGATTGATAACAATGATGAACCTTCCTCCTCTATACAAAACAATGATATTTCAGTTCCTACTGAAAATATTGAACCTAGGAAAAGTAAGAGAGGAAGAATAGAGAAAAGGCCTGACCCAGATTTCAAATATTACCTTGTAGAGGGTGATAAGAATGAAATTCTTAGCACTACCGTGTATAATATGCATGATGAATGCAATCCTAAAACCTATGCTGAGGCAATAAGCTCCAGAGATGCTAATTTCTGGAAAGAAGCTATCGATGATGAAAAGCATTCCCATTTGACAAATGGAACTTGGATATATTGTGATTTACCTCCTGGTGCTAAGGCAATAGGATGTAAATGGATATTCAAGAGAAAGTTGAATGCTGATGGTACCATTGATAAGTTTAAGGCCAGATTGGTTGCTAAGGGTTACAAACAACAACATGGTATTGATTACTTTGATACATATGCACCTGTTGCACGAATCACATCTATTCGTTGCTTGATTGCACTAGCCTCTATTCATAAGCTAGTTATACATCAAATGGATGTCAAAACCACTTTTCTAAATGGTGATTTAGAAGAAGAGATATATATGGAACAACCTGAAGGTTTCATATTGCCAAGCCAAGAGAAGAAAGTGTGTAAACTAGTGAAATCTCTCTATGGCTTAAAGCAAGCTCCCATGCAATAACATGAGAAGTTTGACAAAGTAGCTTTGTCATATGGTTTTGTTGTGAATGATGCTGATAAATGTATCTATAGTAAACAAGATAAATCTGAATGTGTGATTCTCTGTTTGTATGTTGATGACATGCTTATTTTTGGGAATGACTTGTCTATTGTGGAGGAAACTAAGAAATTCCTCAGTTCTAACTTTGACATGAAAGATCTAGGGGAGGCTGATGTGATCTTAGGAATCAAAATCCTAAGAAAGGGAGATGAGTTGGTATTAACCCAATCTCATTACATTGAGAAATTTCTCAAGAAATATGGTCATTTTGATGACAAACCAACACCTACCCCTCTAGATCCCGGTGTGAAGTTAATGAAGAACACTGAAAGGGCTTATAAACAACTTGAGTATTCAAGTGTTGTTGGTAGTCTTATGTATGCCATGCATTGCACAAGACCGGACATAGCCCAAGCGGTGGGAGTGCTATGTCGTTTCTCAAGTAACCCTGGAATTGAACATTGGAAGGCAATTTCAAGAGTGTTGGCTTACTTGAAGGGAACCATAAACTATGGTTTACACTTCCAGAGATATCCCGCTGTATTGGAAAGATACAATGATGCGAACTGGAACAATGTAGAATCCAAATCTAAATCTACCAGTGGATGGATATTTACATTGGGAGGTGATGCTGTGTCTTGGAGTTCGAAGAAGCAGACCTGTATTGCTGACTCAACAATGTTGTCAGAATTAATTGCACTAACAGATGCATGTAAAGAGGCAGAATGGCTTAGAAACTTACTAGTAGAAATCCCATTATGGATGAAGCCAACTCCCTCTGTTATGATTAGCTGTGACAATCAGGCTACGATCTATAAGGTCTCAAACAAGACTTATAATGGAAAGTCAAGACATGCTAGTCTTAGACATCAGATTGTCAGGCAATTACTCAAGATGTGAGTAGTTGCAGTAAACTATATTGAATCGAAAAAGAACTTGGCAGATCCTTTCACAAAGTGTCTACCAAAGGATGTGCATTAAATAAAGTGTAAGGAGATGGGACTCAGGTCTATTTAATCACCAATAATGGGAACCCAACTTATGTTATATCTTGAAAAAGATAAACTAAGTTCAATGTGGTACTAACAAGTTATTGCAGTGGTTGTAGTACACTAAACTAAAATTTCCCATTTTCCTTGTAGTGTACGGATTCTGCATGATCTTAGGGATGGATGAAAATCCTTAATAAGTCTAAATTTTATCACAAGGTGTCTCGCAGAAACACCTTCGAGACTTACCTATATGAGTGTTTGGAAATCAGGCCGTTTCCTATGAGATTTAGACCGTTCTCAGAAAAGGACTCATGAATTTCAGGAGAAAGCACAGGGCCATTAATGTGCGAGCTATGGAACACACTATTCCCATGAAATCAATATGTGTGGAGGTTCCGGCTTCATCACAAGGGGTACTTGGTTCAAGATTAAATTCACCATAGGACCTCGATGAAGCTTTGAATATCTTACACTAAGTGGAGGTTCAAACCCAGAAGGTACCTATCATTTATGTATTGGTCTCGACGATGATGCTTTGTCTCAACTTAGCTTGAACTACGTTGGCTTGATCCCACTCGGGTACGTAGGCAGTCACTTTGGTGATGCAGTCACTCCAGTTTAATTTTTTTTTTCTTTACTTATTTTGGTTTTTGAAAATAAGGGGAGAGTGTTGGATATTTTCGTCAAACCCTTGAATGCAACCATTTATGTTGGTATTTTTTCCGTTGAAGGGTTTCTATTACAGTTAGAAAACCTGAACAGACATACCGTTTCATCGATGGACGCATTGATGGAAGAGACACTCTGAAAAGACTTCTGCAACGATGAAAAGTCATCTCCAAAGGCTGTGATTTCCTCTTTAAATAGGAGGCTTGTTTTCATTCAAAAACATCTCTTAACTTTCTCTGATTTCTTTCTAACAAGCATCATCAGTTTCAAAACCAGTGTGTTCTTGGTTGGATCAAGGTTGTACAAACTTTGAATCCAACATCCGTTGTGGGGCTTCAAGTATACTGACGGCAATATTCTTTGACCTGGTTGTACACTTCTTCCAATTGGGAAAGGGTCGAATAATTGTCGAAAAGAATCTTTCACAAAACACTTGAACCCTAAATACAACGTTCTTTTCTTCACCCTGATTAGTGTCTATTTTCCAACAGGTTATACATAAAGACACGAAAAGGACTCGATCTCACTCGTTTACTGGTCCTCTCTTCTCTCCGACTCTAGCTATCAATCATGATATGCACCTTTTATTGTATGCACAGAGGAAGTGAGTATGTAAGTCACTATCAGGAGATCTGCAAAACTGCATGCAGGTTTCTCTTTCTCCTTGGCTCTTTTTGTTTTCATATTAATGTCTCTTCTTCTCTGAATCATGCGTTGGAAAAGAAAACCTAAAAACTATCTTTTTTGCTAGACCCCACTCTTTAATGATTGAACTCTTTAAACAATGATAATAACGGTGTCCAGAAAAAGAAAATTGGACATGAACCCAAATCTAAAACAAATGGAATCTGTGGACTTTTGGCCCCGGTTTTTCACATAGCTTTCTTTAGAACTATATTATTTGGGGCCGCAAAAGGTTGTGTTTTGGCCCTTTGGGACTCACCGAAAGACAGAGAGGGCCATGAAAAATAGTAAATGACATAACCCTTATCCTACTATTTTCGTTATTAGCAATATAATTAAAAAATATGGGAATTAAGTGTTTGGCCCTCTTTTCACTATTTCTTACTCTTTTGGCCTTGGACTTAAAACCTATTTAAATTTTTTTTTTTTTTATTGGAATGATCCTTTAAAAACCTGGCGAGATTGGGGTATACCCATGTGCCCTTACCAAGGTTTTTAAATCGTGAATCGAAACGTAAATCGTTTTTTGAAATTAGAGAATCGAATCGTATTTTAAATCGTGAATCGTAACATGCACGACTAAAAATATTATTGAACTAAACGAGGTGGATCTATTCTTTTATCTTTGATGTAAAATTAGTATAAATTTAAAATATGTTGACAATTAACAGCAACAACTGAGCTGGTACAGTGGAAGAGGGCTCGCTCAACAACCTGCAGCACCTAGGTTCGAGTCACATAGCCTCTAATTTTTTTCAAAACATTAAATTTTGGATTTTCAAAGAGCTGTTGTTCGTTTGACTTTGTCAAAAAAGTCAAACTCGTAGTCAAAGTTACGATTTTGGTGACAACCGCTTCACAAGAACGATTTGAAGCGAATTCATTTTTTTTGGAGCGAATCGTACGAGTCAACTCGTGACTCGTACGCTTTTAAAAACCTTGGCCCTTACTAAGGGAAGGTCAAAAATGAGGGAATTTACTTTAGTACCCTTGCACTAATTAACCTAAAATTAAACCCTAAACTTAACAACTAAAAAAACTTAATCTTCTTCTAATCCATCTTCTCTAATTCCTCTCCTCTTCTCCTTCCTTCATCTTATTCCATCAACCAAAAATTTTGATTTTCTACAAAAAATAGTTGATTTTAAATGATCCGGTAGCAAGAGAGATTCAACAGGTAAGGTGAAACAATCCAAATCAGAAGCAAAAGGAAAGGAAAGAGTTGGAAGTAGCAAACCCGAAAATCCAATCCGTGAGAATGTTGAAAAAAAACCTCGGTGAAAAGAAGACTGTAAGGGATTTCTAAACTCAACCTATTATCCTGATGTGTTATATGATTGTTATGTTAGGTTAGAAATCCAAAAATATGATGTTCATGGTTTTTGGTCGGCAAGATCGATAAGTTAAAACCATGCCGACTGTTGTTGTTTTGTTAGGGTCGGCATGGTATTAAGATGAATAACCTGCCGACTTTTCATAGTACCCATGGCGATTGTTAGACAATAACCAGGGCTGGCAGGGTATATTAACAAACCATGCCGACTTAAGTATAGCCGACATTGTCTTAGGCTTGTAACATGCCGACTTTAGGTCACAGAAACTTGATTTTCATTAGTTAATTGTTGGAATTTTTTTTGAATAATAGCATGCCGACTTTGTATGAGTCAGTGAGGTATGAGATTATAACCCCTCCGACCATTGGTTGGTCGGCAGTGTTCAGGTTCTATAACCTGTCGGCTTCATTACCAGATCCATGTTTCAATGTTTAGAATTTTCATATCTCTTATTTGTGTATTGTTTAGGTTCCCAGAGGGAAACAAAAAAACGATCCACCTTGTCTAGTTACTGCAGAAGAGCTATTAGAATTTATTGACGCAATTTATCCCAATGTAGAAGATCCTAAAGATGAAACTGAAAAGAATTTCCCTTTAAGAAAGTTACTTCTCATGGGTAAGGAAGATCCTGAATATTTCCTAAGGTTTATTCACAGTCCTAGCAATCCCCTCAACCATGAAGAATGCACATCATCAGAGGAGGAAGAAGAAGAGGTTGATCCAAGGACTTTTTTCAGGGCATGTGACTTTTCTGGAGTGAACCCCTATTACAATGAGGCCGGTGACTACATAGGTCCAGATAAGAGAAAAGCAAAAGTTGATGCTGCTGAAAAAGCTAGTGATGGTGAAACAACTAGTGATGTGGAGGAAGATAACAACAACAAGAAGGATCCATGACTTCCTTAAACTTAGATTGTGGTTTGAACTCTTTCATGACTTTCTTAAACTTAGATTGTGTTTTGAACTCTTTCATTATGTTTTGAACTGTTAAATTGCTTTAGAAGTTATGGTATTTTTCAGTTTCAATTGCTTTAGAAGTTATGGTTATTTCTTTAGAACTTAGATTGTTAAAGTTCTGGTAATCCGGCATGGTTTGTAAGGTATAATTTTCCGACCATAAAGCTAGTAGCCTAAAAATATTACTTTTTAAGTACAAAGTACAAGACATTGAATGCTCAACGGCTATAAATTTCAAAATCAAGATATTAGGTGTGTTGTTATTATAAAAGCATTCTCAACTTCATCTTCAACCTTGCATAAATAATGGAAGTTTCTAGTGCAACACAACCAAATATGTGTAGTCTTTGTACACTAAGTGGTCATTTGGAAAACAATTGTCCCTTTGAAGGAAGCAAATGCACTATTGAAGGTTGTAAGGGAATCTTGTTTCTCACGAAAGCTGCAGTAGGAAATGTATATCAACCGTATGCTTCAAAATGCACTTGTTGTGGGTTTTTCTATTGGATGGATGAGCACCTAGCTCCGTATGAAGATGAAGTTGCTAAAATCAACCTTCTACCATGCACATATCCATATTGCAACGGTAAGATGAAGCTAATTACCTCTCCTAAGAAATTGTATGCCGGAAAAAGATATTTTCTATGTCCCAAATGTGTTAGGGTTAAGTTTTTAACATTTGTATGCTTTAATTAAGTTTTAAAGGTTTGTATTCGATATTTAGTCAGCATTGTACTGAGTTAAGAGCATGTCGGCTCCTTAACAGTCAACACTTAAAATTTTACAAACCATGACGTCCAATATTTAGTCGGCAGCATTCTCCTAATACACCACGCCGACTATGATGTATGAGAACATCCAGGAGCCACTTTTTTTTTTCTTGTTATGGTCGGAATTGTTATCCTCATAAACCATGCCGACCCCAAAAAATCCGGCAACATGATGAAACCAAAACCATGCCGACCATCCCAGGATTTTTTTCCTGTATTCTCATGCAATTTCACCGGCAGTCTGACGAATATATAACATGTCGACCCTGGTAACATCGACATGGTCGTGAAAAGAATACAATGTCGTCCAAATGAGTATACACCAAAAAATACACATCTATTTCATTCATTCGTAGTACTCCAAAGTACATTACACAAAACACAAGTGCGATTACAAAAGTACTCCAAAAAGATTCCTTATTCCCTAATCATAATCACTCATCGCTCAAATGTATCATAGGGAGTTCATTCAAATCCATAGACTCATCTAAAGCATTCCAAAGATGCATGTTGTCCTCATAAAGTTTCATCCATTCCATGCTCTTGTTGACTATGAACTTTTCCCAAAAACTAAACCCACAAAGAGGAGGTAATGGACATTCCTTGTTGAGTTGTAGACCTATAAAATGATTACCATCAACCAAAGCCATAACAATCCTTCTATGCTTGAGCTGCTCCACACAAACCGCATGCTTTGGTGCAAATGTTACACTTAGTCCTTTACTAAAAAAATGTACCACGCATGACCACGTATCCGCGAATAGATTGTCACACTCCGGCATTCTCAACCAATGCTCCCATTTGATCGGTGCATTTCCCTTCGGTCCTTTAACACTAGTAAGAAATCCTTTAAAAGTCGCTTCTTTGTCCTCCATGGAACCTTCTAGCCTCATTGAGATATGAAACTCCTTGTCCATTTCTAGTCGGGCTGCCATCTTCTTTCTTATGTATTGACATTGGGTGAGATTCTCCTCAACCACTCCACCTAGGTGTCCCAATTGTTAGGATGCAACATGAAACCCACAATTTCCATCCATTGGGATGTCATCAGTACCAATAACGAAATCTTGAATAATTTGAGGGAGTTGTACGCGATACTCTTATAATATCGGTTTTACTACCTTCCTCGGACGACCTCATTTCTTTACAATATCTCCTTGACTTGCTTGACTCTCAAGAAGTGGAGTTTCATTCAAGTTTGAAACCATTGGTGTAGTTGTTACTTTCCTCGGACGACCCTTTTTCTTTACAACACTTCTTGACTATCAAGAGGTGGAGTGCTAGTTGTATTCAAGTTTGAGACCGTTGGTGTTGTTGTTTATTTCCTCGGATGACCTCTTTTCTTTTTAGTCGGCTCCTCTTTGCATTTCGCCTCGGAATACATATGTCCGAATGGATCGCATTTCGTACTCAAATACTCTTTAAGTTGTTCCCTCTCTTCCGCCCTCGTCTTTGTGGTAGGTGGTCTACCCGTTGGATCTTGTTTCCCCGGTTCTTCAAGTTCTTCCATAAAAGGGTAAACAATCGGCATCAACTTGTGCTTCATAGTTTGTTTTTCCAACCTATTCAACTTGGGGTACTTGTCGAGGATTAGTCTCCAAAGTTCCATGTCGCCAAACTCTTCACCGGGATCTTCTCTTGGATCTGGTTTGAAAGATAGTTGCTTTCAATAAGGATCGATATATTCAATCGTAATGGGAGTTTTATACCTACCAAGCATATGACGACATGGAAGTCTGATAGCCTTCATTATCCTACATTTACAAGGAGTGTTCGGCTTGTCATACTTTTTATACAATGCGAGATGTTTCATCATGAAACATATTGCCCAATGGGAGACATTTCTATGTATACCAACAAGCAACCAATCATCCTCCTTAAACTCCTTCAACTTCCGGAATCTACTTTCTTCGAATTGCTTTTGTATCTTTTTGATATCATTATTAGTGTACTTGTGGTAGCATGTTGCACCGTCACAATCTCATTTTGACTCGTGAAAAGTAGACCTTTTAGTCTCCCATGAGCTTTCTCTACCATACTTGTAGACTCAAGTTTGAAATGTTTATAGTCGTATGTAAAAGCATAGAGAAACTTCTCTTTGTGTGGCGTCAACCATTGTCTCTTGCAATATTCCACTACTTTGGGGTAATTAGTGCCTCAATCATCCTCTAACTCCTTCAAGTTAATCTCATATCTTTCCACACTCATCGACCAAACCAACTTATCCCACACTTTCATGAATAACCCAAACTTGATCTCACCTTCTTTCCATTCTTCGTATTCTTTCTTCTTCTCTTCCTCTTTATCCTCTTTAGTTAGTTTACTAAGACATTCATCTTCCTCATTTTCACGTTTAGTACCTTTATTTGCCTTTGGATTTTGGATATGATTCCTACAATTCTTTCTAAGATTGCATTGTATATGCCAAGTGCAAAGCAAATTTTGTCCATTGGGAAAGACAATCCTCACGGCATTCATTATTGATTGCTCATTGTCGGTCACCACAACCCCGGGAGTCTCATATTCGTGGTAGAGAAGCTTCAACGTTTCTAATGCCCAAATATAGCTATCATCCTTCTCCCGATCCATAAAACACCATGCCACCGTGAACGATTGCTTATCCGAGGTTTGTCCTACAGTGTTCAACAAAGGCATGTTGTACCTATTCGTATTATAAGTACAATCCATGAACAAAACTTGGTAAAAGCACCACGCCAATTGAATCATATCGGGATGTGCATGCCAACCAGCATCAACTCTACTCATTCTCCACATGTTATCGATTTCTTGGTTCCTCCCAACAATAATCTTGAATGGGCATCCACACTAATTTGACTTCGTCTTGTACACCCTCGTCTTCTTCTTATCATACACATAACCCTTTCTCTTATAACTTGAGTCCGGCGACCCACTACACTCGCATACCATTTCAAACCGCGTAAATTTTTGTTGGGTGTTTTTCACTAGAACGCACATCTTCTCTTTTGTTTTCTCAACAATCCAATTTACCGCATCGTCTTTTTCCTTCCATTCCAAATAATTAGCATAATGTGCGGAAATATCAGGACCCCTAACATTGTGAGCTTGAGGCTGATCCTTTATCGGTACCAATGTAATCTACAAAATAACAAAAGTTAGTTGATATCTACTATAACAGTCGGCATGGTCGATATATAAAACAACGCCGGATAATACAAAGCCGGCATGGTATAAAAAATACAACAGTTCCGACCAAACTACAGTCGGCAGGGTCTACGTATCTACTACAATGCCGGCCGAAACATTTTCAGATCACTTCTACTGTCTTGCAAATATGCTTGTAGTCGACAGGTTAATATTTTCGACCTTGCCGACGTAATACATCCCATGAAAAGTCGGAGCATTTGGTATTATTTACCACGCCGACTATTAAGGTCGTCATGATCGACATTCGTCGACCTTGCCGACCCTGTACAACAGAAGTGAAAAAAAAATGAGGCAAAAACGATCATTTGCATGGAAAAATCACAATCTTCACCACGTAAGTTGTCTACCTGATTACTTGCAGCTCCATTATCTTCTTCTTGGTCATTGAACTCTACGTTTGGCTCAAGACATTCATCGCTTCCATACCCATCTTGAGTTTGAGTAAAATAAAAATGAGGATCATGCAAATAATCCATTCGATCATGGTCTGGTAGATCATCATACAAGTACTCATTTGTAGGAGGAAAGTTAGAAGACTCCCCCACTTCAAAATCAGGATTAGAATCACTCATATCACAAATTTCACAAAAACCCTAATTCCCCCCTCCCCAAAAAAAAAACCCTCCTCTACTACTTCTCTCTCTAAATTATTTCTAAAACCCAACTTATAAATCAACTAACTAATTTAACTAATCTAATCATTTCAATTAAATTATTGTTAATCATTGTGGTTTTTTTTTGTCATTTTGAAAATATTTGGTTAAGGGGTGACCACTTTTACTTCAAAATGACCATATTTTGTCTCATTTGGTATACCCCAATTAATCTAGGTATACCCCAATCTCGCCAGGATTAAAAAGAAGGAGGGTCAGATGAATAAAAATGTTAAATGGTGATAAAATTTGACATAAACTTTATGCTTGAAAAGTATAATTGTCAAACCAACTTCAATATAACATATCTCACAAACCATACGTAGTAATTTGCCAAATTTTATATATTTAAAAAGGTTTTTGAAAGGCCAATCCAACGAGCGTAAATACAAATATCAAATTATTCATATTTTTAGAATTTTTTATTCCTCAAACGATTTTTATATTTTTTCTTATTTGTGTGCAGATATTATCCACGATTTTTTACGGTGTGCAGCTATTATCCACAGTGTTTTTCTAGTGTGCATCTATTATCCATAATGTTAATTAACCTTTCATAATGGTTTATACTATATAATATGTACATTAAATAAGATGATAAAACCGTTTTTTAAACATGAACAAACACATTGATATGAAGTTGTGTAGAAAATATGCACCACTAGAATCCGTGCAGGAAATATGCACATCTAGAATGTGTGCAGGAAAAATTCACAATTGTTTCCGGGCCAAAAGAATAATTTGCATAATTATTTCAATGACCCCAGGGCCAAAAGAGCAAGACCATGTTTTCTAAGGTCATAAGAATAATTAACCCGAAGAATATTTATGTTTTGATACGCGTAAGCCGGACCTAGGTCCCTACATAAACTCAGCCAGTTGGACTGGCCCCACAGCCAGACCCAACACCACTAAATCCACTATACAACTAATCTATTATACAAACCTTTATGGCGGTGGGGATTGAACCCCTGACTTACTGGAGTTGATGAGATACCCCTGAGCTATGCTCTTGGACCCATGTAATTAGAACATTGAATTGGGGAACATATGTAAAATAAGTAAGGATATGCTAATGAGAGAAATATGAATTTAAATAATAATTTGCAGGTTCTCTATCCATATATTTTATGTAATTCCTAATTTACTCTTCATTAATCATATTTAGTTAACTTAATTTACTATATTTATGATCAAGAAGGTTTAGGTGAAGAATTAACCCAGAAAAGTAAACAAGCTGAACATATATGTGCTCCAAATACTCATGTAATATATATATATTAATGTATTGACTTTTTTTCTCCATTGGATCCGCCATTGTTACGGCATAAAACTCAGTGTCAGCATGGTAAAAATATGAATACCATGCCGACACATAATATCCTATAAATTTAAATTTGTAGTCCGCATTATATATATAAAGAGTGCTCCTTAATTACACTGTCGGCACAAAATGTTTATTATCGAGCATGCGGGAAGTGGTGATGGCATGGTACATTGCTTAACTTCATATGCCGGCACATGATACAAATTTTCCAAAAATTTGAGTTTTTTTCACTTGGCTATGGGCACTGATAGATTTATCTATCGAGCATGCCGATATTAGTTCCGGCATAGAAGGTTGGTAGTCATGGTATTCATACTAAAAATAGTGCCAGCATGATAAAACGACAAGGTGTTCATAATAAAACTATGCCGATACGCAAAACAGGCATAAAGAACACAATGTCGACATTAGCTGAAGTTGAAAAATTTTAGTTACAATTTTTGATTCTAACCTAAACGAGTTCATCTAGTACAAAAATTATGGATGATTAGGTTTATTTCGAGGATGCATGTTTACATAATTGAAAAAATGGGATGTGTGTGTGTGGGGGTGGGGGGGGGGGGGTCTAACAACCACACCCAATATTTCGTTCGGTAATCTGAATAGACAAACTCCAATATACTTTAAGAGAATCAACTAGACAGTTAGACTCAATCCGTAGGACTAGAATATCGCTACAATACTTCTCTGCGAGATTAATAACATTTCCAGCGAGCATCACCGCAAGATCTTCAACTACACTTTGCGAGTGTCACAAAAGAAATCAAAAGAGTGACATAATAAATGACAAGTGAAGAAAACTTGAGGGAAGCATGCTTATCCTGCGATGGTTACAAAACTTGCGAGATTTAACATTGTAACTATCACAGTACAATCGCAGAATCAACCCGAAATAGGAGGAAAACTTAGCTGTCATCCACTATGTAACTACCCTATAAATATAGACTCAATGTGTCCAGAAAATGATGATGTATTTTTGAGAGTTAAGAAAGCCCTGAGGAGAGAGAAACTTCAAGAGAATAGTTGTAATCTTGAATTCTTCCATTTCTGTAAATATTTCTGAAACCAAAATAATAAAGTGTCGTTTTTCATCTTCAATTATGAGTTGATTATAGCAAAATATTAACAAGGGTGTAGTGTGGGAAATCCTGCAACTACATTTTGGCGCCCGAAACAGGGATTGAATTAGCAAAATCATAGAAAAAGGTGAAGAATAAGATAAGAATTGTTCAAGATTAAGAAAATCATAAAACAAATCAGTGAGATATTTGAAGGAAGGATGATTAGGATCAAAGAGGATTGTAGAAAATTGGAGTGTGGTATGGTAACAAGAACAATGATTGATAGATTTCATGAAAATATTAAGGGGAAGATTCACAAACGGGATTTTGAAGGAAGGAAAATTATGACGGTGGAAAAAATATCACCATTGAAAGATTGGGAAAAGCAGGAAATCACATTTACAGCAGCAGAAATACTAGAAGAAAATCTAAGTCATACATCTCCATTGGTAGTCACAGTATCCACTATACCAATGAGAAAGGAGGAGTCGATAAAATATGTAGAAGAATGGGCTATGAATAGAACTTTGGTGGATGCAGGAAGTTCTGTAGACATAATATTTTATCATACTTTCAAGAAAATGGGATATAAGGATGAAGAAATGTCTTATTCAACATATCATGTTCATGGCTTTGGAAAATCTTTACCAAAACCTAAAGGCGAGATAGTGGTACGAATTCCACTAGGGGATATTGAAACACAAGTAAAGTTATGTGTGGTAGATGTGGAATCACCGTATAACATGATATTAGGAAGACCATGGATACACGCAATCAAGGATGTAGCATCAACGTTGCACCAATGCATCAAATTTCCTACACCCAGTGGAATTGGGAAAATTAGATGAGACACATATTTTGCGAAATTGTGTTGCCAAAGTGAAATAAGAAATTGTGAAGAACGTCCAAAGCTGCGAAAGGCTCGCAGAAAATTGGCGAGAGAAACAAAGAAGGAAGAAGAATTTAAAGTTTACATGATAATAGCAAAAGAAGGAAAAGGAATACCCAGTGAAATCTCGCGAGAAGGAGATGAACTCGCGAGAGTTATGAAAACACCAACACCAATGGGAGAACCTAAAGCCAGTATATTGCAGCAGAACCAACAAAGGAAGTAAATATTGGGAGTGAAGAAGAGCCTAAAATGCTGATAATTGGGACTAGAATGGAGGCAGATGAGGAAGAAAGAACTATAAATCTCTTGCGAGAATATAAAGATATCTTCGCGTGGAGCATGGATGAGATGCCAGGGATAGATCCGTCAATAGCATGTCATAAATTAGAAATCAACAAAAATATAAGACCATTTAAGCAAAGAATAAGGAAAATCGCAACAACATATCATTCTCAAATAGAAGAAGAATTACAGAAGATGCTCGACGCAGGAATTATAAGGCAAGCAAAATATCCAGAGTGGATTGCAAATATGGTAATGGTCCCAAAGAAGAACAAGGGGATAAGAATTTGTATAGATTTCACATATTTAAACAAAGCTTGTCCTAAAGATAGTTTTCCATTACTAGATATCCCACAGATGGTTGAATCAGCAGCGGGAAATGCTAGAATATCATCGTTGGATGGGTATAAAGGATATAATCAAATCCCTCTCGCTGAAGAAGATCAAGAACATACCGCATTTTTTGCTCCAAGAGGATTATATTGTTATACAAAGATGCCAATTGGCTTACGAAATGGTGGTGCAACTTATCAAAGAATGGTGGAGAAGGTATTTGCAAAGTGGATCCACAAAACATTAGAAGTGTATGTAGATAATATGTTGATCAAAAGCAAAGAAACTGAGAATCATGTGCAAGATTTGAAAGAGATTTTCGATCAAATGCAGCAATTTAATATTAAAGTGAATCCCGATAAGTGTACTTTTGGAGTAACTTCAGGGAAATTTTGGGGTATATTGTATCAAAAGAAGGAATACAAGTTGATCTGGAAAAAGTACAATAAATTCGCGTTATGCCAACGCCTGCGACGGTAAAAGATGTGAAAAAATTGAATGGACTCTTAGCCTCGCTAGGAAGATTCATTTCGCGATTTTCAGACAAGTCCAAACATTTTTTTCGATATACTCAAGAAGTGAACAAAATTCAAGTGGACAGATGAATGTGAAAATGCTTTTCAGGGAATAAAAGAACATTTGATGAACATAACTATCTTACAGAAAGCTGAACCGGGAGAGGAACTATTGATTTATCTCGCAACAACCACATATGCGCTAAGTGTTGTGTTGCTGCGAGTAGATACAGGGGTAGAAAAACCAATTTATTATATCAGCAAAACTTTCAATTCTGCAGAGAGAAATTATTCAAAGATTGAGAAACTAATTCTAGCATTGGTACATGCAACTTTTAAGCTTCGCATCTACTTTCAAGCACATAAGGTCAAAGTATTAACAAAAGTGCCAATTGAGTCAGTAATGAAAAATTCAAAAAGATCAGGCAGAGTTGAGAGATGGAATGCACAAGTAGGACACTTTGATATTCAATATGAAGTTTTATCCTCGCCAAAGTCACAAGTTATCGCAGATTTCTTAGCTGAATTCCCCTTAGAAGATGATGAAGTTGTGGAAGAAATGATGGATGTAGAAGAGAAACATGGACATCCAAAAGAGCAATTAACAGAACCCGACAGATGGGAGATATTGGTGGATGTATATTCAAATGGGGAAGTAAATGGGATTGGAGTTGTTTTTATTTCACCAGAAGGAGAAAAAACAGCTTTTTCATTTAGATTGGAATTTGCATCCACTAATAATGAAACAGAATATGAGGCCGTGATTCATGCTTTAAAGTTTGCAGTAGAAATGAAGTTGGAAAATGCTAGAATTACCAGCGATTCACAATTGGTTATTCGCCAGATAAAAGGAGAATCACAACAAACGAACCATCTTTAAGAAAGTATAAAAAATTAGTTGAAGAATTATCTGCGAGAATTCCAAAAATAAAATGGAGATACATATCAAGGAAAGATAATAGGATCGCAGATGCATTTGCTTTCATATCCGGTATGGTGACAAATCCAGTTGCGAGATGTATAAAAATTCAAACACTTTTATTACCAGCGATAAACAAGGAAGAATATGAAAAATGAGATGTGATGATGGTTGAAGTTGGCGAAGAGGAATTAAAGAGCAACATTACGGATTGGCGAGAAGATCTTTATGCATACTTGGCAAGAGGAGAAATCCCAAGAAATCGATTGGAAGCGCATAAGTTAAAAAGTAGTGCAACCAATTATGAGCTAAGAGAAGGAGTACTATATCGCAGATCTTTTAGTGGACCATCACTAAGATGTTTGACGAGGGAAGAAGAACAAAAAATATTAAAGATGTTACATAGTGGTGATGCTGGAAATCATAGTGGAGGAAGATCTTTGGCATATAGAACAAAAATGCAAGGCTATTATTGGCCATATATACATGAAGATGCAAAACAACTCTCAAGGTGTTGCGAAGATTGCAAGCGATATGGAAAGAAGATACATGCACCAGGAGCACCATTATCATCTTCAACAAGTGTATGGACTTTTCGAAAATGGGGGTTAGATATTTTGGGACCATTTATGCCTGGTTCTGGACAAAGAAGATACCTAATCGTCGCAACAGATTATTTCACAAAATAGGGAGAAGTAAAGGCAGTACAACATATCCCCGATAAAGATATTTTTACATTCATATTTGAGAATATAATTTGCAGATTTGGGATTCCAGCACAGTTGGTGTCTGATAATGGGAAGCAATTCGAAGGAAAAAATATAGAATTGTTACTCAACGCATTTAAGATAAAGTGTGGAAAATCTACTTCTCTATATCCGCAACCAAATGGTCAAGCTGAAGCAACCAATAAGACAATCGCAGACATCTTAAAAAAGAAGCTAGAAGGATACCACAGAGCATGGTGTGAACATGTGCATAATGCAATATGGGCCTACAATACAACCAGACGAGAAGCTACTGGAATGTCACCTTTTTGCTTGACATATGGAGTTGAAGCTGTGTTACCAGCAGAAGTAGCTATTCCTAAAACAAAAAGAGAGGCTTGGGAAAGAAATCTAAGTGCTGGAATGATTTTAAATAAATTAGATGAATTAGAAGAAAAAAGAGAAAAAACTTTGCAACATATGGAAAATTACCAGCGAAGATTAGCTCGCGAGTACAACAAACGTGTTAAGAAGCGTGAATTTCAACCTGGTGATTTAGTGTTGCGAGAAACACCAAGTTATCAGCGATAGAATGGTGGAAAGTTGGCGAGAAAATGGGGTGGACCATACATTATCAAAGAGATAGTTGGAGCCGGGGCATACAAACTAATAGACCCTGAAGGGAGAGATGTTGGTCAAAGACTTGACAGACCATGGAATAGACTATATCTGAAAAAGTATTATCAATGACAACTTCTGCAAGATAAGAGATACATGTATGTTTAAAAAAAAAAAATCTGATTGCGATTGTGAGGTTCTCCAAAAGACAAAGCAAAGCAAAAACTGCGAGCATAATCGCAAGAAAAGCGAATAAAATTTCGCAGAGATTAATAGAATGGGATGAACCTATATGGCGTGCACCCTAATTCATGAATAAAATTTCGCAAGAGGCAACTGTAAGACCTAATAGTGCATCATATAAGGGGGTATCTCTTGACATGACTCAGTGATAAGGTTATACCGCTGCTGGAACCTGAGTTATGCAGATGTTGGGGTTAAAGAAAACCTATCCAGGAGAGGGATCTTGGATTTCCAATTATATAAGGTTATACCCTGATTGGACGACTAAGGACCTCTTCTAAGGAGTGCAAAGTATGACCAAGGAACCGAGGTTCACGGTTGAGTCAAGGGTGCCCGGGGCGTACGAAACTACCATGTCCATCCTTGGCAAGTTTTGGCTACGATTCACTCGGCCCAAAGAAAACCCCACTTAGGGTGCAATCTTCTAACTATAAGCCATATAGGCATAAATGATAAGAGGCTGCGAAAAACAACTGGTTGTTGGCGAATTTGGATGGGAGGAGCTAGTCTTGTATGGCCGATGTGCCCTCCTTGAAGGGGCAACTAGGGGGAAGATAAGGGCGGCACCCTCCATTAGGGAGCTGATAAGTGTCTAAAAATGGCAATGTCATGGGGCTTTATGATCACAAGAACATTAAGGCCTGTCATATTGTCGCGTGACGAAAGTTATACAAAGGCAACAAGCCAAAAGAGAAAAGTTAAGATGAGATCAATGGGTTTTTACATTTAACAAGTGTAAGAACGTCCTGCGATTTCATCGCAAGACGTCAATGTCATAAGATTTAATTCTTGCAAGAGAATTTATACTTATCATATTGTCGCAGAAATGTTGAAAAAATTGATAAGACAAGATCAATGGGTCAATACATGCAAATGTAAAGACGTCCTGCGATTTTGTCGCAGAAAGAAAAAATGTGGCAAAATAAGACCTTTAACTAGGAAGGCAAAATAAGACCAACAGAGTAATCTTAAAAATTAACTATCCTACTTTAAGATGCATGAAAGATTTGTTCATCGCAGGAGAATATATAAGAAGGCAGATTCATAACATCGTAAACTCTTTCAAAAAAATTCGGAATATTGCAGCTATATTCATTACATCGTAGATATCTTCATACTTTCACGAAAGAAGACACAGGAAATCATTCACCATTTCAAGAAAGATAATGAAGGGCAAGTAAGGGAGTGCAGAAATAAGACTTCATTATCTTCCTTGGGGATATTTAAAGAAAACAAAATCAAAAGTTGAGTTCTAAAACTTCAAAAGTTAAACCATTTACAAGAAAGAAGAAGAAAAAGAAAGCAAAAATGAAATTCAAGTTTTGACGATTGTCTCGCCAGATTCACTGTTCTTGCTCGCCAGATTCGTTATTCTTGCTAGAATTGTCAACTTTATCAGTATTCTTCTCACCGCTTGTAGTTACTTCTTTAGGAGGACTTCTTTCTTCTTCATTATCTTCTTGAGTGGTATTTTCTTCATCAGTGAATTCTAATTCCTTGTCCATGGGAAGAGGAATTTCACCATCATCAACTTTTAAAGGAGGAACAGATACAGGAGGGAGAGAATGGGAAAGTAGAATGTCGTTCACGAGAACTTCAGCACTGAGATGAACCTTGCGAAGGAAATCTCTATCACGATTCCCAATCTCTATATTTTTGAAGTACTCAAGATAATCAATCCTTCTTTCTGCTTTATCGCGGGCTTCAATATAATTGGAATTAAGAGTCTTGTTTTCTTTGCGAACTTTATCCAATTTGTCAGTAAGATCAGTGATGGTAGAATGAAGACTTCTTTCAGATTCTGTGAGTGATAAAAGATCATTCAGTCAAAGATTTTGCAAGAAATATAACACAAAATTTGACAGAAAGGTCAACAAGAGAGGCAGTCAATCGACTACCTTCTTTCTGCGAGGTTAAGTTTTGAATTAATGTAAAGAAACAGTTTTCCCATTGATTCATAGCGTCATCGAATTTATCGCCAACCACACCCTTCAGACGAGATTTCATATTTTCTTCTTTGGTGCGTAGAGACGAGTTTCCCTTTGCTAGTAAAGAATGAGATTTCTTCAATTGAGAGTATTGGTCTTGAAGCTCGCTGGCCTTCAAACTAAGAGTTAACCTACCCTTCATAAGTTTATCCTTCTCAGCAACAGATGATTCAGTTACCTCCTTGAGTCCATCTTTAAGGGAACGAAGAGATTGCTCTTGATTATCATATATTCTTTGTAGATTACTTAATTGCTGTGAAGAAATCGCCATCAAGCTTGAAAATCTATGTTTCTCTTGGGATAAAGTTCTATTTTCATCTGATAAAGATTCTACCGCCAAGTTAGACTTGGTTAACGAATATGAGAGACGAGTAATCTCGTTACTTAATAAATTTTGACTTTGCGATAGTTGGTTATACTCATTAGTAAGATTTTTTATTTGATCGATCGAATATGTGTAGAGATTATCTAATCTATTATACTGGTCCATCCAAGAATCTCTTTCAACACGAGCTTCGTCAGCAATAGATTCAAATTTAAGCCTTTCCATGAAACGAGTCCGATTTGAAACTAATATATAATTTAAGAAGGAGACTTGAGTACAAAAGATATGAAAGCAAAACAGAAAAACAAAAGGGTAGAGGCAGGAAAATTGTACCTTTCAGCTCGTCATTTTTTCTGCGAAGGTTCTCGCAGTTAAGAGAAGAGTTGCGAAGCGTATGGTTCAGAATATCACATTCAGAAGTTTTGACTTGAAGGCTTTTTCTCAGAGTTTCAACTTCATTCTCTAAAGATGCTCGTGAAGCAGTATTATCAGAGCCAAAATATTTAAGTAAGGTTTCGCAAGCTTCATATTGGAGAGAGTCAGTAGAAGATTTTCTAGCATCGTCTAAAATATTAGATAAAATTTTAAAAGCAATATCAACTCCAGCTAAGATTCCATTCGATGGAGGAAGAGATGTAGAGGATGAAGTGGTAACAAGGGTAAGTTGACGATTTGAGTCATTTGCGAAGGTTGTATTATCAGAAGGAGGAGTGTTGGGAAAAACAACAGTTGAAAGCTGTAAAGGGCTAGAAGGAACTTCAGTCACAACAATTTCAGGAGCTTGATTTGTCAATGAATCAAAATAAGTAGAGGTGTTGGCAGCGATGTTCTCGCAGGTAAAAGGAAGAGGACCCAATTGCGAGGGTGTGGGAGTAACTCTTGCAGATGCTAATGTGGGGATGGAGAAATCATCCTCAAGAGCGTTGAAATGACGAGATCTTTTGGGAGGATTAGCGATGTTCTCGACATTCTGCGAATAATAACTTAGATAAGGAACAGAGGCAACAATATTGTTATTAAGAAATATGATGTGTTTCTTACCACCTTATCATTCGCAGAACTTCTCTTCTTCTTCCCAGTCGGTCTTTTAGAAGCATTAGGGTTTTGACCTGAGGATTGGGTATTAAAGATAGTTCCACTGAAGAGAAGACATAATACGGGAGTTATGAAGGATAAAATAGAGAAGATCGAAGAATATGAGTAAAAATTAAATCAAATGAAGATTATAATCAAAGAACATACCTTGATGATTCCATTAGAACAGTAGCAGGAGAATATGAAGAAGAAGAAAAGTTGCAGACGGAAGATAAAATAAATAGATGAAGAAAATAGAGAAGTAGAAGAAGAAAATTAGTTTTGAAGTTTAACTCCACCTTTTATAGGCGAAAGGGAATAACCTGTTGAGTAAAGACGTGTCAGTAAAAAAGATGAATTTACAACACGTGTAGGCGGTTAAAGCTAAATTAACGGAGCAATGTCAAGAACAAAATATGGAAAGAAGAGGGGCTGCGGGCACTTTGAAGAATTGAAGATTCTCATATCCTCTCCACTTTGCGAAGAAGACATGAGAATAGGCAAGATGTAGGACCAGAATATCGCTACAATACTTCTCTGCGAGATTAATAACATTTCCCAGCGAGCATCACTGCAAGATCTTCAACTACACTTTGCGAGTGTCACAAAAGCAATCAAATGAGCGATGTAATAAATGACGAGTGAAGAAACTTGAGAGAAGCATGCTTATCCTGCGATGGTTACAAAACTTGCGAGATTTAACATTGTAACTATCACAGTACAATCGCAGAATCAACCCGAAATAAGAGGAAAACTTAGTTGTCATCCACTATGTAACTACCCTACAAATATAGACCCAATGTGTCCAGAAAATGATGATGTATTTTTGAGAGTTAAGAAAGCCCTGAGGAGAGAGAAACTTCAAGAGAATAGTTGTAATCTTGAATTCTTCCATTTCTGTAAATATTTCTGAAACCAAAATAATAAAGTGTAGTTTTTCATCTTCAATTATAAGTTGATTATAGAAAAATCTTAACAAGGGTGTAGTGTGGGAAATCCTGCAACTACACAATCTAAGAAAAGTATATCAAGGAGTTAATATCTCTATCTCTTCAATTCAATCTGCAATCACAAAATAGGAATTCGCGAGCCCGATTGAATATAAGAGAAATAACTTGAACGATACCAAATACCAATGTTCAAGGATCAATCAATTTGAATCAACGACCAAAGGTTGGATTTCCCAATTGATAGATTCAATGCACAACCTGTGATATTTCAATTATATAACAACATATAACACGGAAAATAAATCACACAGACACCAGGATTTTATTAACGAGGAAAACCGCAAATGCAGAAAAACCCCTGGACCTAGTCCAGATTTGAACACCACGCTGTATTAAGCAGCTACAGACACTAGCCTACTACTAATGAACTTCGGACTAGACTGTAGTTGAACCATAATTAATCTCATCACACTGATTCAAGGTACAATTGCGCTTCTTACATCTTTGATCCAAGCAGGATACTACGCACTTGATTCCCTTAGCTGATCTCACCCATAACTAAGAGTTTCTACGACCCAAAGTCGAAGAATTGATAAACAAATTTGTCTCACACAGAAAAGTCTATATAATGAATAAATCTATATCCCATAGAAATACCCAAAAGTTTTTGTTCCGTCTATTGATAAATCAAGGTGAACATGAACCAATTGATAATTAGGTCTTATATTCTCGAAGAATAGCCTAGAATATCAATCACCTCACAATAATCTTAATCGTAAGGAAACAAAACAATATATTGTGGAATCACAAACGCTGAGACGAAGATGTTTGTGACTTATTTTTATCTTTCCTACAGAGATTAAATCTCGAGCAAATCTTAGAAAAGATAGTACTCAACACGATAAAATCAACAAGATCAAAACACTTAACTACAAATAAAATAGTTGGGTCTCGATTCACAATCCCAATGAAGTCTTTAAGTCGTTAACCTACAGGGTTTCTGTGACGACCCTCAAGCTCGTCAACGCGATTAGACCAGTCAAGAGACGACTAAGCTGCTATTGACTCGATTAATTAGGAACGGACGTTAATTATTAAAAATTAATCTAACAACGATTTAGATTCGAAACTTGTACCACTGGATAGATCTCGGAAAGTTATGCGAAATGGACTACTCGAACGCATCAATCGGATACCGGACGAAGAAGATACGAGACCTGGAAGATGAAAATAAAAATAATAGTCAACCCGTTGTTGACCGGAATCGTTGACCTTAATCACTGCTTTGATTTTTGACTTGACCGAACCTATAAGAGACTGGTCCTCTAAAAGCTAGTGAAGATAGTTATCTTCATGCAATGAAGGTGGAGCTGTTGGGTGCATATTGAAACAGAGAGATGAATTATAATACTGGTTTTTAGACGTGATAAGTTTCAGAATAGACTAGGAGAGAAAAGAAAAGAAAGCAGGGAGGTTTAGTTTGTGGGACAGAACTAGAAAGAGAAAGAAATGAAGGGGAAGAAGGTTATTAGTTGAATTATGTTTCTTTTGATGATATGATGTTTTGTTGATGGAGATGATGGAACCTAGCTATACAAATCAAGGTAACACATGCACATGATTTTTATATGTTAAATGATGAATTGGGTGTTTGTTAAATCTTTAGAATAGATTGGAAACAGTCTTCATGAAAGTCTTGATAATAATCATGATTTTATGTGTTTATTCTCTTAACATTAATTCTGATTTCTAGACAACTTAGGAATTGATTTAGATCCATTTTCCTTCTTATGAAATATAGTATATTGAATTATGAAACTATAGGAACCGAGTTTGATCACTTTGGAGTTCATATGAGTAAGATATAGCCATTTTGGTGACTGTTCTGAAATCTGGGCAAATCTTGTTATTGCGGTGAGAGAGTGTTTGCATGGATAAAATTAGGTATGCTAGAGACGTATTTGGATCCGGATCAAAACAACAAAATTGTAGACGGAGATTCCACCTTTTCATAGAGCCAAGAATTTATTCATTTGGATCAAAAATGAGTGAATTATATCCCTCGAGAAACGACCCCATGAGCTGAAAACAAGTGAATTATTTCTCAAACTTTGTCAAGGAAGATGAAGTGAGTTATCGAGTTGACTCTGTGAGTCAAACCGAGTTGATAGTGTTGACTCGGCGAGCCAAATGAGTTAGATTAACTGACTCGTTATTCAGACAGAGTTAGATGAACCGGGTTAGCGGGCCGGTTTGGCGGGACGGGCCAGGACAACCCGCGAGGTAGGAAATATTGGCCAGATTCATTCTTTTGATGTTTTAGACCCCTTATGTTCCGAATTAGATTTTGGTTCCTTCTGAAAAGTTGTAGGGTTTTTCGAGGGCTTTCCGATGACACCAAATTTGACCCTATTTGGATAAATATATAATTATTTATGCCGGATTACGTATTACCGGTTTATAGAAACATTGATTAAACTAGAACCATTAGTTATTGTACTTAGACTTAACTATAGAATTTCATGAGATTATTATGATGTGAGCATTGTGTGAGCCTTTTGGCTAATTTCTTAGAGTGCTTGTTTGATTATCAGTTAGATTCTATTAACAACGAACGATTCAAAGAATGAACCGGGAGATTGTGGATCTCGAGATAAGCGTGGCTGGTCATCAAAAAGGTGTGGGAATGCATTTGACAGTTTCGTAATCATTGTTGTTTCTTTTTACAAAACTTTATGTTTAAAAAAATCATGCATTGTTTGTTTATGCATTCCATGCTTTATTTAAACTGCATTATGATATTTCTGTTGAGTATGTGAATCTTTCCACGATGTGGAAAGGACTTGTATTGTTTGTGGTCAATATGAATTGTTATGGGAAATGAGAATTTTCCACTTGTGGTATATATGATACGCTCCTTCACATTTATACCTACTTTAATTCAGCTTTTATGCTTAGAGTTGGTCACCATGGTCTTGGTGGCATCCATAGCTATATAGGTGTGAATTGTCGGTATTTAGGGGTTCACAGCCATATTAGTACATTGTTTGACGAAGGAGTTTGTCCATATACATGTTTGCGTATTCTCAGTGACTTGGTCACTGTTTTGATGTTTGGGAAAACATTGTTGATTTTCAAATCATGCATATGATTACTTAGAAGTTAAATGTTAATTATTCCCACTTCAGTTTCTGTGACAGATCAGAGTTGCGCAACGAAAGCTTCACGGGTTGACTTCGCTAGTTGATTAACTTTTGTTATATTTATTATGTTGTATATTCTATTTGTAAACCATATAACTATTTTATATGTATCATTTGAGAGATATTTTTGTGTATATATATTTCTGAGCGGGGTTAGTTTTGGGTTATGTTTTATAGCAGATTTCTTAATTGAATGCTAAGTGTTTAATTTAGATTTTAGTGCCTCTTTGTTTAGTTAATCTTTTGGATTAGTCAGCTGCTAGCTTAGGGGGCGCTACAGTTTCGTGAAAAACTTAAGGTTAAAGGAGAATCGACTCTAGATTATGCAACTAGTAACACACATGAGGTGCGGGTATTAGGTTTCCCAGTTGCTAGATTTCTCCTTTATATAGTTTTCATTTTCAAATCAAGGTTTGCAATCTAAATTACCTTGGTAACCAAGCATTCGATATTCACCGTCAGATGAAAACCTAATTCATTCCAAGCTAATATCTTTCAACTGTTAGATTGAGCTTAGCTTGTCACACACAAATGAAATGCACTTTTCATTTAGGTTTGAGTAACCGTACCTAAAGATGTACACCGGTTTGGCTCAACAATAGTTAACCGAGGACAGCTATATGAATATTTTCATCTTAATCACAACCAGTTTAAATGACTCAAATGAAACTAGTTCTAGAGTTGTTCAATTGTTATATTCTCACAGAAGTATAGAAGAACACAATTGAAGCAAATCATTTTGATTTACTTGAATCAATTCATGAACATTATAGCCACGGTTTGCAAAGATCGCATTCCTTATTATATAAATGTATTAGTTCATGTACCGATTTTAGAACTTTAACTACTCAAGTATGAAAATGGGTACGCATACTTAAGTTGCCGAACCAAGTTTGGTTTTCGCCAGTATGCGAACATGCATGCATACCTCCAAACCCAGCAAAAATTCTCGGATATGAACCTTACGCCAGTTCGCATACGGGTATGCATACTAAGATTCCTGTACTTTTCAAACCAATAGGCACGCAAACGGGTACGCATACTTTGGTTCCCGGTTATGGATTTACACACCTCCAAGTACGCACACTATGTTTATATCCATTTGTTCTAAATTTTATTTCAATCATTGAAACTTTCTTAGAGGATGTCAATAGTCGTTTTCACACATTATTGGCATCAAAGCGATTTTCAAGTAATTGAAATAATCATAATGAAACATTCCAAGTCTACACCAAATGATTGTTCACACAAACCATGTAAGATGTTACTCGACAATTTTCACATGATCATCTTTTTACTTTCGTCAAGAATTAAGACGAACTTTGTTGAAGCGAAAGCTTACCGACACATATTTCGAGAAATAGATAAGCGAGTTAAACTCAGCTCGAAGTCTCAAATGTGTATGAACGAAAACTATGGAAATACAACTTATGTCTCAAAGATAGGAGATATAATATAATTAGACTTTCCAAGGGATAGATGAGTTTCAGTCTCCACATACCTTTTTTGTTTATGAAGTTCCACAAGCTCTCCTTAGTAGTTCTTCATCTTCATTGATGAACCGTGAAGTATAAATCTCAACTACACAAAACTATACTAGTCCGAGACATCACTATAAGTAGACTAGAAATTAAAACTTATAGTTATGATCACTAACATTGACAGACAAGCTTGAGATAGAAACGCTTGCTAGTTCGACCGAGCAGTGCTCTAACAATCTCCCTCTTTGTCAATTTTATTGACAAAACTATCAATACATATGGATTACAAAATAAATAAGACTTTGTAGCTTCTCATCCAAATGCTTGATATCCTTGGTTCTTCGACGATACTCGAAATCTTCGTTACTCCCATGATTCCATAGATGTTCAATTCAGCATCATAGTTGTTGAAGATCTGTAGCAATAACAATGAGAAAAGAGTTGTTCTCGATCGTTGTTATACATTTGTTGATGGTGGTTTTTAGCTTAGGGTCAAAATCGTAAAACCTTACATCTGATGTGACGTCACTCTGTAAGGAAACAGAGCCACGTGTGCTAACCTCTCCACTGGCAAATTTATTGAGTCGCTCAATATACTTACATGAAATTTATCCAGACTGGCGAATCCCAGATGTTCTCTAAATTTCGGCGCCTCACGCATATTCACTTAATATAAGTTCCTCTAAATGCCTTCTATGCTATGTTCTATAGCTGAACTCTTAATGTTGATATGACATGACGATTCGTGTTCACTCACAGCAGAGTAGCACAGATCTCTAAGTATCAAGAATAAGATCTTTGCATAAGGTATTCAATCAGAAAAGCGTGCTGCTCTCTGGCAACGAACTTAAAAGAACTATGTGTCGACACGTAGAATTCAGTCAATCATCCTGACTAACTTGCAGAAGTTAGGGTTTCACACCTCGCGCAATATACCAGACCTTACATGTCAAAATTAAGCCTATTAGGTAATTAAACCCGCCACAGCGCGCTGGAAGTGTGGCCACGCCCTAGATATCCGACCCCACTTCCCATCGACCAATAAGGTCGCCCTAAATGCGCCACGCGCATTCCGAACAAGGCCGTCCCCATGTTGCTTGTCGGCCCCACTTACCATTGACCAATCAGGTCACCCCAAAGACGCCACACTTTCACCAGAAGTGTGGTCGTTCCTTATGTTTGGCTGGCCCCCTTTTGTGGCCAATCAGGTTGCTCTAAACTTTCCACCATACATTAAAAGACAAATGTATCCTTCCACGACAACTTCGCAACATGACAACTTCGCAAATATACCACTTCGTGGGAACCTGCCATAAATAGCCACCACACGACAATTACTACTCCTGTGGCCGTTTCCACACTAAGGCCTTGCCATGGTTCCATTGGCATATCCATGGCGCCATTTGCACAAAAGTAGCGCCATGCCGCAGCCGCACGCCACGTGCACTAATTAGGGTATTCGAAAAACCCTAATTTGAGCGAATTGCTACCAAAGCTAAATAATGTTCCCAGAGCAAAGGGATTGGCATGGCAACATGGCCAACGTTGCCACGCCACATGTGGGTCCGACTCCACGACGCATTGGCCACGCCAAGCCCTAATTCTTCCACGGAGAATTCTTCCACGACGCCTTGGCCACGCCAAGCCCTAATTCTTCTACGAAGAATCCTTCAAACGGCGCCAAGACTTGGCCACGCCAAATCCTTCCAACGGCGCCAAGACTTGGCCACGCCAAATCATTCCAACGGCGCCAAGCTTTGGCCACGCCAAATCCTTCCAACGGAGCCAAGCTTTGGCCATGCCAAATCCTTCCAACGACGCCAAGCTTTGGCCACGCCAAATCCTTCCAACGGCGCCAATCCTTGGCCACGCCAAATCCTTCCACGACGCCAAACCCTAACCCTGGTTGCGGAGCCAATTATTAGCTTTGGCCATGCCGTAACATCACTGGCGTGCCACTATGCCGCGGCTACTAGCATGACACTGGCATGCCATTATCATGTGGCTGACGCCACTTCGCTATACAACACGCATAGCAAAGTGCTACATGTTTTCCACTAAAACACTCGAGACATCAAAATATATCACAAACTGGGGGATGCTTATCAGGGTAGTGGTCTGGCGGTTTACAGCGTTCGGCGTGCAATGCGCCCGTTACAAGAAAGTGTCATGAAGTAGGATAATTAGTGGTGGTGAAAAGTAACGATGTAAACAATTCATTTCCTTCATCATGGAGGAGTAATGACCGACAGTTACATGAATTCACTCTCTTCATCATGGAAACATAACGTCTGGCAGTTACGCGTTACTCTTTTCTTACACCACTCAATCGTTTCCACTTCCTACGAGACCAGGGTACGTTTCACTATGACTTGTTTAAATAGGTCTCGCCTATTTCCACCAAGGACAAGTTTTGGTCGGCAACAATACAGCATCTAGAAATCACGTGGTAGATTTCCATTCGGCTAACCAGTTCTACTTCCGATACAAGGCATAAAACAAACCACTCCTTCAGAATTTACTATTCTGGTCTCAACACTCTCTTCGCTTCCCTCCCTAAGACCAACCCTTCTCCTTAACTTTGTGACTAAAACAAGCCTGGAATGGACATTTCTTGGTTTAGGTCAGGATTGTACAGATTGATCTCTCGAATCAAAAGTACTCACATGCAGTACATTGTTTAGGGTTTATATTCGTTTCTCACCCACATACCCGAAATTACCAAAATCAGTAGAAACAGTTTTCACCCTCAAACAATTGGCGACCACAGTGGGAGATTAATCTCTCGGTTACAACATCAATTTCTAATTTCCAATTTCCAATTCCGTTCTTCAACACGATCTCAAGATGGTAGAACTCAGGTCCGAATCAGCAACAAACCCTGAGAACACTAGCGTTGAAATCATCCCTGGTACTAACGCTCCTTCTGGTGGCATTAATACGCCACCCTCCAACACCACCAGCGTAGAAAATATTCCTTCAGGTGTTATACCAACAATCGCCAGAGCCGTTGTCGCCTCTGCCAACGATTCTACATGTCCGACACCTTCAAAAGACATAAGAGCCATTGCTACTCCATCACCGGGATGAGAGACTGGAGGATCCAGGGTAAGCCAACCTTCCCTTACCACTTTTGATTTGATAGAAAGACAAAAGTTTCTCGTAGGGCTCAGACATACATGGCTACAACTCAGAAGGACATAGTTATTTACCTCAAGACACTAACGAGCGGCTACCATAAGAGTTACGTCAACCTCAGATGGAGCTGACAAGGAATACTTTTAACATCCGGCGTAAGCACTTTAGCAGGACATGCATTTATAGATAAAGTGGCTCGTGTCGCTTATAAATGCCCAGTAGGAAAAAATCAGCAACCCTCCTGAGTTCACAGAGACCCTCTTCCCATCAGGAACTGCATGATTTCTGGGGACTTCGCCCATAAAATCCTGCAGTCTATGATGAAACATTTATGTGAGATTCTGTATTTCTCCAAGGCACAACATCAAGACATATTTGCATCCCTCAACCGCACCGCACTGCATCAAGAAAGCAGCTGTTTCCAGCCAGGGAAGTCGTTCCCGAACCCCAACCTCTCCTGGAAAGCACGATTGATAGATGAAATTGGGGACTCTTAACCACCGTTCACTTGAAGGATGTCGAGTTTGACATCACACTGATTAACGCGGCCACCGAATTTAATATTGTAACCGTCAAGGCTCTGAGAGTTGCAAGGGAAAGTAAAACAGAAGAATCGTATTCTTTCCCATGAGGAGAAAAACGCTACTTGACGATCAACACCATTTGTAAGGTCTTCCCATATACCATATCGTACCAAGTCATTTTTCGAAGTCAAGGGTTAACGGCGCCCTCACTAGAGTTTTCTCCAGGAGCCGCATCAATGTTCTCCAGCAGCGTCTCCACTTCAACGTTCTCTAGCAACGACTCCGCTTTAACGTTCTCTCCATAAGTCACTCCGCTTTAACGTTCTTTCCAGAAGTCGCTCCGCTTCAACATTCTATAGCAGTAGCTCCACTTCAACGTTCTCCAGCAGCGGCTCCGCTTTAACGTTCTCCAGCAACGACTCCGCTTTAACGTTCTCTCCAGAAGTCGCTCCACTTCAACGTTCGCTCCAGCATCCGCTCTGCTTCAACATTCTCCGCATAAGCTGCTCCGGTATCCGAAGCTGAAACTTCAGTATTTTGCTCCATGAGCTTCAACGTCCTCTCCAAGAGCCAAAGCCGCATCAACACCACTTTTTCCTGCCAAAGATCATGTCGTAGCTGGTAGGCTCGGAAAGATACCTACTATTGTTTATACTGCAAGTGCACAGTGTCGACAAGCAACACAGGGCAAGCTCAGGTCGAACCACAGAGACTTGGAGAGTGTAGAAGTTTATTCTAAATCCTTACTAAGAACTGATTCAGAGAGTAACCAAAGGGGGTTTGTTTTTGTCGATACGACGAGATATTCGCAAAGACTTAAACAGAAAGTAATATGAATTAAAATATGCAATTAAATCAAGGTGTAAATATTGAGAATATGGATACTAGGGTATTCAAATCCACCACTAACCTATGATATGCATTCAACTTGTAATATTATTCTTGTCCTTACAGCAGATTCAAGTCTACCGTATATCTAAGGTGTTTCTCCAATGGATAATTTAATCACAACTAAAGTATTTCTCCAAAGCATTAAATGTCTAACAAAAGCACAACTAATCTGAGGATCAATATTTGGTTAAGCATGAGTTGTAGCATAATCAACATAGAGATATTTTAACTACAATGGATACATGGCATACATTGTGAGAGCAAGATGTTGACAAACTTGGATTAAATTATATCTTTAAACAATTCTAAACTTTCAAGAACAAGATGCAAGATATGAATACATACCAATGAGTTACGGCTTAATTTAAACCTTAGCAAATGAAACTAGAACATGAAGAACATTACACCAAAACTTAAATTTGATAAACTAACATGAACAAGCTATTCTTGGATGAGTTTTCAACACAACAACCCTCTCTATTTATACACAAAAATTCTCTCACACTTGGGATTCGAAATTTATCATATCAACCACTCAACAATTAAACAAAACATGTTTTCTTAATTGATGGATAGAATGGAATACAATGGGGGTGAGGTGGATGTTTTGGAAAGAATCCAATGGGGGTGAGGTGGATGTTTTGGAAAGAATCCAATGGGGGTGAGGTGGAAATGGATTTGGGTCTTGGGTTTTGGATCATGGGTTGTTTAATCCCATGAATTTGTAAACAAAGTTGCCACTGATGCGCGAGCGGTTGCAAACGCTTCCAACTTTCTTCTCTTTTGTCTTCTCAATTCTTCCAAGCTTTATTTAGTACTTAAAAACATAAAATTAATTAATACAAATATTTATTCTTGAAGATGGTAAGAATGCAGAATTTGGGATAATATATAACTTTGAAGCGCGAAAGATGAGTTAAGTGCCAATGAAAAGGTGTATGAATATGCAATATTTGGCACTCATCAAATACCCCCAAACATGAATTTTACTTGTCCTCAAGTGAAACAGAAATCTAGAAATCCTAACTATACCACTGTCGCTGGTCTCTCAAATGCATTTAGCGTATGCACTAAGCCTTTAAACCCCTAGGTGTCCCTAGTGGACGAGTTGTAGTCTCGTGAGGGCCTACCAAAGATATACCCACAAAACCTTCTCCAATTTCAGAGCATCTATAGAAATGTCTTCGTCTTCGGTCTTCAACTGTAGATGATGAACGTCAGAATTTCGTAGAACCATGAAAATTTGTAACCAATATTTATTTATTTTATTTATTTTTTTAAGACCCGCTACACAGCTGAGCATCATTTTTTTTAGTGACCCGCTACACAGCTGGTCATCAGATAACACACTACAAAAGACCCGCTCCACAGCTGGTCATCAGATAACAAAAAATGCAAAAGACTACAAAAGATCCTACAAAAGACCCGCTACACAGCTGGTCATAAAAAAATGCAAAAGACTACAAAGGATCCTACAAAAGACCCGCTCCACAGCTGGTCATAAAAAGATGCAAAAGACTACAAAAGAAAACCTATAAAAGACCCGCTCCACAGCTGGTTATAAAAAGACTCACAACGCTAAATGCAAATACTCCCCCAAACCTAAATCTAACATTGTCCTCAATGTTTCAAAAGATAACAGAAACAATAACAAAACGTGAGAACAAAACAGATTCAAATGAAAGAGAATACCAGATGCAAAAAGGTTGGTGCTAACCATAATTGAATGAATGCTATGAAAGCAAACAATATGAGCGCAAGACAAAAAGTTCGGTTAGCACACAAATATATCAACAAGATTCAAAATTTACCTACTAGATTATACAATGATGACTCCCCAAACACCAACAATCTAAAAAGTTGAGGATCAACCCAAAAGACAGAATGCAGAAACATCAACAGCCTTACATATTTATAACAGGACAAGAATGCAAGTGAGACTGCATATGTGAATGAGTTACCCCCAAACCTAGATTTTTCAATAGATAAACTTTTGGGTACAAAATCTAACAATTTCAAGGGTGCATCATGCACAAGATCTAGTTCAAAGTGGATTTTGTCAGGGATGGATGGAGAGACATGAGTAAACTCCAACCGTGGCTCATCAAAGGTATTATATTTAGCTGCAAAATAGTCCAAGAGGACTTGAGAGGCACAAAGTTCCAATCCTAGATTAGGTACTCTTAAAAAAAAGGTTTAAAAATAACTTTACAAATCAAATCTAGGTTGGGTGCAAGATTACCAGTTTGTGACATGGGCAGGGAGGTAGGCACATCATTATTAGTCACATCTATAACTCCTAAATCATTTGCCAATGTCGCAGCATGCTCACATTCATAGAACAATTCATCAAGACCTAGTTCATAATCATCATCATCCAAAGTTTTATTCTCATGCATGGACAGATCCAAAGAGACATCATGTTGTGACCTACGTATAGAATCAGACACGACAATTATATTTTCATGCTTAAGATCATTAGTGTCGACATGAGATTCAACATTTTCTAAGTCAGACACAAGAAATGTGTCATGCTCTTGTTCACAGGAAAATTGCACAGGCTCAAGATCAGTATCAACATCACATGTATATGTAACACTAGAAGAAACATCATTCATTAAGGTCGAGGCAGAGAAGCCTAATGTCTCTGAACTCAAAGGTTCGACAATATTTTCAGTAAAAAACATATTCTTCTAACATAACATCATCATCATCATCATCACAGAAATGCATTTCCTTATTTAAAATCGTAGTATTTCTAGTCCCTTCATTTAAAACAGTTCATATGCAATATCTGCATTGTTTAGTAAGACTAGGCATACTATTTTCACATTTTATTTCATTAGGACAAACAAACATTTCATCCTGAAATTCCTCCCTTCCTACATTTTGTAAACGAATCAAATTCATTTTTAATAATGCATTAAGTTGTTCAATAGAAGGAGAGTCTTCAACAGTAGGAAATTCATAATCAATGCTATATGGTTTATCATGCAATACAATCCTAGCATTATTTTGTTCGATGAGTCTGAGATTTTCCTCCACAGATTGAGAAGTACAAAATTGTTCAACTTCCCACTGTGGTGGATGATATATGTGTGCATGGTCATTAGGGTCTATAAAATACGGATCGCAACCTTCGAAAGGTTGATGATGGTCCCAATGACTATCAGCTTTGTAATATGTTGGCATTTCATATTTTGGATTTTCATGATATTCTCTAGATTGCCTAAAATCATGCAAAATATAGCAATTCTCAGCAGGATGGCCTAAGCCTCCACATAAGGTACAAGCATAGATTTCAGATTGCCTAGAAGAATTATATGCGATAGATTCATGCATTTTCATTTCTAAAGCTGCAATTCCAGCTTCTAACTGGTCCAAAAGTGATGATTGTGAGAGTTGGGCACTGTAAAGATGTTCATTTTCACCCTGTGGTGGATGATACATGTGTGAGTAGTTATTAGGGTCCATGTATTGATGCTCAGGACTGTGAAAATGTCCATAAAAATCCCTATAACTATTGACATCATGGTCTGGGAAAGGTTCATAATGTGCAACATGCCCGTAAGCAAGTTCTCGAATTGATTTGTTTCCATCCCCACCTGCAGACCAGAATCCTGACATGATCTCTAACTAGCACAAGGCTTGTTGCAGAGATTTGGATGTACACACTGAAAACAGACCAATATTTTTTTCATTATTGGTGTGTTTCATACATTAGAAAAACAAAATAAAAGAAGAAAAATCATAAACGGAAAGGAAGTTCTATGCAATCGCAAACAAGGATGACTCTACCACAGAAAACCTACTGATTTCTAGCAAACAAAAAGCATGATGGTTCCACTTAGATTGTTTTCTAGACCAGCTTCTAATCCTTCGAAAGGGAATTCGTTACAATCTGAGTAAACCTCTCTGGAATCAATCTGAGTTTAAGTAAATTGAATAGAGGCGAGGGAAGCTGCTAGAGATTTCATACCCAAGACCTCACTGTATTACAAGGCGGCGCAGTCACGCATTCAATTTATAGAAACCGTCATGAACTTCGAAGTATGCTTAGAGAGTAACCAATATTTTTCGAATGACTCTTCTACTAAGCTCGTTACCTTATAGGTCTCATTTTATTTCAAATTTTAATGCTTAGGTTCACGTTAGGTATTGTTTTCCTAAGGCGGGCAAGAAGAGAACGGTGATGAAATCCGAACCCTTATCTTGTATGGCCAGTCCTTGCCCTTTACTAGAAAAATAAAACAGCCGTATTCAAATCCTCAACATATATGCAACCGAAGGAATACAGTAACTCGCTAACAGGGGATTCACGAGTGTTTCGACAAACTTACCTCCCATACCAGACGGGTGATGAACCGTTGTTGTCGACTCGGGCCACGACTCCTATGTCATGAACGAACCCGAGGGGCCGAGGTGATATTGTAATCACCGTCCTTCTCTACAAACAGTTTGATATTTAATACTACCCTTCCGTAGGGTTTAAAAATAAAAATAAAAATAGGATGTCCAAGTCCAAAGTCCAAAATAAAGTGCAAAAGAAAAATAAAATTACAAGAGTAAAGGAATCCTAATACAAACTAAAAATAGATAAATAAAATAAACTTTTTTTTTTTTATTAAAATAAAAACTTCTTCCGCTTTCTTTGGCTTCCTTTCTTTCGCCTTTACAACAGCTACTCAGGCACATGTTGAGCTCAAAAGAGGTAGTTAGGGTTTCTAAGTTTTGATCTTAACAACTTCACCAATAAAGACAACGCCCCCCCCCCCCTAAAGCACAAAGCATCCTGCCGAGTGCTCTTTTTGGTAAAGTGGTTAAGGACATTGATAGAGTTTACATGCTAACGGAGAGACATAAAGCGGTTTTTGGCTGTTTGCAAGCAACAAATGCCCAAGATTTTCTTCTGGCTATTCCGATTGAGGGGCTGGGGCAGAAGATGTCTCCTTTGGAGTACCGGTCTATCCTCAAATACAAGTTAATGATCCCGCTTTATCCCTCTGACTCTCGTTGCCCTTCTTGCATCACAGGTTGCTTGGATTCATATGGTGAACATGCAGTTCATTGTAAAGTAGACCCTGGTTATAAATATAGACATGATCATGTGAGGGATATCTTGTATGATGTATTGTGGAGGTCTGGCATTTCGGCAAAGAAAGAAGCACCTGTGCATTTCCTGACAGACCCACTTGAAGGGAGATCGACACTAAGATCAGCAAATGTTCTTATTTTTGGATGGGCTAATGGGAAACACACATGTGTTGACCTCACCGGGGTATCTCCTTTGGTAGGCATTGGACATGGCACCTTTACAGTCGGGCGAGCAGCGCTAAAGGCTACCTCAGGTAAGATATCGAAGCATGAGAAAGCATGTGTTGACAATGGGCATGCTTTCGTCCCCTTTGCTTTTGATACTTTTGGCTATTTAGCTCCAGAAGCAGTTGGACTACTCAAGAGGGTCCAGAAAGTCATGCGCAGCAATGTAATGACCCCTGGCTCACGAGATTTTATTTTTAATAGGATAGGTTTTGCTATTCAAAAAGGGCTAGCGGCACAGCTTGTCGCTCGCTTGCCTAGTATGTAATTTTAACTTTGTAAGATTTGTTATTAATGATGGGTGTTAAAGCAAAATAAAAAAAAAATATCAAAAATAAGTGTAAAACTGACTGTGAATAGTTACTCTGCTACAGTAAAATACTTGTTGTACAGTGATTTATGCTACAGTAAAATATCTGTTGTACATTGAAATATGTACATTGATTTATGCTACAGTGAAATATGAACAGTTCCAGGAGATGAAATATGAACAGTGACAGGAGATAGAAACTTCAACTACACCGCTACCGAGTCCCCGGCAACGGCGCCAAAAACTTGGTAGGCTCGGAAAGATACCTACTATTGTGTATACTGCAAGTGCACAGTGTCGACAAGCAACACAGGGCAAGCACAGGTCGAACCACAGAGACTTGGAGAGTGTAGAAGTTTATTCTAAATCCTTACTAAGAACTGATTCAGAGAGTAACCAAAGGGGGTTTGTTTTTGTCGATACGACGAGATATTGGCAAAGACTTAAACAGAAAGTAATTTGAATTAAAATATGCAATTAAATCAAGGTGTAAATATTGAGAATATGGATACTAGGGTATTCAAATCCACCACTAACCTATGATATGCATTCAACTTGTAATATTATTCTTGTCCTTACAGCAGATTCAAGTCTACCGTATATCTAAGGTGTTTCTCCAATGGATAATTTAATCACAACTAAAGTATTTCTCCAAAGCATTAACTGTCTAATTAAAGCACAACTAATCTGAGGATCAATATTTGGTTAAGCATGAGTTGTAGCATAATCAACATAGAGATATTCTAACTACAATGTATACATGGCATACATTGTGAGAGAAAGATGTTGACAAACTTGGATTAAATTATATCTTTAAACAATTCTAAACTTTCAAGAACAAGATGCAAGATATGAATACATACCAATGAGTTACGGCTTCATTTAAACCCTAGCAAATGAAACTAGAACATGAAGAACATTACAACAAAACTTAAATTTGATAAACTAACATGAACAAGCTATTCTTGGATGAGTTTTCAACACAACAACCCTCTCTATTTATACACAAAAATTCTCTCACACTTGGGATTCGAAATTTACTGTAGCAACCACTCAACAATTAAACAAAACATGTTTTCTTAATTGATGGATAGAATGGAATACAATGGGGTGAGGTGGATGTTTTGGAAAGAATCCAATGGGGGTGAGGTGGATGTTTTGGAAAGAATCCAATGGGGGTGAGGTGGAAATGGATTTGGGTCTTGGGTTTTGGATCATGGGTTGTTTAATCCCATGAATTTGTAAACAGGTTGCCACTGATGCGTGAGCGGGTTGCAACGCTTCCAACTTTCTTCTCTTTTGTCTTCTCAATTCTTCCAAGCTTTATTTAGTACTTAAAAACACAAAATTAATTAATACAAATATTTATTCTTGAAGATGGTAAGAATGCGGAATTTGGGATAATATATGACTTTGAAGTGCGAAAGATGAGTTAAGTGCCAATGAAAAGGTGTATGAATATGCAATATTTGGCACTCATCAGTAGCCGCCACACTCATTCCTTCCAAGGTTCGCACGCCCGTAGCCACCACACTCCTCCCTGTCAAGGATCGTGATCACAGCCAGTCAAGGATCGCAGTTGTGGCCACTTTTTGATCCATCTCGCCAAACCTCATGGTCGTGGACAGTTTACTCTCTTACGCATCCAGCCGATACCTTTGCTTCCATGGACTCACATGCAATTCGAACCAACCTATTTTGGTTCCCACGCGATGTGGTCTCTTCTGATCACATCTGCTGCCAAGAACTGTTGCTGCTCGTTTGTCGATACCAGCTAGAGCTTCACCATAGCAACAACCGCTACAAGGGTAATCCGTACTTATCCATGTTTTAGTTTCACATAAAAGAAGTAATAGAGTCACCAGTATGGATGCAATATGGTGATATCCTTATCATGGTCAACTCACCGACCACACCAGATATATACATGTAAACCCCACTTGGGGACTGAGGCTTTACATGGAACCCCTTCACTATCAAAGCTCAGAAGACATGGTCGACCAAAAAGTCATAGCCACGATAAGGTCATCTACTCTTCAAAGGTGTAACGTAAAGATATCATCACCTCCCTTTCGGGAAGGCGCCTGCAACACTTTACGAGGCTGCGATGGATCCTAAGCCTACTTAGAGAAAACAACTTCAGTAACTAAAGAGAAGTACGACTGGGGACTGCTCATCGCAGTCCATCCCAGACAACAATCAAAGATTCATGAGATAACTCGAGAGACGCGGCTGAAACATAATCTTGAAGAAACAGAGGGAGCCATGATTAACAACATAACTCCCTCACTCCTACTTCGTTATCCAGAATATTTCGTCCATGTGATATTCAAAGTATCCTAGCATCGCATCTAGGAGAGTACATATGTGGATTCAAGGTGATACAATCAAAGTAGGATACACATGGGGACCGAAGCCTCTTTCCAGTTTGGAAGTTTAAACGCAGTCACCACCTTACCAGCGAATGTAGTAAAAGCACATCTTCCACGATAAAATAGGCTCGGGATAATTAAACATCGGGACTACTAGCATAGGATGCCTTCACTTCCCTCAACCAAGTTATTTCTGATGACAACATTGTCACTGTCGAAGCTTTAAGATCCGCATGAATTTTTCAACATATGAAGCCATACACGTGCATCAAAACTCCAAAAGCACGCCGCAGAGATATTCACATATCCGGCCACGCCATTAGATCCATGACCAGACAGAAGTATAAATGGGGACTGCTCGTCGCATCCCATTCGGAACAATAACTCAAGATTCAGAATATGGTTCATAGGATGTCGCTTGGAATGAAATTCTTGAAAACTTGATAGTAGCACGTCGGCAACGGAACGCCTATCAGCTTGTCTACTTCACCCAACTGTTCCGGAAGGTTTCAACCATACAAGCTACCACAACATATCTTCACCGCAATCAGAAAGGTAAGAATAAGCCTTCCAGACACCGGCTCAGCAGTCCAGACATCAAATAACTTAAAGTCAAAGAAGGATCAACAATGCATATACACTCTCCAAGATCAGTTCTGACATGATCATTGCCGAGCATATATTTCATCCATCCATCCAACCTAGGAATGCAATGGAGTTTGGTAAATTTTGAAATCCACTAGAGAGGTTAGATACTCATTCTTTTGGAGACGGAACCTTATTACACATTCTGGAGAAGATCGATGATATTGTTGGGTGGTATGAGAAAAAGATAAAAAAGCACCTACCTTGAGTTCTCCTAGATCGCCTTGCTACTGATTATAACTATTGGAGATTTCTTTGCTACCGTTGATGTTTACTCTGCCGTTGCTGACAAAGAACGTCATTCAAACCGAGCTAAATGTCAAAGTTTGATCAATTACTCACGTATATTACTCTTATAGCTAAAATACGAAGACGATTGGAATGCCTATGATCGAGATGTTGCAAACGAACACAAGAAGCAGACGAGCTAATGGTAAAATGGGAGGAACTTAGCACGGACTTTTATAAGCATAATACTTTTGGAATCAAAGTGGATGAAGGTTTCTCGTTTAAGCTAGCCACACCATTGGCCTTTCCAAGCTATCCACACCATCGGCCCTTCCAAGCTAGTCGCGCCATCCACCTTTCCGTAGACAGCCGAAGCGGCGCGCATTAGCCATTCGAAGCAGCGCCATCTCCACCAGCCAAGGAGGCGCCATCTTAGCCATTTGAAGAAGCATAATCTCCGCGTCCCAAGCCAATGCTCCATGGCTCCACATTCATCGCTCCGCGGCCGTTTAAAGCTAGCCAAGCCATGGGCCCTTCCAAGCTAGCCACATCATGGGCCCTTCCAAGCTAGTCACTCCATTGGCCCTTCTAATCTAGTCACGCCATTGGCCCTTCCAAGATATCCGCGCTATTGGGATTTCCAATCTATCCTCGCCATCGTCCCTTCCAAGATAGCCGCGCCATCCACCTTTCCGTAGCCAGCCAAAGCTGCGCCATCTTAGCCATTCGAAGTAGCGCCATCTCCACCAGCCAAGATTGAAGCACCATCTTCGTCGTTCAAAGAAACGCAATCTCCACCGTTCAAAGCCGCGCCGTCCGCCATTCCCAAACCGGAAGCGCCATCTTCGCCACCCCATAGCCCAAATTGGCACCAACGTTATGGGAAGCAAGACTCTGCGCCAACACCTCCTGGTCAAGCCAAAAATGCGCCAAGTCGTCAATACAAGGATCAATGATTCCTCATTCCTTCAGCTAAAAGTTAGTTGAATTTCCATGAAAAAATCTTCACGCCTTTCCCTTTTCGATTTTTCTCTTGTCTCTGTCACCATCTCATGCTTACCCCGCAACAACGCCACTATTACGGGATAAGCATAAGACTTAATGTTGATGGTGGTTTTTAGCTTAGGGTCAAAATCGTAAGGCATGCCATGCCTTACTGTTACGGGCTAAGCTGGGGACTTAATGCCAACCATGCCAGCCGCACCACCTTGCCAATGGAAAACCATGCCAGACACGTCTCTGCGCCAAGGCATGCCAACCATGCCAGACGCACCACCGTGCCAATGGCAAACCATGTAAGCCACGTCTCCGCTCCAAGGCATGCCAACCATGCCAGCCGCACCACCGTGCCAATGGAAAACCATGCCAACCACGTCTCCGCGCCAAGGAATGCCAACCATGCCAGCTGCACCACCGTGCCAATGACAAACCATGACATCCACGTCTCTGCGCCAAGGCATGCCGACCATGCTAGCCACGTCTCCGCGCCAAGGTATGATGACCATGTCAACCGCACCACCGTGCCAATGGTAAACCATGCCAGCCACGTCTCCGCGCCAAGGCATGCCAACCATGCCAGCCGTACCACCGTGCCAATAGCAAACCATGCCAGCCATGTCTTTGCGCCAAAGCCATGCCAACCCTAAACCATGCCGCTGGCTGACAAACGAAGGGTTGCAACAATCAACGACCACCCTTCTATCTGAGATGTAGATCTCAGACGTCCAAGTTCGCCACCAAATGCATGGCAACTTGCGTCCCAAATCCAAGCATCACGGTTTTCCCAAAACCCTAATTTTGGTCGCGCCTACACTATGCCAAAGCCATGTCGACCCTAAACCATGCCGCTGGATGCCAAATGAAGGGTTGCAACAATTAACGGCCACCTTTCTATCTGAGATGCAGATCTCAGCCGTCCAAGTTCTCCACCAAACGCATGGCAACTTGCGCCCCAAAGCCAAACATCACGGTTTTCCCAAAACCCTAATTTTGGCCGCGCCTACAACACTTGCCGACCACCCACTTTCATTGACCAATCAGGTTGCTCCAAACCTACCACGGTCTCAAAAGAGGTCGCTATCCATGCTAGCTTCCCTAAACTTGCTAGCTTCCCAAAACACGCTAGCTTCTCAAAACATGCTAGCTTCCCAAAAACGCGCCAACACACCAAACATGCCGCACGACGCATACTACATGTACTAATTAGAGTTTGAACACGCCAAACTCTAATTTGGGCAAGTTGCTATCAACATCCCTCCTGAATTCTTCCTGAGTTTTACGTTCGGACTATTTTCACCTCCCGAACGAGCTCAAAACCTAAATATTCCCAAGTGGGGAGATATGAAATTCTTTTTCGTGCTGAATGGAGGGGCGAACTATCAAAACCCGAGTCTGTACGAGAATTCTACAGCGATTTTAGTATAGGGCGCTAATTAGGGTTTCAGCATACCAAACCCTAATTTAGACAAAGCCGCAAGAGTTTCCCTTCAAGGCCGCACACTTCCAGTGGCTCCACTTCATTCCAAAACCACGCCGGCCATGGCTCCATGCCGCTGGCTGCAAAACGGAAGGTTGCAACAATCAATGGCTACCCTTCCTCCTGAGATGCAAATCTCAGCCGTACAAGTTTACCACCAAACTTGTGGCAACTTTTGGTCGCAATGAAAAATTCCATGGTTTATGCCAAAACCCCTAATTTGGATGCGCCTAAAATATGCGCGAGCATATTGGTCATGCCACCATGCCACAACTACTTGCACGTCGCTATGCCATAGCTGCTAGCACGTCGTTATGCCCCGGCTACTGGCATGCCACCATGCCACAGCTACTAGCACGTCGCTATGCTACATCTGCTAGCACGTCGCTATGCCACGGCTACTGGCATGCTATTACGGTGCTGTAAGTGATGCACAATGATGACGCATTACAGAGTTGCATGCCAAGTTAGTGTTCAGCTATAATGGCGCATTGCGAAGCCATAATAGCGCAACGCAAGCATAATAGCGGTATACTATATAGACTATCAAGTTTCAAGAATGGCATAACCCTAAATACATTTGGCTAAGGAATGAAACTTATTGGCCGACACAATAAGGCTTCATTGAGGAAAGGCAAGACATGGCCAAAGTTGACAGATACAACATGCGATGTTGGCATCGATGCATATCCATGGAATTGAGTTGGCCCAAACTCAATTATGATGCAAGAAGAGTGGAATAGACTAAGAGTTAGTCTATGCATTAGTTTAAGGTAGGGCCAAAGTTTGAACATTGCAAGCAAGTTGGCAATGCAAGATTTGCATTGCTATTGTCAAGCTAATTGGCGAAGTGAAGCATAGATGACGCACAAGTAACTAGAGTGAGCTGAAGGAGTTGGCCTCGATGATGGAAGCTTAAGAATTGTCCGTGCATGAGTTTAGAGTAATAAAAATATAGGGCCAAGAGGGATGAACGTTGGATCAAGGCAGAATCCAGTATGGTGCAACAAGTGGCGCAATACGACTCAAGTGACAGTTAGGAGTTGGTTATTGGCTTTGCGAGCATGCCAATGAAGTGAGACAAGATATGACGGTTATAAAGTGAGTTTATAACCATATGGAAGGTTCATAACCACCAAGAATATGTGTGGCACCAGTTGGCGTGACAACACAAAAGGTGGCAGTTATGGAAACCATTTTTGGGACACATGGATGTTCCATGCAGGTGCAAGCGGTTGTACAGAGTTTTGGCCTGATCATTAGCTTGCATAAATAGCTTAGAGATCAATAATGTTGGTGTTGTACGTTTGAGAGAAGAACCACTAATGTAGAGAGAGTTTTAGGCATTCATCAAGAGGGTGAATGACCTGTTTGGTCCATGTGAGGGAATGTTTTGTATAATCTTCCTTAATGCAATAAAATGGGTTTATTGTGTTCATTATGTTGCTGATCTTGTGAAGTTGTCAATTGGGTTGATGCATGGCAGAAGCTCTTATGCTTATGGGGGCAGGAAGAGTTAGAGAGAAAGAAGAAAAGACTTCCATTGCGTATTGCCTTATGAGTGAAGGCAGATGCATACTTTAATGCAAGTGTGCAAGGCTGAGTACTTGTGGGTGAAGTTGATTCACTGAACCACATAGTATTTCCGGTCATGTCCCATGAAAATTTTAGGAGATTAAATGGGCATGTGATACATGCCACCATGCCACAGCTACTAGCACGTCATTATGCCACAGCTACTGGCATGCCACCATGCTATAACTACTAGCACAACGCTATGCCACAACTACTAGCGCAGCGCTATGCCACAACTACTGGCATGCCACCATGACACACGTAGAAACTAGCTACACGTTTTCCATGAAAACACTCGAGATATCAACACATGTCACAAACCGCGGGATTCTCATTAGGGTATTGGTTTGGCGGTTTATAGCGTGCGGCATATACTACGCCCGTTACAAGAAAGTGTCATAAGAATGAGTCGGTTAGTAAATACAAGGAATAATGGTGAAATGTTTTTTTCATTATGGAACATCAATTCCAGGCATTATCTGTTACCACCTGCTTCTACTTTACTCAGTCGTTTCCATTTCTTACTAGACCAGAGTACATTTTGTTACGACTTGTATAAATAGGTCTTACCTATTTCCACTACAAGACAAGTTTTGGCCAGGAGCATACAACACTCAGAAATCACTTGTTAGCTTTCCCATATGTTAGCTTTCACTTTCTGATGCAAGTAAAACAACTACTCTTCCAGAATCAACTATTCTGGTCTCAACACTCTCTTTGCTTCCCTCCCCAAAACCAACCCTTCTCCTTCACTTTGTGACCGCAGCAAGTATGGAACGGCCATTTCTTGGTTTAGGATGAATTTGTACAGATTGATCTCTCGAATATAAAGTACTCCCTTGTAGTACATTATTTAGGGTTTAGACTCGTTTCTCACCCATAACACACGAAATTACCGAAACCAACAAAAACTGCTTTCACCTTAAAATAGTTACTCATAAAGTTGTTCAATTGTTTATATTCTCATAAAAGTATACAAGACACAATTGAAACAAAATCGGATTAATTCAAAAGAATCAGTTCATGAACATTTTATCCACGGTTTGCAAATATTGCATTCCTTAATTTATAAATGTATACGTTCATGAGTATGAAAACATACTTAGCTGATTTTAGAACTTAACCTCATAAGTTGGCAAATGGGTACCCAAACTTAAGTTCCGGACTTTGGTCATGTCCAACAGTTCGCAAGCGGATGCGCATGCTGTCATTCCGGATCGGTCTCAGGTTAATAAGTTTGCAAATGGGTACGCAAACTTAGTTTCCGAACTTTGACAGTTAAAACCGTTCTCATACGGGTATGTATACTTTGTTCCCGGACCTGAATCATTCTTACAACAGTTTGCATACGGGTATGCATACTATGCTATATCCAAACAATGATTAATTGTTCTAAACACCCATTTCAATCATTGAAACATTCTTAAAAGACGACAATAGCTGTCTCACACAAACTATTAGCTTATAAGCAATTTTCAAGTGATCAAATGATCAATACGAAGCATTCCGAGTCTACATCAAATGACTTTCTCACACAAATCATGTGAGATGTTACCAGGTGATTTTCACATGATCATCTTTTGACTTTCGTCAAGAATAATGATGAACGTAGTTAAATCAAAAAGATTTCCAACACATATTTCGAGAAAGATATAAGCGAGTCAAACTCAACTCGAAATATCAAATGTGTATAATGTAAAGTTTATATAGCTATACGACTTTGTTTCAATAGGAAATAGAATAAAATAGACTTTTGAGTGATAGATGAGTTTAAGTCTCCACATACCTTTTGTTGATGAAGTTCCACAAGATCCCCTTAGAAGTTCTTCGTCTTCAATCGATGAATGTTGTGAAGTATAAACACATTATATCCTAATCCGAGACATAGCTATAAGTAGACTAGAAATCAAGACTTATAGTTTTGATAACTAAACTTGAATTTTTTTTTGAGATAACAACACTTGCGAGTTCGACAGAGCAGTACTCTAACACAACTACTTTGTTTTCTTTAAATATTTATTATGAATGTGACTTTTCTATTTGGAGAGACGCTCTGCAAACCGGAATACTGAATGAGTCAACTCAGTGAACTTGCTTAAATCTTTTTACAATCATATTTTATCTCTGTTTGTTTAATTTATACTTGTTTTTTCTTGCCTTTCCTTTTCACTCTCTCTGAATCCTCTTTAATCTATGTTTTATCTCTTGCTTGGTTTACTTTTCTCTTTTCTATTCTTCCAATTCATTTTTTGTTTTGTGATGTCTCACTAAATATCTACTTCTTCACCGTTGTTTATAGGTGAAAATGGTTTCTACTGGTTTTGGTAATTGTGGGTGTGAAAGTGAGAAACAATCTAAACCCTAAACAATGTACTGCAAGAGAGTACTTTAGATTCGAGAGATCAATCTGTACAAGTCCGACCTAAACCAAGAAATGGTTGTTTCAGACTTGGTTCGGTCACAAAGTGGAGGGGAATGGGTTGGTTTTGGGGAGGGAAGCAAGGAGAGTGGTGAGACCAAAATAGTTGATTCTAGAAGAGCAGCTGGGTTTTTACGACTTATTATCATAAAAGTAAGAGAGCTCATGAGGAGAGCTAGCAAGTAAGTATTTCTAAGTGTTGTCTTGTCCGAATGAACTTGTTGTCCAAATAAAAATAGATAATACCTATTTATACAAGTCGAAGTAGAAACCGTATCCTGGTATCATTAAGGAGTGGGGTAGTAAATGGGAGGAGGTGGCAACCGTATGCATGGACTTGATATTCCATAAAGTGGTTAACGCATGAAACTATCAACGTTATGGAATTGATGTTCCATAAAGTTGTTAACGCACGGCTTCATGTCTCATGAACGTTTCCCACATAACTTCCCATATTTACTAGGCGCCTCACCCTTATGACACTTCCTTATAAAGGGCGCAGTGTACTCCGCACGCTGTAAACCGCCAAACTAATACCCAAGAAAGGATCCCCCAGTTTGTGTTGATGTCTCAAATATTTTGGAAAACATGTAGCATGTTGCTGGTTATATGATGAGCGCAAGTGGCAATGACAGGTTGCAAATAACGCATAGCATGTGTACCAATGGCATGTGTGGTATGCCTTGTTTGTAGGTTGAAAGTGGTGATGCCTAACTACAAGTGGCGTGTGGCATGTGCCAATGGCATGTGTGGTATTCCTTGGTTGCACTGTTTGCAAGCTAGGCTACAAGCGACCATGTTGGCATGTGCCAATGGCATGCGTGGCCGCTTTGGCCCTAGGTTGCATGGTTTGCAAGTTAGGCTACCATTAATCATGTTGGCATGTGCCAATGGCATGCGTGGCCGCTTTGGCCTTAGGTTGCACGGTTTGCAAGTTAGGCTACCAGTGATCATGTTGGCATGTGCCAATAGCATGCGTGGCCGCTTTGTCCCTAGGTTGCATGGTTTGGAAGTTAGGATGCCATTGATCATGTTGGCATGTGCTAATGGCATGTGTGGCCTTAGGTCGCACGGTTTCCAAGTTAGGCTACCAGTGATCATGTTGGCATGTGCCAATATCATGCGTGGCCACTTTGGCCTTAGGTTGCATGGTTTGCAAGTTAGGCTACCAGTGATCATGTTGGCATGTGCTAATGGCATGCGTGGCCATTTTAGCCCTAGGTTGCATGGTTTGAGAGCGACATGTTGGCATGTGGCGGCATTGGCCCTAGGCTGCACGGCTTGTCAAGCTAGGCTGCAAGCGCCACTTTTGGCATGTTTGCCATGGTGCGCAGTGTGCGGCTTGGTTCTGGCAAGGTTGCCATGGTGCGCAGCGTGCGGCTTGGTTCTGGCAAGGTTACCACGGTGTGCAGCGTGCGGATTGGTTCAGGCAAGGTTGCCGCGGTGCGCAGCGTGCGGCTTAGTTCTGGCAAGGCTGCCATGGTGTGCAGTGTGCGGCTTGGTTCTGTCAAGGTTGCCATGGTGGGCTTGTATGGACTTTAGGGTTTCGGCATCGAAACTCTAATTTGGTATTTTGAAAAAAGATACCCTGGTAATTATTTAGAGATACATTAAAGGCTTTTCAATAAATGCGCCTAGTAAATGCTTTATCACTTAAATGTTGTGACGTCACTGTCTGCTAGTGTTTAGTGTTTTACGATTTTAACCCTAAGTTAGAAACCACCATCAACATTAAGTCCCATGCTTAGCTCGGAACAAGTGCCTTGTTGCGAGGTAAGCATATGATGGTGACAGACAAGGACGAAATCGAGGTATAAATCATTGCAAAGATGGTCAGGAAAGTCCGACTAACCTTTTGAGTGGTGAAGAGAGTTTTGGCTTCCCGTGTTGGCGGCCATGCGTAAGTTATACTTGGAATGCAGACTGTGGAGTGGTGAGATGATAGTTACCGTCTTGGTCTGGTCATACACCTCCAAGGCAAAGGGGACGCGGTTGTGGAAGGCGAAGCAAGTGGACGACTTGGCTCGAGGGGCCAAGAGGTGGCGTGGTCCTGGCCACGGCAATGGCATGGTGGAACGTGTAGGGGCGGCTAGGCGTGGTGGGGCCGCGGTGATGGAGCAAGGGATTGGTCGGGGCCGTGGTAAGGTGAGGCGCGGCATGGCATGGCGTGGCCTTAGCAGGGGCCGCGATAATGGTGTGAGTAGTCTTGGGCATGGAAATTGGTCATTGCGGAACCGGTTTCCTCTTTTCCCTTCTTGGCTCAAAATAGGAAATCCTCTCTTTGTTCAAACTCCCACGTACCATGTATATATAAGAGGAGGGCTGGCTTCTCTTTTGTTTCACGCCTATTCATTCTTCCCAGTTGTGTGACAATAGTAAAGCAGAGCGGACGAGCAAATCTCAGGTATGTCTTCCAACACTTCCCTTTAACTCATTTTTTTTTGCTGGTGTAAACCCTAGTTGTAGGCGTACCTTTTCATGACCTTGTAGAAATGTTTGCGTGAATCTTAGGTATTTTTTCCCTAGCTTGTAGTGACACTTAGGCATGAATACGATGGTAATGTTGACCGCCCCTTCTCACTGTGCAAGGTAGGCATGTGACAGTAATTGCCACGTCTTCTCACGAAAACCTAGATTTTTAGGGTTTTCTCCTTGTTTTGGTATGGTCGTGTGTATGATCCTTTTTTTTTGTTGGGCGCGGGTGTCCGGGATGTGTGTAGTGGTGATGTAGAGTATGCCAGTCCCCATTTTTTTTTGCAAAAAGACTTTGAAACCAATTGGTTTGTGCCCAGGGCGGCTTCCTTGTGTCGGATAAAAATAATTTCTACATGCTTTATGTAATAATTCATGCTCCTTTTGTTCCATTGTAGTTATCGCAATGGTCAAAAACAACGTAAGAGAATTTTTGTTAAGATGTCAACAGTTTCTGTGGTACCGAAGGATGTGAGTAATTCCAAGCCAAACATAGATGACGAGTTCTTCATGGCATCGGCCATGGTTAGGAGAAACTATCCCCAGTACATGCCGATCCTCCTGACCGGTTCGGAGAGTGAAGGAGAGGATCGATTGATTCGTCCAGGAGGCATAATAAGGTTTTGCCTTCAGAGGAAAGAATATCATGCCTCTCCTATCGATTTTAAAATCCTTGCAACTCCGTTGCGTACCTTTGAGAAATGGGTGTGATTCATGATGGACCAGGAGACTGTAAAGACAAATTTGACCAGGGCGCAGATTGTTGATGTTGTTGCGGCTTCCGCAGTGCTTCAAATTAGGAAAGACAGTCCAGGCTTGGTCGCTTTTGTTTCTAGATGGTGTCTAGACACCCATACAGCCGTGTGCAGGTGGGGCGAAATGACTATTTCTTTGGAGAGCGTGTCCGTGTTGCTAAATCTTCATGTAATTGGAAACCTCAATGTCGGGATGTCAGCAGATGAAAAAGAAATACGCGCCACCCTGGTTGCGAAGTCAAATGGATTAGTTCGGAAGGAAAACGAGACAAAGTGCTTTTATGACAGGTGGGTGTCTCAGTGGTTTCCGGATGAGTTAGAGTCAGACCAGAATATTAGGGTACTTCATGTCACGGTGTTCTTGGTTCTTTGGCTATCCAGGGATATTTTTGATAACGGCTCGGGCAAGAAAGAGATAAGGAAGGAACTTATTAAGTTTTCCATAAAATTGGCAAAGGGCGTCATTCTCCCCATCGGCGGTTTGGTTCTTGGTTCTCTGTATGCACACCTGGATCAGCTGGTTTAGGCCATGCATGCCTCGAACGGCCATACGAAGGTGGATTCATACGTTCATGCTGCTTTTCTCTAGGCATGGTTGTGGGAGCATTTCGAGAAGTATGCCCCGAAACCATTGGCCATACTTCTCGAATCTTGAGGTGGCTCTAGAATACTGCGTTGGTCTAATAGGCGTCGAAAAACTGGTCCGAAACTGATTAGGTTTCTTGACAACTCGTATGCAGTTAATTTTCGTCCATGGGCTGTGGTGCATGCGTCCATAACTCAGGTTAGTACACTTGCTCTCGTTTCGAACATGTCCTTGTCTTCTGATGGTGAGGGCCTGAGCGTTGGAGAGATGCTGTTCATGCTTAGCTACACCCCTGGTCACGTGCCATCTTTTTTCCGAGGAGCTTGCAAAGTGATTTCTTATAATGTTGATAGGGCTGCTCGACATATGGGTTTTGACCAAGGGGTCCCACTTGTTCGTCAGACGGTTGTTCAAGAAATTCCGTTATCGACTGTTCTCGATGCTAGTGCTCTTATGTCGGGTAAAAGTTTTCCTTTTATCGCGGAACAGAATCCATCAACGACCTCCAAATATAACACATTTTGGCACGATGAATTCCTTGTCATCCAGGAATTTATGAAATCCGTGGTGAAGAATACCCGTGGTAGGCCTTCCGTCGAGGTTTTAGCAAAGTATCCGTTGTTGAGGGATATTTCTTCGATTAAAAGAGAATCTGTCGGTCCATAAGCGTACAGTCCCCAGGTGAAGAGCGAAGGTCTAAAAATCGTGTAGGAGGTTTTCGGTCAGACTCCACAGATTTTCCGACTTTTAGTTCGTCCAATATGCGGGTACGTACGGATCTTCTCTTGACTTTAGCTTAGAACATTTATACTTTTGTTCCTTTTTTGAGAATGCGTCCTTGTATTCCGTCCAGGGTCTCAGTAGTATGAACGCCTTTGCCAAACTTGCGAGCAGTCAAAGAGCACAATTTTTCGAGACAGAGAGTGGCGTTGTCGAGCCTATCCATAGTGATGAAGAATCCTAGAAGGATGAAAGTTCAAGTCTGGTGATGGTGAGATCAATTCTTCTATAGCAGTATTGAATCTTCGTTTAGTTAGTCTGAAACTGAATCGTTGAGTCCCCACCAAGTTTTTCTTCTTTCCCTTCCTTCCCTCCCTCCTTTTTTTTCTTCTTTTTTTTGCGGTAAAACTAAATTTTGTTTTTTTAGGAGGAAACCATTCCTGGGGATGATCTTGAAGTGGAAGACCATCAGGGTAAAGACGTAGTCGTACTTCCCACTGCGGAAGCCGTGCCAGCTAGCGACTTGGACATGGAGATTCATCGTCCAGAAGGTGTTAGCACGACCCGGACAGTGGAGGGCGCTCAGGGGTTCACTGGTGAAATTGTGGTTAGGGATCTGTTGCTGGTTGCTGATTCAGTTAGAAGTGCCACCTTCAATCCTCCGTATCTGGCCCCTTTCCTGGGCCATGTGTTGAATGGTGGATTTAGCATGCCAGCTAAACATGCGATATTGTACACCAAGATTTGGGAGAGCTATGGTCACATTTCCACGACTAAGAAGATAACTAGTCGACATGCGTTGGTCAAGCGTGTGGAGGAGGCCTTCGATTGATGAGATGTGCAACGTGACTGGTCATAAAGTTTCTGAGGATGTAATCTCGAGATGGAAGTTCCATTGTGACATGTGCATGGGCTTCGAATTCAACGTTCCTTAGTTCGTTGAAGGTCTCTCTGATGTTGAAAAGTTATTGGCCGAAGCAGTCATAGGTCCTTCCGCAGACATGATAAAGAAGCAGGAAGCGGAATTTAAGAAATTTTGCAGGCAGCTGAAACTTAAGAAGGCGGCTCTCCAGGGCACGAGGGAAGCCTTTTCCAAAAGGAGCAAACCGCTACTGAAAAACTTTCCTTGAATATATTTCAGTTTTTGGACCTCTTATCTTTAGTTTTTTTTTTTAAAAAGGCAATAGAGACGCCGATTTTGTGGTTTTTGATTTTCTGGTTTTCTTGGGTTGATGGATAAAATTTATCTCGACGATTTTGGATTTTATATTTTTTGGAATGAATTGTTTAGGAATTGATTGTCTTTGGCTATGAACTAAAGTGGCGCAGAAGACCTAAGTAAACCATGAAACTGTGTGTTGGTAGATGACATGGGATTAAACATGGTTATAAGTTTTATCAAAACTTTAAAAGCAAACCACATATTTTGTCCAAATAATACTTACTCGGTTTCTCAGGTCTTCTGATAAAAATAAACTTCCCGGGCGTATGACCGAGTTTTACGATAAACATGGCCAAGGGAAGTCCCAGTGTTCCGAGCCGTTGCTGAGTTTTCTAATAACCGAGCCATCAATCCTTGGGCGTATCATTTTTATTCTAACCCCTGGGGAGTCCCCAGCCATACCTTGTCATGTCATGACTGATAATCGAGTTGTCGAGTGACTGAGTCATAGTGAGTCACTTTTCCCTACCATCTTAACATATGGGTCGAAGAACGAGATCGACGGTCGAAAATTGACATTCTAACTGATAGATCAATCTTCCTACAGTGGTCACCATTTTTTTTGTTTATAGGTGAAAATGGTTTCTGCTGGTTTTGGTAATTGTGGGTGTGAAAGTGAGAAATAATTTAAACCCTAAACAATGTACTGCAAGGGAGTACTTTAGATTCGAGAGATCAATCTGTACAAGTCCGGCCTAAACCAAGAAATGGTCGTTCCAGACTTGCTTCGGTCACAAAGTGGAGGATAATGGGTTGGTTTTGGGGAGGGAAGCAAGGAGAGTGGTGAGACCAGAATAGTTGATTCTGGAAGAGCAGTTGGGTTTCTACGACTTGTTATCAGAAAAGTAAGAGAGCTCACGAGGAGAGCTAGCAAGTAAGTATTTCTGAGTGTTGTCTTGTCCAAACGAACTTGTTGTCCAAATGGAAATAGGTAAGACCTATTTATACAAGTCGAAGTAGAAACCGTACCCTGGTCACATTAAAGAGTGGGGAAGTACATGGGAGGAGGTGGTAACCGTATGCATGGACTTGATGTTCCATAAACTGGTTAACACATGAAAATGGTTTTCACGAAACTGTTAACGTTATGGAATTGATGTTCCATAAAGTTTTTAACGCATGGATTTATGTCCCATGAACGTTTCCCACGTAACTTCCCGTATTTACTAGGCTCCTCACCCTTATGACACTTCCTTATAAAGGGCGTAGTGTACGCTGCACGCTATAAACCGCCAAACCAATACCCAAGAAAGGATCCCCCAGTTTGTGTTGATGTCTCGAATGTTTTGGAAAACATGTAGCATGTTGCTGGTTACATGATGAGCGCAAGTGGAAATGACAGGTTGCAAGTAACGCATAGCATGTGTGATAATGGCATGTGTGATATTCCTTGTTTGCAGGTTGAAAGTGGTGATTCCTAGCTGCAAGTGGCGTGTGGCATGTGCCAATGGCATGTGTGGTATGCCTTGGTTGCATGGTTTGCAAGCTAGGCTACAAGCGATCATGTTGCCATGTGCCAATGGCATGCGTGGTCGCTTTGGCCCTAGGTTGCACGGTTTGCAAGTTAGGCTACCAGTGATCATGTTGGCATGTGCCAATGGCATGCGTGGCCGCTTTGGCCCTAGGTTGCATGGTTTGCAAGTTAGGCTACCAGTGATCATGTTGGCATATGCCAATGGCATGCATGGCCGCTTTGGACCTAGGTTGCACGGTTTGCAAGTTAGGCTACCAGTGATCATGTTGGCATGTTGGCCCTAGGTTGCACGGTTTGCAAGTTAGGATGCAGTAATCATGTTGGCATGTGCCAATGGCATGCATGGCCATTTTTTCCCTATGTTGCATGGTTTGCGAGAGGCATGTTGGCATATTCCAATGGCATGCACGACCACTTTGGCCCTAGGTTGTACTACTTTGGCAAGCTAGGCTGCAAGCGCCACTTTTGGCATGTGGCGGCATTGGCCATAGGTTGCACGGCTTGCAAGCTAGGCTGCAAGCGCCACTTTTGGCATGTTTTCCATGGTGCGCAATGTGCGGCTTGGTTCTGGCAAAGTTGCCATGGTGCGCAGTGTGCGGCTTGGTTCTGGCAAGGTTGCCATGGTGCGCAGTGTGCGGTTTGGTTATGGCAAGGTTGCCATGGTGCGCTGTGTGCGGCTTGGTTCTGGAAAGGTTGCCATGGTGCGCAGTATGCATCTTGGTTCTGGCAAGATTGCCATGGTGCGCAGTGTGCGGCTTGGTTCTGGCAAGGTTTCCATGGTGTGCAGTGTGCGGCTTGGTTCTGGCAAGGTTTCCATGGTGCGCAGTGTGCGTCTTGTATGGACTTTAGGGTTTCGGCATCGAAACTCTAATTTGGTATTTTGAAAAAAGATACCCTGGTAATTATTTAGAGATACATTAAAGGCTTTTCAATAAATGCGCCTAGTAAATTCTTTATCACTTAAATAATGTGACGTCACTGTCTGCTAGGGTTTAGTGTTTTACGATTTTAACCCTATGTTAGAAACCACCATCAACAACCGTGTATTAACAGATTGTGCAAGTTTCAAGTTAAAATGGCGTTTGCCCATATGACGTTTGTCACACATACGTTTGTCTTTGTGTTCATGATAGTTTTAGCGTTTGCTGTGGTTGATGATAAGCTCGTTGAAGCTAAAGATGTCTTCATTGTTTCCATTACCAAGATTGCAGTTCAAGACGATTCCCGAGTCAGCGACGATCCATTTACTGATTATTTTCAAATTCAAAAAAATAGAATACGTGGCATTCAATTTTCGCCGCACCGTAAAAGCCGCTTCAAATTTTAAAATCAGTTCCCCTCTTCTTGCAAATCAATCAATCTCATCCAACTTCCCATAGTTGCATCCATTTTTCACTCCTTGAATATATTTTATATGCCGAGTATCCAGCAGTCAAAATATGGTATTGTTGTCAATTACCATAACCCTAATTTTCCAACCCAAAAGATTTATAACCAACAACATTGTTTTGGAGGCAGCTACATTTCAATCAATTTCAAGAAAATGGCGGAAGTTCCAACTGAAACAGTCACAGATCTTGCAGAAAAGTTCCAGAGTGCAACACTTGAACTAGAAAGTATATCAGAAGCCATTTTTCACCACTATGAATCAGAAGTGGAAGATGCAGAAGAAAATCAATGGGATAACTGCCTCATTGGAAAATTCGTAATTGAAGGGAAAATGAGTGAGAAGATAATGGATAGGCAGATTCAATTTACTTGGAATTTTCTTCAACCCGATGAAGTAAAAGTTATTGAAATTGACCCAAACACAATGGTATTTAAGTTTAAGAACCAGACAAATCTTAACAAGGTTTTCATAACAAGATCATGGAGCATCGATAGGTATCTAACCGTCCTTCATCATTTTTGGGAAAGCTGTATTTATCAAGACTTTGATTGGGAATCTCAAGATTTTTGGATTGAACTCATAGGATTACTTTCAAAGCTCATGAAGGTCAAGATTGTTGAGGATATGGGGAGAATCATGGGAGAAGTTCGTGCTATTGAACCAAAAGATGCAATTACTGCACCTGGTAAATCTGTGAAAGTTTGTATGAAAATCAATTTTCTTACTCCTTTGAGAAGAGGAATTTTAGCAGTTAACTCAGCTGGTAACACAAAATGGATTAGATTTTACTATGAAAAGAAACCACATAGATTTTCCCAAATTTCTTTGTGTTAAAACACTCAAACAAGGCTTGTGCTGCTGCAACAAAATTTCTGGAATTAGCTCATCAAAAACCTCATTTCTTTGGGAACATTAAATCTCAAAGAAAGAATATTGTTGTAAAGCAAACCTGTCCTGATGCTGCACCTCAGCATAGTCATAAGAAAGTAGTGAAGGTTGCTCCTTTTGTTCCACCAAAATATGGTTTATTCATTGGTTTTGGTAATGCTTCAACAAATAGTAGTGGAGATACTCTTGTAGAAAATGGCAAACTAAGTAAGCGTCAGAGAAATTCTACAAGCCAAAATGAATCACAGATTCAAATTTCCTCCTTTGTTAATCATGGAAATGGAAAACAATTGGAGATTTCTGCTCCACAAATGACTATTAAGGAAACTGCACAATGAAGCAATGCATCAGTGGAGAAACTGGTATTTCCAAGACATTTTACTTCTCCTCTTATATCTACTTTTCACTTATCTTATGTATTGTTTATTCTTTCAACATGAAAATTCTTTCTTGGAATGTCCAAGGTTTTAAAAATATATCTACTAGGAATCATCTAGCTGATCTTATTAGGACTCAAAACCCAGATATTGTTTTCTGGTGTGAAACTAAAATTAGTCAAAACCAATGTAAGCCTCTTCTCAAACAATTTCAATACCCAAATATGGATTTCATAGAGCCAATAGGCCTCTCTGGTGGTTTAGTTTTGCTTTGGAAGAATGGGTTTTCTTGTGATGTTGTAGGAGCTGATTACAATATGTTCAATATAATTGTTCATTATGATCTCAGTAAACCTGAAATCCTTGTCACTTGTATGTATGGTCTGAACAATTATCATAAAAAAAGAACAATGGAATTACATTCTAAATATTAGTAAAGCTAGTAGAATGCCATGGGTTGTTTTAGGAGATTTGAACTTCCATTTTCCTGACACTGTAGGTGGTGCTTCTTCCTATATAGATGGTTGGGTCAATAACTTAGTTCATGAAAGTGGTCTATTTGATCTTGGTTACACAGGCAAAAACTATACTTGGACCAATAATAACCTAGGTACAGGGGATAAACAATCTAGAATTGATATGGCAGTATGGAATAGTGATTAGCTCATTAATTTTCCTAATTCCAAACTTCACCATCCAAATAAAGTAGCTAGTGATCACAGCCCAATTTTGCTAGTCTCTGACAGTAATATCAATAATTGTTGGAAACCTTTCAAATTTTTCCTTACTTGGCTTAATGATGATTCTTGTTCAAATGTTATTTTTAATGCTTGGAAAAGTGAGTTTTTTGGTTCTCCTGGTTTCAAACTTATCAAGAAACAAAAAGCTGTTATAAAGGATTTATCTAGATGGAACAAGGAACATTTTGGTAATGTGAACAAGCAGGTTGATGATCTTCAAAAGCAATTGGAAACTCTACAAGCTCAACCTCCTTCTCATATTATTCAAGACCAAGTTATCTACATCAACAATGATCGTAATAAGTGGCATAAAATTCAGATGGATTTCTATCAACAAAAATCAAGAGATGTTTTCATTAAAGAGTAGGATAAAAACACTAAATACTTTCATTCTAAATACAATAGGAAAAAGGCTAGAAATAACATTGATTCATTACAAGATCACAGTAGAGTTTGGCTTCAAAAAAGAGAAGATATTGCAGCTCATCTTACTTCCCATTTCAAGAGCATAAGTACTTCTTGTTGTCCTACTCTTGATGAAGGTTCTTTCTTAATTCTTCATACTTGCATCTTTGTGGAAGACAATATTTTGCTCACCAGAATTATTACTGATGAAGATATTTTTTCTACCTTAAAAAGTATGGAGAACTGGAGTGCACCTGGTCCAGAAGGGTTTCAAGCAGTTTCTATAAAAGTTAGTGGAGCACTGTTGGAGAAGATATGTGTCTTATGGTCAAAAAATTCTTTGAAACCAAATTCATGTTTAAGCAAATAAACAGCACCTACATTTCTCTTATTCCCAAGAAAAAAAAATCAATTTGTGTAGCTAATTTTTGACCAATTGGTTTATGCAATACATCCTATAAAATTATTTCCAAAATTCTTGTCAATAGGATGAAGCCTTTAATGGAGAAAATCATATCTCCATATCAGGCAGCATATGTTTCAGGCAAGCTCATTAGTGATAATACTATCATTGTGCAAGAGATTATCCATTCTATGAAGAAAAATAAAGGTCAGATTGGTTGGTTGGCTCTCAAGTTAGATATTTCTAAAGCCTTTGATAGGCTTGAATGGACTTTTCTAATCAAGGTGCTGAATTACTTTGGTTTCAAGGAAGATTTTTGTCAACTTATTCATCAATGTATCAGCACTACAACTCTGGCAGTTATTCTCAATGGCTCACCTTGTGAAGATTATCATCCCTCAAGAGGGATTAGACAAGGTGATCCTTTGTCATCTTTCTTGTTTATTCTTGCAATGGAGTTCCTCTCAAGGCAGCTCAATGCAGCACAACAAGATAAATTGATTAAGGGTATTAAAGTGGCAGGTAATTCTCCAGCCATAAATCATCTATTATTTACAGATGATTGCTTGATTTTCACTCAAGCCAATCTTGATTCTTATGGATCTTCTCAACAACTTCAGTGCACAATCTGGTCAAGTTATAAACTTTGATAAATCCTCAGATCATTTCAGCAAAAATACAAAACCAGAAACAACACAATGTCTCACTCAAATTCTCGGAGTTAAGGTAATGAGTTCAAAATAAATATATTTGGTTTCACCTCTTATACTTGGGCATTCTAAGCAAGAAGCATTCAAGTCAATACAAGAGAATTTTGAGCACAAATTATCTACTTACAATGCTCTTAATATTTCTCAAGCTGGGAGAGTTACTATGATCAAACATGTTCTAAATTCAGTTTCTTCTTATCAGATGGGCACTTTCAAGCTTCCAAACAATATCATCACCAAGTTAACTTCTTTTGAGAGAAAATTTTTGTGGGGACATCACTCAAATAGATGTTCTAATACTGTGGCTTGGTTTTGTGTTTGCAAACCAAAGGATTTTGGTGGTCTGGCTATAATAGATTTGGAGAAACTGAATCTTGCTCTCTTAACAAAGTTAGCATGGAAAATATGCACTGAATCTAATAATCTTATGGTTCAAACTCTCGGCAGAAAATATTTCAAGAATGGTAATATTTTGCATTCCAAAATAGAAGCTAAAAATTGCTCTTATACATGGAATGACATTACTAAGGGTCTTCTTATTGTGCAACAAAATTTCTTCATGGAGGTTAATGATGGTAAGAAGACAAAAATTTGGTCAGATAAATGGATTACTGGAATGTCTCACCCTCCTATTCCAGTAAATGATTTTTTTTTCCAGGTTTTATGAAGATGTCTCTCAATTGATCATTCCTGACAGCAATTCTAGGAACATCTCCATTTTAAACTCTCTGTTTGATGCAAATACTACCATCGGGATTTAGAATATGTTTCTAGACTGTTCTAAGGAAGATGTGATGGTGTGGATGCCGGCTAAAGATGGCAAGTTCTCTGTAAAAAGTACATACATGATGCTAACTGAATGTAGCAGTCAAGTAATAGTTAATGGAAGGAACATTGATAATTCTATTTGGAAATCTCTATGGAAGACACCAGTTGCTCATAGAATTAAATTGTTCATATGGAAGAGTCTCAGTGGAATAAATTCGAAAAGAGTCAGACTTGCCACTTATAACAATGAGATGGAGACACACTATGGTAGTTGTGGTATAGGAAGTGAAACTATGGAACATTTACTTTTCCAATGCAGACATGCAAGAGCTTTTTGGCGGGGAGTTAATTAATATTGATGTAGTTCGCAACAATTGTGCAGATGTTACAGAATGGATTTCTAGTTGGTTTTCACCAAACACAAGCAACTCAAATGAAAAATGGCTATTCACTCTTATGATTGGCTCATGGATACTATGGAAAGATAGATGTGATTCTGTCTTTAAGGGAGTTACTCTTAACCCTTATAACTAGTGCATAAAATCAATTTCCGTTTAAGCTCTCATTTGCATAATACATTTCATAGTCCTGTCACTGATGTGTGTATTTCTAATTGGTCACCTCCAGCTCAGGGTATATATAAAATAAATGTGGATGCTTCTTTTAATCACTTTTAAAAAATATGGGCACTGGACTAATTATACGTGACTCCACAGGTGAATGCGGAGGGATCAGAGGAAGCTACACAAATGGAGTCCTAAATCCAGAGGAGGGATAGTGCATGGCAGTTAGAGAGGTGTTGGTATGGGCAAAGGAGAAACAGTATAAACGAATCCATATTGAAGTTGATGTAAAGATGTTTATACAGTCTATTAATAGTAGTTGTCTTTTCATAAATTGGGAAAACATGAATCTACTCAAAGATATCAAACACTTATCTCAAAATTTTAGTTACTTTAATTTTTCTTTTGTTAAGCGCGATGATAATCAAGTCGCAGATGCAGTGGTAAAGTCAGTTAGAAACACTAGCATAGGCATAGAAGCTTATAACAATTTCAATGCTGAAATATGTAGTCTTCTGGCAATACACAACAATTTTTCACCACCCTAAGATATAATTTTTTTACTTCTATCAAAAAAAAAAAGTGACTTTTATATTTAAATGTAACTTCACCATATACTAATAGGTTATCGTTACACGAAAAAAATTGTGCGGATACAAACGTTAAAAAATGGACAATGTAATCCAAGGCTGGGAAGTAAAATTCCAACCTAGTCTAGCAAACTGGTCCTTCATAGTAATAAAGGAGTGTTAGCTAGTATTTATACCTTTTTTATAGGGTGTTTCTTCTTCCCAACCAGTAGGGTAAAAACTTAATACAGTCAAGCAAGATGGTGGGAAAATAGTTAAATTATATGAGATTTTACCTAAAATCTTGGGGTATTATGAATATAACCTTTGTCTAAAGGAAGGTTAGGTTTCATAAATGCATCTAAGAGCATCTCCAATGGAGTATAGTATTTATCATATGTGGAGTCCTAAAAAAAAGGTATTTAATAACACAGAATCCAAATACAAATCTTGTTTTGATAAACATCTCCAGTGGTAGTTGTATCCATATCTATTTTGATATACTTGTCACTTATTTCTTAAAAAAATAATTTACAAAATCTAAAAAATTAATTAAAATAATAACAAATTGATTACATGGGTATGGATGGGAGTCTCTGAAAACTATACTCTCCTCCAAACTCAAATTTCCACGTCATATTAAATTTTGATTATCCAACCACCACTGAAGAGGTTTTTTTTTGTTAAGAATTTCTACAATCCTAGGTGGCATCAATATTTTTTAAAACCCATACTCCATTGGAGACATTCTAAGGCTAATATAGTTATGCATATAAGGCTAATTTGGTTATGTTAGCTAAAATTCTGATTCTTAACGAGCTTCCAAATCAAAATCTGCCTATCTTCCCCCTTAAAAGCCTTGACAAAATATGCTCTCACGTTAAACGGTGATGAAACCCTCGCTTCCTATAAGACTAGAAAGGTCTTTTCTAATGCAGAAGCTATGGTGAGGACACTTGGCATAACTCTATTGGTTGTAATAATTAAAATTTGGTTACAATTTGGATACATCAAATACTTAACTGTCCGTTAGTAACGGTGTTGAAAAAAAGTAGGTGAACTATACTTATGTTAGAATTTAAACTTGAATTATTTAGTTACACCGTGTTTACACCTATACTTAACTATACTTTAATGAGGGTGGACAAAACTCACATCCACACCGTTAAAAATAAAAAATAAAAAATAGTGAAAGTTTGAGTTCCCGTTAAAAAAAGGAAATTGTTTGATTCACCTAAAAATGGAAATCTGTGATTTTGTTAAATTAAGGAAATACTCCCACTTAATACAGGAGTTTGCATTAAGAAGGAAATCGGTGATTCACCTTGTTTAGCCTTTCTTTATATATACCATATTTAGGTAACCCTATTCTTTCTGTATATCTTACTAATATAAAGAAAAGAGCTCTTTTTGGTAGGAGACCCCCTAAATTACTTAGTTGTCCCTACATTTTATATATTTACATAAATATCATTGTTTTAAAAATAGATCAAAATTTTTAAAAACTTAATATCTTTCAAAATATACACCGGATTTTTTTAAAATTTATATATTTGAAAAGCTCTTTCAATCATCTACGTAACGAGTACAAATAAGAATAAAAAAATTGTATTAAGAAAAAAAATTCATGGCTTTCAAATTTAGTATTGTTGGATGAGTAAAAATTCAAACATGTGCATCGCACATGTGTCCTTACTAGTCAATCTAAAGAGAAGCTGTAAATCTATAACAAGAAATTCGATATGTGAAAAATACTAGAATCCCCCTACTATATGGGTTCAATATATATAAGCCCCACTAAATGGATCATTCACTATCAACTCTATATTTTCAACTTTTGTTATTTCTAGGCCCAAATTTTTTATTTTCAGGGCTTGATAATAAAGTACCATTTTTGTAATGTCAGTTTTACCCTTTTTAATATATACAAGAGAAAAATCATAAGATCCCTTCATTTCTCCATTTTCTTTCTCTCTCATCTCTCTCTCTCTCTCAGTTGCAGAGAAAATATATTTTAGGGTTTTCCTAAGATTCATTTTCCATCTTCTGCTTTTAGATAACGAGAAGAAGTTTTAGGTTTCTTTCACAGTTTTTAATCTTATACCTCTGTAATTTCAAAGATCAGTTGCATCTGATCGAGAGAGAGATGATATGGAAGATGAAGAAGATTTGTTTGATATGAAACAAAATAAACTGCATCTGAAGATTCATTAACAGAATCAAATCGACCTGCAGATAAGTTTCATTTATCATCATCATTTAATTCAATTGAAGTCACCTTGAAATTATGAATTTCAACTGAATTTTCTTTATGAAGTCATGATCGGAGTTCAGATATGTTGTAGTCTAATCTTTATCTTGCTGTTTAAGATGAAAATCTTAAGAACACTGCAATTTTTTTTCTAGGTTTCCTTACTGGAAATCAATCGATCTCTTTATCTTAAATATCGATTGAAAATCGGTTTTCATATTCAAAATCAGCGAATAATCATCTCTATTACCCATCTATTTGTTACGAGTTTCATATACTCTAACTGAATTTCTCAATTTTGTGTATTTTACTTCTGATTCTATGTAGTTTGTTGTATCTCTTGAACGAAATTGAATTTGCTACACTAATACTATTTATTGGAAATTACTGGTGGTGATATGGTTATTTGTGAAACTGAAATTGCAGGTTAAATTTTGAACTAAATTATTGGAGCTATTGATGGAATTTGCAGAAAAAATGATTAGAGATGTGGTGGTGACTGAGATGTAAATCCTGGATAAGTGGATATGAAACGCTATAATTTGATTTTAGGTAATATCTTTTTCTATCATGAAGAGTTGTGATACAAATTTGTTGTGCAGGGCAAAGAAATTCACAGATACAGGTCTTAAAGTTTATCCTTCTACTGATTGGAGTGTTGAAGTTTTGTGCAGGGCAATGAAATTCACAGATACAGGTCTTAAAGTTCATCCTTCTACCGACTTGAGTGTTGAAGTTTCAGAAATAATCATACTCAAACAGGTAAGACGTTGTGTGATACTCATACAGTGGTGAGGAGAATTATGATTAGGAGTCTGAGAAGATGATATTGATGCAGAACAGGCAGCGGTTTCAACAGATGAAATTCTTGATTTAGCAGGTTATTTGCTAGGAACACTAATCAACTACTAGATCTCGTATTATCTGCTTAATTTCTTGCAAATTAAAGTTTTTGGTTGTTGTCCGTATATCTCTCAATACTAACTTATCATATGCTATGTTTGTTTAAACTCCCTGCCATAGTATTTCATAGGTTTCCTGCATAACTTTAGTAATATGATAGTTCCATACTGGTCAATTTGGCTATGCTTTTGTTTCACATGCTAAATGTACATGTAGCTTCTAGTTACACATGTCAATTGGGTGTGTAACTAATTATTACACATACATTTTGTATGTGTAACTAGCAGTTACACATGCTAATTGGATGTGTAACTGCTAGTTACACATGCATAAATTAGATTAATGTTACATAAATAAACTAACAATGTTGTGCGCTTATAATTGTGCAGCTATATTGGTTGATTTAACATTAAAAATCAATCAATATCGAAGCAATTTTTTGGGAGTTTGGCAACGATCACTTCTGTTATGATTCGGACCCCCCACGCTCATATGAAGAACATCACTATATGGTCATCTTTGTCCAAAGGTATATATGTATCGGTATAAAGTGTATGTTTAGATTGAATTATTGGTTACAAACCTTTGACGAATCACCATTGTCCTACTGAAAAACATTTATCAGTAGGACTAACAGATAAATGCATGAAATTGGGAATGTTTTTGTGTACAATTATGATGTTGAATAGATGTTGGTGGTGTTTTTTTTTTCCAGTTAATTTCTTTCAGTGAGGTGAATGTTTTTGTGAATGTTTTCTTTATAGGCAGAACAACATTTTCTAAAGCATAATGATGCTGGTTCGTAGATACAAGATTCGGATTTGATGTTATCCATGAGTAAAGAGGTCCCTTGGTACGTGGTTAGTAAATCTCATTCTGCTCCCTATTTTTCTTCTAATTACACATGTTAAAATGAACAAACCTCACAACAAAAAATCACTCATGCTATGTATATAAGATTTATGGATGTGTAACTGCTAAGTACACATGCCATATGCATCTTAATCTTTTTTTACTTTTTTTATTATGTACGTTTTCCAAATAATTCTGATGATTTTACGCATCCTGGTTGGACTGTCTTATGACAGATTGTTGATTCAATCATAGCTCTATTTTCGAGTTGATTTCGCATGTTAGGGGGGAACCTACTGAGCGCCAGGTAACTTCATCTTTTCTTTGTTATCTTGTTATAAATATGTCAGTTTTGTGGTATGTTTACTTGAGTTCATTCTTTGCTTCGATGGCCCTAAAAAAACTTGCACATATGTAAGTGAAAGTTACACTAGTAAGATTCATGTGTAACTTCTAATTTTGATTTTAATCAGTTATCTTGATTTAGGTTTTCCTCCCTTATATGTATGTCTAACTGAATCAACCATTATGTTTCAGCTTTAGATTCCTTCAATTTCATTAACTTGTTATGCCTTTAATTTCATTAGATGTGTAATTTGTAATTACACAAGCTAAATAAATGTGTAATTTCTAGTTACATATGATAATTAGATGTGTAACTTCTAGTTACACAAGCTAAATATATGTGTAATTTCTAGTTACACATGCTAATTGTATGTGTAATTTTTACTTACACATACTGATTGAATATGTAACTTATGGTTTTGGTGATTGAATTATTGTTACACTAGTCGGATGCTGATATTTTTACTCAATATTGCAGGCTAGATGCATGTTAGGATAAACAGGTGCAGAGTTTCCAATGTGTGTTGATGTTGCAGTGGATTTGACAGGAAGTGATGCTGGTAGAGAATGATGATATGAGCCATGGTGGTAGCTGTAACTAGTAGGATAAATGTTGTTGAAGGTGTGCACAGTGCTGTTGGACATGATGTGCAGTTACAGGTGCAACAATTCTCGAAGACAAGATCTCTGTGTCCATATCTCACTTCTTGTTTACAAAGGCAAGCAATCTAAAACTCCTTGCAGATCTACTTTGGCATATGTTGCCTAGTCATTCATTTAGTCATTCGTATAATGCATGCTTACACCGACATTAGAAAATGTAGAGAATACCAATTAGTGTTTCAATAACACTAGAAAAGTTCTTTTCAACTTTCAAGTATCATTAAAACATCTTCTGATTGTACATCCAGTAATTTTGTACCTCTTATATTAGTATCTTTTTGCATATGAACAAGCTAAGTAGATGTGTATCTATAAGTTACACATGCTAATTTGATGTGTAACTTCTAGTTACACAAGCTAAGTAGATGTGTAGCTACTAGTTACAAATGCTAATTAGTTATGTAACTTATAGATACACATGCTTATTTTATATTTTTTGTTAGTGAATATGTGTGCTGAGTTCATAATTTGACGGGTTTGACATTGTTGAAGTGCAGATGCAGTTGGAGTCGCTGGTTTAGATGCATGTTTAGAACATGGAAGTGCAATAGCAGGTACTTGTGGTTCTTAGTTTTCAGCTGGTTGGTTATACTGGTGCTAGGAAGATGCAGGTGTGGTGGTTGTGGTAGGATGTACATGTGATGGTGCTTAGAGAGTGATGGCTGTTGCTATACTGAAGAATGGTTGCAGCTTCTGGAGTGCCTACCAACCACCACACCTGATATGACATGTGTAACTGTTGATTACACTTTTTCATATGCATGTGTAACTCCAAATTACACATGCATTTTTATGTGTACTAGCTGAAATTCTTTGTACTTCACTTTTAGATGCATATGTAACTCCTGGTTACACTAGACAAAAAGTTAGACATGCTAAGAAATTATTGTAAATAAATCTTAAAGTGTAATACATGTATTTTTTTATGTCTATTTTTTTGATACGTAACTTCTCATTACACATGCCATATGGATGTGTAACCTCTGGATACACATGCCATAGGCATGTGTAACTTCTGCTTACACATGTCATACGCATGCGTAACCCATTCATGCCATACCCATGTGTAACTTCAGATTACACATCCATATTTTATTAGTCGGAGGTGGCTGGTGGCGGTGGTCGGAGGTGGATGGCGGTGGTGGACATCAGTGGTGGTTGGCGGCGGAGATGGTCGGAAGTGGATGGCGGCGGCGGTGGTGGTCGAAGGTGGCTGACGGCGGTGGTCGGAGGTGGTTTGACGGTGGTGGTCGGAGGTGGATGGCAGTGGTGGTCGAAGGTGGTTAGTGGCAGTGGCGGTCGGAGGTGGTTGGCGGTGGCTGTGGTGGTTGGAGCATCATCACATAATATTTTAATAATTTTGGGCCTAAATTTAAATTTTATTTAATTATGGGCTTGATAATATGCATAAGGGTATCAATATCTTTTAATAATTTGGGGCCTAAATTTAAAATTCTTTTAATTAAGGGCCTCCTATTATGGGTTATCCATGGGTTGGGCCTTAGCCTAATTTTCCCATTCGATATTGGTTTCCTGATTTTGTTACGCTTCGTTAATAGAGTAGGGGACCTATTCGCTTATAATCTTAGAAGATATTTCCTATGTCGTTATTATCATCAACACTAAAACTTTCTCCTCCTTCGCGCGCTGTCTTCTTCTTAACCTAACTCTCAATAACCTAGCAGGTTCTCCACCAGTTTCTTTCTCAATTTGAGGTAAGCATTGAATTATGTATTCCGAATTACCGTGGTTAATATTAACTTTGTTCTAAGAAATTTGAGCTCATATTTTCAGACCACCTTCAATTTATGTCCTTCGGTTCACCGTAGTTAACAATGCTTTGATTTATTTGCTAATAATTTATTTTTGTTTTGATTTCAAAGGTAAAGGCATACTAACTTGAAGAATAGGTGTTCTGATTTGATTTGTGGTTTTCCTGATAATCTCTTTTCTCTTTCGTACGTTTGAGGATTTAATTTTTCATATTTTGTTTCAATTCTTATTATTGAATTTTCATCATAATCATATCATGTTTATTTTGAGTTTTTATTTTTAACTGATTTCAATTTTTCCTAGCCCTAATCTTTACACGACACCAAGGAAGCAAGTAAAATCACGGGTAAATAAATCACCATCTGTCAACTCTATGCTGCAAGTTACTTAGTTTAGGGCTTGAAGCAAACAAATCAAAATTAGGATTTACTCCTTTTCTGTGTTTTATTTCGATTCTTTTGATAATTTATCTTGCATCTTCATTAATTTATCCCGCATCTTCATTGCCCAGGATGAATTGCTTGGAACAACCCAAGCTGATCTTTTATCATTTTCAAGGTGGTGGTGCAGAGGTGCAAATCATGGGTAATGTGGTTTTCTTGGTACTCTGATTAAATTCGGTGCAAATAGAACATTGTAGAAGAGTAGATTATGGTATAAGGCCAAACTAGAGGAGATACTTCTTCAGCACGTTATGAACCTTTCACCAGAATAAGGGCATAAAGTACTAAACTTACAATAATGGTAGCGGTAGTGGTAGCAAGCTATTATCTTTTGTGGGTTGCCGAACTGGGATCACAAATTGTAGTCAATTGACGGGAAAAAAACAGAGAAAGGGTAACACTTTTTAATCCATACATTTAACTTTTTGATGAATATCTTTGCAAGGTACAAAAACAATTTGTGCATCTCATATATTAGGTCGTACAAGATGTTTCATTCTGACAACGCTTGATGTTTCTGAGGTAGCATGGTCCTATTTTCTAAATAAAGTCCACTATTGTTAATCTGTCTTGAATTAGTAAGAAAGATCTCCATTTTTCAGTGCTTGACTGAATATTTCTTGAAGCCTTAATCCATGTAGGGAATGGAGGAATCAAAGAGATGCAGTTTAATGGGTTTAATTAAGCTGTGGTGATGTTGATTTAGTTGTTACGGGATCAAGAAACACAGACATGGTGGGCATAGAGTTGTTGTATGGGTAAGGAATTAGGATGGTGCACTCTGAATGGAGAGAGTAGAGATAGGAATTTCAGCCAGTTGCTTCTACTATTTCCCACTACTTACGCCGTTTTTGAAGAAATGAGACTGGATATGATGATGGAAGTTCTCTTACACATGTGCTATGGTGGAGGGAAACACTGCTGGGTAGGCCACTAGATTTACTGATGATGGAAAAGGGTACCATATTACACTATAACGCTATAGAAATTTTAATTGACTTGCCATTTCCCAATACGAAACTGCAATTTCATAGTACTTATAGTAGAAAAGTTGAGGAAAAATTATATTTTTTCTTTGTTGATTTCTCTAAATAGAAAATGGATTTGGTGTGATGATTTCTCCAGAGATACGTTTCCTTTCATCGACCACATTATTGAAATTAATAATGCCAGGTGTGTAGCACGAGCACAAATCCAGATTTGTTCCCATGTTACTCACTAGGCATGTTAAACTCTTTCTAAATTGTGTGTGAAGTGTAGCCTGAACGCAAGTTAAGAAACAAATAGATAAATCCCATCACAATTGAAAAAATGCAGCGTAGATTGTGCTTTGCGGATATATTTTGGTTCATTTTCCACTAAAAAGTAACCACATTCTTCTATGATTCACTTTTGTTGTCTTTTTTTCCAAATATGTCATTTTGCTACAATTTTTAATCACATCTAATCAAGTTCCTTTTTTCATAAATAGATTGTAAGCACGAGTGAAGTTAATGGTGTATTCGTATTCGGCTCCCTTTAGAGATGACATCATGGAGTCTTCAATCAAGATTTAGTGCATCGCGACCAAATCAAGGTTTAATGTATCACGACGGGGCGTGGATGCTTGGGTGTGTAGTGGACTTGGAATTTTCCAGCAAAGTTGTGTAATTTGTGGAGCATTCTGGATCAGCTCTGGTTGGATATTGCAGGGAAGAAACAAGTGATGCTACCTAGGTTTGTGTGAATGAATATATGGGTTGTGGTGGCTGTATTGGGGTGTTCGAATTGAAGGAGTTTGGTAGGGCTATTACATATAGGTACAATCCCAAACTATATATAGTAAATGTTGTCTCAGACCCTCAGCAGATCACATGGTCATAAAATTCTAATGAAATCGTTTGGGTACGTGATGCCACTTTCAAGAAAAAAGAATACCAAGGAATTTTATTATTATCTTTCTGTTTATGCATGCATGTCATTTTACAGGTAATTTTACAATGAGAGAGTATTATCATGAAAACAAAGTAAATGATGGCTAAAGTGGCCACTGTTGGGAGCCCAATTGGAGGAATATGCAAGTATCTTTCATAGGAAAAGCTCTGAAGGACAACAAATTTCCAGGGTGAGAAGTTACAAAAAATTGTCTACCTATGTTGTGATCATACGGTGTTGAATGGTTGGAAGTTGCATCATTTAATAAGTTACAAATGCATCTTATTTTTCCTATGCTGCAAGTCATACTGGAACAAAAAAAAAGGCCATTTTTTAATTTTGACTTTGTGGCTAACATCCATGGATTCTTAATCCAAATAAAGTAGTTGATACTTTTAGGGTTCATTTAGTAAACACTAATCTAAGGTATGTGGAGGTTCTATTAGTTGTTCTTTGTAGAGATGTACATATGAAGTAATATAGTTCACTTAGTAATAATTTGAAGTTCTTTTGAATGATCATTATAGGTTCATACGTGGACTGAGGAGTGCTTCCGGTTACAGAGATGATCATGTACTAGGACTTCTATTGGATTCACTTTTTATTAAGATCACTAATGGACATTTTGCATTCTGAGCATGGGTTTGTAATTGGTTCCCTGAAATTTTGATTTATTAGTTCACTTTTCATTATCAACACTGTCCACGACCAATGCATCAGGATATAGGATTCATATTTTTTGTGGTGCGTTTCGTTATCCTCTTCCTTGATAAGCATTTGTAAAATGCAAGAGGCATTTTTATCCTTATATTTATTTTGTCGTTGATTCAGGAGATCGAGAATGACAAACATCGACAAGACTTTAGTTTTATCCTCCATATTGGTGAGCTTCTTTCACAACCTTTACTCTAAATCTCGGTATGTATGCACCATTGTATTTCCTGGATTTGGTACAGGAAGCTTAATAAGTGATATATCAATAAAAAATGATGGAGGGCATTTGCCAAAAAATCAACAATACAATGTGATGTCATTAGCTCAAATTCGGTGTGTAAAGAATGCAAAGGTATAAAATATGATTTGGTAATAATTCTTATTTAATCACATACCGTTCTGTTGGTTTCTTCAAAACACAGATAACTAAGTTTAGGTTGCAGGTCAATTGAATGTCAATATGGCACATGAAGCTGGGAAATAGGTGGCAGGGGATTGTTTTCAATTTAACTTTATTGAGTTTATGTAATTTGTGTCTACTTAATAACTTTGTTAGCCTTTTGCACCATCAATAATATTTCAACCCATGCTTGAGCGTCTTTTTTTCGTTTCATGCAGTCAAACCCTGAGATAGCAAACTACAGGTAGTTGTCGTTCCTACTCCAATTTTGAACAGAAATGGGCAAGGCATCACCTATATTTTTCTTTATTTTAGCAGAATCTAAATTGGTCGCCATTGTTCCATCCTTATTACTTTATATATTTATATAGCCAATTGCTCCTCTTATGATTTATCGAATGTACAATCAAGGTTTAGTGCATTTACCCCGCCACACCAAATCAAGGTTTAATGCATCCCGCCACACCTTTTAGTTCTTTGCACACCAATTTTGGTAAAATAAAATTGTATAAAAGTTGTAAAAATAAAATTCTATATAAAAGTTATGAGAAGAGAAATATGCATCCGGCGTGTAAACTCATTCAAATCAATGATATAATAAAACTAAAGTTTTGTACTTGTGGATATGTAAACTAATTCAAATCAATGATATATTATTGTCATCTTCAAGAGAATGAAAAGTCTAAAACAACGCAAAAAGAATGAGGCCATTCCGACATCGGACGAAGAAGTTATGGCCAAAATAAAATCTAAAAACTTGAGAGTACAGAGATAAGTTCGGCTGATAACTCATCATCACGAGTTAGCCGAACCTGGAACATACAAAGCAAGATTTTTGAAGTGTTTACAGAGATAAGTTCGTCTTAAAAGTAATCTAATCGAGTCAGCCGAACCTAACAACCACCTGGGGTAAATTTCATTTGTTAGGTTCGGCCGGGAAAGGTTGGCAAGGTATTAGCCAAACATAAAGGTTCGGCGCAACCGATTTTCAAAACATAAGCCGAACTGTTCTTCGTCTGTAAAAAAAATGAAGTCCGGCTGCTAAATTTCAGCCGAACACTACTCTGGAACTTCCAAAACCTAGAGGAATCATCGATTACTCGTCACAAATCAACGAAATACAAAAAACCAAGCAATGGGTTTGTGGGAAATACCTTTCTTTATGCAATTTTAAAGAATCAGGCTCTATTTCTCACTCTCCAACACCAATCAATCCACTATCCTCTTCATCACCATCTTTTCCAAAAACCCTAGATTGAGATGCTACAGAAGCAATACCAGGATTCAGCACCATATTTCTAGGGCATCGCTTAACACGAGGTGCCATTAATGTGTTTAATCGAGAACTTAATCGAACAAAGAAATTTTCGGAATTTTGTTTGTGTTTTTGGAGAAGAAGAGTGAGAGAGAAGGGTTAATTAGTAATGGTTAGTGAGTTAATTAGTGGGTGGTTGGTTAATTAGTGGGATGGGTAATTAGTGGGATGATTTTAGGATTAGAATTTTAATAATCACTAATTAAACACTAATCTCATGAGGGGTATTTTAGCATTTTTGAAAACTGCAGGATAAGGGCCACCCTTGATATACTATTGGCACCCATGTTTTTGTCCTATATGTATGCCCCCAAATTTTTGGGTCTGCACCAAAATAGGATTCATCTTTTAATTTTAATTCTGGTATTTCAGACTACCAAACTAATCCGAAAAAGGGTATCAAAAAGAAGCTTTCAGGCCCACGGAATAATGGGCTTCGAAATGGGTCGAAGAGAAACTGTACCAAGTCAATTTTTGCAAATACTAAGGGAAAAAAGGTCTTTGATGGTCCTCTAAATAAGGAAGTTTCTAGCGTTAATTCTGATGAACAATTTGGATCTGGTAACGGGGGAGATGAGAAAAAATTTGGTGATTTTAATTTTTCTGGTACGGAGAATCTAGGGATTGTCGAAGGTGAAGCTGTTAACCATGCCGTCGAGAAATCAGACCATGTTGCACCAAATTCCTCTGTGAATACTCAGGTATCTCTACAAACCCTTTTATATTTCATTGTTCTTAGCTTTCCCTCTTTCAATTATTTTTGCAGATTCAATTTTTTTCATTTAAACTTCTTTACCATGAAAGTATTATCCTGGAATCTCCAAGGTAGTGGGGGTTCTTTAACTCAAAATCATTTGAAACTTCTGTGTGATTCCTTTTTCCCTGACCTAATCTTTCTCTCCAAAACTAAAACCTCTATGGATAAAATGAAATTGTTGTGTAGAAATCTCAACTTCTATGATTTATATGTTATTCCATCTATTGGTAGATCTGGGGGATTGATGATTGCTTGGTCGAATTTTGTTCAGTTTGAGGTTCTGGATTTTTTCCACAATATTGTTCATGCTAAATTGAAAACTGATGAATTTGAGTGTGTGGCTACTTTTCTGTATGGTGATACCCATGATGATGTTAAAATTAGGCAGTGGGATTTCATTACAAATAAGTTAGGCATGACTTCTTGCCCCTGGTTTATTATCGGAGACATGAATTTTATCATGAACCCTAGTGAAAAGTTAGGAGGAAATGAGGAGATCTCAACATTAACTAAATTTATTCATAATGCAATTCAATCCATTGGTCTGTCAGATCTGTCTTATGAAGGTAATCCCTACACTTGGAGTAACAATAGGGCAGGTAAATAAAATATAAGCGAACACATTGATAGAGTCCTTGCTAATTCTGGTTGGATTCTAAATTTTCCTAACTCCAAAGTTATGCATCTAACCAGAGTAGGCTCTGACCATGCTCCTCTTTTGCTTGACTCTTGTACCATAAGCATAAAGAGTGACAAACCTTACAAATATTTTAGGTGATGGTCTGAGCATGCCACTCATACTGAAGTCATCAATGCTTCATGTGTTAATGCTGACATGGTTCTACATCAAGGGGAGAACTCTCTGATAAATAAACTTGATATGATTAGGGTTAACCTTTGTGATTGGAAAGAAAATGTTTTTGGTAATATTTTTTTAAAAAATAAAAGATATTACTAGGAAAATTGATATTGAAAATTCAAAGTTTCCTAGCAGTAGAGTCACAGAAAGGATTAATGTTTTGAAATGTGAGCTAGAAGATTGGTATAGAATCAAACACATATATTGGCAGCAACTTTCTAGAGATAAGTGGATGAAGGATTATGATAGAAACACAATTTTTTTTCATTCCTTGGCTACTCATAGAAAAAGGAAAAACACCATCAGTACCCTGAGAGATTCTCATGGTTTGTGGATTTCTGAAAAGGAGCAATTAGATCAATTGCTCAAGAATCATTTTGCTGGTATGTACACCTCTCAAAATCATAATATTCATGATATTTTAATGGTTTAATTCCTCAGTGTGTTACTGTTAATGATAATGAATCTCTATTAGCATTACCTACTGCTGAGGAAATATACAATACTGTAGCTAAGATGAATCCATGGGGGGCACCAGGACCTGATGGTTTCCCCCTGGTTTCATTAAACAACATTGGAACAAACTTGGTAATGATGTTATTGCTCTTCTTCAGGGTTTTTTCATATCTAAAAAACTCCCTGCAGGCATAAATCATACATATATTTCTTTAATACCAAAAGTTCCTAAGCCAACATGTCCAACAGAATTTTAGGCCTATTAGTTTAAGCAATGCCACTTATAAAATTATATCAAAAATCTTAACCAATAGGCTTAAACCAATGTTGGATAGGCTGATTAGTCAAAACCAATCTGCTTTCATTTCTAAAAGGCAAATTACGGATAACATAATAGTAGCTCATGAGCTTTTACATTCTATGAAAACCAGAAAACTTAAGCATGGTTCTTTTGCTCTTAAACTAGACTTATCAAAAGCTTTTGATAGACTAGAGTGTGACTTTGTAGTTTTCATGATAAAAAGTTTTGGTTTTGATAACTCTTTTTGTGATTTAATTTTTGAATGTATATCTACAGTGAGTTTTTCTGTTTTGAACAATGGCTCTCCTGGGCCTGTTTTTAATCCAACAAGAGGGATAAGACAAGGGGACCCATTGTCCCCATATCTATTTATCCTCTGTGGAGGGTCTTTCTAGACTGCTTGCTAAATTTGAAGCTGATGGTAAGATTGAAGGTCTTAAAGCAGCTCATTATTCTCCACCAATCACTCATTTGTTGTTCGCAGATGATTGCTTTGTTTTTGGTTAGGCTAGCATCACTCAGGTAAGACATTTGCTTGAAGTTTTTAATATTTTCTGTTCTTCTAGTGGTCAAGCCATAAACTTTCAAAAGTCTGGTATATATTTCCCTCCCAAATTTCATCATAAACATTGTAAATTAATTGCAAATGTGTTGAAAGTTAAAAGAATCTCTAAGGATGACAGGTACTTAGGTACTCCATTGTTTTTTCATAGAGCTAGAACCTTGAACTTTGATCCTCTACTTGAAAAAACCTATGCTAGACTTAGAGGATGGAAATCAAAGCTTCTATCTCAAGCGGGAAGGACCATTTTAATCAATTATGTTACTTCTGCTTTTCCAACTTTTCAAATGAGTTGCATTGAATTTCCTGAAAAAACTTTAGCTAAAATGGATAGGTTACAAAGAGATTTATGGTGGAACAAATCTGATCAAAAAAATCGGGTTTATACCAAAAATTGGAAATCTATTTGTACTCCTAAGTCCCAGGGAGGTTTGGGACTTAGAAATCCAAAAAAAAATCAATGTTTCTATGCTTACTAGACTTGCTTGGAGAGTTATATCTAATCCTAATTCTCTCTGGGTCAAGGTGTTAAAGTCTAAATATTTTAAAAACACTAACCCTCTTTTAAAATCTAGGAGAACTACCATTTCTTGGATCTGGTCTAGTATTAGAAAAGGTTTGGAAATTTTAAGAGAAAATTGTATTTTGGATTTGTCTTTGCATTCTAATTTAGACATTTGGTCTGAAAAATGGATTCCAAATACAAAATTCCATATACATCCAACTGTTATAGAAGAAGAGACAGTGTATTGACTAAGGATTTAGGTGATCATAACCCAATTTGGAAAAAAATATGGAAATTAAAATGTCAACCTAGAGTTCAGTTATTCCTCTGGAAACTTTATTCTGATGCTTTGCCTTTTAATAGTAGACTAGCAAGACGTACCAAGAAAGCTTCCCCCTCTTGTTGTTTGTGCACTTGCGATCAGAATGAAGATGCAATCCATCTTTTTATAAACTGTCCTTTTGTTACTGCTGTGTGGTTTGGTCTTGGTTTAACTTCTTTACTTGTAGGATCTAACTATACTACTATGCAGGGATGGATTGATTATCTTTTTCGTAATTATAATGAAAGTTTGGTAGGAAAAGCAACATATGGTATGTGGTCTGTTTGGAAACATAGATGTGATGTTATATTTAAGAAACTTAGACCGAATCCAACTATTCTTGTAAAGGATATTTCCTTCCAGCTTTCTTACATTGAAAAAAGAGGCGTTTCAATTAACAAAATGCCTATTGCGGAGAATCGTACTGATTTGCAGAGTCTATTTAGAAAGAATAAGAAAATTTTACTAATTGATGCTTCTTTTGATCACTTGACAGGTAGATATGGAACTGCCTCAATCCTCATGGATGATAATGGGGAATGTCAACATGCAAGAGCATCGTCTGGTTTGACTACTGGACCTGAGGAGGCAGAGTGCATTGCTCTCAAGGATGCAATTGGATGGGCTTTGATATTAAGAGCTACTTCTGATATCATATTTGTTGGTGACTGCATTTCTGTGATTCAGTCACTTAAATAATGAGTCTGCATTTCTGTGATTCAGTCACTTAAATATTTGTTGGTGAGTGGTGACTGCATTTCTGATATCAACTTAGGATGGAGAGGAAAGAAAATAATGAGTCTGTCAAGCCATGTATGGCTGTTTTAGGAATTGTGTTTCCTGTTTTCTTAGTAGAGATAATATAGGGATAGTAGATACTCTTGCTAAAGGTATTAAGAGCTCTACAGTTTCAAACTTCACTACTTTAAATATGTCACGGTGTGACAAGGATAATTTCTTTCAAGCTTTATGTAATGGGCAGTGCCCTAGTTTAATTTAATTTTTAAAATTTCTCTTTTATTATCAAAAAAAAAAAATATATACCTGTGACTTGAGTTCAAAACTCACCAGTAAATTTTTTACTGACCAATTTTCACCTTTTCACCAGCAGTAAATTCTTTACCGATAAAAGTAAAAAATGATGGAGATTTAACCGCACATACAACAATTTCTCGTCAAAAATCACACACTCGAGAGAGAGAGAGAGAGAGAGAGAGTAAAAATACATGCGAAGAAGAAGAAGAAGGAATGGAAGATCAATCTAGTGAGAGATGGAAAGCTGCTATCGTGAATTTATCAGAGATGAATACCAATTTGGATTCATTACAGAAAACCCTCCTCAAAAAAGCTGTTTTTCTAGATCAGGAAACCTTCTCTAAAGCTTCTCTTTGCTCCGACCAAGCCCGGACGATCAAGGTACTACTTACCGAATTTTCCTTCTTCTTTGTCTGTCGCTTGATTTTAAAATCTGGGTTCTTCTCATTATATGAACTTTTTTGTTGCTTTGACTGATTTTGTTGGGCGATTTTCAAAGGATAGAGTTTATTTCTGAATTAAATTGGTTTATAAATTTTCAGATGTTTGTAGATGGGATTTAATCAATTCTCACATATGTTTATCTTCTAGTAATGAATTTTGAGGACTAGGTCAGTTACATCCACATATGTTTAAAACCATCCCCATTTGTTGTTGTTGTTGTTGTTCTGATTTGATACAATCAGCTGGGATTACCCTGGTATATCACCCAGAAGAGCTAGGTTTTCGAACTATGATATGAGACTGTACCTCCTTTAGTTCAGTTATGCCATCTGCCCAACAGCCAAATTCCAACCATTAACACCGATAAACTCACTAACCCTACAATGTGAATTAGAAAAGACCACATCAAACTTGCCCAAGCAGTTAACCTTTAGCAAGCATTTGGATGCCATGGATCAGTAAGCAAAGCATTCTTGCATTACACCCATGTCCCATCTCCTAGAATATTTAAGAGTAAATATTTAGCAACATTTCTTTGCTCTAAACAAGCATCTTGTGGAATCTCGAGAGACCCGAAACCTCTATTTTATATTAGATTATTATTAACCCAGTCTGTCCAAACAGGGTGCGTTCCACTTGTAATATCACATAGGTGTCCAAGATTAGCTGCAGCTCCATATTTCGTACACCAAAACCTCTGTCAGAGTAAGGCCTATAGACAAGGTCCCAACTACAGTAATAAATAGGGCGAGACTTCTTGCCGAACTCTGCTCCTGTTCCAGAATTTCTGACAAACATAATTTAACTCCTTTAATGCTCTCTTTGGCGAAGCAAAACAAGAAAGCCAGACAAAAAGTCATCCCACTTATCACCACTTTAATAAGCAACAATCTTCCAGCGGAGAATAACAACCTGGTCTTCCACAATTTCACCCTATTAGTAACTTTAGAAATTAAAGGAAGACATTCTTGTTGATAGATCAATCAAGACAGAAAACATCTTGAGAGAGAGTGTGGAGTAAGTATTTTATTCATCTCCAAACCAGAAATCTTTAGTAAAGCTAGTTAAAGCAGTCTTAAGGGGTTGAGCTGCAGGAAGGATACCTTTAAAAAGACAATAACATCATCCAAAACGCAACAGTCAAACTACCTCTAGTTTCCTTGAACTGGAACTAATTCAGCCTTTGCCTTTCGGCACTTAGTATGAGTATGCCCAAAAGTTCTATAATCAGGACATTTAGGTTAGGAGGTTAGGTTTCATAGATGCATGGGCAAACCTATGTCTAAAGAAAGGTTAGGTTTCATAGATGCATCGAAGGCTAATTTAGTTATGCATCGAAGGCTAATTTGGTTATGTTAGCTATAAGGCATCTGGAGACGGATTAAAAGTTCTGATTGTTTACGAGCTTCCTAATTAAGATCTACATATTTCCATACAAATTCAGCCTTGAGAGTCAAAAATTCAACTAACAGCTCTTGGATTTTGATAGACCAGAAGAATATCTGGAAAGAAGGAGATGACAGTTCTTTAGGTATTTGGAATGTTAATTAGATTCCGAACTTGAAGCTAATTTATCTCAGTTTCGTAAATTTTCAAACTCTCATCTAACACTTGTTGCTGATCTAATAAATTTAGCCAACAAAATGTGGAATTTTAACCTTATAGCTTACTTGTTTCCTATCAGGATTACCAAGTGCATTATTAGTATTAATTTGTTTACTAACAATGAAAATAGGATCATAAAAGCTACAAATTAAGGTTGCTCCGGACGTTATCAAGGGAATTCACTGTTTCATTACCAGGAGAATTTATCTTGTCACGCATACACTTTACCAGGAGAATTTATGTGTGACAAGATAAATTCTCCTGGTAATGAATTAATGCAGTTAAATTCCATTATTCTAATATTACCTTCTGGAAAACTTTTGTTAAGAATTCCACCTCAACATCAAGCACATGTTTACCTTCAATATAAACTGGAACAGTTGAAGGGAATACACAACCTGTATCAGGCATAGCTCATCCTAGGCCGTATGAGTAAGTTTTTCCATCATAGTAAGAAGACCCATAAAACTTGCTACTATCAGCAAGGCTCTTAGTAGTTAGTATTCTGTAGATGAACAGGAACTTTACGAAAATTAACATACGCAGCAGGCAAAGGGTTAAGTTTATAAGTCCTGTGCAACCATAAGTTGCTAAGGTCGAAATAAGAACAATTGATTTGAATAGTCATCTGATGTCAATAGCATTAATAAGATCTTCAGTTCTTCACAATCATCCAACTCAAAAATGAAGGTAGAATCGCTATGAATAGTCATCTGAAAGGACCCCTTCACTGAAAACATTACTAGAGCTGAAACACCAGATCGGCCATCTGTTAGGAGTAGAGAGTGGTTTATTCACCATGGATGGCGAAGAATTTCCACCAGAAGCCATGTACAAACCAGAAAAACAACTAAAAAAAATCCTAGAATGATTATTTGAGATTTCTTACGGAACACCATCGGTCCAACCAGAAAGAGATTCACCTGAGAATCAAAAGATCTGAACTCAGAACACATGAATTAAAGAAAATATCACTGGAAAGCGAGAAGAAATTAAAGCTCAACCCTGGACAACTTAGATGACAAGATTGCCTCTCGGGACTCTCTTCCACTCAATCATTTGGTAGCCTACTCTTTGGTCATCTACTGAAAGATGAAGATAATCAAATTACTTAACCTATTTAGAAATAACAAGAATTCCAGCTTCCTAATGATCCCATCTCCCTCAAATTAGAATCAGTAAAGTTGCTTTTCTTTTGCTTCAAATTTGCAGGGATTATCTTATAGTGATTTGATTTCTTTGGACTCAGTGCCTTGAAGGGTGTCGCAATGGATGCTCATGCCTCATTTGTTCCCACACCCCCACCCCCAATTTTATATAGGTATGCATTGGATTTGTGAAGTTTCTGGTCACAATATTGTGCCGCGAACTCCACCTTATAGCAAATTGGCGCGACTGTGTGACATTCCTTTGTGTAGTGCATTTTGCACAAAAAAGTAATGCTTATCCTTTCCTTTTTTTCTTTGAAACCCAAGCATGTTTCTTGAGAGGGTTGTGATCTGAAAATCTGTAATCTTGGATCCCTAATTACGGAAAAATTGAAACTCCAATTCTAACTGATTGAAAAAAAGACAACATTGTATAGAAAAAAACTGCTGCAAGGTAGGTTCCTAAAAGTTACCTTATCTATAATAAGGGCATATTTTTCTTGTGCAGGCACTTGAGCAAAGGGTAGAGAATCTAGAGAGGGAGCTGGATAACGCGATTACTGCTGCTGCTCGTGCTCGGTCAGAGAAAAGGCAGGCTGAGGCAGCACAACGAGCTGCGGAATTACATGCGCTAGAGGTTACGAGAGAGCTTGAGAACACCTCAAGTATGTATTTGGATATTTTAGCTTGTGATTTTCTTTTTCAACTTTCTACAAGAGATAGTACCCACTCTATTCTCTTGTGCTCAGACACAACCAGACACACAGGCGAAAAAGAAAGAAAATCTAAAATACATAATTTAGCACCAGTACTTGAGATTTCGGTAATTCATAGACTCATTAACTAGCATGGAGGATAGTTCCGCTATTTTCTCCCATGACAGCTGCATATTTATGACTGGAGGTCATGTCTTCTGTAGTCCACAACAGACTGTAACCTGGCTGCATGTTTTTATCAATGTTCAATAACTAATGTGGTGATGATCCTGTGGTTGTTAGTTTGCTATTGGTTGCATATATCCAGACGGACCAAAAATATACTCCTAGAAAGAAAACTAAAACTGCTTTGACCATTCTGAATCTCCTGTTGCCATGTACACTGAACAGCACGGCAAACTACTGCCCTTTAGAAAAAGATGAAGAAACAAGTTCTCTCGTTGTTTATACTTTTCTTCTGAAATTCTTCTAGCTGCACACTGTGTAACCTTTCTGGAATTGGGAGTTATTTTATGGAGTGAAATAAAGGAAGCAACCTCTGCTTTATTGAATTGAACCCTGAACTTTATCCTGCAATGTGGTCATAATTCCTAACTTATCTCATTGATTCTTTACAGAGGTATTTGAGCTGCACATGGAAGAGTTACGTGCAAAGCAAGGTGAAATCTCAAAAAGAGATGCTGACATTAAACTTCTAGAAGCTATAGTTCAAACCCTTGGTGGAAGAACATCATCTTAAACAGGGAAGTAAGGTCCCCGCGTCTTTGTATATCAAGGTCCTTGAGTATATTTTCTCTTGTAACTAAGAAAAAATATGAAAGAAAAAGTAAGCTCCTTGCCAGAGCCAGTCTAGAGCCTCAAATTGTTAGGGCCCAATTTTTTTATTTTTTTTCGTTATTTTTACCATATAGGTAGTGCTCTTAAATAGTGTCTGCCACTATTCTTGTTGATAGTCATACATTTTAGCTGTTATTGGAAGCCTTTTTTTAGCTATCATTGAAAGTCGTTTGTTTTCTTGTAACTACTGTGCACTACTTCCCAATTACTTTTAGCAATTGCGTTACTTTTGTAAACTTTTATTTAAGGATTTTTTTTTTTTTTTTTTTGACAGTTTTACTTTCATTTAATTTCCAAATTCAGACAAGAAACTAGTCGGAAGCCTAGCAACAAGCTGGGCTCCAACTCCTTTTTGAACTACCACACTTAACCTATGAAAAAGGAAATCACCTACACGCACGTTAGCATCATGACTAGCAATATAGTTGCGGAGCCGTTGAACGAAGTCTGTTGTTCCGTCCCCAAATTCACCTAGAGTAGTGAAAGCCAAAGCACCAAATCCATATCCTTGTGCAGTGCATTTTGCTAAATACTTGGTATTTTTGCGATCGATGAAGATCCTTGATAGCCGCCCCCTTCCAAAGTACGACCATTACTCCCAAAGAAAGGGCGACACAATCGTAACATCGAAGCAAACGTCCCGACCATTGTCCCAATTGAGCACAAGAACATCTCACGGTCTCAAAGAAGTACCGTTGTTCGCAAGCATACCCAAGTCCACCTCTTTCCGTGCAAACACCCCACTCGATAACGATGTCCGCAATCGTGTCGCGTACTAAATCATGTCGAAATTTTAAACCAACTTCATTTGTACAAAGGCACCGCATGGTCACCAAAAGCATCCATCTCTCTCTTGCGTAAGGGGCAAAAACTACCTGGTTCAAACAAGGGAATACCAAGTCTATAACATAATACCGCACTAAACCGCTTCGAACCAATTTGCCGATTTAAACCAGGGATGGGGATAGCCATTAAGAAATCCAGGGCATGCTTCATTTGGTTGCTCTGCCATAGGAATGAATCACGTTCGGACAACTTGAATTGGGAAGTCAAGTTCTTCTTTATCGCATCAAAATAAACAGTTTCCAGAGTTGAATAGAATGGTTGGCAGTGTTATCGACGCATATAGGAGAAACAGGACTACACAGAGAGTTGAAAGAAGCTGCAGCACGCTCAAGATGGGAGCTAAAACCACTGATGCCGGTGTGCCTCAATATGACAGATTGCAGTTCTAGTGTTTCCAAGCACGACGCCAAATAACAAAGAGGCTTAATCTTGAAGCTGAATAGTTATGTCACTAAGAGGATCTAATAACTAGACACCACTTATCCTTTATTTACTCTTGTTAACTTTGTGAAAGAATGTCGGCTGTTTTCTCTTTTGACACGTACTTACATTGCCAATGATTATAATCTCTAAATATTCTCTTAATATTCTCTTAAAAAAGACGAGGGCATGGCTAGATCGAGATTACTTTTTTCCCTGTCACATACGAGGTGGGAATTCAGTTCTCAACTAGAGAACAGATGAGGTGGGTTGAGTTTCTTTCGAATTTGATTTTCATTTTCAATTTTGTTGACATCTAATTTGGTTGTTGTTATGTTTTTATTTTAATTAGTTTTGGTACTTATTTTTACTCAAATCTTGGTTGTTTATGCTTAGATTTTGTTTATAGTTTTGCGTTGATTTAATTAGATTCGTTTATGGAATACATCTTGATGATTTTCCGTGGAGTTTTTTGGTAGAACTGAATTGCTACAGTAAAATTATGAACTCCCTGTAACCGGTTGTCTTCTTCACCCCCCCTATCCGTCTCTCCTTCACCTCCCACGGAAGATGATACAGGTATTGATAATATCTGCCATTGCCCTTTTAAGGGAGTTCATGGGTGTTCGGATGGTTCGAAGGGAAAGGGATATGCTAAGGGGTCTATCATCAAGCATCTCCACGATAAACACTTTTCTTCTGAGAACAACAAGGAACAATGCAGAGACTTAATAGCCAATTCACAGCACATTCGTCACGCTTTGGAGAAGCTTCTCAACAGCTTACGCATGTGGGTGTGTTGCAGATGTCTTCATCTTCACGCCTGGAGGATGTCTTGCAAAGGGAAGAAAGGATTAATTCATGGTGATGTAGTTGTTGGACCCTCCAATGGTGAAGGTGCTGATTTCCTCTTTCATGGGTTAGTTTTCTCTGCCGAGAGCAGCAGCGCTGTTGTGGAGAGGGTTTCAGATGTCGACGTAGGTGCTTCTGACGGGATTGACGATGGTGCTGAGTTGTCTTGCTCCCTTTCTACCGAGATGCTTAATTCTGTACTCTTACGGCAGTTCCAGACCGTAAATTATATCCCACACAAGTGTCGTCTATCATTTTCGAGAGCCTTGAAATGTTTCCTTGACAAGGTGATAGCCAATCCAGCTAGCACGTCTTCCTGGATTCAGCTCATCTTGCTTCCTATTTGCACACTAACGCTTTACAGACCAGAGAACGAAGCTGAGGCGAGTAAGCGTAAACATCTTCAGGTGGCGGCTATAAACAATGCCTTATCTGTTTGGAGGGAGCCTGATGGGTGCCGCACTTTGGTGGACAAGTTATTACAGACTCCAGTCCGGCCTAGACAGAGTGATGTGAAGAAGCTGGGGTCTGCCAATTTAACGGCCTGTCGTCGAAAGATAAGCTGTGGTCATTTTGGAGCTGTTATCCGTGTAATCTCTTCAGGAGGTGTGGCTCCTTGCAATGAGAAGACCTTCTTGGAATTACAAGATAAACATCCGGTATCGCCTCCTCCAGCTGTTCCTTGCGAAGTGATTACTGCGGACTCAATCGTTGTTGATTGCAGAGCAATTTTGGGGGCTGTTAAGAGTTTTCCCAAGGGTACATATTGCGGTCGAGACGGTTTGAGGGCTCAGCACTTAGTCGATGCGATGGGTGGAGCTGCTGCTGCTATCGCCGACATCTTACTTGCTTCGATTACGGTAGTTGTCAATCTTTGGTTGGCTGGAAAATGCCCTGCGGAGTTGGGAGAGTTTGTTGCTAGCGCGCCTTTAACTCCGTTACTAAAGCCTGGAGGTGGTCTTCGTCCTATTGCAGTTGGCACGGTTTGGCGCAGATTGGTTTCCAAGGTGGCTGCCTTTGTTGTTGGGAAGGATTTGGCTTCTTACTTAGGTGATTACCAATTTGGAGTTGGTGTTTCTGCTGGAGGTGAAAGTATTTTACACGCTGTAAATAGTCTCCTCGAGCTGAAAGGTCACTCGGACAAGATGTCAATGCTGCTTATTGACTTCTCTAATGCGTTCAACATGGTGAGCAGGTCTCAGCTCATCAAGGAGGTTCGTCTTCATTGTCCAGGTATTTCTCGATGGGTAGAATTCTGTTATATGCGGCCTGCTAAATTGTATTACGACCAATATATTTTGTCATCTGCTCTTGGAGTTCATCAAGGTGACCCTCTCGATCCTTTATTGTTTTCTTTGACTCTTCACCCTCTTGTGAAGAATATTGCTTTTAGCTGTAAACTCGATTTGCATGCTTGGTACATTGATGATGGTACAATCATTGGCGATACACTTGAAGTGGCTAAAGCTCTGCGTATTATTGAAAATGAAGGCCCAGGTAGAGGTTTGCATCTCAATGTTAAGAAAACGGAAGTATTTTGGCCTTCCGTCGATCCCAGAAGTGTTGATGATGGTGTTTTCCCTCCTGAGATTGGTAGACCGTCTAATGGTGTTAAAATTTTGGGAGGTCCTGTGAGTTTGGACTTAAACTTTATTAGTGATATGCTGCTGAGTCGAGTGGACAAGACTCTTCAACTTATGACTGCCATCAAAAAGCTCAAGGACCCCCAAAGTGAGATGCTATTACTTCGTAATTGTACGGGTGTTTCTAGATTATATTTTGCATTAAGTACTACCAATCCTGCTGTCCTTCAGCAAGCTACTGAGATCTTTGACGAGCATTTGTTCAAGTATTTGAGGCTCCTTATCACCGGTGATGGCCCTGGATTTGGGCCTTTACAGCAGAGATTAGCTACCTTGCCTATCAGAGATGGTGGCTTTGGAATATACACCATAGCAGACACCCGAGCCTACTGTTATATCGCATCTCAATGTGAGACGGCTTCTGTGCAAAAGGCGATCCTTGGTGACCTTTTCCCTACCAACAAAGGTCATGTTTATCAGTTGGCTATGCAGAATTTTATTCAGGTATGTGGATTGCCTTCTTCTTATTGCGTTGATGATACTGCCCCTACCTCCATGCATTCCTTGGAAGTTACTTACTTTGATGCAATTAATAAGAAGCTCCCAGATCAGTTTTCTATGTTTACTAGAGATTCAATTTTATGGCAGTGTAACCAAGTTAAGCATGCTCAAGATTATTTATTGGAGATTCCTATCAGTGGGCTTAACCAATGCCTTGGGCCGAGGCAGTTTAGAGTTGTCCTTTGCTACCGATTGGGTATCCCTTTGTTTGTTGAGAATGGGTCATGCTCTAGCTGTAACAAGCCTATGGATATTTATGGAGATCATGCACTTCACTGTGCTAAGGATGTTGGGTATAAGTTTCGGCATGACTTTGTGCGTGATATAGTTGCTGAAATTTGTTACAAAGCTAGTGTGCCTGCGCACAAGGAAGTTTCTCTTGGGATTCAGACGGATGACGGCAAAGATCTAAGACCAGCTGATATCCTCGTTCTTAACTGGGAAAATGGTAAGGATGTCTGCATGGATGTTGCAGGGGTTTCTCCATTCACAGGTGATGGAATTCGCTCTTTTGTTCCGGGCAAAGACATTTCTAATGCTGTTGCTCGAAAACGCACTAAGTATTTGGATAAGTGTGTTTCACTTGGTTATGGTCTTGGTATTTTAGCTTTCTCTACCTTAGGAGAACTAGGTGAGGATACTTTGTGTTTTTTAAGCGTCTGAAGAACTGCTTAGTTAATAATGATGCTAGTAGTGGTGTTGGTAGCTTTATTTTTCATAGATTATGTATCGCTATTCAAAAAGGTGTTGGTTCCCAGCTTGTCGCTAGGTTGCCAACCAAAAGTATGTAATTTTCATAATTTCTTATTATAAAAATTAGAATTCCCCGGTCGAAGGTGATATCATATTATCATTTTTCTTGCACAGCACTGTGGTCCACGATGGATACCTGTAAAACAACTTTGCTAGACGGACCGAGCTTTAAAACAAAGCAGAAACCGGGCTCTCACAGTTTGGTGGGTCCCGGGGGGGGAGTTAACAGGGGGTCCGTTTAAAAGAAATATGGGACCCACCTTCTTCTTTTTCTCTCTGCCCAGTTTTGGGGTGGTTTTTGTGCGCGATACGTTTATCTTTTTTTCCTGTAAAATCACGAAGAATTAGTCCAACTCCACCGTGGATATTACTCCCTCCGTCCCAAATTAGATGAGCTAGTTGTAGTTTGTACAATTTTTTAGGCAATGAGGAAAGGGGAGTATATTTAAGTATTTTTTACAATTATACCCTTAGGATAATAACTTGTAAAATTTAGAAATGATTTATCTCTTACGCTATACCCCGATTTTTCGTAAACTTTATACCGTTGAAAAATATTTTAAAACACCTACGCAACGAATATAAACATGGCTATCAAATTATACATATTTCTTATAGTAACAATAATCAATTAAAAGGGTAGTTTTAGAAACACCCCCTTGATTAGTGAAATAACTCATCTATTTTGGGACAAAATAGAAAACCAACTAGCTCATCTAATTTTGGACGGAGGGAGTATTCTACATCATGCGGTTCTCTGCAAACTAATTTAAGTATCCCCTTCCCAGTAAATTCATTCAAAATAAGATGAATATCACTAATATTTTAACAAAATCAAATCCCACTATTTTTTTTAATATGAAGTAAAAAAGTAATTATGCATGAGTGCATTATCCTTATCCACATGGAGTCATCAATAACATATTGTCTTAAAAAGTACGTATTATTTATATTCTCGAAAGGTGTTCTTAGAAAATCACCGCTCACTTTTGTCTACAACATAATTTGCTAGTGCATCTGCCGCCTGGTTGGTCTCTCTATATTGTATGATGTCGAATGGATTGCAGTAGGTTTCTCATTTTAATCCTACGCCGCAAACACCATGATTTCTCAGTCCTTCTGGTGATGAAATTGATTCGGCTTTGTGTAATGAGAATTTTGTCTATTGTATCGCCATAAGCATGCCCCATGTTTCACCGCTAAACTATGGTTACTTCCCGCGATGGTGGTAGTTGAATAATTTCTGCAGAAAAATTTCCACTATTAGTTTGATGTTACAATTAGCGGAAAAAACATGTATTACAATAAAAATAATCAAAACTGGAAATAGACCAATACATCAAGTATCAACTGTTTGAAATCAAGATATCTTTCTCATAACTGAACAAAGATAACTGAACCTGGTTATCCATTAAGATCAAAAGTACTTTGTGATGCGTATCAACGAGAATTAATCGAGAAGAAGTTAAAAAATACGTTTTTGTGTTTATCTAATTTGATTTTCACGGTTAGAGATAAACCTAATATTATTACATAGCTTTTGGAAAATAGGAGATCAATTCATCGAGATTTAGATTGATCAGTTATTTTGAATAAGATTTAGGGCTTGTGTTTGATGAGGAAGACCATCACAGGGAGAACTCGAGGGTTTCTGTAAAGGATAACAAGATAGGAGATTCTATATTTGTAAAAGAACGAAAAAAATAATTCTATATGATATATTAGTAGTACTAAGGAGAAAGTGGAAATGAAGTGTTATTCGGTTTTCACTACCGGGATAGTGATTACCCATTATCAGGTAGAGGAAGCGCTTAAAACAAACATCTTTTGTTATGGTCCCACCAGTACATTTATGTAGTAAAAAAATAAACACGTTGTTACATATCTATCTGTACCGGTGCTTATAGTTTTAGGTTTGTGCTACCATTCAGTCATAATTGATAAGACTGAAAACTAAATTCGATATAAAAAATATGAATTGATCTTGGTTTATATTTCGGATTTCGTTTATTGGTTATTCTTCTTGCATGAACAAAGATGAGTATTGACACCTTTTACGCTCTTTTATGAATCCAAATTTGAAATTTTCGAAGAAAGATTGATTTTTCTATAGTTTGGTGCCTAGAATTTGACAAGCACTTACACTTGGCACCAACATTGTTCTAGGTAGAAGTTTGGTACCTTGACCGTATATTAACTATCATTGACTAATTGAATCTTCAAAAAAATAAAATACATAAATATTAATAACGATAACTTACTACTAACGCGTTTTTCATCGTCACCCGCACCTTGAGACAATCTTCATCTAGCGATAATGATAATCTCTAATTGAGATTTTTGAATCACAGGGATGATTAAAGTACAAATTTCTTGTACTTCAATATAAAGAATATATCAATATGATAAGGAAAAAAAAAACAAAAAAAAACAAGACGCCGATTTTTTTGTGAATGAGGAATAATAATTAAAAAAAAAAAACCGGGACATTGTCCAGTTTAAACACGCATTGTATTAAGCTGCTTCAAGCACTAACCTACTATAATGACTTTGGTGTGGAATATAGTTGAGACTGAATAAATAGTCCAGGCTATTGTATCGCAGTTATGCCCCTACGACTCGTGATAACCGCAAGAACTTACACATTTGATTCCCTGGTGATGTTCTTTACAGTCCTAGGAGTTGCTCCATAGTCGTCCATGAAGACTAGCACTAGCATGCCTTAAACATGATGCCAATTAATATCCTTTTAGATGATACATAAAGCAAGTAACGAAGTTATGATAATTTAGTTAAAACGAACCCGATTTTCATAAGAACTTTTAGCATCCATCTGAATAACAATTAATGTCAGGATCAGTTTAGCTAAACATCTCAAGTATAATGATGAACGTAGCTAAATCAAAAATCTATCAACACATATTTCGAGAAAAACATAAGTGAGTTAAGCTCAGCTCGAAATATCAAATGTGTATAATACGAAAGACTATATCGTATTGTCTCAATAGGAGATAAGAAATAGTATAATAGACTTCTGAGTGATAGATATGTTTTAGTCTCCACATACCTTTTGTTGATGAAGTTTCTTTGAGTTCTTCAGTAGATATTCGTCTTTAGAGTCTAAAGCTCAACTATACAATATATCCTAGTCTGAAAATCTTATAGCTAGACTAGAAATCAAGACTATAGTTTTGATCAACTAAACTTGACAAACAAGCTTGAGATAGCAACGCTTGCGAGTTCGACCGAGAAGTTCTCTAACAATCTCCCCCTTTGTCAATTTTAGTGACAAAACTATCAATACATATGGATTACAAAATAAATAAAACTTGGTAGTTTCTCATCCAACATGCTTGATTTTCTTGGTTCTTCAGCATTCCTTGAATTCTTCGTCGTTCCAAGTACTGCAGTGATTCTGAATGTGTTTGACTCATCATCATTGTTGTTGAAGATCCGTAGCAATAACAATACGAAAATAGTTGTTCTCAAATATTGTTATATTGTGTCATAGTATTATTACACAATATCAAAGTTCAATTGCACCACAACTTTCACAATAATACTATGGTGATATGTATCACTCCCCCTTAGTCAATACTTCATCTCAAAATGAAAACCACTCCTCCTTACATAATGATCCGTAAACCATATTTATGTAGTGTGAACTACAAAATAATTCTCCCCCTTTTTGTCAATATAAATTGGCAAAGGTTCGATAACTATGGGATCATAATGAAATTCTGATAGAGATATTTCATGACTAAAAGAGAACATGTCAACTTGGTTTCGATGATTTCACATAGTCAAAACTTAGTGTATTTACCAAGGAGTTAATAAAGATACAAGTTAACTCCTACAATATTCCACAGCCGCACTCCCCACAAAGATTTGGAAACTAAGCACGAGTTCATTAATAACTCTCCCCCATAAAATATCATTCCCGAAGGAACATCAAGAGTGACCTTACTTTCACAAGAAAATAAGGATTTATTTGGACATTAACAAATCACATGAATCATGAATTTGTATCTAAAAAACTCAAATAAATTAATCCACAAGGAAAACTCATAGATTAATTCAATCGGAAATGATCAACATAAGAAATCTTACAGAGCCATACAATACTTTCACATAAAAGTGGATCAGGGAAAGATCAATACTGCGAAATATTCAAAAGTTCATTTTATTTTCCATCAAAATTTGCATAATAACGCAATAGATTTAACTTTTGAGCATATATGAGATAATCATAGTTCACGGACGTAAACACACATATCCCATAAAATATTTTTGCATATGTAAAACCAATAAAGATTAATACTTGAAAATAATCTTCCAAATAACTTAGAATTAAATAAATAAATCTAAAAACATTGCAAGATGAAAAATCATTGACAATAGCTATGTGTAATCACAATATATGTTATTCCAAACCCTAGTTATACTTCTTAAAACACAAGAATAAATTCTCATAAGAAGTCTCCTAGACAAAATAAGAAAATCAACTCCTAGTACTGAAAGACTTCAGTACTAGGAGTTGATGATGATGAACGTAGCTAAAGGAAAAAGTTATCAAAACATATTTCGAGAAAAATATAAGCGAGTTAAACTCAACTCGAAATATCAAATGTGTATAATACGAAAGACTATATCGTATACGACTTTTGTCTCAATAGGAGATAAGAAAGAACAGAATGAACTTATGAGTGATAGATAAGTTTTAGTCTCCACATACCTTTTGTTGATGAAGTTCCTCCGAGGTCTTCAGTAGATCTTTGTCTTCAGTTGTAAGCACCGTGAATTCTAAAGCTCAACTATACAATCTATCCTAGTCTGAAACTCCTATAGGTAGACTAGAAATCAAGACTATAGTTTTGATCAACGAAACTTGACAAACAAGCTTGAGATATAAATGCTTGAGAGTTCAACCGAGCAGTGCTATAACAATATTTTTTTAATTAGTCCTAATGGTGATTTTAGTTGATGATCATAAAAGTTACTGAAAACCTTTAACTGCGATCTTATTTTCCTTCTTTTCCTTTCGAATGACTAGACCCATGGTTAAACTACTGATGTTGGATTAATAGGGTGGAGGGATATTAAGGTCTGAGAAAAATCAAAATTCGACTGATTGTATAAATTGTCCTAGTTAGCGAGTCGATACCTTTTTACGCATCATTATTTTCTCTCCCTTTAACAAAAATCAATTGTTAGTTTCACATAGGTATGACCACTAAATTTCATTTTTAATTTTTTTTATAATGTATTGGCGGCACCTAAAAGGCCCAAATTTTGAGTCACACCTTGAGCCTCCGGAAACTATGAGACAACCTTGCTTCTTGTGTCTGTGTATTAAGGTATATCGCTGATGTGAAGCTTTCTTTGTATATGTTATTAAGAGTAATTTAAGAATGAGAGATTTTTCTTTCTTGATCACTTGAACATGTAATATTCTGCTGATGTATTTATAAATTCTACCGTTTTGCATCTCCCATCTTGAGTTAGGCATGGATTCGAAGTAGGATAAATGTCAAACTTAAATGTTGTGATTGTCAACCATCATACAATTGTCTACCTTAGTTTTTTTTTACGGTGCTCTCATATATTCTCTTGTGACGCTATAACATTAATAGTGCATGAGCAAAATATTTCCTTTAAATGTTTTCTTCCTATTTTTTGTTGGTTCAATTTTATAAACTTAATAAATCTGATTTACTTCTTCATTTCGGTTTGAATTTTATTAATAAATGTTATTGATGGCGTAAAAGGAACAATCATTATGTATGGATAGGTAAAATCAGTTTGTTGTATGGATATTATGTGTTTTCATTGTTCATGTCTTTCTAGTTGTCTATTGTCTTTTGATCTAACATTTATGTTTGTAACTTGTAGTAGTAGATATCCATATTGAAATACATCTGTAACTAATCAGTCTCGTAAACTTTGATATGGAAGTCGCCAAATGAATAACACACTTATGCGTGATCTTTTCTTGTATAATCAATATAATTTTTTTTCTTTTCTAAATCATAAATTTTATTACTAAAATCAAACTGAAGTTACAAAACCAAGTCAGAGCTAAGTGTCACCTGAAAATCAATATAATTTTCTTTTAATTGCTTTGTACGTTTTGATATCTTCGAATAAATTGCATCCACGAGATCCATATGCTGATAATATGATAAAATTGACGTATCTAAATGGACCTGGAGTTGTTTATAATCTTGGTAGGAGCATCCTCTCTCTCGAGACTCTTTCACGGAATTCTAAAAATTTCTCCCTCTCCTCAGAAGCCTTCATGAAAGGATTTGAAGCTCCCCCATCCATATATCTAAGCAAAATGATTTGAAATTTGAGTTATTTCACTAAATAACACTCGTATGTATTGAGCTCGTAATGGTACCTTGCAATTCAAAAGTGTGTGTTGAATGATAGTTATGTAAGTTGGATAAAATATTTTTGAAGCTTTTTATTGTGCTACGAAGGAAATACTTTGTTAGTGATGAATTTAAAGAATTTAAGGTTAGGAAACAGTTGTGAATGCGTTTTTGAAGTGAGAAAAATTGAGATTTGTTATAAAATATATCTAGTTTGTATGACCAGGAAAAAACAAAATAAATTTAGACAGACACGTGTCAAAAAACTTTGTTTTAAATTAGATTTCGATTTTCTTTAATCTAAAGAAGATATTCATTCACTTAAACAAACCTGTGGACTACGCAGTACAAAGTTGTTCAAGGAAACTCTTTCTGTCATCAAGCGACGATTACAAGTATAAAAAAAATTAGCGACTATTTTCTAATACCCTTAGCGAGAACATTAGCCATATATCAATGTGTTCACTACCAAGGAATACTGAGATACTGTTTTTAAAATAACCATATAAAGACTGACATTGTCTAATTATTTTCTTTGCTCTCCATCCTAATGCATTCTCAAAAAAATAAAAGACTACATAACATTTTTATGTTAATAATGGATTTTGAAATTAAATATGCATGAGAGGCCTAAAAGGAGCTTCAGAGTGGGTTAACTCAAGTCATTCTTTTAGAATCTAAATGACCTGAAAAAATAATGAATTATATTAATAAGGTGAAAGAAACCCTAAAATGAACTATCACATAGATTGAAATCTTACTTTTGCACCGACGTTCAAGATAGACGGGATTCAGGGGTAATATTGAAAATGTAATCAGTTGAAAGTGTATAGAGCCTTATGAGGTTAACTTTCTCCTAATAAATATTTTTATTTCTGCGAGATGACACAAGGAAATAGAAGTACGACAACAAGGAGAAGAAGGATTTAAAAGAGATGTGATGATTATTAAGTACCAAAGCAGTAATATAGGGTAAGCATGTTACTGATATATATGCTTCTCAAATAATATAACATATAGATACAACTTTCAGATGAAGGTGTGAAAGATTAGAGGAGACAGTGATAGTAGTTGGGTTAACTCGAGGAGATAGTGACAATTAAAAAAGGAGAAAAGAAGGTAATCATTTCATCATCTTTTTTCCTTTTTTTTCTCTAGAGAGTTTCTACAAGAATAGAGAGAGACTATTCTATATTAGTAATATATAAACTGAAGGGAAAAAAAGACTTATACTCTAACTAAATTACGTAAATGCCCTTCGTGATTCTCAACTTTCCTACCCGGGCCTTCGTAATAACGCAAGTGTAAGGAAGGATAAGTATGCTATTAAAAAATGAATGCATAACTTTCTAAAACTGCATATTATGTGATTTTTAGGGTTTCTTTCATCACATTCTTTTGTAAACGTATATATCATGGATAAATAATGAAAATCAATAATCATGATGCAAATGGGTTATCAGGTCAACAATGCAATCTGTTTGAAATCGAGGGAATTGTGATGCCAATGTTGATGTGGAATGAAAGTATCAGAATGATTGTCACCACAAGCACTGAGAAAATTTCCCATTGCTAAATTGTTACCATATCTTAAAAGTGTTCCCCAAATATGATCCAGCATTGCTAGAAAATTTGCAGAAATACCTGAAATATCACCATATACTTTTTATCCATCAACACCAAGTTCACAACCATCTCAAACCCCTTTAGATAATCCATTTTCTTCAGCATATACCACAAAAAAATGAATTCCAACGTAACTGTAAATGCTACTAATAGGAGAAAACAATTAGAGAGAAACGTGACAAAACTAGGGAGAAAATTAACCCAGGTAGGAGAAAGCTCTAAAAGTTTTAACATGATGGAGTTTATGGTTCCTCAATGGATCCAAGAAACAAAGAGAAGTTGACCGGAAAAACATGACCAATGAGATGAAAAAACTTCGTCAAACTCAAATTTGTGATGGACTATGACAAGCATAAGGTTCTTAATGCGGACACTATAATGATAAATGACTTACAAAAATATGTATGAGAAATGAAATTTAACAGGCCAACAGAGGAGGTGGAAGAAAAGTATGACAAGTAAAATTTACAAAAACAATTTGGAGATGATGAGAATGCATGATGAAGATGATGGAGTACAACCACGTACTTTAGTTTGTTTTTTGTTTGATCGGTAAAATAGAAATTTCATTGAAAAAAAGCACTTAAGGGGGTACCTTAACCCAATGAATACAACCGAACAAAAAAAAAGGGAACCGAAAGGGGATTCGGCTACCCAAAGACTACAACCGAAAGAGAAAAAACATAAAAAGCTATGGAGGCCGGTAAAATGAATCCCATAAAGAAATCACAATATTTGCCGTAAGCCCTAACATTCTTGTGTTCGCTTCGGCCCAAAAGAAAGCTTGTAATTTGATATCTCTAATGAGGCTTGCCAAAGTTTTCTTTTTGTTATCAAAGGTTCTTGCATTTCGCTCTTTCCATATACACCACCATATATCAACCGAGATGTTATTCCATATTCGACTAATTTTTTCGTCTCCCCAATTAAACTTCCAATTCTTCATAGATGTAATGATATTAGGGTCGTGTGACCATCCAAAGTGGAACCCTTCAACAAAGTAATCCCATATTCTCCGGATTCTCCAACAACCATAAAACAAGTGTGAGCTTGATTCATCGTCTTCCTCACAAAAGAGACAAACACTAGAGACATCCATACCTCTTCTCAACAATTTATCCGTCGTCATTACCCGATCATGAGAGAGAAGCCAAAGAAAGAAATTGATTTTTTGAGGGTACTCATTGCTCCAAACAACATTGATAGGATAATCCGGCTCACCTTGAACGTCATTGTCTCTAATTCCATCCTTGACCGTATATTGACCATGATCACTACCAACCCAAATTCGGGTATCCATAACCCTTTCTTGAATAGAGATGGAAGAAAGAAGATTTGATATAGATAACACTTCATTTGTAATGGTTTGAGAGTATCTTTGCCTAGACATAAACGCCCACCTAACACCACCTTCCCTAACTTCATACATACTATCCACCACGAACTCCTTGATCCTTGAAGCTTCATAACCCAAAGGAAACATATCACATAACCTCCCTTCACCAAGCCAAGAATCATCCCAAAATCTAGTTTCCTTACCCGCTCAAATCTTGAATCTAATACTTTTATTGAAATCTTCAAGCTCTTTATAGATATTAAACCACAAGCTACCATCTTTCGCTTCTTTGGGTTGGAGAGTTTCCCAACCGTTAAATGTTTCACCAAATTTTTCAACCATAATCTTCCTCCACAATGCTTCTTTCTCTATGCCAAAGCGCCACCACCATTTTTTTAGCAAAGCCGAGTTCACTTGCTTAGCTCTTCTTATACCAAGACCACCTTTTTCTTTTGGTTTTTAAGACAATTTCCAACCAATATTGTGAATTCTTTTATTATTTTCATCATCCCACAAAAAATTTCTCACAATTCTATCAATTTTCTTTGTTATGGAGCAAGGCGCAAAAAAAAAATAGAGATAATAAATGGGTAGACTAGCTAAAATGCTTTTGATGAGAGTTAACTTACCTCCTCTTGTTATTGTTTTTCCATTCAAAGAAGTAACTCTTTTTCCACAAGTTTCAAGTGTTTTTTCCCATTTTTGAGTGCCTCCTACCTTATCACCCAAAGGAAGGCCAAGATATATGCTAGGAAAACTCGCATACTTGCACCCTAGCATGTTAGCATAGTTTTCAACTTCCTCCTCGGCCGCGACTCCAAATAAGATACTTTTAGAGAAATTTATTTTCAAACCCGAAGTTAATTCGAAACAAAGAAGGAGGTAACGAAGGGCATCAACTTGTTCCCTCTTAGCATCAAGAAAAATGATAGTATCATCCGCAAATTGCAAGTGACTAATCTTTGTTCCCTCCTCCTTGATGGAAAAACCCGATATTTGACCATGTTCTTGTGCTTTGCTCAACATACAACTTAAGACTTCACCAACGATAGTAAAAATAAAAGGAGAAAGGGGGTCTCCTTGACGAAGTCCTTTTTCACTACCGAAGTAACCGAAAGACGATCCATTGACAAGAACCGAGAACTTTGAGAATGTTAAACAATTTCTAATCCAAGCCCTCCAAACACCACCAAACCCCATTTTGAACAAAACTTCATTTAAAAAATTCCAATTCATATTATCAAACGCCTTTTCGAAATCAAGCTTGCAAACCAACCCCGGTAATTTTTGACGAAGTCTAGAATCCACACATTCGTTTGCTATCAAAACTCCATCAAGGATTTGTCTTCCTTTAATAAAACTAGATTGAGTTGTAGAGATTAGAGTAGGAAGGTATACCTTTAAACGCTCTGCCAAAACTTTTGATATGATTTTGTAAACACTCCCAATAAGACTAATAGGCCGAAAATCTTTTACTTCTTCTACACCCGCCTTCTTAGGGATAAGCGCTATAAAATTGTTTTTCAATGAGGAATGAAGAGCATTATGGTCATGAAATTCTTCGAAAACTTTCATCAAATATTCTTTTAGAAACTCCCAACAAATAAGAAAGAACTTCATAGGAAATCCATCCGGACCCGGAGCACGATCAATTCCCAAATCTTTAATTGCATTCTTAACTTCTTCTTCATTAAAAGATCTCTCCAACCATATGCTTGCATTCTCATCAATACACTTTAGAGACATATTTTTGATTCTTGGACGATTGTTTGAAATTTCTTTAAACGCTAACTCAAAATGGTTTGCGATACCCAACTTGATTTCTTCTTTGTTTCCGGTCCATCGACCATTGATACGAAGGTTATTGATGTTGTTAAAAGCTCTATGACCCCTCACTACTCGATGAAAATATTTGGTGTTTCTATCTCCATCTCGAAAGTATCTAATTCCTTATTTTTGCCTCATCATTATGCTTTGACGACGATGAGCCACATCAAACTCCACTTTAGCCGTCACAAGCATGTCTTCTTCACCTTCGGTAAGACCCCTTTCATCATCTATTTCATCTAACTCTTTCATCTTGGTAAGTTCCAAGTCAATCGCCCTATCAATGTTCCCAAAAACGTCTCGATTCCACACCTTCAATTTCTCCTTTAAAGCATGTAACTTCTTTGAAAAACATTCACCCGCTGTGCCTACAAAAGAAAAAGATTCCCACCATTCTTTCATTAAAGAAATTATGTTAGTTCCTTCAAGCCAAGCTAATTGAAATCGAAAAGGACAAGCACCCCAATTCGAGTCCTTTGAGCATAACTCAATTGGAAAATGATCCGAAAAAGGTCTTGCAAGTCGCTTGAAGTTGATATTTGGAAAATGATCTTCCCAATCCGACGAGAAAAGAAAACGGTCAATTTTGCTATTCTTGTTAGGTTTTCTACTCCATGTATACTTCGCACTGGAAAGAGGCAAGTCGATTAGGCCCAACTCATTACATAGGTCATCAAAGAATTTCATTGAATTCGAAACTCTACGACAACCCCTTCTCTCCACCATGTATCTTATCTCATTGAAGTCTCCACCGAAGCACAAAGGAATTTCATTCCAATAACCATGCAAGGTAGCTAGCTCCATACAAATTTTTTTTTTCTTTCACAATGCAAGGACCATAAACACCAATCAAAACCCACCGGAAGTTATCCTCCAAACTACGACAAGAGATACTTATAGTAAAAATCCCTTCAAGAAAGTCATCAACTTCAATCATATCCGAATTCCATATCAACAAAACTCCGCCCGAACTTCCATAAGAATTTAAAGCAATCCACCTACACGGAGTCGCACCCCAACATTAACGCACAATCGTGTCATTACAAGAACTAAGTTTAGTCTCTTGAATCATAAGAATAGTAGGCTTCCACCGTTTCACAAGATTTTTTAACTTCGAGCGTTTATTCGGGTCGTTAAGACCATTAACATTCCAAGATATAATGTTAAACATTAAACAAAAAACAAGCCCGTAAAAACCAAACCTTCAAGCAAGGGCAATCAAGATGCTTCCGTTTCTCCCATCACAAGCTCATCTTTGAACGCATTAGCATGAGCCAAACTTGTGATTTTAACAAAAGAGATATCTTTTTTGGAGAATACAATACCCAAAGAATGACCGGAATCTTTAAGTTTGCCGTAATGGGTATTAAATTTATCCAATGTACTTTTGGGCTCCTTTGAAGAATCACCATATGCATTATGAATATTACTCACACTACCACCGGTATGCGACGATGCATCATCACTGTCTTCATTTAATGGATCAGTTTTCTTGCCAGAATTTCCCATTGATAATGACACACCATCTTCCTTAATAAATTCATCTTCAGGAGCACTTCCACTGTTAACATCATTATTTATGGAATCAGACAAAGAGCTGGAGGTTGACTGTTCTTTGGACATTTTAGACTTCAATTGCTTTTTTAAACTTCTTAATTACGAAGAGTCCAGACTAACTGATCTAGAGAGATGAGCACCAGGCCCAAAACCTGGAGGAATAGATAAACTAGAGCTTGACATGGAGGATGCTTGGGCTTGGCATCCCAAAGAAGGCCCACTATTTACATTTTCCATCAAATTTGATGTAACCACGTCAATATGAATCATGTCCTCCTCATTTCTGACGTCAATGCTCTGGGGATTCAAATTTAAATCGAAAAGTATAGGTTGACCGAAAAACACCCACCGAGCTGTGCACCGAGTGATCAGGACTGCCCATTCCTGATCCAGATGTTTAGAGGCTTTGATCTTGTCTGTCCATTCCCCTCTCGGGACTCTTTGCGGTGCACACTTCGGTGTGTCTATCATCCCTCAATTTAAATTGCTTGTAACATGCGTCACCGGCATATTTGTTAAGTCTTATGATGCGGATGGCCCACCCAGCTGAGGGCACCCCACTTTTGCAGACACGTGATTAGTCTCCCGTTGGAATTGATCCACCACTCCCATACTGCCACGTAACAATACTTCATCTTCTTTGTTGCAGACATCCGGCTGAGTTTTCCGACGCCAACAAGAACCAAGGGGAGGCTCCATTCGATCAGCAACTATGAAGACAGGTTTCATAACTGTTGATGGTGGATTTCTATTTAAAGGCTAAAATTGTAAAAAGCCAATTTTTATAAGCTGACGTCCTGCAAAGGATAAATCCTTCAGGCGATGAATACTTCTCGCCATATTAATTCATTGGAGCATGTGCAACCATCCCTGAGAATTAAAACCTACCCAGAACGGAGCATGTGGCAACCATCCCGGTTTTCTGTAGGTATACATCATTACTATTAATGCTTTAATTAAAGCCTTGTGTTCGACATGCAAACACCTGTAGGCTACCTGACGGTAGGTTATACTAGCCCTGTCGAACGCATGCAAAACTACCCATGTTAGTCTCACTTGCTGAAAACAAACTCAGAAATATATCTCATCCGTCCAACTTCGCAAGCATAGATGGAGGGTGTAGATATAGATTCAGGTGGTCCTGAGCATGCTACCATGATCACCGCAGACCCACCTTCATACATGACCGAACGGTCAAGGCCAACTACAGTTGGTCCTTCCAAAACGTGCGCTCAAAGTGTGCATGACGCACGGCTAGGGTTCCTTTTAATCGTGAACGTCCAACTTCGCAGGCATAGTTGGACGGCTTAGATTATACCCTAAAACAAGTAGTGAAGTGATGGTACACCATTGGCGGGCCCACTTTCTACCTACATGACCGACTCCCTCATAGGCAAGCCGTGGTGCAAGAAACGATTGCCCAAACAAGGCTAGATTAACGCCTTAAGCAGGTTGAGAAGATCCAAAACGATCACGACCATCCGACTTCGCAGGCATAATTGGATGGCTTAGATTGCGCCCAGGGTCATAGAGCAAGCATGTACATGCTCACTGTCGACCCAAGATGTTGCATACATGGTCGGTCTCCCCAAAGGAGGCGCATGCAACCCAAAAACAATCGCCCAAAGTGGCCGGTCCAAAACCCTAATTAGGGTTTGCGGCGCAGAAACATCTCGAGCGTCCATCTTCACAGGCTTGGATGAAAGGCAAAGATGGAGACTTAGAAGGAACCGAGCATGCTAGCATGACCGCCGTGGGCCCGACTTCAAGCCTTGCTGATCGTCCAAGACCGGCAGTGGTCAAGCTCCTCGGTACGCGCGCCCAAAGGTGGCATGTCACGGCCCCTCCATAAGTTCTAATCTCGACCACTCGTCTTTGCCACCTGAGTCGAGTGGCTCAGATTAAATCTTTGCGAGTCAAGCAAGCATGGGCGTGAACACCATTGTACCGCCTCCATGCAGGGCTGATCGGTTCCTCCATTGGAACTCTCCTAGCATGCAAACGTTTGGGTTGAAAGAGGCAACATGCGCGCCTCTCATCCAACGATCGCAGGTAGGGTTGCAAACCATCTCGTCCGTCCAACTTTGCAAGCATGGACGAATAACTTAGGGTACGAATCAACCAGCAAACAAGGTATCACCATGATCACCATCCGTCACTCTTCTTCACAGGGTAACCGACCAATACATGGCTTGTCTATAAAGCCTCCAAACGGTTACCTGAAGATGGATGCATGCGATGTTATACCAAGTTCACGGTTCACCCTGCACTATTTTCTGTGGGTCCCGCGATCCACACACTCGAGACATTAATCACGTCACAACTGGGGGATACAAACTGGGGTATTGGTCTGGAGTTTTACAGCGTGCAGCGTGCAACACGCCATCACAAGATCGTGTCAGGGAAACATGGGCGGTTAGCGATGATAGGAGAAGTGGGAAAGCAACCGTATGGCACTAACACACAACTCCACTTCCTCCATCACTCCACTTCCTCCACTTTCCCACGAGAGACGTAATGAAGGCTTGTCGACTTGTATAAATAGGTTCTCCTTCCTATTTCCAAAGACAGAGGTTCGAACAACACAGAAAAACCAAGTGTTAATACCATCGTATTCAACACCCAGAGCCTGCCTGCAACATTTGCTCGCCTGCTCAACCTTCTGTTAACAAGTCATCAAATAGCCTTCATCTTCATACTCCCAACACCTTCTTCACTTCCCTCCCTAAGATCAAACTTACATCCTTCACATGTGACCGAAACAAATCTGGAAAGGCCGTGTCTTCGGTTTAGGCCAGAATTGTATAGATTATCTCTCGAATCAAAGTGCTCATCGTGCAACACATTTGTTGAAGGTTTAAACTCACTTCTCATCCACACACACCCAAAATTACCTAAACCGGAAGAAGTAGTTTTCTCCCACAAACAATTGGCGACCACAGTGGGAGGTTAATCTCTCGGTTGTGAAGTCAATTTTTCTCTGATTTCAAGAATGGTGGATCTTAGGTCTGGAGCAGCAACCAACGATGTAGTTAGCACCGAAAACGCTTCTGGTGGTGCTGATATCCCAATTACTAGTGTTACAGTGCAACCAATGTGTCTCGTGGAATCGCGTCTTCTATCATTGGTACCAGTGGATCAGGAGCAGACATTCCAACAGGCGTGACACCTCCCATTACAAGAGCCAGAGCGGCCGCAAATCCAAGCATGACACTTCCGTCCGTCACCAGAATAACTATTACTTCCCCTTCAGGACGAGGATCTGGAGGACCCATAGGAGGACAACCTCCTATCACCATGGTGGACTTGATGGAGAGACAAGAAACCCTCGATAAAGCTCAGGCAGACATGGCAACCGCTCAGAAGGAGGTACTCACCCTCCTTAAAACATTAACCGATCGATTACCACAAGAGTCGGGACAGCCTCAAGGGCCAACAAGAAATACGTTTAGCACACTTGGAGAAGGTGCCTCAGTTACGCAAGCCTACCTGAACGAAGATTCTTATGCTGCTGACCATGCAAGAGAAAGGGACGAGCGTCTCAGGGAAAGAAGCCAATCGTCCAACTTTATTACACGTGAAGATCTGGAGAGACTCCTCCAAAATCGTGGCAAAGAAAATACGATAGATGCGCATCGACATCAGCCTCCATATCCACAAGACGTGCAACGGATTCCTCTTCCCAGGGGATACACCTCCCCTCAATTCATCCTTTACGATGGTACCGGTAATGCTCGTGAACACGTCTCTCGATTCTTAGAATCCTTAGGAGAACATGAATACAATCACGTTCTCCGCCTGAAGGAATTCTCCAAATCACTTACGGGGAGAGCCTATACGTGGTACAACAACATCGCACCCGACAGCATATCCAATTGGAATGAGATGGTCAGCGCGTTTTACAAGAAGTACTTCTTTGTATCTGAGCAAGTTACTTTCTCAGACCTGGGGAGAATCTCCCAACGGAACAATGAACATCCAAATGATTTTTTCAAAAGGTTCAGAACACAAGCGTTGGACTGCCATGAACCAAATGTCACAGAACGACATCTGGTGGAATTATGCATCAACGGAATGATACCCATATATCGCGCCCTGCTGGAAAACTTGGGATTCCAGACGTTCTCAGAGATCCATGAAGCAGCCAAACGTTCGGCCACTACCGCCCCAGCATTATTGGAAAGAACCAGAATCGTTCGGAGTGACGATTCACGAGATAATCGGGGAAACATGCCTCTTATAAACAAGCAGTATAATACTGGCCCTTCTGTCAGTGTAGTAGGCGAAGGCGGAAAGAGAAAAGCTCCAGCGGCGGCAGAACAACTACCTAAGCGTGCGGCTCAAACGCATAAAGCTTCGCCTCGAAAAGGAACATGCAAAGATCCTGCGCAGAGCACCGAAGACACAGGCTTCCCATTTCCGATAAATGAAGTAATAGAACTGTTGGAGGCATGGATTCAGGATGATGCTATCAAGCTACCTCCTATAAGACGTCCACCAACTGAGAAAGACATGGCAGACCCTAAGTACTGCCGTTATCATAGGTTTGTCCACCACCCAACTAAGGATTGCAACAAGCTGAAAGAAATCTTCAAGCAAAGGATAGCAGAAGGAGAGCTCCAATTGGGAAATGAAGGAGTTCACAGAGACCCCCTTCCTGTCCGAAGTTGCATGATCTATGGAAGCTCTGTGCGCAAGACTGTACAATCCATGATGGAACACCTATGTGAAATCTTGTACCTTTCCAAGGTACAACGTCAAGATATGTTCATGGCCCTCAATCGTATTGTGGCAGGCAGGCGCTTATACCCAGGAAGAGAAGTCGTTCTAGCATCTCAAGCCTCCTTGAAAGAAAGCGCCTACAAAGGAAACTGGGGACTTTTGACCGTCGCCCATCTGAAAGATGTCAAGTTCGATAGCACATTAATCGATGCATCTTCTGAATTCAACATCGTTACTATCAAGACCCTGCAAGCTGAGAAAATCTCAAAGAAGGAGGCTACCCGTGGTCCGACTGTGATCAAGAGCCCAGTAGGAGAATTTGTGGATGTTTACGGATACATTTACCTTGATGTCAAGATTGGTAACACGCCAACACGAGCTAGATTCCATATAATTAAGGAACATCCGGATTACGACATGATTCTGGGGCTCCCGTGCGTACACAAGGAGCATTCCTTACCAATCTCAGTACCTGAAAGAATCTCCAACAAGCCAGCTCCAATGATTTCCAACAAACCTTGGAGAATCGAAGACTGCATGTTGCCCCCATACCAACAATTCACAGGCATAACGCAACTCCCTGGTGAAATCCCTTCGTCCTGCGTCAAGAGATTCCGAGCCCAAGTAAGTCTCATTGAACGACCCTCTTTGCAAGTAGTGGATGATTGTCCTGCTAGACCATCAGGGACTGTTTCACCTGACAGGCGGTCCACCACCAAGAGATGTGAATGGAGTGCTTCCCCATTTAAGCGCTTTACCAAAGGTTTGGAAGCAGTCAAGAACGACACATGTCAGAAGCAAGATGTTGTACCAAGTCCAAATCCGTTTCAAATCGGAGATATGGTAACAAAGGTAACCAAGTTCCAAGTTGGGAACATGGCAGTAAGAATAACTGCCCAGTCTGATATGCCTGCAAAGGAAGAGGAAATCTTCTTAGTGGAAGATGTTATCTTGGGCGGTTACTGCAAGATCATCAATGCAGACGAACTCGAAGGTATGGTTGTTCACTCACGATGGCTCAAGCCCTACCTTAATTGAAGATACGACATCACCTCTCTAATCCCCCCGTGGGATTCCTCCAACAATTTTCCTTTTCACAATATTTGTAATTCCTTCAAAATGATGGCACTGCTTGCCTTCATACTTATTAGGGTTCCAATATTTCTTCAATTAATCAAGATATCATTCCTTTTACAATTTCTCATAAAATCACACAAAGTTATAAGTCACCTTCAAACCACCATTACCCAGAAAGAAAACCCTAAACCCTCATACCAAATCTTCATACCAGCCTGGTAATATGGGAGGAATAAAACATGTAAAAGGGGAGGAGGAAAGTATCCTACACGATCTACTTCAACGGAGCCAGACTCATGTCAAGGGGCACAAACATAAAAATATGCATGTTTCGGAAGCAACACTGAATAAAACTTTGTTCAAGACAAGCAAGCAAAAGCAAAGAAGAAAACTTCAAACTCAGCCGCCACTGAGTATATAAAAAAAAATACAAAGAAGAATAACAAGGAAACTCAATTGCTGGTTGCGTCTTCATCACTGTTGGGATCCACATCTTGTGCCGCTTTCTCCAGAGACGCCTCAACTTCTTCGGGCACAGTAGCTACCGCCTCAACATCTTCAGCATGCGTATCCTCTGCACCTTCTACAGAATCCATTGCAACCGTGGATATCGCACCAATCACTTTCGGACGTTCAGTCTCATCAGTATCAGGGTCAAGGATTATCACACCACCACGTATTGGGTAATCACACTTCCCATCACCCGCAGGACTGGTAGGATCGGAAAGATACCTACTATTGTGTATACTGCAAGTGCACAGTGTCGACAAGCAACACAGGGCAAGCACAGGTCGAACCACAGAGACTTGGAGAGTGTAGAAGTTGATTCTAAATCCTTACTTAGAACTGATTCAGAGAGTAACCAAAAGGGGTTTGATTTTGTCGATACGACGAGATATTGGCAAAGACTTAAACAACAAGTAATTTGAATTAAAGTAAGCAATTAAATAAAGGTGTAAATACTGAGAATATGGATACTAGGGTATTCAAATCCACTACTAACTTATGATATGCATTCAACTTGTAATATTATTCTTGTCCTCACAGCAGATTCAAGTCTACCATATATCTAAGGTGTTTCTCCAATGGATAATTTAATCACAACTAAAGTATTTCTCCAAAGCATTAACTGTCTAATTAAAGCACAACTAATCCGAGGATCAATATTTGGTTAAGCATGAGTTGTAGCATAATCAACAAAGAGATATTCTAACTACAATGGATACATGGCATACATTGTGAGAGCAAGATGTTGACAAACTTGGATTAAATTATATCTTTAAACAATTCTAAACTTTCAAGAATAATATACAAGATATGAATACATACCAATGAGTTACGGCTTCATTTAAACCCTAGCAAATGAAACTATAACATGAATAACATTACAAAAAAACTTAAATTTGATAAAATAACATGAACAAGCTATTCTTGGATGGTTTTTCAACATAAAAACCCTCTCTATTTATACACAAAATTCCCTCAAGCACTTGGATTCGAAATTTGGAAAGCATCCACTCAATAAAACATGTTTTCTTAATTGATGGATTGAATGGAATATATTTGGTTGTGGGAAACAAATTGGGAGTGATTGAGTGAGAGAATGGGGATGTTTTCTTTAATTGATGGATGAAATGGAATACAATGGGGGTGAGGTGGATGTTTGGAAAGAATCCAATGGGGGTGAGGTGGATGTTTTGGAAAGAATCCAATGGGGGTGAGGTGGAAATGGATTTGGGTCTTGGGTTTTGGATCATGGGTTGTGGATCATGGGTTGTTTAATCCCATGAATTTGTAAACAGGTTTCCACTGATGCGCGAGCGGGTTGCAACGCTTCCAACTTTCTTCTATTTTGTCTTCTCAATTCTTCCAATCTTTATTTAGTACTTAAAAACACAAAATTAATTAATACAAATATTTATTCTTGAAAATGGTAAAAATGCAGAATTTGGGATAATATATGACTTTGAAGCGCGAAAGATGAGTTAAGTGCCAATGAAAAGGTGTATGAACATGAAATATTTGGCACTCATCAAGGACCTTAGTGTTCAACCCTCCGTCTCTTCAACCGATCTGCCAACCCTCCATATCTCGAGCTTACTGGTGCTTGTGATGCCTCTAGTTTCCACTTCTCCCGCAACGCTTCTTCATGTCTTTGTTTCTCCTCTATATCGATCGCAACTGAAAGAGCACGGAGCCGCCCCCTGACAATGGTTAAATGCAAGACAGACATTCCCTGTACGGCATGGCCGACTTCACGAAGTGGCAAATCAATTTTATCCATCACCTCTTCATGTGCGTTAGCTTCTGGTTTGTCAACTTCAAAAAAAAATTCTGCAGAAGCTGCAGAGTGATCATCACCAACTCCTTTCATGATGTACTTCAAAAAAGAGAGGAAGGTGAGTTACGGCGGCACATAAGGAATATTCAAATCACAACTATCGCCAATCGATTAAGAAATCAACGTGTGAAGCAACACCTGAGATGTTGAAGAAGATCGCCTAATAAGAAGAATACAGAAAACTTCTTTATATGCTTCACGATCCAACAAGATCCCCAGGAGAAAAGAAGTTCGCCTTACCGCTTTCTGAGGCTGTTGAGTCGGGATTGTGATCAACAATGCTTATCGAATGCACGATGCTTGCTAGTCATATGAGAAGGCACACAGAAAGAGGAAGGCTAAGGTGGATCGACCCATCAAGCTGTACTTCCCCAGCCGATCTTTGCCATTGGAAGGATCAACTCAACCGGCTCCAAGGCATTTGACGCAAGTGACACACCTTCTCCCACACGGTAAACATGTATTTACTCTGGCTTTAATTGGCTTTAATTATTTTGTATGCAAATTGTCACCATCTCATGCCTACCCTACAATAGTGTAACCATTGCATACTAGGCAGGGGACTTAATGTTTATGGTGGATTTCTATTTAAAGGCTAAAATTGTAAAAAGCCAATTTTTGTAAGCTGACGTCCTGCAAAGGATAAAGCCTTCAGGCGATGAATACTTCTCGCCATATTAATTCATTGGAGCATGTGCAACCATCCCTGAGAATTAAAACCTACCCAGAACGGAGCATGTGGCAACCATCCCGACGGAGCATGTGGCAACCATCCCGGTTTTCTATAGGTATACAGCATTACTATTAATTCTTTAATTAAAGCCTTGTGTTCGACATGCAAACACCCGTAGGCTACCTGAAGGTAGATTATACTAGCCCCGTCGAACGCATGCAAAACTACCCATGTTAGTCTCACTTGCTGAAAACAAACTCAGAAATATATCTCATCCGTCCAACTTCGCATGCATAGATGGAGGATGTAGATATAGATTCAGGGGGTCCCGAGCATGCTACCATGATCACCGAAAACCCACCTTCATACATGACCGAACGGTCAAGGCCAACTACAGTTGGTCCTTCCAAAACGTGCGCTCAAAGTGAGCATGACGCACGGCTAGGGTTCCTTTTAATCGTGAACGTCCAACTTCGCAGGCATAGTTGGACGACTTAGATTATACCCTAAAACAAGTAGTGAAGTGATGGTACACCATTGGCGGGCCCACTTTTTACCTACATGACCGACTCCCTCATAGGCAAGCCGTGGTGCAAGAAACGATTGCCCAAACAAGGATAGATTAACGCCTTACGCAGGTTGAGAAGATCCAAAACGATCACGACCATCCGACTTCGCAGGCATAGTTGGATGGCTTAGATTGTGCCCAGGGTCATAGAGCAAGCATGTACATGCTCACTGTCGACCCAAGATGTTGCATACATGGTCCGTCTCCCCAAAGGAGGCGCATGCCACCCAAAAACAATCGCCCAAAGTGGCCGGTCCAAAACCCTAATTAGGGTTTGCGGCGCAGAAACATCTCGAGCGTCCATCTTCGCAGGCTTGGATGAAAGGCAAATATGGAGACTTAGAAGGAACTGAGCATGCTAGCATGACCGCCGTGGGCCCGACTTCAGGCCTAGATGATCGGCCAAGACCGACAGTGGTCAATATCCTCGGTACGCGTGCCCAAAGGTGGCATGTCACGGCCCCTCCATAAGTTCTAATCTCGACCACTCGTCTTTGCCACCTGAGTCGAGTGGCTCAGATTAAATCTTTGCGAGTCAAGCAAGCATGGGCGTGAACACCATTGTACCACCTCCATGCAGGGCTGATCGGTTCCTCCATTCGAACTCTCCTAGCATGCAAACGTTTGGGTTGAAAGAGGCAGCATGCGCGCCTCTCATCCAACTATCGCAGGTAGGGTTGCAAACCATCTCGTTCGTCCAACTTTGCAAACTTGGAAGAATGACTTAGGTTACGAATCAACCAGCAAACAAGGTATCACCATGATCACCATCCGTCACTCTTCTTCACATGGTAACCGACCAAGACATGGCTTGTCTATACAGCCTCCAAACGGTCACCTGAAGATGGCTGCATGCGATGTTATACCAAGTTCACGGTTCACCCTGCACTATTTTATGTGGGTCCCGCGATCCACACACTCGAGACATTAATCACGTCACAACTGGGGGATACAAACTGGGGTATTGGTTTGGCGGTTTACAGCGTGCAGCGTGCAACACGCCATCACAAGATCGTGTCAGGGAAACATGGGCGGTTAGCGATGATAGGAGAAGTGGGCAAGCAACCGTGTGGAACTAACACACAACTCCACTTCCTCCATCACTCCACTTCCTCCACTTTCCCACGAGAGACGTAATGAAGGCTTGTCGACTTGTATAAATAGGTTCTCCTCCCTATTTCCAAAGACAGAGGTTCGAACAACACAGAAAAACCAAGTGTTAATATCATCGTATTCAACACCCAGAGCCTGCCTGCAACATTTGCTCGCCTGCTCAACCTTCTATTAACAAGTCATCAAATAGCCTGCATCTTCATACTCTCAACACCTTCTTCGCTTCCCTCCCTAATATCAACCTCACATCCTTCACCTGTGACCGAAACAAATCTGGAACGGCCGTGTCTTCGGTTTGGGACAGAATTGTATAGATTATCTCTCGAATCAAAGTGCTCATCGTGCAGCACATTTTTTGAAGGTTTAAACTCACTTCTCATCCACACACACCCAAAATTACCTAAACCGGCAGAAGTAGTTTTCTCCCACAAACAATACCATCTATGGAAGGCTCCAAAGTATCACCAATAGATCTGATCTCGACCCACACTTTTCTATTGCCAATTAATATATCCTCGCACCAAATAACATTACTTACAGGGCCAGCAACTAGAATCCTTAATTCAGACAAATCTGTTGCCATTGATGATTCAGGGCTAACATCGATCAAACCCCCAAACTTATCTCCAATAAATTTAAAAGTAGAGTAATTCCAAAGATCATAGGGGACTCCTTTTACTCCAACCCACTGCTTAGTATTACTTTCCGGAGTTGGTTTAAGAACTGCATTAATGTCAGCAAACCAAGGATAAATTCGAATACCAAATTCTCCAACCTTCCATTTTTCATTTTTCCTAACCCTTGAGAGTTCGGCAAAAGTGTTAACAGTGAATACAGCTTTGGAATCATCGATTGGCTGAAGCTCAAATCCAATACTCTAATTAAACTTAGCCATTATCCATTTTCCCACTTCTTTCCTATTAAAATGAAGGCCTACTGATGCAATTTACACCGCTAGGGTTCTTCGCCAATAAGAATTTAGACCCAGATCAGTATTTGGTTTATAAGACAATATTTGGGTTGGATCTTTCGATTTCCGAGGATAGATTTTTCTTTTTGTATCAAACTAAGCATTTGTAGTTGTCTTTGATGATATCTCTTCCTTCCGTTTCCTTTCTTTTGGATGAGAAACACTTGAAATAAGATCTTCCAAGAAAATCCTGGTATCCAACCATCCATCTCCATTGTTTCCGGCTGGGAAGAACAATGTATCCGGGTATGCCTTATTATGAGAAACTTGCAAACGAATAAATTCTCCATACAGATTTTCTTCTCTTACTGCTAACATCCAATCTTCATCTTCTCTAAAGTTCCATTTAGATATTTTCCGATCACTACCATTTGCATCCATCTTAAGTAGCCGTACTAACCAGATTCCAGCCTTGAAACTAAGCCAGCAAAACCTTCTTTTGGTACCTGACCAAACTGCAATATGAATGATATCTTTCCACCCTTTTTTCCCCATGGAGGCACCAATGATTTTTCTTTCCACCTTGATATTTTTTCTGTCTTGTAACTTCTTGTCCGATCTCATACTGATAATCTCTCCATGAACATTGAATGAAGTGTTAGTTTTTGATTACCTGAATTTTGAATTACATAAAAGAAAACTTAAAAACATATAACATCATAATTAATCCACATACCGGCAAAGCTAACAATACATATGGCTTACGAGAAATTTGGAAGTGTACTTCTTTTTCAAAATTATTTCCTATGTATCTTTGCCATTAGTCTTAATATCACGCTCCAACGTCATCATTAGTTTCACCCCTAAATCGATATCGATTGACAATCTGACTTAAATTATAAATTGTTTTCAACTTGTTTTTTTATTGTTACAAGTCAACAGAACAACGTTACACAATCTCAGTTGTGGGGCTTACCTGTGTCATTGCAAGAGGTTTCATGAAGTTTAGCCCAATAAATCATACTGACTATTTTGATAAGCACGTAAGTGCGACATATTTTCACCCATAACTACATTAGCTGGGACTCATTTTATCACTAATAAACTTGTTTGTAGGTATTTTTGGAGAAATAAACATGTGTGGAAAATTCGGCTCGAAAAGTTGATTTAGGCACCCAGGAGGAACGTGTTATTCGGACTCTCACTATTGGTTAAGGGGCACCTCAATTACTAAGGGTCACCTTCATTATTATTACACCCTTGACTATTCTCACCCCTACTCTGGATAGGGGGGGGGAACCTTTCTTCTTCACAGATTGGATAGATTTTGGAAGGAAAATTGAATTCAAATTTCAGTTTTTGCAGCGTGATTTACAGACGAGATTTGAAGAGATTTAAGGGAGGATTTTTGTTGGGATGATCCTATTAAAGAATGAGAATGCTGGTATGGGTGATCGAACGAATTTATTTGGGTTGGATAATCGTTGGGAAGTAAAACAAAAAGTGAGAGAAAGATCGGGTTTCTCATGCACTTGTTTTGTGAGAATTTGTAGAGTTATCTGGCGGGATTCTTGGCTTAAATTTGGTTGGTATCATCCCGTTTCAACAAAACAGGAATGATAACATGTTTGGTTTCGACAAAAAAGGGAAGTTACATGAATTTCTCATCGGTTAGAAGAAACAAAGGATAAAAAGATTTTGGAGATTCTGTAGAAGATGTTGTTGGAGATTTGCAAGGGATTTGGATGAGGAGTTTTTACTTACCTTGCACACAAGTCGTCCACGTGATTGGAGATGGGAGACTCTGTTTTATTCGGTATTACTATAAAACAGGAAAGAAGATAATTATCGGGTTTCTTTTTTATTTTCTAGTTATATATTTGGAAGCTCTGCATGTGCCAACAACAATTATCGTGAATTCAGCTTATTTGGAGTGTGTCAACAGCTGCAGAGCGTGTGAAGATCATCAACAGAGAAAAAATAGGAATAAAATCCCGAGAAGTTATGGAGAATTTTTGAGAGTTAATACGAAGATTTGGAGTCCTGTGAAGTTATATATAGTTGCTGGGAGTCGTACGTAGGGGCAGAGAGAGTTGGGATGAGAACAGAGAGCAAAAATGGAGAGTTAGGGGTAGGCTGAGGTTGAAGAATCATGCTGCAGGAGGATTGCAGCAGCAGCAGGAAGAAATAATTCCAGACGACACATAGAGAGTGTCGTTCTGAAGAACACGAAGAATAGACATAATATAGTCGTCGTTTAGGAACAATAGCAATAACAAAGAATTTGTAACGGCTCTATTCAAAATTATAATGCTTATCTTCATTTAGCAACAGTTCTGATAGTTTTACTTGTAATAGAGGGTTCTGTAACGGCTTCACACCGTTACAAATCTCTGTTCATGTGGAGCTAGAACCCATCTCTGGGACGACCGACGAAGATGAATTTCATCATGTGGTAAATTTAATTAGTTCCTTAATTATTATTTTCACTGATTTTTAATGAATTATGATTTCTATTAATTATTTGTTATTTTGTTTGATGTCGCATGCTTAGTTTTAATTACTTTTGATGCGTCATGCTCACAACTTACAACTAATGTTTTATGAAAACTACTTTGTCAAAGAATAGAGTTAATATTTCTTGTGTTTGGAGCTATAAATGTCAAGGATTAATTTCTAAAACCCATGTTTATGAAAGTCAGTAAAATCCCGAGTCCCAGTATTTATCCATCCTGGATAAACATAGGTTTTAGAAATTAATCCTTGACATTTATAGCTCCAAACACAAGAAATATTAACTCTATTCTTTGCCAAAGTAGATTTCATAAACATTAGTTGTAAGTTGTGAGCATGACGCATCAAAAGTAATTAAAACTAAGCATGCGACATCAAACAAAATAACAAATAATTAATAGAAATCATAATTCATTAAAAATCAGTACAAATAGTAATTTTCGAATTAATTAAATTTACCACATGATGAAATTCAACTTCTTTTGTCGTCCCACAGATGGGTTCTAGCTCCACATGGTGGAAACACACTCAAAAATATAACTCATAGCTCAAATTACGTTTTTATTGAAGAATATATAAGAAAACAGAGATTTGTAACTGTGTGAAGCCGTTACAGATTCCTCTGTTACAAGTAAAACTCTTAGAACTGTTGCTAAACGAAGATAAGCGTTATAATTTTAAATAAAGCCGTTATAAATTCTTTGTTATTGTTACTGTTCGTAAACGACTGCTATATTATGTCTGTTCTTCGTGTTCTTCAAAACGAAACTCTCTATGTGTCGTCTGCAACTATTTCTTCCTGCTGCTGCTGCAATCCTCCTGCAGCGTGATTCTTCAACCTCAGCCTACCCCTAACTCTCTATTATTTCTCTCTGTTCTCATCACAACTCTCTCTGCCCCTTCGTACGACTCCCAACAACTATTTATAACTTCAAAGGACTCCAAAAACTCCTCCAAACAGGGGCGGAGCCAAGATTTCTGGATAGGTGGTACATAAATTTGGTTTGGGGTATACAAATTATTTTAGGGGGTGCAAATAAGCAAAATTTGGCTTATGAATACTTTAAAAAAATTATTGGGCCTAAATTAGGCTTTGGAGCCAGCTGGGCAGGGGTGCAAATGCACACCCTTGCACTGGGATGGCTCCACCCCTGCCTCCAAATCTTCGTATTAACTCTCAAAAATGCTCCATAACTTCTTGGGATTTTATTCCTATTTCTTCCCTGTTGATGATCTTCACACGCTCTGATGCTGTTGACACACTCCAAACAAGCTGAATTCACGATAAATGTTGTTGGGACATGCAGAGCTTCCAAATATATAACTAGAAAATCAAAAAGAAGCCCGAGAATTATCTTCTTTCCTGTTTTGTAGTAATACCGAATAAAACAGAGTCTCCCATCTCCAATCACGTGGACGACTTGTGCGCAAGGTAAGCGAAAACTCCTCATCCAAATCCCTTGCAAATCTCCAACAATATCTTCCACATAATCTCTGAAATCTCTTCATCCTATGTTTCTTCTAACCGGTGAGAAATCCACGTAACTTCCCTTTTTTGTTGAAACCAAACACGTTACCATCCCTGTTTTGTTGAAACAGGATGATACCAACCCAATTCAAGCCAAGAATCCCTCCAAATAACTCCATAAATTCTCACAGAACAAGTGCATGAGACCCGAGCTTTCTCTTACTTTTTCTGTTGCTTCCCAAAGATTATCCAACCCAAATAAATTCATTCTACCACCCATACCAGCATTCTCATTCTCTAATAGGATCATCCCAACAAAAATCCTCCCTTGAATCTCTTCAAATCTCGCCTGTAAATCACTCTGTAAAAACTGAAATTTGAATTCAGTTTTCCCGCCAAAATCTATCCAATCCGTGAGGAAGAAAGGGTCGCCCCATATATAGAGTAGGGGTGCGAATAGTCAAGGGTGTAAATAATAACGAAGGTTCCCCTTATAAAATTGGGTGTTCCTTAGTAATTGAGGTGCCTCCTAACCAATAGTGAGAGTCCGAATAACACGTTCCTTCGGGTGCGTAAATCAACTTTTCGAGTCGAATTTTCCACACATGTTTATTTCTCCAAAAATACCTACAAACAGGTTTATTAGTGATAAAATGAGTCCCAGCTAATGTAGTTATGGGTGAAAATGTGTCGCACTTACGTGCTTATCAAATTACCCCACACTAACATTTTGCTAGTCCTCGAGCAAAACAGAAGAATACCCGCTACACAGCTGGTCATATCATAAGAGAGAGTTAGACCCTACACAGTTGGTCATGACAAATGCCATACACAAGACCTGCGAATTTTTTTTTTTTTTAAACCCGCTACACAGCTGGTCATAACATGCAAGAAAAAAGAAAAGACCCGCTACATAGCTGGTCATAACCCTAACAATCATAATATATATATATATATATAGACAGCTGGTCATAACGCTACATAGCTGGTCATAATATATATATATATATATTATGACTGAGGTTGAATAATCACAGTGCAGGAGGATTGCAGCAACAACAGCAGGAAGAAATAGTTGCAGACGCCACATAGAGAGTGTCGTTCTGAAGAACACAAAGAACAGACATAATATAGTCGTCGTTTAGGAACAATAGCAATAACAAAGAATTTATAACGGCTCTATTCAAAATTATAACGCTTATCTTCGTTTAGCAACAGTTCTAAGAGTTTTACTTGTAACAGAGGGTTCTGTAACGGCTTCACACCATTACAAATCTCTGTTTTCTTACATATTCTTCAATAAAAACACAATTCGAGCTATGAGTTTTATTTTTGAGTGTGTTTCCACCATGTGGAGCTAGAACCCATCTCTGGGACGACGGACGAAGCTGAATTTCATCATGTGGTAAATTTAATTAATTCCTTAATTACTATTTGAACTTTTTAATGAATTATGATTTCTATTAATTATTTGTTTGATGCCGCATGCTTAGTTTTAATTACTTTTGATGCGCCAGATAATATGTTACATAGTTTATGCGAAGAGATAAATGTTCTTCTTCGGTAACGCTCGGATCAGCCATATCTCTAGAGATAAAATAAGAGTATAATTTATTTATTTTTGGAATGTTAACGTGGGAGGTGTGATTTTAAAATAGGGATGAGTGGGTATATATGGGGGATTGGTTGAGAGCCATTGGCGGTAGTGTCTAGACCGCACCGTCAAATGAAAATTGTTAGGGTAAATTTTGAATATTAAATAAACAAACTTAAAATTAATTTAACATTCAAATGTTTAAGCTAAAAATCAATATATTACACCCTTATCAAAGAGATAAGTCTAAGATATGAAGTTTTATTTTTGTAATGATCCCCTATTTCCCCCAATTCACAACATCAGTTGCATCATTTATGGCTTCGAACTACCGAATACTATCTAACTCTAGAACCGCATCATTGAGTTTCAGATCTTTATCCCACAAAATAGCTTCTTTGATGGCCAAACACCCCCTGCTCAGCACCTAGACCTCCATTGAAATATTTTCATCGCCCCCCTACATGACCATCTAGAATCACGTATGATTAGTCCTATAATAATCTCATTAGTCAATTCATCACAAGACGCATTCATATTTAATTTTAATTATTCCTCAGTTGGATGAATCCAATTTTTTTTTTGCAATCCGCTGAATTAATAACGCCGTTAGTTGTACTTCTATTAGCACAATGTGGCTAGTAGGATGTACTGGTAGGTTGGGAAACCTACAATAAATATACTACAAGTGCACAACGACTAACTAGTAGACAATGGCAAGTACAGGTCATTCCCACGAGGAGTGTGAAATACTAACACTGGCTACTATCAAGTTTCACTAATCAACAATATAATGTTTTCGAGAGTTTTCATAAATTCGGGAAAAATGAAATAATAAATAATAAAGACGTAACCAAAATAGACAATGAGTTATTAGGGTTTTCGATTTCCACCAATTCAATAATATATTTTCTACTAATCTCTATTTATTACTCAATACAAATTTCGAAATCAATCTCATATCTCGGAAGATGGTATGTTAAATTCTAAAATATAGTTTCTCCGCTATAACCTCCTTCGCTTCATGGGTAGTGATTCTAAAGCATTACCTATCAATCCTAAAGCATACCACATCAAAGAAATTAACCCAAGCACGAAATATCAATTGAAAAACATAAATAATCAAGAAAACCACATAAACGATTAATCACCAAGCTATATGAAGAAAAATTACTAGTCAATGAATTATTATTAGAGATATCATCGTAGTGTTTGAACAATTAATTGTCTTCCATCTAAACCCTAACAAACGATTTAACAAACCATGGAGAAAATAAATAAAAACGGCAAACCCTTGTTTTCTCCACTTCACGGCTCTGCAGCCGCCTCCGGCTTCCCGTTTCTTCGTCTCACCAGCTTCAGTCCAAACCAAACCCATTTGCATATAAACGAGACAGCAAACAGTATATCATATTCTCTAACTCAGGTCACGGCACCACTTATTTCCATCTCTGATTATTTCATCACCACTGCATCTTCATTACCAACGAGCTCTCAGTCCAAAACCTCCACTGTCACAATCAACCCACAACAAACCAACACCAACCCAACTGATTCATGTATTCTTTCATCATCTTGAATTGTCTCGATTCGGCACCGTGATTCTCATTTGTATGCAGACCAAAAAGGATAGCAGCTGCTTAAACATTTCATATGCAAATTGTGGTGATAGTGGAGACGCGTTCCACTTTTCAGTAATGGCTCACGTGATTAGCAAACAATACATTTCTTTGGTTGCTTTATCATTCCCTGGCTGTATTACGGCTCATGCAGCCAAGCAGCTGGCCATGAAATAAATATTCATTCTCAGTGTCTTTGGTCCGGTGAACTGGGACATTAGTGATCTTTGTCGCAAAACGCCATTTAAGCTGCAACTTAGCCGTATATTTTCCGGATGATCGAATTCACTTGTACTTTCTACAAAAGCACTAAAATAGTGTTATTAGTCAAAATATCGAATATTAGCTAATATAAATATGGGTATAAAATATAGTATTTATGTGCTTATCACACCTTCACACTTATATTTTTCTAGTCCTCGAGCAAAATAAAAGAAATCCCACTACATAGCTGGTCAAAATAAGAAAATACATTTTTTTTATTTTTTTAGACCCGCTACACAGCTGGTCATAATCTTTTTTTTTTAAATCCCTAACGAAAGTGCCACACCCCCACACTTAAACATTACATTGTCCTCAATGTAATTGAGTCATCCAACGTAAAAATTAAGATGGAAGATTTAAGAAAATAAATAAATAAAACAAAAGAAAGAGTAGAGGGAACAAATCTGATGGGTTGACTCCCGTGAAGCGAAAGGTATTTGTCTCCCTGTTTTCCAGTAGCACGTTCTCAAACAAGGTGAGGTTGGTACCCCAAAGTACGCTGCAAATCATATATATAGAGTCTGAAAAGTTGGGGATCAACCCAACCAATCCTCAAATTTAAAAGATAATGCTTTAAATGTAAAATGATTAGTACCCAGAGAGCTAAAACTGAATTCAATCTTATTCGGAACATAATTCGAACCTTGAATATGAAGTAAATCAGGTTCATGGATAACAAAGAAAGATTGTTTAGAGAATTCAACAGTTGTTGTACACCCTAAATCTGGTTCTAAGTCTGCCGAAATAACTTCTGCGGCTAATACTGGTTTAGATTCAGCAAAATGGGGCACACGACCAGAATTTGGTTCAAATTCACTCGCTGAACAAGGGCTCATTGGAGCAATAATATCATCATTCATAGACCCACTATCATCTACAACGGTTTCATTATTAATATCATCTAGATGAGAAAAATCAACACTTGATAGGTCAGAAAATAGCTTAAGGGTCAAGGTCGGAGCTTTATCGACTGATGGAACTAGTCGAGACTCAGGAAGAACTAGAGGTTCTAGTTTGGGCTTCCATTTATTGGTGTCTAGCAGCGGTGTGGAGTATAACAAAGCATTGACCTCACAAATAACACCATAATCATCAAAATCATACCCAAAATGAGATAAGCAAACCTCTAATGGATCTTCCAAGTCGCTCTTGCAAAATCTTTGCGAGTGCATACTTTATTTTCGCCCGCTACTGGTTTCAATTGCAGCACTTCAAACTAAGGTACCTAAAAAAATAAATCAAACTAACTGCGTAAAAAGGATCTAAAAAAAAAAAAAAGCTATGTACAAAAAGATATCAACTAGAGAGTATTTTGCAACCACTCCCCGGCAACGGCGCCAAAAACTTGGTAGGTTGGGAAACCTATAATAAATATACTGCAAGTGCACAACGTATAACTAGTAGACAATGGCAAGTACAGGTCGTTCCCACGAGGAGTGTGAAATACTAACACTGGCTAATATCAAGAATCACTAATCAACAATATAATGTTTTCGAGAGTTTTCAGAAATTCGGGCAAAATGAAATACTCCCTCCGTCCTAGTTTACTTGCCAATATTGGTTTTTGCACACAAATTAAGAAATGTAGAGAGAGTAGATTTTTTTCCAAAATTACCCCAAACTAGCATTTAAGATACATAGTTTTCACATATCTAGTTTTCTGGTCTTACTTGAAGAATTCAAAAAATAAATAAAAATAAAGGATGTATAGAGAGGAGAATTTAAAATTGTTTATAGGAAATAGAATTATACAATTCTCAATAATATGACCTGATCCCAACAGAGGGGTAAATTAGGATAAAAAGTGGAAAAATATGAAACTTGACAAGTAATTTAGGACAAAAAAAATCCTCAATTTTGGCAAGTAAACTAGGACGGAGGGAGTAATAAATAATAAAGACGTAACCAAAATAGGCAATGAGTTATTAGGGTTTCGATTTCCACCAATTAAATTATATAATTTCTACTAATTTATTACTCAAGACAAATTTCGAAATCAATCTCATGTCTCGGAAGATGGTATGTTAAATTCTAAAATATAGTTTCTCCGCTGTAACCTCCTTCGCTTCACGGGTAGTGATTCTAAAGCATTACCTATTAATCCTAAAGCATATCACGTCAAAGAAATTAACCCATGCACGAAATATCAATTGAAAATCATAAGTAATCAAGAAAACAACATAAACGATTAATCACCAAGCTATATGAAGAGAAATTACTAGTCAATGAATTATTATTAGAGATATCATCGTAGTGTTTAAACAATTAATTGGCTTCCATCTAAAACCCTAACAAACAATTTAACAAACCATGGAGAAAATAAATAAAAACGGAAAACCCTTGTTTTCTCCATTTCACGGCTCTGCAGCCGCCTCCGGCTTCCCGTGTCTTCGTCTCACCAGCTTCAGTCCAAACCAAACCCATTTGCATATAAACGAGACAACAAACAGTATATCATCTTCTCTAACTCAGGTCACGACACCACTTATTTCCATCTCTGATTATTTCATCACCACTGCATCTTCATTACCAACGAGCTCTCAGTCCAAAACCTCCACTGTCACAATCAACCCACAGCAAACCAATACCAACCCAACTGATTCATGTATTCTTTCATCACCTTGAATTGTCTCGATTCGGCACCGTGATTCTCATTTGTATGCAGACCAAAAAGGAAGGCAGCTGCTTAAACATTTCATATGCAAATTGTGGTGATAGTGGAGACACGTTCCACTTTTCAGTAATACCTCACGTGATTGGCAAACATTATATTTCTTTGGTTGCTTTATCATTCCCTGGCTGTATTATGGCTCATGTAGCCAAGCAGCGCGAAATAAATATTCATTCTCAGTGTCTTTGGTCCGGTGAAGTGGGACATTAGTGATCTTTGTCGCAATACGCCATTTAAGCTTCAACTTAGCCGTATATTTTCTGGATGATCAAATTCACTTGCAATTTCTACAAAAACACTAAAATAGTGTTGTTAGTCAAAATATCGAGTACTAGCTAATATAAATATGAGTATAAAATATAGTATTTATGTGCCTATCATGTACCAGCTTACTAAAGAGAAGACTGATTTTTTCATATAAGACAAAATTATTTCTAGGTATATGCAAATTGGTACCCTCCCCAGTAAATAAGTACATTTAACAATACTATGAAATTCTACATCCATAAACAACCTTGAATTGAACCGCTCTCTCCTCTTTCCTCTTTTCTCTCCAAAACTCAGAAAACAGAGAGTAAAAACTACCAAATTCTTCGTTCACAATCCTTGATCTGTCCGGATTGGATTTGATCTGTCAAATTTACCGGGCAAATCAAGGTTAATTCTATTAGTTTGTATAGTATTATTGAATAAAATAAAATTGTTGGTCCAACAATTTTGTATTTAGGGTTTTCTTTTTCTTCTATTTTTAGTTTGCTTTTATCGATCTATTGACTTCTCAATGTCATCTAGATTTGTTGTATATTAGCCATCTTGGCGTTTTTTGGTGGTATTGCTGCATCGTTATCAACTATATCACGGAAGACTATCATCATCTTCGACAAACAAGATCGAGATCGATCGTGATGATATTATTTTGGGCATATTACTTCTTTTACATGGAAGCATTTAACATATACGATGTTAACGATGAAGAATCAAAGGATCAGGAATCAAAATGGTTTGAATTAATAACCGTTAAAAGGATATCAATTTGGTCTACAGAATGTAAATCAGTACAATTCCGATTTTTCGTTTCTCTATGTTATGAAATTTGTAGACTTAGTACTAGTTGTTTCTTTCTGTTTCCTACCGATGTAATTGATATTGTTGTTAAAAATGTTGAACTAGGCGAAGTGTGTTTCCCTCCCTAATAAAAATGTTGTCCATGATCTCCCCACCACAATGTTAGACCACCGACCGAACCACCAGGTAGGTATCTACTTGGGAAGTGGCGCTGTCTAGGTTTGACTTCAAGAGAAAAACATTCAGTCTCATTTATTGTCAAATGCTATTTATATCATGTCATCCACCCACAGCCGAAATTCATGCTTACTTTTCGCCCTCACGGCCCACTTACGCCACCACCACCACTACTATTCCTCCACCACCACTCCACCCCCCTCTTGAAATTAAAAAATACTCCTCCGTGACTGCAATCATACATAGTTTAGTCCGTCCCACCGTCAGCGTATATCTTCAAACAAGTCCGTTTAAAGCCACTCTACTTTTTTATAACTCCATTTTGCTGCAACAGAAGAACTAGGAAAATTGGTGGTGGTGGTGGTTCATGTGGAATCGACGATGGGGAATTTCATGTCTTGTTCTTCTTCATCTTCTTCTCAATCGAAACAAGTGAAGAAGAAGCTATTTCCAAAACGTTCTTCTTCTTGTAAAGATAATAATAATCAGTCTTCTAGATGGAACAGGAATCGAGTTTCTAAAAAAGATGATTCTCTACTTAATCAAGAAGATGCAATTGCTGCTGCTATTTTATTCCAACAACAACAATTACAGAGTGGGGGTGCATTTGATCGATCTACTTCATTAAGATACAGCAACGGCAACAATTCAAAAAAACAACAAACTTTACCAAGGAGTTCAAGTTCTAGGGCTAGATCAGTTTCTGATACTATTCTTCAACCCCATCAGCTTCTTAATCAGGTATTCTGTTATCTAATTTCACAATCAATTTGCCCCCTTTTGTTGTTTTTTAGTAATTTGATTGGGAACACACACACAGGAACTGAAAATTGATGAATTGGAGACATCACATTTTGTACTTGTTCATGGAGGTGGTTATGGTGCTTGGTGTTGGTATAAAACCATGTCATTATTAGAAGAAGCTGGATTCAAAGTTGATGCCATCGACTTAACTGGTTCTGGGATTCATTCATGTGATACAAACACTATTACAAGTCTTGCTCAGTATGTTAAACCATTAATACTTCTTCTTCAAAACCTCCAAGATGGTCACAAGGTACACTACCCTTTCGCCTTTCTTTTCACTGTTGCAATTGGGGAATAAAATTTTGGTTTTGGTGTTCTACCTGCAAGAATATTGCACTTTCTTTAGGTGTTCCTATGATGCCTTCATGTAATTTCTTTCTAATTTCTAGTAGCCTCGCATTTGAATTTTGAGCTTATCAGCTTATTTTATATACCTCCATGGCAATAGAGGCAGATGATTTTGTTCTAGAACCTCTGTATAACTGATTAACAAGCTGTCTGTAGATCTTCCGGAGTTCATGTTTTCAGGGGCTTAGTTATTTTTAAAATTTAACTCCGCCTATGTAGTTTATACACAGCCTGTCCCAAGCTAGGATAAAAGAGGAGGGGGTTCGCGATTGGCGTGGCTAGCCAGCGACAGACCAAAAGAGGGCGAGAATAGTACTACAATGGGTGACCACTTGGGAAATCCTCGTGTTGTATCTTTTTTTGGTTGAAGCCATCCTTTGGAAAGGGCGAGAGCAGTACTAAGTGGGTGACCGCTTGGGAAGTCCTCGTGTTCCTTTCTAGCTTACCTCAACTTGTTTGGGACTAAAGGCTTCGGAGAAGAAGTAGATGTTAGTTTTAAAATATCATTTAAAGTTGGTAGACTATTTCTCCTCAGTTTGAGTCGCATCGTGCTTTTAGTTTTCTGGCTGTGTTATAAGCGGCGGTGGTGGAATATTGTTTGTGCAGGTTATTTTGGTGGGTCACGACTTTGGGGGTGCATGTATATCGTACGCCATGGAGTTATTTCCACACAAAATTGCAAAAGCTATTTTTATTGCTGCCTCGATGTTGACTGATGGGCAAAGCACTCTCGACATATTTAATCAACAGGTTTGCCTCCATGACATGACCCACAGACTGTGAAAACAAAATTATAGCTAGTTTGCTGAGCAGATTCTGAAAGTCGCTTTTATCCTTATCTAACGTAAAAGAGCTTATGCTTTGGTTCAAAGCAAATTAGTTTTATCTTGATACTTGCAAGTTTGTATGCAAACTATCAGATTTTTGCTCCTGCTTGACCATGTAGCCCTTGTGTGAAAACCACTAGCCTTATGCGGTCAGTAGCATTTGGCAGGAGTCGTCCCTGGCATTCACTTTCTGTTCGGTTACACATCTTTCGTTTGGTATCGTTGTGTATATGAACCAGATATGTTTTGGGATAATGTGGCTTACAGTGTTCATGGATTCTGCAAGCATACTCACATTTGTTTCGTATTGGCCTTATGGTTAGGATAACGATTAATCTAATACGTAGGTGTAATTTTCAGTCAGGTTCGAACGATTTGATGCGGCAAGCACAGGTGTTCTTATATGCAAATGGAAATGATCACCCTCCGACTGCTATTGATCTTGACAAACCGTTACTGAAAGACTTGTTATTTAACCAAAGTCCTGCTAAGGTACGCTCGCAGTTTTTTTCCTAATATGAAAGGATCAGAGGCGCTGGGGTTATCCGAGTACTATGTGGATTTTGCTTTATAACATAGACCATCCTTGCAAATGATTCACCTTATTAGCATACTTCACTGATCAAATTCAGGAATTGTGTTTGTTTTTTGCTAGATCTCGTTTTGATACCAGAGTAGCATTTTTATTATATTTCTTTTGATAAATTTTATTTCGATTCTTTAACACCAGGATGTTGCACTGGCTTCAGTGTCGATGAGGCCAATCCCCTTTGCACCAGTTCTTGAGAAGCTCTCGCTTTCTGAGGAAAAGTACGGCGCTGTGCGTAGGTTTTATATAGAAACGACAGAAGATTACGCAATACCGTTATCTGTACAACAGAACATGATAACTTCAAACCCTCCGGAAAGGGTTTTCAGGATAAAAGGCTCCGATCACTCGCCTTTCTTTTCAAAGCCTCAATCCTTACACAAGCACTTGGTGGAAATTTCAACCATCCCTGCAATCGAAAAGTGTGGCAATTCAGTAATTGGATAACCACACAGTGAATGAATCTCTTGTCATGCAAAATGTCATAGATAGGCTAGTTATTAATGTTTGATCCTCCAGAGTAATGTACATGGAAATGCCATGCCAGGGAAACTATTTTTTTGTAACCTTATTTGCCTAACATTATTTTGTGCCACTTATATTATAAAAAATGGAGATATATTCCTTTTTAGTTCTGGACTCGGTAATCCTCCACATTCTCGCAATTCTCTGAAACAGTTTTGAGGTATGAATCTATGACATTGAAAATGAATAGTAGCTAGTGAAGTTTTAGTAACCAAGTTCAAGAGCTTCATCGGTTGAGAAGACCGAATAACGGCTTTTCAGGAACTGGTATGCACTTGACGACCCAACCAATAGGCCAAGATACCATTGCAATTCCGATACATGCTCCCCATTGACCCCAGTTCAACCTCTCTGCATTTGCAAAATTCTTTAGGAATTCAACCATAACCACTTGAAGAACAACTGTGATTCCTATGATCCCTAGAAACAACTTGTTCTCGAGTATTCCTTCAAATACATTCTTCTTCTCCAGGTTCCTTGCATTGAACTCATCAAACACTTGACACAGAACGAAAGTATTGAAAATTATGGTGTTTTTGACATCCTCATTCACTCCGAATATAGTCTTTCCTTTGAATTGCAAGACCAAGTGGACGAATATCTGGTATAGAGCTTGGGCAGCAAGGTTTCTCCACATGACATTCGTAATTAGTGGCTGGTCACGACCCACTGGCGGTTTTTTCATGAGCTCGTCAGTAGGCATGTCAGTGGCCATGGCTAGGGCTCCCAGAATGTCCATGATGAGGTTGATCCTTAGCAATTGGACTGTTGTAAGAGGAACAGAAACTTCACCAGCAGAAGCGGCTGCAATGAAGTTGATTACAAGAGCAGCAATGTTCGTAGTTACCTGGAACTGGATAAATTTTTGGTCACCTCAAAACTGTGATGACAGTAGCAAAGTTGTCATCTGAAATGACAATATCTGAGCTCTCTTTTGCGAATCCGGTACCTTGAATTCCCATTGTGATTCCGACATCAGCCTCTTTTAAAGCTGGTGCGTCGTTTGTGCCATCTCCAGTTACTGCAACCACGTGTCCTTTTTGTTTCAAGCACTGCACCATCAAAAGCTTGTCGAATGGAGATGCTCTTGCCATCACAGAAATCCTGTCAACTGTTTCCATCCTCTCCTCCACAGTGTAATTTCTGAACTCTACTCCTTCCACCACAGCTCCGTTGTTCAAGTTAGGATCATCGGGATCAAGAATGCCACATTCAGTTGCTATTGCTCTTGCAGTAAAAAAATTATCTCCTTGTTGGAGTTTTGTTTAAACTCAAACTACTCTTAGACTCGGTATTGTGTGAGTTATATTCACACGGTTCTATTTAGAGTTGGATACAGAGTAATGATATTAGTGGGTCATTATTAGTCCTGGTCTTAAGGGCTGTTTAAGTTGTTTATGAACACGTTTGTTAGTGGGTGTTCAAAGTGGTTTTGTAAACCACAGTGTGTCCTAGTAATTAGGATCGTTGGCTGTTTCTAACGTGCTTTAGTTTGTGGAGTTAGTGCAGGTTAATTGAGTCATGTACTGTAGCCTATAAAGGCATGTGTGTTATGTTAAGAGTTAATTAGTGTTTGGGTTGTAGATTTTGGTATGTCTTTGAGTTTGGGTCCTAAGTTTATCCATTTTAGTGTTTGGGTCGTTGACCCGTCAGTTAACTACGATTTCTAGTCAAACCGTTAAGAAAACTTAACGCCCATTTATCTTTTTTTTTTCCAGTGAAAACGTGTACGGAGTTAGATGATATTTATGGCTGGGGTTCAAAAGCATTCTCTATTCCCAGATTAGATAGAGGAAGAAACATATTTGGGGGAAAATTAGGACAGAAGCAGATTTTGGAAATTAAACATGATTTATTCGAGGATAAACTGAAGGGTATTTTGGTTCTAGCTTGTTACATCAGTATTGGTTGGTAGAAGAGTCGTTGATTTTTGTTGGTTGTTAAGTAAGTAATTTGCTGTTTTTAATCAAAATTGTTTAGTTTCTATTGGATGCATGAGGTTTTGTATTCTGTAATAGTTGTATTTGATGGTAGGGTTTCTTTTTATTTGAAATTAAAGTGAAATGGTTAGGTTAATTTTTCTAATCAGTTATAGTGCTAGGGTTTGGATTCATGTTAATGGTTTTTGTTTTGATATTTGTATCATTTTCATAGTTCTTAATCTGGGTTTACCGAAGAATCTGTAAAATGGTTGCTAAAGCTTTGTGTTTTTCTGTAAATATGGATTGAGCGGTCAATTCCAGCTTAAAAGGTATTAAGATGACTTGTTCCTTATTGTAGCACAATTAACTTGTTTTGCAATCTCATTTGTTCTTTTGGTTTGTGAAGGTGTATTTGATGATGTTGCGAGACAGTTTGCACATTTCAATCTCTACCCTGCTCTAGGAACTATTACAAGAACTTCAAGAAGAGGCTGGAGGGCAGCAAAGAGCTACAATGAAATTGACTATACGCAATGGATGAAGGAGATGGCATACTAGGCAAAAGTTAGATCACACTTCTCGCTAAGAGAATATAGCCACCAATTTTAGCAAGTCTTTTGATGGATGAGTCATGAGTGTTAATTAGTTGAAGTTTTCAGGGAAGAACGACTCAAATCTAAATGAACAGGCACCGTAGGATCTGTGTTTTCAATAAAACGTAACTGTTTTCTCGATAAAACGGCACGTGATATACTTAATTGTGCACGTGTGGACGGAGTGGCAAACGTGTGAACGTTGTAACTAACTGATGTTAACTCTAATACCAGTTCTGTTAGTTGACCGAGTTGACTTCCGAGTCAACGACCCAAACACTAAAACGGACAAACTTAGGACCCAAACTCAAAGACATACAAAAATCTAAGACTCAAACACTAATTAACCCTTATGTTAATGAAAATGTGTGAGAATCCGGTAAAACACAATGTAGTCTCTTCTCTTCTTTTCCGCGTTTCTTCCTCTCTGCTCTCTCTCTATGCCTTGATTTTCATCACTCCTGTGATCATTCTGATACGCACTCCAGCAATTTTGCAGGCTTCCACAGCGTTTAGAGTGAGAGTACCTGTTTTACCTGTACATATTGTGGTGGCTGAACCCATAGTTTCACAAGAAGCTAGGTTTCGAACCACGGATTTATCGGCCATCATTCTCTTCATTGAGTAAGCAAGTGTGAGTGTCACAGCCAATGGCAAGCCTTCTGGAATTGCTACAATGAAAATCCTAACTGCATCAGAAATAATGCGGACCACTGCGTTCAACACATCGTTAAACTTCGTCTTGCTTCCATTGAACTCTCGTTGTCCTAACTTGTTGAATGTGTTACCAGTGAAATAACGGGTAGACAGCACCAGAAGAACAAGGAAAGCCACTGTCAGTCCAACTTTCCCCGTATGACAAGTAAGTTTATCAAGCCGAACTTGTAATGGCGTTCTCTCACTGGAATCGTTACTGACTGAGCTCATCATCTCTCCCCATGCAGTGTCCATGCCGACTGATGTTGCAATCATATAGCCATATCCATCTACCACTTTGCATCCAGAGAGCAGGAAAGGGTTCCTACTGACATTAATTTCCAATGGTTCAGTCTCTCCCGTCATACTAGATTCATCAACTTGCAGAGAGTGTCCGCTTAAGAACAAACCATCGGCTGGAATCTGATCTCCGATCTTCAGACATATAACATCTCCCACAACAATGTCGAAAATGGATATATCCTGTCTTTTCCCGTATCTTACGACATCAATCTGATTATCGTTACCAACCATTGAAAGTTCACTGAACTGTCTTGATTGTCGAAAGTTGATCACAGCAGAAACAACCACAACAAGAAAGACAGCAACAAAAATACTTCCACCATCATACCAACCTTCCTTAACACCATTCTCTTTCATATCGAAACCAATTGACAGAGCAGCACATGCTAGTAGAATACTAATAATAGTGTCTCTGAATGGTTCCATCAAGTAGTGGAAGAACCCTTTCAAGGCTGGTTTTTTGTATGTATTAGTACCAAAAGATTCAAGCCGGTGACTTATATCTATATCTCCACCACAGATTCCATCGTTCACATCAGTTTGAAGTTTACTTACAACTCCATGAACACCACCAAACTGACTCAGTTGATGCAGATTTTTTCCCTTGACAGTATCAATAAGATTCCTATGACCAACAATCGAGAAGCTTGTCTTTTGACCACTGATATATCCATCTCCATCCTGTTCAGTGCTGATAATATCAAGAGCAGTATAAGTCGGCGACCGTGAAACACCAATGGAAAACGGGGTCTCTTTAATAGGAGCAATCTTATTAGCTAAAGAAAGAAAAACTCTGGAAGAGTAAATAACAGTGACTGCACATCTCCATCTTTTATGAGATTTACTTAAAATAGGAAGTTGAAAATGTGCATGGGATGATGAGGAAGAAGAAGAAGAAGGGCAAGTAAATGACATTGGTGTTTCTTAATGTATAGAAACAGTATGAAGAGGAAGAAGAAGCAATGCAGTTAGGACAATAAGTACTAAAATGGTTTTGCTGAAATGCATTCTTTTTCGGGAATTTTAACAAGCCGCCACACTCTGGTTTTCGGGTTTAAGAAAATGGCACCGTTTTTTCTAAAATTTATTAAATGCCACCACCGTTATAGCCTGTGCAACTGGACTCAGTGTTTGGTCATTTTTGGTTGATTTGGTCAAGAAAATCTGTCCACTTTACATATTTACCCTTACAAGTGCTATTATACTTTTATCACGAGGGGAACTGAAGAAAAAGCCATCGCCATCTCTTCTTTATAGCCTCCGCACCTGTGTTTCTTATTCTTTCTCATCTTTTCCTTCTTTCAAATCTCGACCACAACAAAAAAAATAACAACGGTGATTCTGTCAAAGAATAACCAGTGTTGATTCGTGGGAGTGATTCATGATCAGCAGAAAAGGGGATCTCAGAGAATAAAACTTAGGGTTTCTGTGAGTTGATCAATTAGTTGGATCTGGTTATGAAACTGTATAACTGAGATGTATATATCGAGTTGTTGTTAGATATATACTTAGAACATAATATTTGGAGGAATGACTTCCACAGTTTTCACTGATGGAGGAGAATGATATTTATATCAAGAGATTACACAGATTTGTTACACCGTTCTCGCTATTCAATAGCTAACAGGAAACTTATTCAAAGAACGTAACAGAAGGAACTTAAGAATAGTCTAAAGACTATTGCAGTATATTCGGTCTTGTTGCTTTATTCACGGCTTGTATTCTACTTCTGTTGAGACTCTTCAACTGCTGAGCTGTAAACCTTAACACCTCCCCTCAAGTTGTACTGCAGTCGGCGAAGGTGCAACTTGCGTCTAATATACTGGAACCGTAATGAAGATAGACCTTTTGTATGAGAAAATTGGTGTTTCTCTTCAAAATCATAGTATGAGATAGTCAAAATACCTCTTCAAATGGTTGTGGAGATAGTCGAAATACCTCTTCAATTGGTAATATGATCTGTGTTGGTTAACAGTATAATTGGTAATGGTAATGATTTTTTTTTTTTTGGTTTTGTGTTGCAGGGTGTTTAAAATTGATTGAAAGGTATTGAAATTTGTTTAGAACTAGTTTTTAAGAATTTTTTTTGTTGTACCAGATCTATAGTGTTGATACATCAAACAAAAAACTCTGTCTAGCTAGTTTCCTTGCCACTAGCAGAGATATTTAATCAAGCTTTCTTAGCAGCAAATGATGTTAATGGTGGTGGTATGAAAGTGGTTGTGGTGATCAAAGAAATTGAAACTAAAAATCAGATGGTGAAGAAGGAAGTGGTGGTGACGGCGACTAGATATCACAGCGGAAGAGTGAGGGATCGAACCCTCCTGATACCAACTTAGAACATAATATTTGGAGGAATGACTTCCACAGTTTTCACTGATGGAGGAGAATGATATTTATATCAAGAGATTACACAGATTTGTTACACCGTTCTCGCTATTCAATAGCTAACAGGAAACTTATTCAAAGAACGTAACAGAAGGAACTTAAGAATAGTCTAAAGACTATTGCAGTATATTCGGTCTTGTTGCTTTATTCACGGCTTGTATTCTACTTCTGTTGAGACTCTTCAACTGCTGAGCTGTAAACCTTAACATATATAACTGAAGGGTTGATGCTAATTGGTGATGAGGAGTTGTATTGATTAGTGAGCTAGGGTTTCATAAGAGGTCCAAGTAAGAACATAGAACCTTTACAAAAATTAGGAACAGAGATCCATCTAATATTGACTGAATCTGAATGAGATGGAGGTTGAGCAGCTGCAAAGGATTATGGTTTGTGTCCAAGGTAATTCTTCCTCAGTAAATTGAATTTTGTTAAGATGTGTTATCAAATTGAAGTAATTATTGTCTTAGAATTCTGAATTAAAGAATAATACTGCTGATGTTGATAATTTGAGATGTTAGTGGTTTTGGTTAAGTTCTGAAATGAGACAATTCAGGGACAGAAGACTGTAGCTTTGAGATAATTATGGACGTTGCTTTGAGTGAGTGTATGTTGCGTTACAAATGATGGTGTTGTATTGAGTTTGAGTTCAGTGTTCTGATCAAAAGAAAATGAGTTTAGTGTGTAGTTTGAGTTCAGTGTTCTGATCAAAAGAAAATGAGTTTAGTGTGTAGTTTGAGTTTCAGGGGTTTACTTGTCTTTTACTAGGGTTATTGCCACGTATACATTAACATCCGTTAACCGTTTTTTTCTTCTAGAAAACAGGCATTTTATAAATTCTGAAAAAAATGGTGGCAATTTCTTAAACTTGATATTGAAAGTGTGACACTTTATTAAAATCTCTTTTTTTTTTTTTTTTTTTTACGCATGTGTTAATATTTTTATAGTCTAATTGGATGTTGTGTGGGTCCATTTAAAATCATAAATGGGAAGAAGAAAAAAAATCAGGTTTCCTCTCTTTCTTAAATTTGATATGATATTGAAAATGTATCTGTTAACATTTTTATAGTCTAATTGGATGTTGTGTGGGTCCATCTAAAATCATAAATGGGAAGAAGAAAAAAAGCACGTTTCCTCGTTTGATGGCTAAACTGCAATTGACCCATTTTCTCTATATTACAGTCCGATTGGATGTTGTGTGGTGTATCCATCTAAAATCATAAATGGGAAGAAGAAAAGAAAACACTTTTTGCCCATCGTCATGGCTCCCATATTGTAGTCTAATCGAATGTTGCGTGGGTCCGTATTAAATAATAAATCGGAAGGAAAAAGAAAAACACTTTTCCTCGTAGGTCGTGTTTCGCAGCCTTGGTATCCTAACTTAGATTGGATTATCTCTTAAATAAACATATATTGTGTTTGTATGAGTGCTTATTCCATGCCAAGATAAGAATAGTGTATCCTACCTAAATTTTAGGAGGCTAAAAAGGTGGGGTTTTGGAATTCCATGTAAAACCTGTAATACCTTAATCATTTCCTGGGTTAGGCAGTTACTTATCCTAAATTTGATAACTAATTTTTAAATTTTAGTTTTTCTTATGAGCAAAGGGCACCCAAATTGCCCATTTGGTGGAAAGGTCCGGACAGGGTCTAAATTTGTAACAAGGTTACAAAAACAAGCGTTTCTCACTCGGTGTAACCAGTGAGTCAATTATTCCTGGGTTATTCCTAACCCACCCTTCCTGGTCGGGTTAGATCGTTAACCCTAGTTATGTTATACGGGTGTGGTTAGTAGTTTGTTGAAACCAGGTTAGAAACTGGTTTTTCGATGGGTTAGGTTGTCTTCAAGTTGCGTCTTCATAAACTGTTTCACAATTTCCATTCTGCTTCACCTTCTCCATATGCCCTTTTGCAGAGTGATTGACGGATGGATATGAATTCATCAAATCCAGACGGTATTGGTATGTAGATCTATTTATTCTTTCAATTACATCGGATAGAAAAGTGATTGCAATATGATTTTGAATCCTTTTTGAAACCCTATCCTGTCTGTTTAAATCCCTAATCCCCCAGTTTTTTAGGTTCATATCCTTCTCATAGCAGAATGTTAAGGAATTGAATGGAATCATATCGTATTTCTATTTCGTTGGTTATCTGATTGGGGTTGAAATCAAGTGGTATTACCTTTGATTTAGAAGTGAGTTTTGATTTTAAGGATTACACATAGCAGAATGTCTAGTGTGCACTATATTTCTGGATAGTTGGTTAGATGGAGTAGTAGGATTAACAATTTTTTTTTTTGAGATTTTCATCTACGTGTTTTCAGGAGGTATATTGGATTTAGTTCTATAACGTTTTGTGGATTGGCTAAACTAATGTGTCTGGCGTGTTTCTTTAATATGTGGATTAAAATAGTGAGATTGGCAGGGAATTAGACGTTGGGGCATGAGCTGTTTTTTATAATAACAATCTAGGATCGTAGATAATTGATTACGTAATATGGTTTACAGAAACTCATCTTAAGAACTCGAAGATAGAAGTTACTGTTGTTCCACTCCGCTGGTTTCCATTGTATGTAAAATTGTTACTTGTAAAATGTATGGCATGAGATTCAGTTTGGTGAAGAACTTTTTAATGTTTTACTTGAATGCTCGGAGAATGTTAGGTAAATGGGTTTCTCATAACTACTTAAGTTCACTTGTTGCAGTAATAGATCCCGACTTGTCAAAGTTGTTTCGTATTTCATGGCGATCCTTTTTTTTTTCCGCTCTTCTATAAGGTTAGTAAAAGGCTTATTGTTTGAGGCAATTTCGCTCTTCTATTTCATGGCGATCCTTTCGTATTTAGATGATCATTTTGAGGAAATTTCGCATATTGTTTGGTTAGTAAAAGGCTTAAAGTTAGGGTTATAGGTAATTGAGTTTTCCATAAAAATTCCTCTTTAGATAGTTATGGAGAGAAGTTAGAACTGTGGCAGTAGCTTCCATTTTTAGGTAAAACTCATATACTCTTACACAGTACTATATTTATTCATCTGGGGATGAATAAGTGTCTAGTGTTCAATAAAAATTCTGTATAATGTCGCTTAGATGAGTTTTCGTGAAAATTCCAGACACTAGTAGTAGTAGTACAACCATAGAGCCTACTCTTCGAGTTTCAATTTATATTAATAACATTTTATTTAGGCGAAATGACGTATGTTATTGACATTTTCTGGGAAATCTACGCGTTGTACTAGTAGAAGTTTTCAGGAGGCATATTGGGTTTAGCTCTATGCCATTATGTGTATTGGCTAGATTAATTTTTCTCTCACTGTTCTTTAATATGTGGATCACAATTGTGAAATTGACAGGGAATTAGAGATTCATTCGGGGCAGGAGCTGTTTCTTTGAATAATAATTTAGGATCATAGAAAATTTAATACTGTATGCAATATTGTTTACATAAACTCATCTTAAGAACTCGAAGTCAGAAGTTATTGTTATGCCACTGGTTTCCATTGTATGTAAAATTCTTACTTGTAAAATGTACTGCATGGTATTCAATTCAGGAAAGAACTTTCTAGCGTTTAACTAGAAGCCTGGTGATTGTTTGTTAAATGGGTTTCTCATAACAATTTAAGTACACTTGTAGCAGTAACAGGTTCCAAGTTGTCACAATTCATGATGAATCCTTACTTATTTTGTACTCATGTAGGCCTTCTATAAGTTACACCAACGGAAATGAGTGAAGCCAATTTAGAAGAAGCTGTACAAATTCAGCAAACTCATACACCCTTGTTAAGTGGGCTTCCAGATGACATTGCCCTTTTCTGCTTGGCTAGAGTTCCACGGAGGTACCATACACTTCTTAAATGTATGTCTAAGAGATGGAGAGACTTAGTTTGCAGCGAACATTGGGTATCTTACCGTCAAAAGCACAATCTGGCATAGTCTTGGATTTATGTGTTGTGTCGAGACAAGGTCGACCGCTTGAACGAGCTTGCTTGTATGTGTTGGATCCCATTTCATTAAAACGATGTTGGAAACTTGTACCTAGTCTTCCTGATCAATGCTTGAAAAGGAAAGGGATGGCTTTTGAAGTGTTAGGGAAGTAAAGTGTGCTTGTTGGGGGCCGTGGTTGGTTTGAACATGCTACGGACGAAGTCTACTGTTATGATGCTTTAAGAAACACTTGGGATAGCGCTGCTCCTTTGTCGACTGCTAGGTAACTCTCATCAACTGCAAACTGCTGCTTTATATAACTCCATTATTCACAGCTAGATTGTAATCGTTCGTTCATTTAATGAGTTTAAACATTTCTTAGGTGCTATTTCGCTTGTGAGGCTTTAAACGAGAAACTCTATGCTATTGGAGGGGTAGGTTCAAATTTAAGTGATCCACATTCTTGCGATATGTACGACCCATCTACAAACAAGTTGGACCTCTCACTCGGATCCAAATATTGTTCTCGACATTGAAGAATCATTCGTCTTGATGGAAAAATTTACATTCGTTATGGTGTTTCTTCTACGATGCCTTAAAATGTCTATGCAGTTGTCTACAAGCCTTCAAGTGGCACTTGGGAGCATACAGATAAAGATTTGGTTTACAGGGTCAAGGCTGCGATTGTTGTAGAAGGTAATCTATATGTGCTTGAACATCTCATTTTATTACTGAACCCATTTTGTAGGTGTCATTTTCCGTGCTTCACTCTTTGAAATTTTTTATTGGGTATTAGGAATGACTGGCTGAAATTTTTTATTGGGTACCTCTGTAATAGAGGTCGTATAAATTTAGTTGGAAAGACTGACTGTAAAATTTTATTGGGTACTAGGAACGACTGGCTGAATTTTTTTATTGGGTACCTCTGTAATATAGGTCGTATATATTTAATTGGGCACCTGTAAATTATGGGCGACAACAGTGCTGTTTGTATTACACGATACCGACCAAAATACCTGACCCAAACTCCGGGTTAACCGGGTTAACCCAAACTCCTAACCACACTAGTTTAACTAACCTAGTAATTTGGGTAATTTGGAGGATAACCTAACCTAACCCAATTAACTAACTAGGGAGGGTAGATTGGGTAATGAGCTGGATGGATCACTGAGTGAGTTGGACTGAGTTAGATAAACACATGGTTGTTTGGTTTTCAAAGAGTTGACTGTGGCTGCACCTTTTCATGAAATAGGTAATTTTCATGACCTTTGCTCTATTCTATTATATGGTTTTGTTTTTTATTTTATTTTTAATTAATTAACTTGGCTTTTATACAAGTCTTTTGACAAACAACATACCATGTTAACCCACAGTGGAAAACAAACACCATTTAAAATAACCATTGCCATGATAATCTTAGATAAAACAAGGAATACTCTAATCAGGACAACGTATTTCATATCCAAGCTGCCAAACAGACCCGTAACGTATCCGTTAAGATTATTAGTCCACACTATTGGGTAATCTAAGATCCTACAGTTTATAATCTCTTAAAGCAACTGCAGTGGTGTGAGTATAACCATAGATCAAAGACAAAAAAAAAAACGACTAAGTTTAAGTTTATTCCTTAGTGTGACGCTACGGTAGCCGAGTATATGTAGTCGAGCGGATATATAATTTTCGTTTGGCTGTGGAGTGTAGGTATAAAGTGCGTCCCGTTCTGACGTTGTTAAAGATTACGCTGGTTGTGGGGCGTTTATAAAGTTTACGCCAACCAGAATGAAGCGTTAATATAAAGTCCACTCGTTTCACTTCAGGCGTCAACTATATGCAACAAAAATGTAAGCTCCCAATAAGATCGGTTTTTTTATGGAGTATAGAGTTTTTACCAGTTCACTCACTAAATAGAAAGCTACTTTATCCTCCTCCAACATAGAACGGACGAAAAAGGCATAGCAAATAGACGACAGAATGAAACACATTAACAGAGATGAGAATAGAAGAGAGAAACCTTTTGGTCTTGTGGTTGGGATTGTAAAACAATAGCACCAGGAAGGACGCCATTGTCAAAGCTTAAAAGATATGGGCGAACCTTCTCTTCCAATAGCTCATTCAACTGTAATGCAGAAAGGAGCGCCATCAAATGCCATATAAACTCACGAGAATATCTAACCAATTTAAATGAATACACCATTATAAATACTTATCAAACTTTAGGAAATATATATCTTTGATAGTATCACAACTGCTGCACAGCATCGAACCAGAATTTTTGCTGGTATGAAAAATCTAGGACCAACTCCTAAGAATACAAGCATTCCGAAACTCTTACATCCATGCTCTAGTAAATAAGCTTAGAGGAGACATTTTTCATCTTTTATCTGATAAGAAATTTTTTAAGTACCTTGTTTTGACTCCAATTTGTTTCCCACTGATTATCCAACATCTTGTCTGCCATTTCTCTTTGAGCTTTAAGAAGGACTGTCATCTCATACATTTTCTTTGGATCTTTGAGCTCCTCCTCACTACATGAAGAGGTATTCAATGGAAATTGGATGCTCGAACTGGGGCGGAGGTATAATGCCCGCTCCACTTCAGGCGTTAACTATATGCCAGGGAAACTATTTTTTTTTCAAAAATATGCCATGAAGAGTTATTGATGTTTAATCCTCCAGTGTAATGTACATGGAAATGCCATGCCAGGGAAACTTTTTTTTTTGTAACCTTATTTGTCTAACATTATTTGGTGCCACTTATATATTATAATGAGATACTCCCTCCGTTCTTTTTTAACGAAATAGTTTTTTTTTAGAGAAAATTAAGGAAATTAAGAGAACTAATCAATCGAAAGTGGTTCCCATGACACTTGTCAATAAAAGAAGTGAAGTGAAATGGTCCCATGACACTTGTCAGCAAAAAAAAGTAAAGTGAAATGGTCCACATGACACTTGTCATCAAAAGAAGTTAAGAGAAAAGTGGTCTCATAAAATTAAAGTAACATTTGACTTTTCCGATTAGAAACTAGCCTATTTTTTTGAAACAATTATTTATAGAAGCCAGCCTATTAAAAAGGAACGGAAGGAGTATATTCCTCGTTAGTTATGGACCCGGGAATCCTCCACATTCTCGCTATTCTCTGAAACAGTTTGAGGTATGAATCTGGGCAGCAAAGGTTTTCCGATATCTGTTGGAAAATCTGAACCGGGTGTCATTTTTCTTAGACTCTTTAGGGGGACTAAGAGCAATTCCTATGGCAATGGGCAAACTCAAAAGTTTGTTGAGCCATGTGGATGGCCAAACTGGATTTTCCACTATGGAAAAGCGTAGGGCGTCATTACAATAGGCGAGCGACAGGATCACAGATTCGGGCGTTCGAAAGCATGACGCGTGCCGCGCCTAGTTAGCAATACGGGGTACGGAGAGGAGTTCGGGACGGCATACGTTCGGGAATTTTACGGATTTGGATAGGTCGGATTCGGTCAAAAAGTCTGTCAACGGTTCGTTGTTCGTAGGGTAGTTCGGAACGGATACGTACGTCTATAATTCGTTTTAGAAATATAAGTTCGGTACGGAAAATTCGGGTTACATCAAATTAATAAAAAGTATATTTTTAAGGTTTTATGGAGTTGAAAGAATGATTTAAACCAATTTTATTGTATTATATAGATAATACATTAGGAATAGACAAAAACAATCAAATAGCTCAATGGTTTGAGCCTTAATTAGCAAGTAAAAGGTCATGGGTTCAATCCTCACCACCAACTTCTTTTTAATAACTCTCAAAAAAACACTTAAATGGGTTTGAATCGCCGAGCCACATGTCTGAATCGCCTAGTCACCAGCCCGAATTGATTCGCCGAATCGTACATGAATCCGAATTATTCGCGAATAATTCGGAAACCCCATATAATGCGCATAACCTGTTCGGTCTTTGGATAATTCGGCCGAATGCAACGGATTCGCGAATCATCCGCCGAATTGCTAACTAAGCGCGGGCGTTAGCAAACCTGACTCGGGGGTCACAGGGCAAGACGCGCGTCCATTGACTAAGCGCCCACCGACTCATCTTTCATTACAAGTACATATATTACTCTCATCTTTCATTACAAGTACATATATTATATTACTAAACTGATTATAATATTTAGGGTATTCCATGGATTGAGCGCCCACTGACTCCACTAATGATTATTGGGCCCATTTTTCTATATAATATCAATTTATATATCTTTTATCTATTAACAAAAGTATGAGCGATCTTTCATCAAATGCGGGCGTTATTAAGGCTGTCGCCCGAGTTATTGATTATGGCGCGCATTCTTTTACTAGACGCGCGCCTACTGGAGTATCTTAGTGTTCAAATGAACAGATCTGTTTATTTGAACATCCATTTTCTTGGTTTGTTCATCCCATAGTGGGATCAAAATGAACAAACTCTAGGTTTGTTCATCCCATAGGAACTGCCCTAAGAGTGGAGTGACTGGACTCTAGATATGATTTCAATTTTACAATACACCGATATTGGTACTCCCTCCGTCCCACTATTAGATGACCTACTTAGTTTAACATTGTGTCTCACTATTAGTTGACCCATTTCATTAAACAAGGGATATTTCTAAAATTATCCCTTTGATTGATTATTGGTAGTATAAGAAATATTTATAATTTGATATTCATGTTTATATTCGTCACGTAGGTGTTTTAAAATGTTTTTCAATGATATAAAGTTTACCAAAATCCATAGTATAGTTTGAGAGATAAATTAATTCTAAATTTTACAAATTACTATCATAAGGGTATAATTGTAAAAAAATACTCCCTTTCATTTCTTACCTTAAGGCCTCTTCCTATGCATATGTCAAACACTGATTTTTGGCATATATGCACCCACTATGGGTATGTCAAACTGCCAAACGCATATGCATATATGTCAATTTTGACATATAGGCATACACGATGGAGTTTCCAGCGAGCGATAAAGACTCCATCGCTCGATGGTCTCTTTGTCTCTAGCGATAGTCTCTTTGTCTCCAGCGATAAAGACTTTATCTCCGAGTAATTATATATATATATATATAATCTCTCACTCTCTCCTACTTTTTCACGTTTTCAATATATTTTTATATTTAAAGGGTCCCACTGATTATATTATAATTCTAAACTTTTTATAAACACCCCACCACACAAATACAAATATATATTTTATTCATTATGGTCTCACCCAACACAATTAAATATATGTTTTTAATCAAGTTTTGCATGTCTACCATAGTGGGGAAACTCATATGCAATGACACATGGCATGCCAAACAACATTTTTTTGGCATACCCATAGGAATAGTCCTAAGAATTGTACAAAATTGAACTAGGTCATCTAATAGTGAGACGGATGGAGTATTATATATCAAGAAGGCTATTATTGGGGGGTCACACTCCAATAGAGGGGCTTCACTTGGATTCTTAGTGTCCAAAAAAGTGGTTATGGAATATCCTAACACAAATACAAAATGTCTAGATTACCCTTTAACTAAAATAAAAACTTAAAATTCATTACGATCAGGTATTGTTAATTTGTTAACAATTTATTCTTCAGATCATTACATTTGGGAAACTAAGAACTCCCAACCGTAAATCCAAAATTAAAATAAATTGAAGTGATTTTACGGTTTGGTTTAACCAAACCTAACCGTAAACAATTTAGTATTACGAAAAGAAAAAAAAATTACGGTTGAGTTAGATTTTGGACCAACCGTAATGATCTTAAAGTTGGAACTCATCAGTTCCATGTTCCATTCAATTGGAACTAAGTGTAACTTCTTAACCTATTAGTCTTCACAATGGGGTCTTCAACCTTTAACTACTCATTTTGTGTATCTACAGCCGTTGGTACTCATTAGTCCCATCCGAGTGGACCTGAGAGTAATTTCTTAATAGTTTTCTGTACTAAACTAAGGCTATCAGTAAACATTTTCCTTTATTTAAACTTATTACGGCCAGGTTTGGATTAATCCCAACCGTAAATACATTTCTGCTAGTGTTACGTCTAGATTCTAGATCGCTTTTCTAGCCGTAACTTTAGTTTATGAAGTACTTACGGCTAGGTTTGGATTAATTCCAACCGTAAATTTCGATTTGCATGTAGTTTTACGTCCAGGTTTGGATTAATTCCAACCGTAAAAATTAATTACGGTTAGGTTTGGCATTTCATCTCTTCTCTCTAGTTTTTCTTCCCACAAAAAAATTGTCTCAGAACTCACTAATTATATAACGAAATTCATTAATTTAATTATTATCTAATTAAATCAAATTAAAATTAACTAAATAAGGGTTGTTTGGTCATTATAAAATTATTTGAGACAAAGGGTTTTTGAAATTACTTATGGGTGACCCATTTTTGTCCTATTAGATGACGCCCCTCTAATAGAATGTGACAAACCAATAATAGCCTTCTTCTATATCAAAGTAGGGGTTTATCATTTTTCTTGGACTCTTTTTCCTTCCTAACCAGGGTTTTAGTGAAGGAAAAAGAACCTCGCTGTCTTGGAATATCAAAGTAGGGATTTATCATCCATGGAGGTTGCAGCAGCAGCATCATCAATTTGGGTTTCTGGTTGTAGTATCCAACCATCGCGTTTAAGCCCTAAATTTACCCTAAATAATCTCACTTCAAATGCTTCATTTGTATCAAGTAAACCTTCTTTCCCTCAAAAAAATTATTGTGTTAGTGCCTCTGTGAAAGATATCCCTGAATCAGTTGTTGCCAAGGTGATTAATTTCATTGCATGATTATTTTTTTCTTTCATTCTGTCGATAATAGAGTATGCAGTTTTTATCTGGAACACAATTTGGGGTTTTAAGATGTTATGTTTTGAAATGAAATTTTAGAAATTGATGGTGTAAAATTAAACATGGGTTTTGTCATTTTTGATTTTTTGTAGATGGGTAGCATGACGATCGATGATACTGAATTTGAGCTCTCTAACTTAACGGCTTTATCACCCTTGGATGGTCGATATTGGAGAAAGGTTAAAGATTTGGCTCCGTTTATGAGTGAATACGGACTCATTCATTTCCGTGTTATAGTGGAGGTACAATTCAGATGTCAAGTTAACCCTATATGATTGATTTTTGATACAAGATCACTCATGAAAGTTTCATTTTGATCTTTTGTTCCAATACAGATCAAATGGCTGATAAAGCTTTCACAAATTCCGGAAATAACTGAGGTCCCCAGTTTCAGCAAGGATGGCCTGTCTTTCCTGGAAGGAGTTATTGATGGGTTTGGTGTGAGTGATGCTTTGGATGTGAAAAAGATTGAGAGAGTTACGAATCATGACGTGAAAGCAGTAGAATACTTTCTGAAACAAAAATGTCAATCCCAACCGGAGATTGCAAAGGTTGGATTTTATTCTCTCCAGTTTCATGTTTTTGAAGCTTCATGTTGCTTTCAATTATAGTTGTCATTAAACTTGTGCTGTTTCATGTATTCCAGGTACTTGAGTTTTTCCATTTTGCTTGTACGTCAGAGGACATCAACAATTTGGCTCATGCATTGATGCTAAAAGGGGCCTTGAATACAGTGATATTACCCGTCATGGACGATTTGATTAGAGCTTTGTGTAAGATGGCAAAAGACAATGCTCATGTTCCTATGCTTTCTCACACTCATGGACAGGTACTGGAGTTTTTTACGTGAATAGCAAAGTTGTGTAAACGCTATTTTGTTGTTCCGAGGCTGATATATATGACTCGCTTTATTTCTTGGACTTACTCGGCTTTCACTTATTGAGTTACATCATTTATTTCTTTTGATCTTCTCATAGCCAGCTACACCAACTACTCTGGGAAAAGAAATGGCAATTTTTGCTGCTAGATTAAGCAAGCAAAGACTTAATCTCTGTAAAGTTGCTTTACTGGGCAAGTTTGCTGGTGCTTCTGGAAATTACAATGCGCATCTTGTTGCATACCCCGAGCTAAGCTGGCCTCGAGTTGCAGAGGAGTTTGTAGAATCTCTAGGATTAAGTTTCAACCCCTATGTGACTCAGGTTCGTGATCCTCTATGTTTCATTTTAGTTTATGAAACATATGTGAATCATTATCTGCTCTCTATCCTGTTTTTACATGTGGTGTTTTTCCTTCAGATTGAGCCTCATGATTATATGGCAGAACTGTTCAATGCAATGAAACAGTTTAATGTTATATTGATGGACTTTGACAAGGATGTATGGGGCTACGTATCTTTAGGATTCTTTAAGCAGGTAAACACACAAATGACAAGGATGTTAGTGTATATATGTTGGCTGCCCACCTTATGTTGCTCTACTTAAAAACCTCTCCTTTTCTGACCGTTCATTCAGATTACAAAGGCTGGTGAGGTTGGATCTTCTACTATGCCTCATAAGGTGAATCCCATAGATTTTGAAAACAGCGAGGGTAATCTTGGGTTGGCCAACGATGGACTATCTCACCTGAGCACAAAGTTGCCTATTTCGCGCTGGCAGGTAATAACGATCTTAATGTTCTTCGGATAGTCCCTTCGGTTTATCAACTATGAATCTCTTACTTCATAGTGCCACAAGTGATGCTCTTATCAAGGGTTACTAAAGTATTGGGCATTCTGCTTATATTCATGTTTATGCATGATACAGTTCAACACAGATTTTTGTATTTTTATACTGCCGTTGCCTTGTGGTTGACTTTACTGTATGTTTGTTTAATAGCGTGACCTTACCGATTCAACCGTTCTGAGGAATATGGGTGTGGGGTTAGGGCATTCTCTTCTTGCTTACAGAAGTGCCATCCAGGGCATTGGAAAGCTTCAAGTAAGTATTTTGTTGCAGGCTTATGGAAAATCTTCTCCAACACATGTAGAATGTACATTCACGCACTAGTATGTATGTATATATATCTTCGTCTATGATATAGTAAGTTCATGTTTCTTTTTTTTTTCTCATTTGTAGGTGAATGAAGCTCGCCTAAGTGAAGATTTGGATCAATGCTGGGAAGTTCTTGCTGAGCCAATACAAACTGTAAGCATCTCAAACTTTCGTTTTTGTTGACATTATAGATTATATTAGATAAATGGGACGATACAATGAAGCAAAATACATTGTATATCACCAAGATCGATAATCCTTTACAATACATGGATTTCCCTTGCTAGGTGATGCGAAGATATGGTGTTCCCGAACCCTACGAGAAGCTGAAGGAACTAACCAGAGGGAAGGGAATTTCTAAAGACAGCATCAGAGAATTCATTTTAGGTTTAGAGATCCCTGCGGACGCAAAAGCCGATCTTTTGGAACTTACACCCCACACCTACATCGGCGAAGCAACCAATTTAGCTAATGATGTTGATAAGTTTGAGTTGTTCATGCTTTATAGGAACTAGGGCTGAACATGGTTACCGGTTAACCGCGAAACCGAACCAAACCAAACCAATAAGGAGAAAACCGAACCAAACCATTTACTAATGGTTTGGTTTGGTTTCTAAATTTTAAAAACCGAGCTAATGGTTTCGGTTTTGGTTTGATGAAGAAACCGAACCATTAACCAATGGTTAACCGACTATTGAAAAAAATAAATAATTAAATTTTCATTAGAGATGTCATTGTATAGCCTACCACTAGTTAAATCTTCTTTTGATCTCTAGATTTAGAGTAATCCTTAACTACTCTTGATATTCTTTCTATTTATTTTTTGTTTGTAATTTTTTGTAAACCAATACTATTTTTTTTTTGTAAATTTGTGTAATTTTTTTTTTTGTTTGACATAATTATTGGTTAACCAAAAACCACTGGAAAACCGAAACCGATTGGAACCATTGGTTTTTGGAACCAATGGTTAATGGATTGGTTTGGTTTCAATTTTTGGAAAACCGATAGTATTGGTTTGGTTTCAATTTTTGGAAAACCGATAGTATTGGTTTGGTTTCGGTTTTGGCTTGAAACCGAACCAAACCGAACCATGTACACCCCTAATAGGAACCCATGACCCTGGCATGCTCCCATGTTCTATGATTTTTGAAATGAGTTTTTACCTTTTGTACACTTCTACTTCATTGAAGATACAGTTTTACTCTAATTTTGAAAAATTCAAATGTATAAAAAGCATGAGAAATGTATTGGTCTTGTTTGATTAAACCTATTCGGAAGATTTGATTGACTGTTTGGATACCAGAAGTAGAAGACCTTTTGATTTTCCAAAAGTGGTTAATTTTTTTTATTTTTAGAAGTCAGTCTAATTCCTGAAATTAGGAACCCAAACTAACTTTATCCTTTTGATTCAGAAAGTCGAAAAACAACTTCTAAAGTGGTATCCAAATATTCTAAACGTGTTACATTAACTTCTCACTCTTTAGAGAGAGAGAAAAAATCAGAACTAAAATACACAGAAAAATAGTGTCTCCGCGCCAGGTAGGGGTCGAACCTACGACTTTCTGCTTAGGAAACAGACGCTCTATCCACTGAGCTACAGGCGCTTGTTGGTAACTTAGAAAACAAAGAAGATTAAAATGTAAAGAAGATTTACATAAGACTTCCAACAACTGAAAAATGTTTCTGGAAACTGCTCTGAAAACAAGCGGGAAAATAATGCAGAAAACAGCTTTCTTTACCTTATTACCATATATGTGGAATCCCTGCTTAAGGTCTATATCACCGTATAAAATTTATCCAACTCAATAGACAAAGTAACAGTAGCTATCATTTGATACAATTTCGTTTCTTTGAGGAGTGAAATCTGACAAACGGATTTTCACTAGTCTAAAAAGAAGAAGAAATTACTTAAAAATGTGACAATCACCCTCATTGTAGAGTTTTTGCATCATCGTTCGTCCTCTCGTAGGGAGTGTCTCTGAAGGATTGCTACTGTCTCTTCCATGGCACTGCAATTACAAAAGGCACCAACATTAGTAAGTAGTAACTAATACTCAGATATTGCGTCTAGTTCTCACCATGGAAATGAAATTTGACGAGGGTAGGGTTAGGAAGCTGTTTACTTATATTATGCTTGTCTGTATGTCCCATGTGGTCAAACAGGAGGTAACCATATTAGTATTGATTAACCAGACCATATAAAACATTGTCACATGGAACTAAATCAAATTAAAGCTTAACATATCTGATCAAGTTGCGGATGACTGACATGATTGGGCATACTAGTTACGACTCTGGCTTATTCCACCAATGTCTAGTTTCTGAAGAGTAGCTATGATCAGAGGCCTTAGTCGGTTAACGTATATTTTGCAGTGGTCATTCAATGAATACAATGTAAAGTAAAAATATGAAAAATCAAAACCAAAGACTAGAAATCTGAATTCTGTGTTTAAATCAAGTCTATTCAACTCGGGTGAGATTTAGGGCTTAGCCACCTCCCACTTAGGCTCCTTACTCTATGTTCTGAACTCCCTTGAGCAGTGTCATATCGATATGGGATGAAAATTATTAATAAAATATTCGAAAGAAGTAGATTTGTCGTTTCGGTTTTTCTTTACCTTCCAGGTCTTAGGATTTTGTAATTTCCTTGCCTTGTGAGGTCAACCACGGTCGATCCGGCACGTCCTGAAGGAAGCAAACCACCATCAAAGACATACTTGCAGTGCTCCCATAGGTTCTCAAAGTCTTCGATGCATACACTGCTTGGTTGCCCACTTGAGTTTGCGCTGGTAAGGGCAAGTGCACTTCCAGAACCACGTGCAATCATCCGAATAAATTCTGAATCTGGTACACGAATTCCTATGCTGTCTAATCCTGGATTCAAGGATTTCTCAAGTATACTAGACTCACCTGAAAATGACCAACGAAAAGAAATATGTATGTAAGACCAAAATGTTATAAATCGTTGCGTCTTTGTAGCCCAGATCACCGACTTTACCACAAATACAAGACGTAATTTTCTATGTGCACCTCGAGAATTACTATACATTTTTATTATAAGTGTACAACAGAAATAAATATGTTTGTGGACCAAACCTCGCATTAGCACAACAGTGACAGGTCCAGGGAGAAGACTGTCAAGCAAATCCTTAGGCAAATGATCTGTACAAGCAAACCTCTCGATGTCTTTAACATCCCCAACAGAAATAGCTAAAGGACTTGTTTGTTTACGCCCTTTAATCTCATAAATCCTATGAACTGCTTCTGCTGAACTGCAACATAGTAGAATCTATCCCATGAGTTAGTAACTCCAACTAAAGCAAAATAAAAATTTCACATGAACACAGGAGTAACTAAGTATCCTCAACAGCACAACGCAGATACAAAATAGAGTGGTCGAGCTACATGTGCAGATACGATAACATGTGTGTAGGTGTGCGTCGTCCCGTGTGAGACTCCAAACTTCTAAGAATTTTCTTTTCACAAAAAGCTCAGAGGTTTTAGCTTATTAGGGTTCACTGCTGCCCTAGGTTTTTGAGTTAATCGCATAGGTAAAGCAAATTACACTAACAAATTTCATGAAAGCATATTGAAATCGTAAGTAAAGCAAGAGGAATTAGGTTTCTAACCATACCAGGCATCACAAGCGAATCCATAAAGAGTATCAGTAGGCACAGCAATAACTTTTCCTTCTTTGATAGCTTGAATAGCCTCATTAACATAGACTTCTGTTGCAAGAAGAGCTGCCCTTGTTAGTCCATTCTCTAGACCTGAACCACACCCTTTCAAATCCGGAGCCTCCATTGTTGTTGAAAGACCCAGCACAGAACTCCTAATTTGATGCTGAGAACTGAGAAATCTCAACTTGGGTAGTCCTGAATAAAGTAGGTTATAATGCTTAGAAACTAGAACAAACAAATAACGGCTAAAAACAAGATAATTAAAAGAAAAAAGTAAGCTTTGAATATGTGGAGAGAAAGAGAGGGAGGCTAACGAGTTCTACAGAGCACCTCTATTAATAGAAGGGTGTGTTAATCGAGCACCCAAAATGGGCATTTTTTCAGCAATTTTGGCAGGAAAATTCATCTGAAAACGAAGTTGGGAAGGGTGTGAGAAACCTCTGTGAGAATCCAGCTGTCCATTAATTTCCCTAACTTAGGTTTACGCATGTTTAAATGGACAGGCTAATACAATTGCAATCATGCGATCTCTTACATTTATTGATTTACATCTCAACAAAGGAGATGTATCACTCCATGGATTGTGTAAATGGTACAAATTTAAACTATTCATTTGTCAGATTTTACTCCTGGGAGATACGAAATTGCATCAAATGATAGCTTACCATTATTTCTTCTACTTAAGGTACAGTTTATCATGCCAGATCTTGGCTAGTAGAAGTTTACCAGTATCTTATTCTTATAAGCGTCAGATATTCTATCCTCTAACATCCAAGACTCTTCCTCTTCCATTACTAAGAAGAAAAAGCATTTGTTATAATTAAGAAGAAAAAAGCATTTGTTCTTACTGGTTCAGTTGAGAGCCTTTGTGTTGCTGCCCTTAGTACTTTTCTCAATGTAAGCTGTGTTACGCTCGCACTTCTGCAGAAGTGGTAGAAGGTATAGGAATCAAAAACAGTCGTACAGAACTAGAGATTAAAGTCAACATGAACTAAATAATCTTTATAGAGCTAAACAACACAGTAGAATTATATAATTAATAACTAGTGCGAAGAAAAACCGGAAGGAAAAAAATTCATTGAAGGGCACCAATTCTCACAAAAGGTTGAATAAATTTTAGAGTGGCGCAACTACTTTGTCTACACTAGTCAGAAGTTTGAATCATGTTTTATACAATCGCAAGCCGAACTAAGAGATGATTTCTTCAATGCTCGAGGTTGTGAGGCCAATGGTCCCCCATGTCCAATCTCATCCCATTTGACCATCCCAAAGAGAACAAATATAATGATTTGATTGAAATGCCAGTCAAGAACCACATAAATGCATTTCTAAGAGTTCATCTGTACTAGTTCTCTATTTAGTTTAATAAGAGACTTAATGCACTACCCATTATAAGCAAAAATACAGGGTTCAGTAGAACAGGTTAAGATCAAATAGCAATGATTCATTCCTGTAATCACACTCCACAAATCAAAACCCTTAAAAACTATATACTAATACTCTATAAATCACAAAAGTAAGTTGCTAAATTCAAGAAAGTTGGAATCATAATTGAAGGGATTAATTGAATATCTAGGTTGAAGGATTGTTGAACTCCACTTAAAACTTTGAGAAATTTCAAAGTTTAATTAAGCATTCTTATTAAAAGCTTGAGCACACAGGATAGGATAAGCAGGAGTTCTGAGAGATTATAAGTTCTTACCTTGTGTAGTTTTCTAGTTGATGCAAACTATTGCTGTTGAAGAAGAAGAAGTATTTGATTATTCAACTTTGCCTCTCTTGAACAAAATTCCTTCGGGTTTTCGGAAGAGAGATGAAAACATACTTCAGTCGGTTTAAACTCATTTTCTAATTTTTCTTGGAGTCTGCTTCAAAAATAAAATAAAAGAGAAAAAAAAAATCTTGGACTAATTTTCGATGATTTGGGCTCGTCTCCTGTCTTCAGATAAGCCCAACTTTGCTTGGCCGAACGAATTTTTCTTTTCTTTTTGGGGAAATTAGGGGGAGACCCAAAAAAAATAATATTCTCGTTGTCAAGCCCACAATTAATTTTTGGTACTGTGACACCCATAATTATATGAAATTATTAATGAATCAATACATAACTCGTTATGCAGCAATTTTTCGTGGGTATAATTGGAAGCGCAACTTGGACATAACATATCTAAAAATACGCGCTTAGAATTTTACAAATTTTATATCGTTGGAAATCTTTTAAAAGAGCTCGTGAACGAGTACAAACAAGAATATCAAATTTTTGTTTTTCATCTAAAAAATCGGAGGTGATCCTCACTTTAGGCAAAATTTTCAAAACTTGATACATAACCATTATACAACCACCAAAAAACGATGCATAACACATTCTCATAGACGCATAACAAATTATGCAACCATTTTCTCCACCGCATAACAAATTATGCATTTGGGTAACAAAGTTATGCATCTATAACAAGTTATGTAACCATTGTTTTGGTTGATTTTAGTGCGTATTACATAAAAAATATTAATGCATAATGCGATGCATCCATATTTACTTGATGCATATCAGGTTATGCATCTATTTTCTCGATGCATAACGCATTATAAATATATTTTCGGATGCATAACAGGTTATGCATCCATTTTCTCGACTGCATAACATGTTATGCAGATATTATTATAGGTGCATAACGTGTTATGCAACCTTTTTTTTTGTTGGTTTCAATACTAACAAAAAGTAGCTGCATAACGTGTTATGCAACCATTCTATGTATTGCATAACAAGTTATGCAACAAAAGACTGCATAACTTGTCATGCACCTACAATAATAGCCGCATAACGTGTTATGCAAAATATTTTTCCTGACAAGATAACAAGTTATGCAACAAATTTTTTAGACAAGAAATGTTGCATTCGATACCCTTTTGCTATGACAAAGATTACAACCAACTCAGCCTATACATATTAACCGCACAACCAAGTCCACGAACTCAACACAACCATCATTTATGCTTGAAAACACCGCTTAGAAGAGGACAACGAAATGATTCCAAGTACTTCTCCACCGAGGAGAAGTGCTCATCTAATACATCATTGATATCATGTTCTCCGATATTATTGAAGTAACCAAGCCGGTACACAATCCCGATTCGGTGACATTCACCCGACAACCGATTTCTACTCAAGTCAATGAATTCCATAAGTGAGTAAACTCCAAATGCAAGTAGTACCCTCATTGGCATGAGGTAAATTGAATTGATTGAAGAAGAAAAACAAAGACACCAACGACTTGGTGGGAACAATCTTTGTCTTCCACATGACAGGAATTCAAATTAATAAAACTTTTCCTCCTCTCCCAATACTTCATGAGTAACCACATAACAACATTCACATAAAAACAAAACATGACGAATATATAACAAAGGTCAAGAAAGAATGGAACTTCAACTAAAAATCTCAGACCACAAGAGATTCAACCATGGCTACTAAATCATTTACATTTGTAATCCTCATGTTATTTTCTTGTGTTCTTATCAAAATTTCAGCTCAAACCGAGCTTAAGCTCTAATAAAATGGAAAAACAGTTTTAAATTCTCATTCTCTTACCTCATGGTTTCTTACAAATGGAAGCAAGAATCCTTGTAAGTGGTCCGGTGTTATATGTGGCGATTTCAAACAGTGTTGTAGAGATAAATATCGACACGTCAGTGTGGATGGAACGCTTGATCAATTCAACTTCTCAAGTTTCCCAACCTTGCCTCTCTCAACCTTAATCTCAATAATCTGTTGGTGATATCCCAACTCAAATTGGGTCTCTCCCAAAACTTACTTATCTTAATCTCGGGACGAACAACTTCACCGGAAAAATGCCATCGAAATTGGGAACCTCATAGAGCTTCGTGTTCTTCGACTAGCTAACAATACTCTTCTTGACCTCGTCCTCCAGACGTTTGCAATCTTCGAAGTTATGGCATCTTGATTTATCCGGAAACTATTTATCAAATGGGTTAATTTTGGGTTTAGTTATGGGGAAAACCATCTTGATCTTCGAAGTTCCTTTGATCTAGAAAGCTAAACACACAAAAAAAATTCGTTAAATCGCAAGAAGAAGAAGATAAGAAGAACGAAGAGAGAAAACCAATTTTTTTTAATTTTGGGTTTGGGAATAATTTTTTTCCCAAAAATGGGTGCGCGCCTGCAGTTTTGAAAGCGTGGGTTTCACAGTGGAAAAATCTGTGAGAATGGGTGTGGCTGTAGTTTTCACTTTCTTTTTTCTTTTTCTTTTGGCACATCTCCATGCTGTAAAAAACCCTAATAATCTAAATAACCAAACATCACATTTTGAAGAACATTTTCTTTTTTCTTTTTCTTTTGACACATCTCCATTTTTGTGAAAATCTTAATCTAAGTAACCAAACATCACATTTTGAAGAACACATGAAGAACAGTTCAGTCAGGAAGTTTCTTTTTTCTCGCAACCAAACCTTGTATATGTTAAGCATTTTTTTTTTCGAGAGAGAAGGGTATATATTAACAAAAAAAGGTATTTACAATAGTTCAGAGAGAACTAGCCGAGTAAAGAAGAAAAAGAAGATTACATAGTAATTATATCCTCCCAATTATGTAAAATCTGGTTTATAGAGTAGCCTTTAAAGATGTCAGTATCCGAGCTCTATAAGCGTATATTCATTTTCACAGCATAGATGATTTCATATTTAGATCTTGGCCTTCCTTGATGAACGCTCCTATTACGTTTTATAAATTTTGTATCTCAGCATGATTTGATTAATCTTCCTCTTATAGGTGCAAGATTCACCTGGTCCAATGGTCAAAGCAACCCCATTATGAGCAGACTAGATAGATTTCTAGTTTCACCTTCTTTTGAGCTTCACTTTCCTTCTGTTTACCAAATAGATAAATCCAGACCTACTTCAGACCACATTCCATTAATCCTAGATATTTCAGATCCTTCCTGTGGCCCTTGTCGATTTAGGTTTGAGGCTATGTGGTTTATGGAGAATGGTTTCATATAAATGATTGAGGAGTGGTGGAATTCATTTTCTTTTGCAGGTACTCACAGCAAGGTTTTATGGCTCAAACTCAAAGCTCTTAAAGAAAAACTCAAAAATTGGAACATGGACAATTTTGGACACACGACTGTGAAACTTCAAAACATACTAGATGAGATCCAACTGCTTGACAATGAAGCTGGAGATAATAATTTGGTAGAAGAACAACTTGCATAAAAATTAAAACACGTGGCTGATTTTGTGAAAGTTACTCTAATGGAGGAAACATCTTGTAAAATCAAATCAAAAAAAAATGGCTTAAAGAGGGAGATAGGAACACTTCTCACTTCATGAGAACAGCTACAATAAGAAGACGGTATAATAGAATTCGACAGCTTTATATTTATGGGGTGTTAACTGATGATAGAACTAAGTTGCATGAACACATTGTTTGCTTCTACAAAGATATTTTCACTGAAGAACAAATAATGAGACCGAGTTTAGAAGATATTCAGTTTGATAAAATTTCATCAACTGAGTCCGCTTTTTTGGATAAACTGATTTCGGAAGATAAAGTTTATAGAGCAATCAAGGAGCTTGGTCATGATAAAGCACCTGGACCAGACGGCTATCCTTTATTATTATTCTACAAATGCTGGAGTTTTCTTAAAGAAGATATTATGGAGACTGTAAAGGAATTCTGCAATACCGGTATGATTGATTCTAGACATAATTCTACTTTCATTACTTTAGTACCAAAGAAAGATTGTATTGAAACTGTGAGAGACTGTAGACCTATTTGCTTGTTAACAAGTGTGTACAAGATTATCTCGAATGTCTTATCTTCAAGATTAAAACTGGTTATGAACAAGATTATCTCCCATGTTCAGTGTGCCTATGTTGAGGGAAGAAACAAAAAAAGAAACAAAACACAAAATCAAATTGAAAATTAAAAGCGAATAAAATTCAATCAAATCTACGGGTAATAAAGATGATGATTCGTTGATATCGAATCAGGAGAAGAAAAACATAAAGAATATCGTGAGTATGTTAATAGAAATGTACAAAGGTAAAGAGATAATACTTTTAATAGCACATCAAAGTGATTGTTGGAACAACAACTTTACCACTAAAATCGATATCGATCTTCGGATGCAGTTAAAGATTCAATCGATCTCGATCTCATTTCTACAAATTGATATCGAATCAGAGAAGAAACACACAAAAAATCGTCGTAGCTCGATCTTCGCATGCGCTTGATATTTTCTGGTTGTAATCGCATCAAACAAACAGAGAGAGATGAGAAACAAACAAACCCTAGAATTTTTTTTCTCTGCAACTGAGAGAGATGAACCGAGAGAGAGAGAAGAGAGAGAAACATAAATGAAAAAATATCTTATGGGATTCCTCTGTATATATTCTAAAGGGCAGTGTTGTCATTATTAAAATTCCTAATAATTAATTGTAGCCGGATCTGAAGAAATATTGATATTCCGGGCCTAGTAATATCATTTTATGAAAGTATGGAGTTGACAGTGAATGATCCATTTGGCGGGGCTTCAAAATATTGAACTCATATAGTAGGGGATTCTAGTATTTTTCACTCTTAAATATGCCCGTGAGGCGTGGGATTGGGTAGGCATTATCATTATTGTTATGAAATACTACAATTGTCGTTCTTCATCTTTCACACCCCACTAATCCTAACTAGAGCTGGCAAACGGGCGGGCCGGGGCTGGCCCGTTGCGGGTTACACGGGTTCGGGTTAACACGGGTCAAAACCCGCGGGTTGAAATTCTTCACGGGTGGTCATTTCCTCAACCCGCACCATGTAACGGGTTAAACTTATGGGTTTACGGGTTACCCGGCTTGTTTAATTAATGTTCAAATCTAAATTTAATTAACTTCATTTGTGACAGATCACAAAATGTAAAATAATTTACAAGATTAATCTTAAAACAGATGATATGGAGAAAAAAACCCATTTCTCCACTTGAGTTCTTCAACGTCTCCGGACTCACCACCATGGTCCATGATAAACCAAATGCTATCTGCTACCACCCGTGACCCGACAACGCCAACTGCCACCATCTTCTTCCATCAAACAACAAGAATCACCTAACCATTGTAACAATCCAAAAAAACAAAAAGATGAGAAGGAAAAAAAATCACATTTAGCATCAAAATGGTCAAATTGGATTTTTCAAGAGTTGATGCTTTTAATGTGAATACCTCATGTAAATATGGAATTGGCTCAATTCATAAAGATAAATTCAGTTGTATTGCGCTCTCATTCGATATGATCCAAGGGGTGCAAAGTGGGATCAAACAAGTGGAAAGTCAGGCATCTAGCAAAGGGTTTGGTCAATGCTGTCATACTATTAGAGCTCTCTGCAAAACAACATGACAAGACCAAGCAATTCACCAGGAATTGAAAGATAATCGAGGCCGAGTATTCGTATGCTTAATTTTAAGTAGTTAATGATCTGCAGTGGAAACGAATTAACAGATGGTTGGGCAGTGCAAAACATTCACTTAGACCATTGGTAATAATCTAGGTATGTTTATAATAATCGGGAAACTTAAATGGAAGAAAATTAGTTAACTTATAATTGAGAGTGCCGCAGAGAGATGTATATCCTTACCCACACCCAGCCCACCATGTCACCACAATGGTTGCAGTAAGGGTGCAACACCTTTGAACGTGCTGGATGAGGTCTCTCTTGTACTAATACGGATCAAACCTCAATGAGGCTGTGAGGGATGAAATCACCTGAAACGCCAAACAATGAACATGTCCGAACTTCAAACTCAACAAAGAAATGATTTTTCAAGCATTAGGAGCATATACATAAGGAACAACATTCAATCTCAAAAGGAGGGTAAATGGCAGACGAATAAGCTCCATATCAATGTTTAATTCTTTATTCAACACCAAATAATGAACATGTGAGAACTTAACAACAAAGAAATGATTTTTCAATTGTTAGCATCATGTACACAAGGGAGATCTTCACGATAAATGAAAAGCATTCACAATCTTAAAAGGAGTGAAATGACATATGACCATATCAATGTTAAGAAATTTACAACCAACTTAATATAAGTGTGCTTGTATTCTTTACTCATGTTTTTGAAAACATTAGCAAAAGATGTAGAACATGGTAATTCACCAATTTTTCAAACACCGTCAGGTGTATTATTTATTATCACAGTTAGTAATGGATAGAGCTTCCTTGCACCTCGGGTATTTGATTTCTACCATATTTGTTCTCCTCCGATCGTAGACAATCCACACATAACAAATCATTCAATCATTTATAACCAACATCATCTCTACATTAGATTTTCATTTTCTAGCCGAATTTAAATCCAAATCGAACAAAAACATCAAATTTCCCTTAGAAACAAAACACAACAAATATATGAAACCAAATGACGTAGAACAAACAAGAGCCCTAGAATTTCATAAATCTACAACAAACAAATAATAAAAATCCAAACCTGGAAATGAAACCAAAGAAAATTAAATTTGGGGAAAATGAATATTACCAAATACGATCCGAAAGTCATAAAAACCAAATCCAATTCTACCACGACTTTTATCCTGACTCAAAGATCAACATCTTCTCTTATTTGAGATCCACTAAGCATCATCTCTTCCCTAAATCTTAGAAAACCCATCTCATATTCAAATACCGTCTTCTCCGACAAATAAAAAACACAAATTGATTTGAGTAAACCCTAAAAAAATCAAAACCGTAAATTGATTTCAAGAAACCCTAATGAAAATAAGAAAAAGAAAAGAAGAATGACGAAGAATAAGAATTTAATGGTGTGGTGATTCTCGCGAAGAAAAGAAAAAAGCAAAGAAGAAGAAAGGTTATTGTTGTCAGGCCGTCTTGCAACCGAGAGGCGAGATACCAAGAAAAAGAAAAACTAGGGTTAAGAAATCATAAATCAGATATATACGATATTTAGATCGGGTAACGGGTTTAACCCGCTGGTTTACAAGCCGGGCCGGGTTAACCCGCTTTTCCCACGGGCCAACATTTCTCAAACCCGAACCCGGCTTGTTAGACAACTGGTAGCCGAGTGCGCTTTTCACGGGTCGGGTTCGGCAAACTCGGGTTTTGGCTTGTTTGCCAGCTCTAATCCTAACACCCGTTAGCAGTCTTGAAAATTTCAATTAGTTTTTGGATCATTCAAGTGGAACTGCAAATCCGCTGCAGCCCAGGAAGAAAAGAAAAATCTCTGGGTTCCAAAATCTGCACACTACCATGACATGTGAAACAAAAAAGAAGGCCGTCTCTTTTCCATGAAATAAAAAAGAAATCACTTTTTCGTATTGCGTTTTATTTCTAAGCCAGGTGTTATTGGTTGAAAATGACGTTCTTTCATGCGAGCCAAGCAATTAAGGCGGTGCCTTAACAAAGTAATAATAAAGCTGATATGCATGAAACCTACTGTCTAGCTTTACGTTACTTGTAGCGACCATCAAACACAAAGCTGCAAAGAGTTGACCGGGTAATGTACCGATTTACAAGCAGTCTTAAGGATACTCCACGTGTCAAACTTCAAGAGGACTCTTCCCTAAGTCCCCAAACGCCGCCCGAAACATCCATCCATCCTATGAATAAATAAACCCTTAAATCTCTCCTCCTCTATTTAAACCCCCTCTTCCTCCTCCATTTTTCTCCATCCTCAGCCAAACTGTTTTCCAGAGAAAGAAAAGCAGAGGGTTTCCGTTTTTTTCATTAGCCTCACAGTCTTCTGCTGTAGAACAGAAAATCAATCTAAAAAACTTTCTTTCTTTCTACAGTAGTTGTTGTTGATTGTTTGCTATCTGAAAAAACACCACACCCAGATCTCTTTCTTCCAAAGTAAAATAAAAATGGCTGCTCGTTCTTTCTCTAAAAACACTCACCTTATTTCTTCTCTCATCGACGGTGTTTCTCTTTCTCTTAACAGGTAATAAATCGTTGATGGATTCATTCTTAGTTTCAGAAAGAACGATTTTTTTTCTCTGTTCTTAGCATAAGCCGCAGAATCAAGATCTATGGATTATTTCTTTTTTAATGAAAAACCCTGGCCGTTGGATACGAATTTTCATTATTCTAAAAAAAAACCGCTATTTCCGGGTTGTGTTTCAACATTTTTGGTTATCGCTTTTATTTTATTTTTAACGTAATTTTCGTTGATGTACTTTGTACAGATCTAGAGGAATCTCATCAGTGGCAACACAAGCCGTTGGATCGAGAAAAAGTGGGATGGTGGTAACTGGGGGAGAGGTAAAATCAAAATCGTCACCATCAGCAGGTTCAGTGACTGAAACATCTCCATGGGTCCCAGATCCGGTTACTGGGTATTACAGACCAGAGAGCCATGCGGATGAGATTGACGTGGCTGAACTTAGAGAGATGCTTTTGAAACAGAGACAACATTAGATTGTTTATTAAATGTTTAGTCTAAATTGGATTGATTTTTTAATGATCGATCAATGTGTAACGGTGTAGCGTGATTATGCTGTGCTTGCTGCACAATTTAGATTTATTTTAGTAAGCAGCTTTGATGATGAAATTTGTTGACACTACGTCCCTAGTGCATACATTATTCGGGTTTGTGCGGAAACTATGGCTGAGAGCATGTTAGCGCGAACGATTAAAATGCACCACTTGCAAACTTTAAAACCGATCGTGAACAAAATCTTTAGAAGCGTGTGAAATTTGAGCTAAACTCTCATTTATGTTTGGGGGGCAAAGTCTAAAACCGATCGTGAACAAAATCTTACGAAGAGTTTGTAAGTATAACCATGTTAGACAGAACCTGGAATTTATGTTTGTGGTTGGGGTGGGGGTTAACTACGCCAAAATCACTTCTTTTATGGACCAAACTCTTTGTAATTGTAGATTATTGCAGTGTTAGTCCGTCGAACAGCCTGCCATAGATAAGGGTGCCGAGAATTTAAACGACGACAGGGTTACAGGGGAATCCTATGTTGGAATATTTTCAATTGCGCTGCGAAGGGGGTCCCCCGGAAGAATTTTTTGATACGTAACTGTTTGGACCGTTAGAAAACGTTTCCAGAAAATTCTAAATCCAACAGACACCATTAATGTCTGTTGATGAAGGGACCTGACGTTTCGTGAAGAGAAACTTGTCTGTTTCCAACATACGTGAAAACCCTATAAGTAGCATCTCCCAGAGTCGTATTCATATCATTCGAAAATCTCTTCTGTTTTCTTTCTTAAACAAAGCATCATCAGAATCTGTTTTACATGTGTTCTTGATTGGGTCAAGGGGTGCAAACCTTGAATCCAATTTCCGGTTGTAGGGCTTTCATTGTATCCTAAAGGCAGTATTTCACATACCTGTTGCAATCGCCAATTCGTTGAGAGGGTAGAAATATTTGTCTAAAAGAAATCATCCAGAGCCTTGAAAGTTTTAGAGTACAACCAAAATCAGTTTATGTTTTCATCTCCATTGCAGCCCATTAATTTTTCCAACATCCTATTGTTTAGATACTACCTTACGAATGCTAACTCCATAGTTGATATTAACGGGAAAGCAAGGAACATATCATTTCGGTTGATCTCTACACTCTTTTTTCCGTCCACTGTGCAAAAACTTCAGTATTGTATTGGTATCTCCAAGATCGTGTTGCACTTGTTCGGATATCCCTCCAAGGTTGCGCTTTCAAAATTCTATTCATGTTATAGAATATGCAAATTGTACGGTGTCATCTTTTATTACGTCGAAAGGGCTGGCATCAGTTTCATGCTCCAAAAAATAATTCTCAAATAGTAAATGGGGAGACATTCATGTTTTGTAGGGAAAGAGGAAGTGCAACGTCACTCGGGAAAAATTGTCTTATGATTTTTATTTATTTATTTTCTTCGGAAAAGAGGCGAGCCTCAGAATATATTAGGAAAATACCGATTTAGGAAATCGGAAACCTTACAGAAGTTTAGCAAGATCATGAAACAGTTATACAAGTTGTAGTATCTCCACCAATTCTTGCCTATCCAATCTATCCCTTCAGATCTAAAAACAGTTTCAGAAGACCTTCTCTCTCGCAAAGGAGAGGACCAAACATCGAGGGCCAAACTGATTTTCAAAAGAAAACCAATATGTGTCAAAGCACAAGGCAATGACTGGATCAAATCCAACCCCATGTTCATCAGAACATGTAAACAACATGAACTGGAGTTTTTTAGTTTAAGATTTCCTAATGCAATCAAGGTAACAGTGACCCAACTAGTAAAACAAGTATCCAAGAAGTAACCAAATTGTCTCAAACAGTAGCCAAAGTGTCTCAAGTAACAATAGTAATCGGAATCGGTCTTTAGGTGTCTGTAATGGAATGAATCGGCGGGCTGACTCGGCATTGGAGATATGGTAGCATTTGTAGTAATATATGAACTTGAAGATGATCTTGAGCGAGATGCATCTGTATTTGTTTTCATTACTAAGCCTAGAAAAAGTAAATCTAAAACTAGAACAAGACTCAAACTACTGAAACTAACCGTAAAACAAAAAAGGGTTACATGAAATAGAAAATGCAACATTAGAACATGGACTACAAACCCAAAATAGGTTTTAAAAGTTTCCTGAAGCCTATATCCTTCCAAGGAAGGATTACCAGATTCATCGCCGGCCAGAGCAAAAGTTACAGGACAACAAATTTCCATGGTTGAAAAAGGAGGATCGTTTCTTTCTTAAACGTCTTGAACCTGCCAGAGAACGTTGCGGTGAAGATTTAAGCAGCTGCACCCGCTCAGTAATTCAACCAAACTAACTCTACATTGTAACCAACTAGAGGAAGATACATGTAGTACATAATTAAGTGAAAGTACACTAATGAACGATGATAAGACCAAGAGTATTACAAACAAAACCATGAAATACAACATTAAATCTAACAAAGCAAAGGTAACAGTAATGGGAAACTTAACCGGAAAACAAGAGTCGATCTTCTTTTCGTTGACGGCGACGAAAACTAGTTCTTTAACAGTGGCTGAGATCAGATTGAGAAGTCTGTATGTCTAAATCACATGAATTGATCATGACTAGTCAGCATAGCAAATCAAAACAATCAATCCTTTACTAACAATAGCCTGAGAAGCAAACGGAAAAATCATTGGAAAACGAAAAAAAGACGGAAACAAACTGAAAATCACAGAGAATATAAGTTATAAGAGATTAAGCTTTGGGTGATGATTGATCTGCTCAGATTAGATCTAATGGAGCCAATCTGAACAGAGAGGTGTTCACTGAAATATGGTTTTCGTCGAAACTATTTTGGAGAAGGTTTTTCTATTTTGGAGAGAGAAAAGAGTCAGTTTTTCCATTTTTATGACGATCAAACATTCAAGAAAATATTTAGGAGTTTTTTTGTTTTCCCTAAAATGTACAATATGATTAAACATTTCCACCTACACTTCCCATGACCCTTCTATTAAACACTGCCACCTATACTTCGTATGACCCTCAATTTGATTAGTGCTAATTGAAATGATTAAGCTAATTAATCATTATTAGTGGATTAGACTAAGTTTTTTTTAGAGGGAGAGCAAAAAGTTATTTGAGGCGAGCAAAATGTAGGAAATATTCAAGTCAAAACACATACTTGTAATCAACAATAACAAACAGATCTTGCCAAAGATTAGAATCATAATTAAGCCAAAGATCTTGTCTTGTTACATACCTTAACATCGCTTTATAACTCGCAAAAAATAAACAAGAACCAACAATTAGCAATTGGGAACAGAGTCTTCTCTTCTCTATTAACTTCTGTTGTATATGCGATACTCGGTGCAAGTTATGATGAGAAGAGGGACTCCCATCTTTATAGTATTCTCTAATCCTTACCCATTACGGAAATATAGAGATATAGGTTGGGGTGGCAACGTACAAAAATTCGCCGGATATTGACCATACCAATAAGGTTAAGGTTAAGGGTTATCGGAAATCCGATATCCGATAACATCCAACGGAATTCAAAAATCCCAATCCGATAAGGTATTCTTGTGCATTTATCTTTGTTTCTTTTTTGTGCTTTCTTAGTACTTTCAAATCTTAACCTGCTTGTTCCTCGATCTTAACTTGCATTTTTTTATATCCTTTTATATGGCGTCCGAGGGTATTCTTGTCAATGATTCATCCGAAATATTGAAAAAGTTGATTACTCTACTTGGAAGTAAGATTACTATGGCTTGTGGTGTCGAGAGGATGAGCTGAAAAGGCTTAAACAAACCTTGGAGGTTATTGCGGCTATAAATTCCGATGCAGATAGGAAGCAGATGAACGATGCTATGGTTTTACTTTGGTTAAAAAGGATCAAGCAAGTTTCTTACGATGTTGATGATGTTCTTGATGAAATTTCTTACGAAGCTATGCGTCATGTCGATTTGATAAGAACAACAAGGTAAAAAAATTCTTTTCATCCTCCAATCAAGTTGCCTTTCGTTTAAAAATGGCTCATAAAATCAAAGGCATAAATACACAGTTTAAGCAAATTGCAACTGATATGGGCATATTTCAGTTTCAAACTAATAATAGTACTAGTGATCGATACAAGCAACATGATAAGCGGCTGACTACTTCATTCTTTGGAGATGTTTTAAATTTTGTAGGAAGAAAGCAAGATAAATCAAACATAGTAAGGATGTTAACGATGATGAGCGTGTCTTCGTCATCATCTTTACCATCAACTTCTTCTGTAAATTCTAATACACATGAAAATGTATCCGTCATATCCGTTGTGGGTATGGGGGGGGGGACCAGTCTGGCACAATATTTCTACAATGATAAATCAGTAGAAAAATACTTCGACAAAAAATGTGGGTTTGTATCTCAGATGACTTCAATGTGTCTAAAATTTTAAAAAACATTATGGAGTCTGCCACTAATTCTAGATGCCAAGATTTTTCAAACTTTGATGTCTTTGTAAAAAAAAAGTTAGCAAAGAATTAGAATGAACAAAATATTTGCTAGTTCTAGACGACTTGTGGAATGAAGATCCAATGGAATGAAATAAACTTAAGAGTGTCATAGATTTCGGCTCTACTGGCAGCAAAGTTATAGTCACTACACGCAGTCAAAAAGTTGCATCGGTGGCGCAAGGTTTAATACCTCCTTACAATCTAAATGTATTATCTGAAACAGAGTGTTGGTCTATTATCAAGAACAAAGCTTTTTCTCCAGGAAGGGCATCTGAGACTACAAATTGTTGTGATCTTGCAACAATGAACAACACGTTATATGTATCAAAAATAATACGTAAAGAACTAATATGAGACAACTCTACCGAAACAACTTGACGAGGGCAGAATCATAGGTTCAACAAGTTGTCCTTAACACATTAGTTCGTGGGTACACTAGAGTTGAGTAATGCTAAACCCCTCACAGCGAAGATGTGTGCAGGATAAGACTGCCCGATATAACTTGAGTTAGCACAACGCAAGTTACCCTCTCTTCGAACTCAGCAACGAGGATGGAAGTAAAAGGTATGGAGAAAACTAGAACGAAAACTAGAACGAAAGAAGAATTTTTGGTGTGTTTTCTAAACAGGTTTTCGAGTAGTATTTATAGGAGACGATTACTTGGAAATCAAGTTAGATTTAAGTTTCCGTATAAAAAAATAAAAACCGGAAAAGGGAATTCTCATATAAATAAAACACTTAACAAAGTTATTTTTGGAATTATTTCACAAGGAAAAACTAGCAAAAATAATATTGAGTAGACACGCGACTTGGTGTATGGTGTACACGCATATGCATGGGTCGAAACATGTATTTTTCGCACCACCCTCTCCACCCACATTTTTTTACAGCATATCCATGAGGACATGTTTATTTAGTGGAGCTCCTTCTCTATTATACCCAATGTGGGACTAAAGAGAGATTCATTCACTTAAAAAAAAAGATTCATTCACTCAAAAAAAAAAGAGTGAGCATCCATAGAACCCTTAGGTCCTAAGATCAAACCAAACCAAGACCAAAACAATTTATTAAAATTCATTTTTCTCCAACAATCCCCCACTTGTATGAAATCTCGGAAAACGAAAAAATCAGAGTAAGGAAAATACCATTTAGGAAAAGGTGTCCATGAGGTATTGAACCCTTACTTAGTGAGAAGTTACCTGAACTACTTGCTAAACAGTGAACCTAGTCTTGAACTGATAGCATTTGGTGTAATTCGCGACAACCACCACGTATGATATCCTCCTGGCGTTGCTAAGTTCGTGCCATTTTGTCCACACGTTTCTCAGAATACTCTAGAGAATTGGCTCAATTCTCATAAGAAGCGTCCCCACTTCCTCATTCAGATAGGTGAGTTCCATCAAGAGTGTTTACTGCTACACCCCACTTCAATCTTAAATTGAAACTATGGAACTCATTAAGACTTATTTAAAATTCATCCTTTACATGTAGTCACACTATCACATCAACACCATAGGGAAGGGACAGAGAATGAAATTCTATGATATTGTTTACCTTTACCCACCATAAATTAGTTGTCTCATTCGAAACCTTGATCATGGAATCTCTAGTCAGCAAGGTTGAGTATCTTTCATGGTAAGTTTAATTATTGAGCCTAAGCCCCATCCCCCTCGATGCTTTACTAACTATATCCTTGGAAAAACCTTTGGTCAAAGGGTCCGCGATATTCTCCTTGGATGTTGTCCAATCTATGGAAATAACGCTTATTGAGATTAGTAGTTTCAAAGAATCATGTCTTCTACGTATATGTATAGACTTTCCATTGTAGAAGTTATTCTTAGCTTTACCTATTGAAGATTTGCTATCACAATATATAGATATAGCTGGCACAGGCCTATGCCAGAGAGGAATATCTTCTAAAAAGTTTCTTAGCCATTCAGCCTCCTCTATTGCTTTATCTAATGCAATGAACTCCGATTCCATAATGGAACGAGCTATACATGTCTGTTTGGAACTCTTCCAAGATACAGATGCACATGCTAGAGTGAATACATATCCACTAGTAGACTTAGACTCCTCTGAGTATGCAATCCAGTTTGCATCGCAAAATCCCTCAAGGACGGTAGGGTACCCTTCGTAATTCAAACAAAAGGTCATTGTGAACTTTAAGTACCTCAGCACTCTAATAAGTGCATCCCAATGTATTTGCCATGGATTACAAGTATACCTGCTTAACCTACTCACAACATAAGCAATGTCTGGTCTCGTACAATTCATCAAATACACTAGACTTCCTATAACTCTTGAGTATTCAAGTTGGTTAACTCCTACACCCTTATTCGTCGTGAGATGACATTTAGAATCATATGGAGTACAAACAGGTTTAAGTCAAACTTATTATATTTCTTAAGTATGGATTCAACATAATGAGACTGACTCAGACTATAGCCATTAGAAGTTTTTCTAATCTTCATCCCTAATATGACATCAGCGGGGCCTAAGTATTTCATGTCAAAGTTCTCATTCAACAGTTTCTTAGTGGAATTAATAGCATCCATGTTTGTACCTAGTATAATCATGTCATCAACATATAAGCATACAATCACACAAGCATCCTTGACAAGTTTAGTATAAACACACTTATCGGATTCATTAATTCTAAAAACACTAGAAAGAATCACATCAAATTTTTCATGCCACTGTTTAGGTGCTTGTTTCAATCCATACAAAGATTTAACCAGTTTACAAACTTTCTTTTCATAACATTTAACTACAAAGACCTCAGGTTGTTTCATATAAATTTCTTCATCTAACCCACCATTAAGAAACGATGTCTTTACATCCATTTGATGTATCTCTAGATTATGGATATAAGCTATAGAAATTAACATCCTAATGGAGCTAATTCTACTCACTGGCGAATAAGTGTCAAAGAAATCCATACCTTCTATTTGTCTGTAGCCTTTAGCTACCAACCTAGCCTTGTATTTTTCAATAGTTCCATCTATCTTACGTTTTCTTTTGAAAATCCATTTACAAACTATGGCCTTACACCCTGGAGGTAAATCTACAAGTTCAAAAGTACCGTTTTCTCGAAGGGAATCCATTTCACTAATGCAAGCTTCTTTCCACCATGGAGCTTCTGGACAAGTTATGGCTTCTCTATAAGTCTGAGGATCAGACTCGGCTAGGTATGTAATGCAACCAGGATAGGTTTTCTTAATTTTAGTCCTTTTACCTCTGGTAGGTTCTACTTCTGGTTCATCTTCCTCTAAAGGTAATGGATGACTAGTTGAAGGAACTTCTAGGGGATCATCAATACATCTCTTACGATAGTCACGTTTCAAGGGAAATATATTCTAAAAAAACTCAGCATCCCTAGACTCCATGATAGTATTCAACCCTATGTCAGAAATTTCAGAACTCACAACCATAAACCTATGAGCACTAGAATGCTCAGGATACCCTAAAAACACAATCAACGGTTTTGGGTCCTATCTTATTTTTCTTAGGAGAAGGGATGCTCACCTTTTCCAAGAACCCCCACACTTTGAAGTAATCATAAGATGGTTATCTACCTTTCCATAACTCATATGGAGTTTTATCTGATCCTTTAAAGGGTACTTTGTTCAGGATGTAATTAGCGGAGAGGATAGCCTCCTTCTCACAAATTTGAAGGTAATCCTGAACTAATCAACATGGCATTCATCATATTCTTAAGGGTACGGTTCTTAAGTTCAGCTACACCATTGAATTGAGGTGAATAATGGGCTGTAGTCGCATGTATTATGCCATGTTCTTCACAGAAATATCCTACGGGAATTTCATACTCACCATCACGGTCAAACCTAATAGTTTTAATGGTAGTATTCAATTGATTTTCGACTTCACTTTTATATATCTTAAAGTCTTATAAGGCATCATCCTTTCCTCTAAGTAAGTAAACATGGTAGTACCTTGTACAATAATTTATAAAAGTAATAAACCATTTCTTACCACCTCTTGTTTGAACTGACTTCATATCAACTAGGTATGAGTGGATTAAATCTAATGGTTTAGAGTTTCTCTAGAAATTCTTATTGAATGATTTCTTAGCATACTTAGATTCTACGCAAATCTCACGCTTATGATTTTTATCTAAAGAGAATTTGGGTATGCAGCCTATGCTAGACAATTTATGCATTGATTTATAGTTTACATGACCAAGTCTACCATGCCAAACATTCAATGACATACACATGTAAGCATAAGAATCATTCAATTTCAATTCAGGACAGGTTACATTAAGTTTATAAAGACCCCCAGTCTTATAAACCTTACCCACATAATCATTTCCCTTAGTCACTATAAGTTTTCCAGACTCAATTGTAACTTTAAAACCTTTATCATCTAAGACAGAACAAGAAACAAGATTTTTACAGATGTCTGGAACATGAAGAACTTCATTCAATGTGAGAGTCTTTCCAGATGTGAGCTTCAGACCGACCTTTCCTTTCCTTAGCAATATCGGATGCAGATGAGTTACCCATATAGAGTTTCCCGCCTTCCCTTACCCTCTGGTAGGAGGTGAACAGGTCTATGTTCCAACAAACATGCTTGGTACCTCCAGAGTCTACCCACTAATCCATCACATTGGTCACCAAGTTAACTTCAGAAACCATAGCAGAAAACTCGTATTTGTTCTTCTCAACCAAATTAGCATTATTCTTCTTATCCTTACATTTTATACAGTGAACTTCCATATGACCAGTATTTACACATACCCAACAAGCACCTTTAATTTTAGTAATGCCAGAATCTGGTTTACGAAACATACATTTCTTGTTAGGTCCATGCTTCGAGTTGCGATAGTTGTTGTCACTTTTTCCATCTTTGGATGACTTGTGTTCAGACATATAAGCTTTTTTCGCCATGTCCCTTGCAGATGACACGTTCTTGTCTTTGGTGCACAACATCTCTTCCACTTGAATCTTCTTTCCCAATTCAACCATGTTGATCTCGCCAGTTTCATGTCTCAGCTTTTTCTTGTACTCCGACCAAGAAGATGGTAACTTCTCAATCACCGCAGACACTTAAAAAGTCTCATCAATGACCATACCTTCAGCAAGAATCTCTCGTTAATGATTTGTTGAAATTTGAGGAATTGATCAACAACAGACTTATTAGTCGTCATCTTGAACTCCATAAACTTTGCCACCGGAAATTTCTTGCTTCTTGCAGTCTCATCTTGGTACTTTGCTTCTAACGCAGTCCACAACTCATAAGCAGTCAAGTTCTCTTTAGCATTGTAAAAATCATACATCGCATCTTCCAAATCATTCATGATATGATTTTTAGCCAGAAAATTAGACCTCGTGTTAATATTGACCTCCTCCTCAGTAAAATTTCCAGAATCGTACAAGTTATCACCTGGAACCAGTACATAGTCCAGTTCATGATGGCTCAGATAAAATAACATCTTGGATTGCCATCTCTTGAAATCTTTTCCGCTAAACTTTTGTGGTCTTTTTACGTCGTTGTTTCCCATTGTTACAAGGAAAGCTAATGTGTTAAGATTGTTGGGATCTTGCAACAATGAAAAGCACGTTAGATGTATCAAAAATAATACGTAAAGAACTAATATGAGACATCTCTACCGAAACAAGTCTATGTTCCCACAAACATGCTTGGTACCTCCAGAGTCTACCCACCAATCCATCACATTGGTCACCAAGTTAACTTCAGACACCACAGCAGAAAACTCATCTTTGTTCTTCTCAACCAAATTAACATTATTCTTCTTATCCTTACGTTGTCTACAGTGAACTGCCATATAACCAGTATTTCCACATACCCAACAAACACCTTTAATTTTAGTAATGCCAGAATCTGTTTTACGAAACATACCTTTCTTGTTATGTCCATGCTTCGAGTTGCGATAGTTGTTGTCACCTTTTCCAGCTTTGGATGACTTGTGTTCAGACATATGAGCTTTGTTTGCCATGTCCCTTGCAGATGACACGTTCTTGTCTTTAGTGCACAACATCTCATCCACTTGAATCTTCTTTCCCAATTCAACCATGTTGATCTCGCCAGTTTCATGTCTCAGCTTTTTCTTGTACTCCGACCAAGAATATGGTAACTTCTCAATCACCGCAGACACTTGAAAATTCTCATCAATGACCATACCTTCAGCAAGAATCTCGTTAATGGTTTGTTGAAATTCGAGGAATTGATCAACAATAGACTTAACATTCGTCATCTTGAACTCCATAAACTTTGTCATCGGAAATTTCTTGCTTCCTGCAGTCTCATCTTGGTACTTTGCTTCTAACGCAGTCCACAACTCATAAGCAGTCAAGTTCTCTTTAGCATTGTAAAAATCATACACCGCATCTTCCAAACCATTCATGAAATGATTTTTATCCAAAAAATTATACCTCGAGTTAATATTGTTCTCCTCCTTAGTCAAATTTCCAGCATCGTACAAGTCATCACCTGGAACCAGTACATAGTCCAGTTCATGATGGCTCGGATAAAACAGCATCTTGGATTGCCATCTCTTGAAATCCTTTCCGCTAAACTTTTATGGTCTTTCTACGTCGTTGTTTCCCATTGTTACAAGGAAACCTAATGTGTTAAGATTGTTGGGATCTTGCAACAATGAACAGCAGTTAGATGTATCAAAAATTATACGTAAATAACTAATATGAGACAACTCTACCGAAACAACTTGACGAGGGCAAAATCATAGGTTCAACAAGTTGTCCTTAACACATTAGTTCGCGGGTACACTCGAGTTGAGTAATGCTAAACCACTCATAGTGAAGATGTGTGCAGGATAAGACTGCCCGATATAACTTGAGTTAGCACAACGCAAGTTACCCTCTCTTCGAACTCAGCAATGGGGATGGAAGTAAAACATATGGAGAAAACTAGAACGAAAGAAGAATTTTCGGTGTGTTTTCTAAATAGGTTTTCGAGTAGTATTTATAGGAGATGATTACTTGGAAATCAAGTTAGATTTAAGTTTCCGTATAAAACAAGTTTCTTGTAAAACAAATAAAAACCGGAAAAGGGAATTCTCATATAAATAAAACACTTAACAAAGTTATTTTTGGAATTATTTCACAAGGAAAAACTAGCAAAAATAATATTGAGTAGACACGCGACTTGGTGTATGGTGTACGCGCATATGCATTGGTCGAAACATGTATTTTTCACACCACCCACTCCACCCACATTATTTTACACCATATCCATGAGGACATGTTTATATAGTGGAGCTCCTTATCTATTATACCCAATGTGGGACTAAAGAGAGATTCATTCACTCAAAAAAAAAAGATTCATTCACTCAAAATAAAAATGAGTGAGCATCCATAGAACCCTTAGGTCCTAAGATCAAACCACACCAAGACCAAAACAATTTATTAAAATTCATTTTTCTCCAACACAAAAATGAAAATTATAAAAGAGCAAATAGCAAAAAAATTAGGAGGTTTGCCACTTGCAGAAAACTTCTTTGGTTGTCTTATGCACTCACAGAGCGATGAGAGGCCGTGGTAGTCAATTAGAGAGACAACCAAAGCTTACAAACACCACAAAATCATAGTGGAGGAATCATACCGATATTGAAATTGAGTTACGATATTTTACCATCCCATTTGAAACAATGTTTCTGATACTGCACGCAGTTTATTTCCTAGAGATTGGGAATTTCATAGAGAAACATTGATTCGATTGTGGATGGCCGAATGTTTTATTCATCAGCCATCTAATGGAGGAAATAAAAATTCACTCGAAGATATAGGTAATGATTACTTCCTTAGTTTGTTGTCTAGATCTTTCTTTCAATATGTAGAAAGGGATTACTACTCAGGTGACATAAAATCTTTCAAAATGCATGATCTTTCCTTGAGCGTCTTTGGCAGTCACGATTCTGAAGACAAGTGAAATGAAAAATTATATGTCTCAAATCGTCGGCTACAGATAATCATGGAAGGGAAACCACAAGAAGAATTTGATGTATTAAAAAATGCAACAAGATTGCAGACAATTCTTTCCCAAGAATTTTTTTTTCCCGAGTTCACTTAGTGTTAAGTTATCGGATATCGGATTTTTTCCCGATAAAATCCGGTAACTAGGAAAAAAACTAAAAACTTAAAAGAAAACAGAGTTTTTTTATTTCTTAGTTCAAAATGTTCAGTGAAAAGTGCAAACCCCACACAAGCACAATGTTTAGAGTTTACTCACAGTCTAGTGAAGGCAAAAGAAAGTACACAACAACAAAGAAAGTACACAACAAGCAACAACAAAGCTAAAAAAGAAAAACAATGTCTAACAGAGAGGCTAACAATGTCTACAGGCTAGTGAGTAGTGTGATCTTGCTTGGCTGCCTGGTTGCATGTTGCATCATTGCATCAACTTCAATTCAGTCCATGATTTCCACATCTTTATTCACAAATAATCACTTGATAAGAAAATTCAAGAAACAAAAATATAATTCACAAGCAGTTCAAGGCAACAGTTGATCACATAAGCAACGCACATACCCACAGGCTAACCAAGGAAAAGATACGAAATCTAAAATTCACAGAGGTAACAAGGTGCAAAGAGATATAAGAGAGCGCCAAAATTATGCACATGACATCTTAGAATCTACTTGAATGCCTCTGATGTAGGTCATGCCACACACAAGACTTAAAGTAGAGTTAGTAAATTGGAAGTATAGGTTCTTAATTAGTTTGAGAAATCGACAAGACTGCAATGATGAAATAAATACCTATAAGTAAGAATCAAGCAAACTGCATTTCGATTACTTTCATTACCACACTTATGATGGTAAGAGGGATTACATATACAAGGCTAAGGTCAAGATTCAAGACTAATGGTTCTCACAAGCGATTCAGTTCCTATTAGTCCTCTTCAATGCTTACAAACACAAATAAAAAATGTTATATCAAATCAGGGCATTACATAAAAACCACAAAAAGATCAAGATTTTTTTATTATCACGATGTCCACAGAGAGTTCTACTCTCCTCCAATAATCTTATTTTCTTGTACTTGCCTTACAAAAACTATTTTATAAATTTCTCAATAAGAATAATAATACTTCCATGAACAAACCCTTGATTACTAGTCAATCAATTCAACAAAACAGAACCCAAATCATGAAATTGAATATAATCAATCAAACAACATAGAACCCTAAATTTAAATCAAATAAACCCCCATCAATCGTTATCTCAATTCAAATTTCGAACTTTGTAGTATCAGGAAATCTTACACTACACCCCTCACAAGAATTCATACAATCAAATCATTTTTTAGATCAACAATCATAATCTTTATTGATTAGTCTCACCAATTTTACAAGAAAGGAAAGAAATCAAACTAAGAAATTAATAACCGCACTGGAATTTCTCTCTCCTAATGACTTGCTCAACCCTCGAAAAAGATCTCTCCTTCCTTATGTCTGTTCGGCTCTTTATATAGGGAATTACATAGTGGATGATAGCTAGTTTGTCCTTTATTTTAGGATCTGACTTGCGATATTCTCGCAAGAGCTTTAATGTTAATCTTCGCAAACACTTTAAATATTGCAGAATCATCACACTTTTCTCATGTTTCTGCCATCGTCATCTGTTACGTCACTCTTCAAATCATCCTGCGACACTCGCAGTGTGTTGTTGATTAATATTCGCAAATGTGTCCTTCTTGCGATATTCTGATATTATATCTTGCATCTTATCATGTCTTCTATGCGAATGTGAGAATGTCATGAGAAACCACTCTTCAAAATGCCGCAGCTGTTCATCTTTTCTTTTAATTTCTTTTTCTACCGACAAGGTTCCGTGAATTAAGCATAACCGTCAACACGTGTTGAATATTCCTTTAATTACTGGCACATTTATCATTAACCGGTCATCTTCCTTTGCCTATTTAAAGAAGGATCTAGGGGAGAGGCAATTTTCTTCTTTTACTTTGTCTTTGTCTTCTTCATCTTCATATTCTCTGCAAATCTTCATCATATGCAACTTTCTTTTTTACCTAATTCATCTTCCTGCTACTGTTCTCTTCTACTTCCATGGAGTCACCAAGGTTAGTTCTTTTTCTTCTTTTGATTTTACTAAAACTAATTTTGTTTTGCTGAAATCATCTTGTTTGTTCTTTACTGCTTCTGTTTCAACAAAAGCACCTCCAATACTAAATTTAGAGTTCAAAACCCTAATGCCCCCAGAAGTTCGCAACTAAAAGTTCCCGCGAGAAAAAGGAAGTCTGCGAATGACAAGGTAGTAAGAAACACCATTATTTTTTAATAATAATATTGTTGCCTCTGTTTCTTATCTAAGTTGTGATTTGCAGGGTGACGGAGATGCCGCTAAACCTCTTAAAAGATATCGCCAACCTAAGATTGTTGAAACTTTTGTTTCCTTTCCCAAACTTGGTCTTTCAACTTCTTCTTCTACACTTTTACAAACAGAACCCCTACTTCCTGTTTGCGAAGCTATCGCAACAGATATCAATATTTCAACTAATATTCCTATGAATGAAATCCCCTCTGCAGAACTTGCTGCGAATGAAACCAATACTTCTCAAATTAATTCCGCTATAACCTCAGCCTTTAATCTTCCTCAATCTTTTCCCTTAAATGACATCTCTTTAGCAAAGAATGATGATCATCAACTTTTCATTATTACTATTACTTCATCTAAGTCTCTCCCTTTTTCTAAAGAAACTGCGGACGGAATGGGTATTTCTTTCAAAGTTTTATCTGATATTTTGGATGATGTCAAGAAATCATCTGTGGACCCTGTCAAATCTGGTGTCTACAAAATTTTGGGTAAATATTTTGGTTTTGATAGGATAGTTTCGCAAACATCCTTGGAAAAAGAAGTTGAAGTTTTAAAGAAGAATCTTCAAACCAAGACCCTAGAATGTGACTCTCTTCGTCTTGAAAATCAGAAACTTCACTACACCATTTTTGGGGTTTAGCAACGGCCCCCTGCAGTTGCAAACAGGACATGCAACAGCAGCAAGCTGTTGTGAAACATGGCGTTGCATTTTTTTCGCAACAGCACTTAAGCCGTTGAGAAAAAATTTCGCAACGGTTTTCGGTTCACTCAACTGTTTTTTTTCTCGACTTCGCAACGGTTTTAGCAATTGCAAAAAGGTTTAGCAACAACTGATAGTTGTTGCTGTATTTTTTTCGCAACAGCTTCAAGCAGTTACAAAGTTAACATTTCGCAACTGTCTTATGGCCGTTGCGAAATTTTGAACCAAAAAAACTTAGAATGGATACAGATAGCCGGACCGTCTTTTGTTATTCTGGTTCAAAATTTAGTAACAGTTTATAGCCGTTGCTAAAAATTTTGCAACAGAAAAAAAGAGTCAAGTCAATCGTCATTTGACCTAGTCAAGAGTCCCCTGCAACATTTCCAGGCCAAATTCAGGCCAAAACATTCCATATACAAGAATGCAAAAACTAGTATTACTAAATTTATACAGCATGGAAAGTTCAATTCTTCTAAATACCTATATTTCCGTAAGCTTTCATCATATCTAAATCATCGCATAAGTTCAATCATGTAGATTTCTATGTTTTAGATTACTTTCATTATTTCTAAATTAAACATTGCAAATCTTCCTTACTCTCACTTGTTGCACATCATCACCACATTCCACCCTCCAAATATAATTAAGCAATCTTAGATTCACTCCCAATCCCTACTACTTGTCTTGAAGCCTCCATGGAATGCACGCTAGGGTTATGTCGTAACAATGTAACAATTGTGTTGCATCCAGAAAAAAGCAAGGTTCGTATAAACAGGAAAGGAAGATGAAGAGAACGACACAAATGAATTATAAAATAAAATGAATCATTCATATGAATTACTGCATTCCAATTGTTGACTGCCAAATCTTGTAACTATTCCTTATAACAGCTACCAATCTTTTCTTAGGTAAGCACCATTTTCGAATTGCATTCCAATTATTGTCTACCAAACCTTGTAAATGTACGCCATTGGAAGATAAAATTCAATTGCAGTAGCAGGCTTTATGAACTTATACATGACTCAGCACTAACAAAACCTAATGCACACCTATCCCAACACTAAACTTGAGATTTTATTACAATTCTTTGTCTGTGTGTACGTTTGGATCTCAATAGCATACACTTCCAAAAACTGAGTTCCTTTCTTTTAATCATCTGTCCCATCTTCTTTCCGACAAGAAACTGAATTAAATGAAATGGATTGCTAATCAAATTACCTTATTCATTTTCGCATATCTACCCATGTCAAACCAAATCTTGCAGAGCTTTAAATTCGTCTTAAACCACAATCTCTGTAGAAAAAGAGAATGATGTAAGAAGTATTAGCAACATTATAACTTTGGATCAGCAGACATTTCCTTATAGCAGAACTTAGACCATCTATGACTTTCATATGCTGAATAAAAGAATACAAAAGTATCAAATGGAGCAGTCATTATCAAGGTATGGAAAGCTTGATTCTTATACAGTTATACTGATAGATTAGAAAGGATCACAATATTCACAATAAGAACTTATAATTATATACACCCATCGGATTTAGATGCACAACAATTTTAAGAATTGAGTCAAGACAAGGTCAATCACCTCTATCAAGGGTTTGGATCCAGAGACACATAAGAACTCCACATTGTGCATCCAGAGTTACTTCCTGAGTTAAAAAGATTTAGAGATCCCTGAGTACATTTAGACATCTACACTCTAATTTCTCTACTAAATCTTCAAACATATTTATATCTAAAAGATAACGCCAGAAACAATTCTCATTAAATAAATCAAAGCCATCATTCATTTTGACTATAATAGGCTTAACTTACAGTGACAAGATTTGCTCCAGAAAAGGCAACACCAAGACCAAGGCCCGAGGACATGGGAATTGGGATCAAATATGATTGAAGCTACCAATCCCTTGAGACCTGGAAAAGAATAAATAAAGAGAACACGGATCATTTCTTTGAGCACCACATATGTCATTTAGACGCTAGATCGCATACCCACTAATAATTAATCAAAGTAGAAATAATGAAATTTCCAACCCAAAGGCATGGTAGAAAACACATCTCATCTTGTCCTGTTAACATCTACCAATACTTATAATGGATTTCTAGCAACTAATAGGCATATAACATCATAAAAATTTCAATGTCGCGAGGACTAAGACCCACTTGGGACCAGTATTTAGTAAAATAATAAAGAAAGCAACATTGGATATAGTCAAATACCTCACGTGAAGCAGGTACAATTCCAATCAAAATCAACGATTTTTATCAAACATCTTTACAGGATCCGATTCACCTGTAAATGAGATGCAACCAAATCATGTTAACGACACCAAAACAATCATTCATTAGATAATAAACTACAAAATAAAATACTACAAAAGAGAAAGATAGAAGTTACCTTCAATTGACCAATGATATACCAAGGTTTGAGTGACCAGACCTGTTCATGTATTTGATGGGACTTCATCTTCTCTTTCATTTCAATGTTGAATATTTATAGGGGATTCTGAGTAGTTCCAAGAAGTTGAGCTTCAAAAAGAATGTAAGAACTCATTAGCCACGACTTCCTTTCAGTTTCTGACAAAACCAACTACACTTGCGAGCTAATGAAAACTTAAACATGCCATAAAATTGATTCTGTATCCATTGGTTCTCTATGCAAACAACGGAATAAATAATGCTTGACAAGCTTCTTAAGTATGCCATCAGCAGTTAGGAGCACTCTAGATGCTCATTATAAGGATTACGCTATACAAGTAAATATTCAAACACAATAACTCGAAATAGGTGAAAATGAAAAACAGTCCAATATTGAGGAAATCAAAACTCACGCTTGCCTTGAAGAATTCCATGCATCCCACAAGCTAGGCCCTAACATGTCCATAACCTAATCAAAGAATAGAAAGAGAATTTAATTGGGAACTACAGATTACCCTACAAAAGCCAGTCTAAACAACAAAATACTAGCAAGTAGCAAGGAAGTAAAACTTAAGACTAAAACAAAGCGATACAGGTTTCTAGGATTACCATTACAGAGTAGTCACCTTTCCTTCCTTTATAGTGTACTCTCGGCACTCCATGACTGCCGCCAAGAGTGCTACCCAAATAAAAATTATATACTTAGCAAATGAGGATTGTGAAGAAAAAAAAAATCATAAAAACATGAAAAGTATAATCTGCATATTAAAAACTTCCATCCGTACTTATAAACTTGCCACTCGTATGGAGGACCATAATTGCAACCTTTACTGCTTCTATGCTCAAATTTTAGATCCACCTGATGACAGAACAAACCAAAATAAATATCTTATTAAATTAAAGTACAAACCAATGGTATCCAGCCAAATTACCTCCAGGTCCCTAGGACATGTTTCCATTTCACTACCTCCTGACACACGACGGCCAACAAAAACTTTCCCAAAACCATTATTAAGGCTTTACCTAGCTTACTACCAACTTTATAAATTGGTGATCCTCCAACCTGAACCTGCACCAACAAATATGATTAAGTTAAGGATATGACTGAGGTCAGGGAGAACAGCGAAACCATAAAACAAAATAAAGTTGTAGATAATAAGGATCGCAGTAGTTCAAAAATGACAGTAAGTAGCCATATATCTCAACAGACAAACAACCCAGCAAACAAGAATCTCAGTGATGGATAAAAAGACCAGTTCACCATTACATTAGCTCAAACACTCAACAGATAGTGCTCTATAACAACAATTAGCACCAACTTCCATAGGCATGTTACCTATGCAACCTATATCTTTTATAACATTTGAGCAACCACTAATCCAAATAATTTCCATATTTATATTACCTGGATTAACCTATATCAATTGAACCATCAATTTCACAACCAGATTCAATCAAAACCATAACCATATTTATATTACTGGATTAACAGTTGCAAACAACAAAGATTTCTCATTTGATTAATTTTGTTATGAATTCAAAATTAAAACAGGTTAACAAACCCACATCTCAAATTAAACCATATAATACATAACAAATGTAGATCAATGCTCAGATTCATCAAAAATACCCTAAAAACTTTAAAAATAAATAAATAACCTAATACAAATCCGATGATAACTAAAGATGGTGTTCATAACACAAATCAAAACCAAAATCATGCAAATTCGAGAATAACTAAACATGATTTTCATAACGAATCACCCGATAACAATCAGAAACTACAAACAAGACGATCTTCATAGGAAAGTGATTATACCTCAAGATATTCGAGATCAAGGGATTTTTTTTCCATACCCTAACTTTGAAATTTCAAACCTTAATTTTTCTGTAGAAAATCAAGCATGAGAAAGATTGAAGAGAAAATAGTGGTGGGTTTTCAAGAGAAAGATAGAAGAACAACATAAACAGGAGAAAAATTCTATCGAAGGTTTAATGGCGGTAGGTATTGAAGGAAAATGGTTTTCACAGAAAGATAAAAGAGAAAATGGTGTGTGTTGGATATTTTTCTCTTAAGCTTAGCTCATGGCGGTGATACATCGATGATAAAGAGTGAGACTGTTTTTTTTTCTTTAAGCAGAGAAATGGAGTGAAGTTGAGGGAGAAGAGAAAACAGGATAGAGAACAACATATGGAGACGGAAAGAACAACAAGTTTTATCTCTCCTTTGAGTTAAAGGATAGGGTTGAATCAATAACCGTTCATATTTCTAGGGAAATCCTAACCATTAAAAATAGTGTTCCCTCCACTCAAATTCGTCGCACATGTGGAATTATAGTGTTACCTTGCACACAAGCAGGAAGCACATGTGGTATGGTCAGCCGTTGCGAATTGTAACAGGGCTCAAAATTTCGTAACTGCTTCCTGCAGTTACAAATTTCGCAACTGCGGCAAGCAGTTGCTAATATTTGAGCAGTTGCGAATTTAGTTGCGAATTCGCAACTGCGTAAGAGCCGTTGCAAAATTTTGTTACTAATCAGGAAAAATGGTGTAGTGAATTCAAAATGTTTCTTTAGACTGCGAGCTTCTTCGCAAGAAGAATGATGAATTAAAAGGTATGACCTTCTTATCTTCATCTTTAACTTGCCTCTTCACAAATTTGTTCTTTTCATGTTGTTTATTTTTAAAATACTTTTTCGCTTATTAAGCTTTAAACCAGAAACGAATAATGGAAAGATTTCAGTTTGAATCTGTCGCTGAAGAAATTCGCACTGATAGAGATATTTGGATGGATCAGTATAATCGATTAGATAATCTTCATACATGTTCGGTTGATCAAATAGATAACCTTACCAAAGAGAATACTCAATTAGTTCAAGAGCAAAACTCATTAAGTAGCGAAATATCTCGCCTCTCTTATTTTTTGACTAAAGCTAACTTAGAGATGGAAACTTTATCAGATGAAAACAAAACTCTATCTCAGGAGAAGTGAGATTTATTAAATATGGTGGCAATCTCTTCGCAGAAACTAATTGTTCTTCAAAAATTATGTGATAATCAAGAATAATCTCTTCGCTCGCTGAAAAATGAACTTAAAGAAGTAACTAAATCATCTGTTGCTGAGAAAATACACTTATGCTGGGTAGGATAATTTTAAGTGTAAAAGCAAATGAACTCCAAGAAAAGTATTACAAATTACAAGAATCTTATTCTTCTCTTGCGAAGGAGAACACTTTTCTCATCTCTAAAGAAAAGAATTTAAAATCTCGACTTAAGGGTTTAGTTGGAGATAAATTTGATGATGCAATGAATCATTGGGAGAATACTTGCTTGGCATTAATTAAAAATATAATTTTGCAAAAGGAAGGTAGTCATTTTGACTGCCTCAACCATTTTTTTGGTTAAATTTCCTTGCAATATTCTCTTGCGAACTACTCGCCTAAATAATATTTGTTCTTATTTTTCGCAGAATCTGAAAGAAAACTTCGTTCTTGCGTTTCTACTTTGGATTCTATGCTTGCCAAGATTCGCAAAGAAAATGGATTACTTGCTGGTCATCTTGCCCGTTCTCGCGATCAAGCAGAAAGGAAGTATGACAGATAGTACACAATATTTTGGTGAATATTTCTCACACTTACTTGGTGGATTTGTATTACATTATATAACAGAAACATTACCCTAAATAGAGTTTAATGTACATGAATGAGAATACAATTTACATTGAATGAGAATAATGAAAATGAGATTGGGGCAATGACTAAGGCATGAGAGAATCAAATCTTTTGCAGATGTAACAGGATATATTGGCTGCGATTACGGTGATTGATGACTCCTTAACATTCCCTCTCAAGTTGTGCATGAGCTGGTCGAATGTTCAACTTGTTTCGCAGATAGTTGAAGCGTAAGGTAACTAGCCCCTTCGTGAAGATGTCAGCAATCTGATCTTTGGTTGAAATAAACTTCACTTCCAACTGTTTCCGTGATACTCTTTCCCTTACAAAATGGTAATCTATTTCGATATGTTTCATACGAGCATGAAATACAGGATTTGCAGTTAAATACGTCGCTCCCAGATTGTCACACCATAAAGATGGAGATTTAACTGTGATACCCAATTCTTTTAGAAGAGACTGAAGCCACATTATTTCAGATGTTGCAATAGCTATACCTCTGTATTCAGCCTCCGTGCTTGATTTGGAGACAGTCTTTTGCTTCCTCGCACTCCATGATACCAGATTTCCACCAAAATAGATCACATATCCACTTGTAGACCGTCTATCATCCAGGCTACCAGCCCAGTCAGAGTCTGAGTAGGCGTGTAACTGAGTATCATAAGATTTATGTAGCAACATGCCATATTGAACTGTATGTTTGAGGTAGCGCAAAATTCTTTTGACCAACTCCCAATGCTCTTCATACGGATCAGTCATGTATTGACAGACTTTATTGACAGCTACTGCAACGTCCGGACGTGTGAGATGAAGATATTGTAGTGCCCCACAAACACTACGATACAGAGTTGGATCTGCAAATCGTGTAGTACCTTGTTTACTTATTTTTGCATTCACTGCAAGAGGAGTAGTGACCGGCTTTGCCCCTTCCATTTTTGTACGAGTAAGAAGATCGGAGATGTACTTTTGTTGAGTCAGTAGTAAAGAGCCTTCTTTTTTAATAACTTCTACTCCTAGGAAGTAACTCAGTTCACCTAGATCTTTCACAGCAAACACCAGACTTAGATCATTAATAAGTTTAGTAATAATAGACTGATTTGAACCTGTTACGATGATATCATCCACGTAAATGAGAACATAAGTGATTCCAAAGAAGTTGATCACATTGTATAAACAATGAACTATCATCTACTGAACCCGTGAATCCCAAGCCAGTGAGATGCGTGCTGAGTTTTGAGTACCATGTACGCGGTGCTTGCTTTAGGCCGTAGATTGATTTATTTAACTTGCATACATGATTGGGAAAGTCTTGATCAATATAGCCAGCTGGTTGTTTCATAAACACTTCTTCTGCGAGAACTCCATGTAGGAAAGCATTTTGGACGTCTAGTTGACGTATGTTCCAACTATGTGTCACAGCAATAGAGAGAATAAGACGTATAGTGCTAGGTTTTATCACTGGACTGAATGTTTCTGCATAGTCGAAACCTTCCCTTTGATTGAATCCTTTGGCTACTAGACGTGCCTTTCGTCTGTCAATTTGCCCATCTGCTTTTTGTTTAACTCGAAAAACCCATTTCGAGCCTATTACATTCATCCACTTCTCATATGGAACTAAACTCCAAGTACCATTTCGAATATGAGCATTGATCTCGTCATCCATAGGAGGCCGCCATTGAGGATCTTTTGATGCTTCAGTGTAACAAGATGGAGCCATAAACTCTGGTATCCCTAAAGGATATTTAGAAGCTGTAAGGCATAACTTGTTAACCGGTTTTTTGATACCATGTTTTGCTCGTGTCATCATGGAATGCTGCTGTGGTGGTGGTGGAGCTGGTATAGCTGTGTTGTCAACAACAGTTGTCGTGTTACTTGGATGGTGAGTGGGTTGAAGAGACGTTTCACCTGGAGACTGCAGAATACCGTCTGGTAATGTAGTACTTTGAGAGACAGGGTGAGTTGACACTTGCTGAGTCACAGTAGGAGTAACAACAGATGAAGGCATCGAAAAAGTGGATGAAGTGAGAAGTTTGGTAGATGGTATGCATTGTTGAGATTCAAGTGAACATACCTGTTGCTTGGCAGCGAATGGAAACTCTTTTTCTTCAAATTTGACGTGACGAGAGATGTAGATTCTGTTTGTTGGCACATGAAGACATAGATATCCTTTGTGTGCACCACTATATCCAATAAAAACACAAGGAAGAGATCTTTGCTCTAGTTTGTTTGATACATAGGGCCTAAGGCATGGATAACATAGACAGCCGTAAACTTTGAGTAGAGAAAAATCAGGTTTCTTGTTATGTAACAATTCTAAAGGTGATCTAGATTCATTCTTTGAGGCTGGAATCCTATTAATGAGATAACAAGCAGCACTGAAAGCATCAGACCAATACGACTTGGGCATAGACGCATGGAAAAGTAAGGCTAGACCAGACTCAGTAATGTGTCTTATTCTCCGCTCTATGAAGACCATTTTGGGCTGAAGTATGTGGGCAAGAAAATCTATGTATAACACCTGAGTTATTGAGAAAAGATGTGAATTTTTTATATTCTCCTCCATTATCAGATTGAAAAACCTTCATCTTGTGATCAGTTTGATTTTCTATTAGTTGTTTGAATTGTATAAAAACTGACAGTGCATCTGACTTCTTAGCTAGAGGATAGATCCAAGTATAATGAGAGAAGACATCAAGTAATAGCAAATAATAACGATGTCCATTTCTTGAGACAGTTGGAGAAACCCATAAATCAGATACTACTAAGCTCAACGGCTTATCAAAAGTTGAATAACTAACAGGAAAAGGAAGTTTGTGGCTTTTGCTTACATGACAAGAATGGCAAAACTCAAACTTTTTATTTGATACTGGAAGGGAGAAATTCTTTATAACTCGGAGAACAGTGCGCAACATTGGATGGCCAAGGCGTTGATGCCATATTGGTATTGTAGGTGACACAAGAGCAGTTAGTGAAGCTTTGTCAATCTCTCGTACACCATCAAACATATAGAGTCCATTTCTACTGCTGCCTCGCAACAGTATTGTCTTGGTGTGTAGATCCTTTACAAGAAAGAAACCAGAGTGAAACTCAAAATAAACTTGATTATCTCGACAGAATTTTGAAACCGATAGCAAGTTGGTTTTAATGTCAGGTACATGAAGGATATTATTGAGTGCAAAGGATCGGTTGTTATGAGAAAAAGATGCATTACCAATATTCTCGATATGTAGCGCATTACCATTTCCCACATGGACCTGTTCTGTGCCATCGTATTCATGATGAATGGCAAGGTTGTTGAGATATGCAGTCAGATGGTGTGTTGCTCCTGTGTCCGTAACCCAGTTGTTATCAGTAAGTCCACCAGGTAGAGCAAGATAAGCTTCTGGACGTCCAGCTTGTGTTGGTCCATTATTCTTCTTACGGAACCAACAATTTCTTGTAGCGTGATTTCCCTTTTTGCAGACTCGGCAAGGAGATTCATCATCTTGTTGCTGATTGTTGTGCTGCATCTTTGGTTGATTCTGTCGATAGTTTTGTGGCTGATTTCTCCTCTGGTCAGGCCTCTGATAAGATCTTGAATAGCTAGAAGAAGCTATATTAGCCGATGGTTGCTTTGGAGTAGTGCAAGTTGCTGCTCCAGACGCATATCAAACGACAGTAGATGAGCATAGAAGGTATCCATGTCAAGCTTGTCAATGGTACTTAGGGTAGTAACAATTGAATCATACGCCTGATCTAAGCCACTCAGGACGGACTGCTGCATATCCTCTTCACTGAGAGGGTTACCAGACGCTGCAAGTGCATCAAATAGTTGTTTAGACTTAGAAGAATAATCTTGCATATTAGTGTTACCTTTCTGAAGACCGTGAAGTTGTCTTTTCAGATGCATCAGATGAGCCCTAGTTTTTGGGGCATATCTCTTTTCTAAGGCATCCCATACTTCTTTTGATGAAGTAAGTCCAGTTACTACTGCCTAAGACGCCTTCAGTAAGGGATGAAAGAAGCCAGCCTAGAAGGATTTGGTCCTGTTCTTCAAATTTTGTGTATCTTTGGATTGATTATCTGAGTGTTTGGTAGGTGTTGTGATGGTTTTACATAGGTTCCATCAACATAACCTTCAAGTCTGTATCCTTTAAGGAGAGGCTTGAATTGGGTTTTCCATAGCAAGTAATTTGTATCACTCAGTTTGATGTTGATTAGGTGATTGACATGGATTTGGTGTAGGGTTGAGGTTTCTGGTGATGATGCCATTGAGAATGAAGTTTGGAAAAGAAAGTGACTATTGGATCTTTCTGGCTGATACCAAGATAGTACACAATATTTTGGTGAATATTTCTCACACTTACTTGGTGGATTTGTATTACATTATATAACAGAAACATTACCCTAAATAGAGTTTAATGTACATGAATGAGAATACAATTTACATTGAATGAGAATAATGAAAATCACCGGAGATTGGGGCACTGACTAAGGCATGAGAGAATCAAATCTTTTGCAGATGTAACAGGGATATATTGGCTGCAGTTACGGCTGATTGATGACTCCTTAACAATGACTACCTTTCTTATTTCAAAGACATGGAGATTAGAAATCGTGATAGAGCTTTCCTTCGCCGGGCTCATCTTAATGCTGAAGTTCTTTTGAATGAGATTTTACTATCCAAATATCTTTCACCTGTATCAATCAAACCTATGGAAGTAGATGAAGATGAAACTCCTCGTGCTGCTGATAGTGATCTTGATTATGGAAGTTGTAGTGAAGATAGTACTTCTCAAGAACATTTAGCAGAAGAGGAAGAAATCCCTCTTAAAAAAGGAGTTGTTGGTGATGAAACAACTACTGGTGATAATCCAAATGAGAAAGAAGCTGGAGTTGGAGTTGATCAGAATGAGGAAAATACTGACAAAGAAGATAAAACTGGTGAAGATGATAAAGCTGGCGAAGAGGAGAAATCTGGCGAAGAAAATATTGAAATATGAGTTTTGATTTTGTTTTCTTGAGTTAATTTTTCTCTTTCTTTTCTTGCGAACGATGTATCTTGGACCACCTTTGAATTCAATTATACTTTTGGTATTTTAGGTATTTGAGAGAAAGATAATGTCATCTTGTTTATTAATTTCCATACTTGCCTCTCATTATCTTTCTTGCGATGAATGATTTGCATAAAGAATAGTTAGTATTTATAAACCTTTTGTGGTCTTATTTTGCCTTCCTAGTTAAAGATCTTATTTTGTCATCTTTTTTCTTTGCGACAAAATCGTAGGATGTCTCTTACACTTTCATGTAGAAACCCATTGATCTTGCCTTCACTTTTGTTCTTTTGTATTTTTTCTGCGACAATATGACAGGCCTAAATTTTCTTGCGAAATTAAAGCCCCATGACATTGCCGTCTTGCGACAAAATCTCAGGACGTCTTTACACTTGCATGAAATGACCCATTGATTTTGTCTTATCTTCTATTTTGTATTATTGCCTCTTCAGGATTATTGCACAAATATGACAAGTCTTAATACTCCCGTGAGTAAAAACCCTCATGATATTTGCGTATTAAGATACTTATCAGCTCCCTAATGGAGGGTGCCGCCCTTATCTTCCCCCTGGTTTCCCTTTTAAGGAGACGTACTTATGCCATACAAGACTAGCTCCTCCCATCCAGTCTTAACAATAACCAGTTGTTTTCTCAGTCTCTTATCCCTTTTGCCTATATGGCTTATGGTTACGAGACTGCACCTTAAGTGGGGTTTTTTTCGGGCCGAGTGCATCATAGCCAAGACTTGCCAAGAATTGCTAGGGTATCATATGCCCTGGGCACTCTTGACTCAACCATGTACCTCGGCGTCTTGGTCATACTCTTCACCCCTTAGGAGAGATCTTATTACCTTAGTTGCCCAACTCAAGTTAAGAATCCGAGGTGTCTCTCCTGGATGGGATTTCATGGACCCCAAATCTCCATGACTCAGGTTCTAGCAACGGTGTAACCTTATCGCTGAGTCATGTAACAGATACCCCCTTCTATGAGGTACTTTAGGTCTTACATTTTCCTCTTGCGAAATTTTATTCATGAACTAGGGTGTACGCCATAAAGGTTCGTCCCATTCTGTTTTGATTTTCTCTTGCGAAATTTCCGCATATTCTTATTTTATTTTGATCTTGAATAATCTTGTAATGACTTTTTCATAAAAATTTTTTTGTTCATACTTACTTTGTTGCGTCATACATCATTTCATCATCTAAGGATTCTCAAGGTTTCTCACAGGTAACATCTCTTCAAATATAGTCTATTCCATGGTCTACCAAGTTTTTGCCCAACATCTTTACCCTCTGGATCCATCAACTTGTATGACCCTGTTCCAACTATCTCTTTTATAATGTAAGGTCCATCCCATTTTTTTGCTAATTTTTCACCACTTTCTCGCTGATAATTTGGCGTCTCGCGAAGAACCAAATCACCTGGTTGAAATTCACGTGGCTTGACACGCTTATTGTACTCTCGGGCTAATTATCATTTATAATTCTCCATATGTTGTAAAGCCTTTTCTCTCTTCTCCTCTAATTCATCTAGTTTGTTTAAAATCATGCCAGCACTAAGATTCTTCTCCCAGGCCTCTCTTTTTGTCGTGGGTATAACAACTTCTGTCGGTAACACTGCCTCAACCCCATATGTTAGACAGAAAGGCGACATTCCAGTAGCTTCTCGCCTAGTTGTATTGTAGGCCCATACTGCGTTATGTACTTGTTCGCACCATGCTCTATTATGTCCCTCTAACTTCTTCTTTAGTATATCTGTGATTGTATTATTTGTTGCCTCTGCTTGTCCGTTAGCTTGTGGATATAAATGAGTAGATTTTCCACATTTTATCCTAAATGCATTAAGCAACATTTCTATGTTCTGCCCCTCAAATTGTTTTCCATTATCAGATACCAACTGTGATGGAATTCCAAATCTGCAGATGATGTTTTCAAATATAAATATAAATATGTCTTTATCGCGAATATGCTGTACCGCTTTTACTTTTGCCCATTTTTTGAAATAATCTATTGCAACAATTAAGTATCTTTTTTGTCCAGACCCTGGTACAAATGGTCCCACAATATCTAATCCCCACTTTCCAAAAGACCAGACACTGGTTGAGGATGATAAGGGTTCTCCAGGTGCATGTATTCTCTTTCCATGTCTCTGGCAATCTTCGTAACGCCTTGATACTTGTTTTGCATCTTCATGCATATATGGCCAATAATAACCTTGTGTTTTTGCTCTATATGCAAAATATCTTCCTCCGATGTGGTTGCCAGCATCCCCACTATGCAACATTTTTAACACTTTATCTCCTTCTTGTCGTGTTAAACATCTGAGTGATGGTCCTTTAAATGATTTTCGATACAATACCCCATCTCTTAGTTCATAATTTGTTGCACGGATTTTTAATTTATGCGCCTCCAACCTGTTTCTTGGTACTTCTCCTCTTGTTAAGTATGCATGAATTTTCCTCTCTCCAATCTGCGACATTGCCTCTTGGTTCTCCTTCATCACCTTCTATTATCATTACATCCACTTCTTCTTCTTCTTTTTTATTGACTGACGGCGATAAAAGTGTCTGTATTTTTATATACCTCGCAGTTGGATCTGTCATCATATTTGAAATGAAATCATAAGCATCTACGAGTCTATTATCCTTCCTTGATATATGTCTCCATTTTATTTTTGGGATTCTTGCTGACAATTCTTTAACAAGTTTCTTGTATTTCTTTAAAGATGGTTCTTTTGTTGTGTATTCCCCTTTCATCTGGCAAATGCCTAGCTGAGAATCACTGGTAATTCTAGCATTTTCCAATTTTATTTCTATTGCGAGTTTTAGGGCATGTATTACGGCTTCATACTCTGTTTCATTATTAGTGGATGTGATTTCCAACCTGAATGAAAAATCCATCTTGGTTCCCTCTGGAAAAATTAGAACAATTCCAACTCCATTACCTTCCCAATTTGGGGATCCATCCACCAATATCTCTCATCTATTTGTTTATGTCAACAAGTCTTTTGGATCTCCATGCTCTTCTTTTATATCCATCATCTCCTCCACAACTTCATCATCTTCTAAAGGGAATTCTGCTAAAAAATCTGTGACAACTTGTGTCTTTAGTGAAGATAATATTTCATATTTGATTTCAAAATATCCTATTTGCGCATTCCACCTCTCAACTCTGCCTGATCTCTTTGAATTCTTCATCACTGATTCAATTGGTACCTTTGTAAACACCTTAACTTTATGTGCTTGAAAATATATGCGAAGCTTAAAGGTTGCATAGACCAATGCTAGAATTAGCTTTTCAATCTTGGAGTAATTTCTTTCTGCGGCATTGAATGTTTTGCTGATGTAATAGATTGGTTTTTCAACTCCTGCATTGACTCTCAATAACACATCACTTAATGCATGCGAAGTTATCACAAGATATATTAACAGCTCTTCTCCTGGTTTCGCATTTTGTAAAATAAATGTATTCACTAGGTATTCTTTTATTCCTTGAAAAGCTTTCTCACACTCATATGTCCATCTGAATTTTGTCCCTTTTCTGAGGATGTTGAAAAAGTGTTTGCACTTGTCTGACGATCGCGAGATAAATATTCCTAGTGAATCTAAGAGACCATTTAGTTTTTCCACATCTTTTATTGTTGCTAGTGTTGGCATATCTCGAATTGCTTGCACCTTCTCTGGATCGACTTGTATTCCTTCTTTGGATACTATGTATCCTAAAAAAATTCCTAACGCAACTCCAAAGATGCACTTTTCGGGATTCACTTTGATGTTAAATTGCCGCATCTGTTCAAAAATCTACTTTAAATCTTGTACGTGGTTTTTAACTTCTTTAATTTTTATTAAAATATTATCTACGTACACTTCTAATGTTTTGTGTATCCACTTCGCGAACACCTTCTCTACCATTCTTTGATATGTATCTCCTGCATTTCGCAAACCAAATGTAATTTTTGTATAACAATATAACCCTCTTGGAGAGAAAAAAGCAGTATGTTCTTGATCTTCTTCGGCGAGAGGGATTTGGTTGTATCCTTTATAACCATCTAAGGAAGACATCCTATCATTTCCCGCTGCTGATTCAACCATTTGGGGTATATCTGGCAATGGAAAGCTATCTTTTGGACATGCTTTGTTTAGGTCAGTAAAGTCTATGCAAATTCTTATCCCATTATTTTTCTTTGGAACCACAACCATGTTTGCTATATATTCCAGGTATTTTGCTTGTCTTATAATTCCTGCATCAAGCATCTTCTGTAGATCTTCTTCTATTTTGGGATGGTAGGTTGTTGCGATTTTTCTTATCCTTTGCTTAAATGGCCTAGCATCTTTGTTGATCTCCAATTTATGACATGCAATTGATGGATCTATTCCAGGCATCTCATCCATGTTCCATGCGAAAATATATTTATATTCTCGCAAGAGATTGATGGTTCTTTCCTCCTCGTCTGTATCCATTTTAGTTCTAATTTTCAATATTTTAGGTTCTTCTTCAGTTCCAATATTGACTTCTTTTGTTGGTTCCGCTGCAGTGTAACTTGCTTCATGTTCTCCCATTGGTGTTGGTTCTTTTATTATTTTTGTTAGTTTGTCTCCTTCTTGCGAAATTTCGCTGGGTATTCCTTTTCCTTCCTCTGCTCTTACCATGTAGATTTTAAACTCCTCTTCTTTCTTTGCCTCTCACGCCAATTTTCTGCGAATTTTTCTCTTCTTTACTCATCCTTCATAATTTTTTACTTCAATTTGATAACATAATTTCTCACTATCAATATCTCCTCTAACTTCACCAATTCCACTAGGCATAGGAAACTTGATGCACTGATGTAATGTTGATGCTACAGCTTTAATTGCATGTACCCAGGATCTTCCCAACAACATATTGTATGGTGATTCCATATCCACCACACAGAGCGTTATTTGCGTTTCAATTTCTCCCAGCGAAATTCTCACTGCTATTTCCCCTTTTGGTTTAGTTGTGGATTTGCCGAAACCATGAATATGATATGTTGGATGAGACATTTCTTTATCTTTGTATCCCATTCCTTTGTATGAACGATAAAATATTATATCCACTGAGCTTCCCGTATCCACCAAAGTTCTATTCACTTCCCATTCTTCCATAGATTTTGCTGATCCCTCCTTTTCTTTTCGTGTAGCCATTATTGTGATTACCAAAGGAGATGTGTGACTCAAAATTCCTTATGGTATCTCTGCCGTTGTGAACGTAACTTCCTTATTTTCCTAATCCTTCAACGGAGATATTTTTTCTACCGTCATAATCTTCTTTCCTTCAAAATATCGTTTATGTATCCTTCCTTTAATGTTCTCATGAAATTCGTTCACCATCGTTTTTGTGATTGCGTTACACTCCAACTTTCTTTTATTCACATTGATCTTAACTACCTTTTCTCCAACTGATTTGTTATTTTCTTTTATCATTTTATTGCTTTAAATAGCTTTTACAACAATATCCACAATCTTCAATCAACAGATTCCATGTTTCTGGCGCCAATATGTAGTAGCAGGAGATCCCACACTACACCCCTCACAAGAATTCATACAATCAAATCATTTTTTAGATCAACAATCATAATCTTTATTGATTAGTCTCACCAATTTTACAAGAAAGGAAAGAAATCAAACTAAGAAATTAACAACCGCACTGGACTTTCTCTCTCCTAATGACTTGCTCAACCCTCGAAAAAGATCTCTCATTCCTTATGCCTGTTCGGCTCTTTATATAGGGAATTACATAGTGGATGACAGCTAGTTTGTCCTTTACTTTAGGATCTGACTTGTGATATTCTCGCAAGAGATTTAATGTTAATCTTCGCAAACACTCTAAATATCGCAGAATCATCACACTTTTCTCATGTTTCTGCCATCGTCATCTGTTACGTCACTCTTCAAATCATCCTGCGACGCTCGCAGTGTGTTGTTGATTAATATTGGCAAATGTGTCCTTCTTGCGATATTCTGATCCTACAAACTCAATAATCAAAATCAAAATTGAAACCCTAATTTTCTATGAATTCAGTTGTAATGAAAAAGCTAAAAGAAGAACATAATTGATTCTAAAAGTTAAACACAGAAATATTCAAACATCATGTTAACATGCAAATACGCAATCAATTTGGGGAAAGAAAAAACCTAACTTCGAAACAATCAATTAAATTCATTATCAATAACTTACTTCTTGAGTGAGAGTCTCTGATAATCAATATTCTCGATCAAATCGATCCCTCAGTCCCTCTCTCTCCCGATCAATTCATGATAAAATCAATCTCTTTCTAAGTTTGTGTGTTGAGTTTTGTTAGAGAATGAGAAAAAATGATAAAGACTAAAGGTAAGAGTAATGAATTTGGTTGTATCTCCCGACAGATAATACCTAGGGGTAGGAAATTACAAGTACGCCCCTAAGCTATCGGATGTCGAATATTAGCCTAACGAAATGGGTCTCATCTGGTTCCGATTAGGTTAAGAGGTAAATTCTGATAACGTTTCTGATTCCAAAATCTGATAAATCGAATTAAATCCTATAGGATCTCGGATTTTCGGAAATGGATCTCGAATTTCGGAAATATATTGACAGACTTAAGCGTAATACTTTGTATTCTAATTCCTTAACACTATGATCATGTGATCATGTCTCATAATTTATAGCTTTGCATTTATGTTTTCAATATAGCACGACTTAAAAGATATGTTAGGAATGAAACAGTTCAAGTCTATATAACTAACCTCAAGAGGAAAGACGATCGATGTCGTCGTTGTAGCTCATTACTTCTTCACATTCTTCAGGTCTTCGAGTAGTACTTGTATGTCTCATAATCCTAGACTTTCTAGTCTAACCTATACGAAATTGTCTCTAGTACATAATCAAGCGACTCTTAGATAAATTTTGATTCACTAAAATATGACAGCCAAACTTGACATACCAACGCTTGGGGGGTTCAACCGAGCTATGCTCTAACAATCTCCCCTCTTGTCAATTTTAGTGACAAAACTCTTAATACATATGGATAAACAAATTACAATAATTCATTAAACATATGCTTGATTTCAAGTTTCAACAACACAAAAACCTGCATATATTCATTTAATAAATATCGTTGTTGACATATGAATAACAAAACTAATACTCCACCTAAAGGTGAAATAAATAGATTTTCAATCCAAACATCTTTGTTATTCCCCTTTTGTAGTCCAAATAACTACAACAACAATATGATATGTTTTTCCCCCTCCCCCTCCTCTTAGTCAATGCTTTACTCTTTCGTTAGATATAACATTTAAGCACAATTGTCCTTTCCTTAGTGATTACAAATCACTTGTTTACTCCATATATTTATCCCCCTTTTTGTCAAAAAATGACAAAGGTTCGAGCAAATAAAGGTTAACTAAAATGATCTTACAAATCTAAAAGACTTGTACAACCTATAAGAGTTAAGCACGAAGGTTTCACATACCACTTTAGATAACCAATATCAAAACTGAAACTACAAGTAATTTGGTTTTAATATGTTATCAAGGAAATAATTTCCCGAAGCAATTTTCCCTAATAGTTTAACAAATTGACTAAGAAACTTAGTTCCCTTGTTAAACCGATTGTACACATACAATCGCTTATTTCAATAAGACCAAAATAAAGATCAGAATTAACTTTATTTTTCTCATCAGGTTATAATTATTCAGACAATAACTTAGACCTTTCACTTTAGACAAGACAAGTATTAGGTTAGTTAACTAGTATTTCTTTTCAAGGCATTCGATTAGACTTGAATAACCGAATCCTTTAATTTGATAAGTCTAACTAAGATCAAAATTAAATTTATTAGTTTCTCTTATCCAGAATCGAATTGGACTAAAAAAATGATCGCGTATTTCGTTAAGCCATAAAAAATACATACAAACCAAAATAAATTGACTTGCACAATTATTATTCTTAACCGGAAGCAATTGAATCAAATAGACATTATAGCACCGCAATTGCACTGAAATTTCGGTAAGCAAAAACACTTGATATCAAACAATAAAGAAGATACCAAACAATAATCCAAATAAATTGACATAGTTTTTCTTAACCGGAAATAATTAAATCTCTCTCTCTCTCTCTCACACACACACACATACACACACACACACACATAATGGAATATATATATCAATTGTACCGAAATTTTGTTAAGCAAAAGAAAAATATATGTAATATAAGCAGGCTTTTATTAAACAGAAAAACGATTAACTAACTAATTCGTTACCTCAGATTCCGTATCCTCTTCTCCCCAAAAATATATATCATTAAGCACAAGTTCAAATAAGAACTCTCCCCCAGAATGTTGTCATCCTCTCGCAAGAACAAAAGAACAACAACAAAGAACAACCTTTACCAGAGAAAGGATGAATCAGTTTTAACTAATGCTTGCCAATAGAAAAAGTTGAAAACCCGAAACACATATGTTTATGCTAAATACAAATTGATTCAACACATTTTGAATTTTTACATATGAGTTTCAATCGGAACACCTTATGATCCTTTGATAAAGCCTACCAACATGGGCTAGAACTTAATCCCGTTAAATCAAAAAGTCACATAAATCATAAGGGTTCACATCATATGAGATCGAATATTAAGGTTATGAAAACCGAAATCATACATCCTATAAATCTTGATTATTCATATGTATACTAAACATTAGTATATGTGACTTACATATAAGCTATTGTTAGAGCACTGCTCCGTCAAACTCATATGTGTTGCTATCTCAAGCATGTTTATCAATCTTAGTGAACAAAACTATATAGTCTTGATTTCTAGTCTAATATAGCTAAAGTCTCGGACTAGGATAGAAAGTGTTGTTGAGCTCAAGAACTCCATGGAGATCATCATATAAGACGAAGGACTACTCAAGGAACCAGTGGATCTTCATCGACTAAAAGGTATGTAGAAACTTGAACTTAACTATCACTTAAAAGTCTATCTACTCTATCTCATATCTTGAGACAAAAGTCGTTTATCTATATAGACTAAGAATATGCACATGTGACATTTCGAGCTGAGTATATCTTGCTTATCTATTTATCGAAATGGGTGTTGGTAAAGCTTTCGCTTTATCCAAGTTCATCTTTGCCTAGTGACAAAAGTCATGTTATGTTTCAATCATTTTGGAAATCGCTCTGACGAAAAATAGTTTGTGAATAACAACTATATAACGCCCTTTGAGAATGTTTTAATGATTGAAATGAGAGTTTAGACTATATAACCATTGGGGGATATAAACATTATTGTGGCAACACATATATGTATAAGTCCTTAGCACTTGAACCTAAGTTTGCGAAATTTGTTGATCAAGTGGAACCGGAACGTGAGCAGCAACTCAGTCCGCGAACTGGCGTAGTTCTCGAACCCAAGAATTTTTGTTAAAGTTGTAGATCATGTGCAGTCCGCGAACTGACGGAAGCTCCCGTACCCGAGAATTTCTGCTGGAGTTTATAACTTTAACCGGTTAGCTTGAGTCCGCGAACTCAAGAGGTTATATCTGAAAACGTTGTTCGTGAACTTATTCTAAATTACTAAGGAATGCTTTTGCAAACCGTGGCTTTATAGTTCATGATTAATGATTCTAGTGAATCACATCATTTTTAATTCAATTGTGTCTCTTGTAATACTTGGGATTTCATAGCAATTGAACAACTCTCTAACTAGTTCATTTGAGTCATTTGGACTAGTTATGGTGAAGAAGAATATGGTTGATATGAAAGTTATCCTTTGGCTAACCATTTGGTTGACTAATATTGAACCAACCATTGTACACGTTTGGGTACAGTTACACAAACCCAAAACGTCAAGTACATGTGTGTATGGCAAGATAAGTTTTTGATCTAATGGTTGAGAGATATTAGCTTGTATCTAATCAGGTTTTCATCTAATGGTGAAAATTGAATGCTTTGTTAGCAAGATAACATTGATTGCAAACCCTGATTTGAAAGACTATATAAGGAGAACTCTAGCCATTGGAAAAACTAATCCCTACACACTTTCTTGTGTGATACTAGTTTTCTCTAAGCTAGAGTCGATCTCCATTAACCCTTGAGTTTTCTCTCTAAATTCGGGTTAACAACTTAAATACTTCATTGGGATTGTGAAGCCAGACCGATACTACTTTTCTTGTAGTTGTGTGATCTGATATTGCTCTTTCTATCATACGAGTATAATTGTAATAATTGGCTTGAGATTTCTATCTCCGATAGGCAAGATAAAAGTAGTCACAAACATCTTCATCTCATTGTTTGTGATTCCTCAACAATCTTCTTCGATGCGTCGATTAAGTATTGTGAGGTGATTGATGAAACTGAGCTGTTCTTCGGGAATATAAGTCTGGTTTTATCAACTGGTTCCTGTTCACGTCGATTTATCAAAAGAAGGAACAAAACCTGTAGGTTAATTCGTGGGAGACGAATTTATCTATTACCTGTAGACTTTTCTGTGTGAGACAGATTTGTTTATTAAAGTCTTTGACTTTGGGTCGTAGCAACTCTTGGTTATGGGTGAGATCAGCTAAGGGAATCAAGTGCGCAGTGTCCTACTGGGATCAGAGGCGTAGGAACATAACTGTACCTTGGATCAATGTGACTTTGGTTGGGGTTCAACTACAGTCCAGACCGAAGTTATCTTGTAGTAGGCTAGTGTCTGTAGCGGCTTAATACATTGTATGTTTAATCTGGACTAGGTCCCGGGATTTTTCTGCATTTGCGGTTTCCTCATTAACAAAATTTCTGGTGTCTGTGTTATTTATTTTCCACATTATATTTTTATATATAATTGAAATAATACAGGTTGTGCGTTGTTCAACCGATTAGAATATCCGACCTTATTAGTTGTTGATTTAAATCAATTGACACTTGGATATTGGTCTTTGGTACCATCCAAGTTATCTCTCTTTGATTAGACTCGCGAATCATATTTGCTTGAGTAAATCAAATTGAGAGATTGAGATAATAACTCCTTGAGATATTTTCTATTGATTCAGTCTTGTTGATTCTCTAGAAAACAACTCGGAGTAGTCCATACAGATTGTTAATCGAAATATTGGGTGGTGTTGTTAGACCCCCGCTTTTTCAGCTACAACATCACAACTTTCTTATGATTTTGATATATCAATCACGAAGATATGATTCAAATATTGGCTATACTCAAAAGTCACTAACCATAAGTAAGTGAGCTAATATATGAGACTGAAACATAATGGTTTATCTCATAAACTCAAATGCAATACACCATAAATATGTTGGAGAAAATGAGTTTTAATAAAAATATTTACGGTCTTGGTGTGGTTTGATCTAATGACCTAAGGGTCTAAGGATACTCACTCATTTTTGAGTGAATGAAATGGAACCTTTAGTCCCACATTGTGGAAAACTAAAGAGTTGCTCCACTATATAACCATATTATTATGGATATGTTGTAAAACAATGTGGGCGGAGCTGGTGGGCAGAAATATACATTTTTCGACCCATTTTTGTGAGTGTAATCCATGCACCAAGTCACGTATTTAATAGAATTTATTTTTGCAAGTTTTTTCTTCAAGGAATTAATTCTAAAAATATTTTCTTAAGAGTTTTATTTAAGGAAAAATAATTTTTACGTGTTTAACTTGTTTTTGAAGGAAAAAAATACCTAACTTGATTTGCAAGTATCTTCTCCTTTAAATATAACTCGAAAACTTGTTTTCAAACACACCGAAAATTCTTCTTTCGCTCTAGGGTTTCTCCATACGTTTTACTTCCATCCATGTTGCTAAGTTCAAGTTTGGGTAGCTTGCATTGTGCTAACATGAGATATATCGGGCAGTCTTATCCTGGACACATCTTTGCTGTAAGGGGTTTAGCATTACTCAACTCGAGTATACCCGCGAACTAATGTTAAGGGAAACTTGTTGAACCTGTGATTCTGCCCTCATCAAGGTGTTTTGGTAGAGTTGTTTTGGATTAGTTCTTTACATATTATTTTTGATACATCTAACGTGATGTTCATTGTTGCAAGATTCCAACAAAATATTCAACAGAAAATCAAGTATTTCAATTACCTCAATCTTGTAGGAAATTGAATTACAAAACCAACGCAAAAAAGAATGAGGTCATTCCGAGTTCGGATGAAGAAATTATGGGAAAAACAGTTTTACACTCCTTCGTAAGGACAAATCACACCAATCACTAGGACCGGTTATAGTGATTACTTGTGACGGGTCACAACATGAATCCACACATGAAACTGTTTTGGGCATAACTTTTGCATACAATGTCTGAATTCAGTGATTTTTGGCTCGTTTTAACAGTAAAAACAAGAGCTACACACACACACACACACACACACACACACACACACACACACACACACACACACACATATATATATATATATATATATATAATTAGTAGAAATCACCATCATAAACTCAAAGTTACCGTTTCTATCAAAAGCTCAAATATAGATAGAGAAGGTATGAGTGTAGAAGAAAATAAATCTCCCTAAAGATGTTAATTAGTTATATAATAACTGAGAGATCATGTGCTCAGTTTTCATGTGATTCCTCACCTTTCAAAAGATTAAGCACCAAGGTGATCATGCACATACTAACACAACTAGGTTTTGTTGAGTTGAGCCTTGTCTTGTTCGTCACGAGTGACTAAGACAAAATCACCATTCTTGACCTCTTTCTTGGTTTGTTTTCTCTTGTTCCATCTCTTATTTTTCTTCTTTGACTTGTGGTGAATAGTGTCATTATCATAACATTCATTTGTACAAGAAACTTTAGACAACATGATGTCTTTCTTTAGTCTTTCAAGAAATTTTTCAATATTAATCAATTTAGTGTCATTTCTGTGACTAACCTTTGGTCCCTCTTTGGCTATGAAGGACTTCAGGACCAATTTAGAGATGGTTTTTGCAGAAGCGGCATTCTACTTCATACCATTACGACCATTGCCCTTTTGGATACTTTGCAAGATATTCTTTCTCCAATTCGGAACATCAGATCTTGTATTTATATTTACAAAGTCATATCTCTTTCTATAATTGGGTCTTTTATAAGATGACTTTGTCGAGCGATAGGAAAAATTTGAACCATCATTATAATAATTCTTTTGCCTAAACTTAGGAAAATAACGATATGAGTTCTTTCGGGGAGCATACTTAGCCAATTCATTTGATACAAAAGAAAGTGCATCTTCCATCTTACGAATTTTTCATCCCCATTGAAAGTGTCCTTTATTATCACAATAATAACAATGCTTCGTAACATACGAAGACTGAGTTTTAGTGTTACCCTTTTGTGGATCCTCTTGTATTGGAGCACAACGAGTTTTTTTATTCTTCTTGTTATCTTTGTTCATCATTGTTGCCTTCTTGACATTAGCAGAAGTGCTCCATTTGATGGTTGTACTTGAAAAGTCTGATTGAATATGATTTTGACTGGCTTTACTTCTTTACAAGAAATAGTATCATTTTTGACATCAGTGGAAGCCTCTGGTTGAGAAAAATTTGTAGCTTTAACAAATTTATCTCATTGTTATCATTGGAAGCACTTGATTCCTTATATCCCAATCCACGTGTATCACCATGATATCTTCCTGCTTCCAACAATGAGGATAAATTGTTTGTGCTATCATTGGACTTTTTCAAGTACAAATTTTCTTCTTCCAACGTCTTGATTTTATCAAGAGCACCAGTTAGATCAGCCTCAATGCATTTTTCTCGTGAGAGACATTTACCTTATTTATCTTCAAAACTCTTTTGTTGAGAATTAACCCTTGCTTCAGATTCATCAAGTTTCTTTTTCGACAAAAAAGAGATCTCTTCGAAGATTTTCACATTCTAATTTCTTAGAATTTATCTCGTTTGTACGATATTTAAGAAGAAAATCATTGGTGCGGTAACCAATATAATATCCTTCAAAAACCCTCTTCAATTTCGTGTTCTCATGACAAAGAGGTGTCATAACACCAAGAAAATCTGAAGTTCTCATTTTTTTATTTTTCAAAGGATCCAGTAGTTTAGAGTATTCTGAGATATCCTCTTCTACATCTCGTTCAAAATATGAGTCATCATCATCGAAAATTTCATCCAACCCCTTTTGTAGACAAACTTTCCAGTTGTCATCAGATTCTACATCATTAACAAGATTAACTTTTCTAGTAGATTCTCTCGAGATGATTTCATGAATATCTTCAGATGTTGATTCGTAGATGCCATCATCAAGTGTTAATTCAAAACTCTTGATACCTTGATTTACGTTAAATGAATCATTCTCAGGTTTAACAAAAACCATTCTTAGATTCCTGTCTTATAGGATGGATCACACCAAACACAGATTGTTAGATCTTTTCGTGTTTGCCTGCTCTGATACCAATTGGAAAAACGAGGGTACCCAAATACACCACAATATTTAAAATATCCACCTATAAGTCCTCTTACCGAAAGTGATTGTCTATGGACAAAGTCGAGACAATACGACAAATCGGTGTTTACACTTTGTGTGATCGTTTATGGATACAAGATCGAGAAAATACAACAATCAAAGTGTGATTACTTGATAATAGGTTCGGACTTAACCAAAATATATAGTATCACTATCAAGTAATAATTATAATAGATTTACTAGATATAGTGTATACGAGATTTACTAGATCAAAAATCACCTCTGAAAATCAACGTAAAAAATTGAATAATGTGACCAAAATCTTACATCAAATTTGAGCAATGAACCGAACAGTTCAAATATAATGTCTTCTCAAATTTGTAAGAATGTTGAAATCTTCAAGGGAAGAAAATCCAACAGACGAAAAATGACAACTCGATCGGTTACCATGAACAGTTATAGATAAAAATGCCACAAACTTTTATTCAATTTGTTACCGGAGGTAGGTGTGAATCGGGTTGAGTCGCGCTCTGTGAATCGGGCGACAAACTCAGTGATTTTTTTCTCGAATTCTTATCTTGGATCCATTTATTTCAGGTGATTTCTGCGAAATTTATTTCAATGATTGGTGTTTTCTTATTTTGGTGATCTCGTTTCGTTTTGTTGATTGTTTTTTGATCAAATAATGGAATCTGGTTCGACTATGACTAAAAGTGGGTTTAGTTTTTTTTCATCTGAAATAAAGGAAACTAGATTTGTAGATCAAAATTCATCAGAAATTCCTTCTTTATACATTCCTGATGAAGATATTGATAACAGTTTGGATGAATGGAACTTTAATCTTATTGGTAGATTGGATTTTGTAAAGGTTAAATTTGATTTTGCAGAAGAAACACTTAAAAAGAAATGTCAAACTACAGGAAAATACCAATTGATTCCTCTAGGAAAAGGTTTCTTCATTATTAAACTTGAGAATGAAGTGGATATGAAGTATATTTGGAATGGTTTTTGGAAAGTTAATTCACAAATTCTTAAACTAAGACTATGGGAACAAAATTTTAATCCTGCTGCACATAAATCTTTTACATCATATGTATGGGCAAATTTTCCTGGTTTGGGGATTGAGTATTTGAAGGAGAAGATTCTGATGTCTCTAGGTGATGCTATAGGAAGAGCAATCAAAGTAGATGGCAAGTCTTAAAAGAGAGGTTGGATATTATGCAAGTGTGTTGGTAGAAGTGGATTTGGAAAATCCTATTCCTCACCATGTTCTAGTAAAAACAAAGTATGGAAGTTTTGAGCAGGAGGTGCAAATTCCAAAGGTACCCAGTTTCTGTAACCACTGTAAAGTGGTTGGTCATATGATTTCTGAGTGTAGAATTTTGAGAAATGTGGCTGAACCAAATGAAAATGAGGGACATCATTTTATTCAAAGAAGAGTTTAGAAACCAAAAGAAAAGAAGTTTCAAACACCAATTGGTTTTGACATTTGTCAGACACCAACAACAAAGCTGAAAGAGAAGGTGGAAGACTTCCCCCAGAATGAGATTATTGTAAATTCTATTATTAATTCACTCAATGAGGAAAGAAATGAATCGGTTGTTAGTTCAGGTAAATTTCAAGCATTACAAAATTTGATGAATGATGATTTTCCCCCTTTAAGTATTAGCAAAATTTTGGAGGCTACATCAAGTGGTACTTCTGGTTTACAAAAAAAATTAGTGGAAAATGAGAAAGAGGTTGGAGTTCAAGAACTTGTTAAGAAGGTGATCAAACCAAAGACTATAAGCTTTATAACAACTAGAAAGCAAACTAATCAAAATTTGGTGAAGGAAAAGAAAGGGGTGAGGAGTCCTAAAGCTCCTCAATCAAGTATTTACAAATTAAAGTAATTTTATTGAATGTCAGAGGCTTAAGGAGACTTAGAGCCAAAGACAATTTAAGAAGTTTAGTAAAAAAAATTAGTCCTACTTTAGTTTGGGTGGTGGAACCAAAGATTAAATGGAATTCAAAAGATTGTAAAAGTTTGAGATTACCTGGAATGTGCCATAAGTTAATTCATAATTCTGTAAATGGGGGGAAAGGAAATATATGGTTATTTTGGAGTGCATCTGTTACTGAACCAACAGTGGTGTTTATAAAAAATCAAGTAATCACTGTTAATGTTTGAGGGGCTCTTATTTCTGGTATTCATGCAGCTTCTTTGGCTATGGAAAGAAGGGAGTTATGGTCTGAACTTATAAATATTAGTAGTATGGATTTGCCTTGGTTATTAATTGGTGATTTTAACACAGTATTAAGTGTGGAAGAGAAATTGGGAGGGAGATCTCCACTAAGAATAGCAATGCAAGATTTCCATGCGGTGCTGAATTTTTGTAATCTTGTGCAAGATCCAAGTACTGGTCTTCAGTTTACATGGTGTAACAATAGGGAAGGTGGAAGAAGAATTATGTGTACACTTGATAGGGATTTATATAATGTTAAGTGGATTGATAAATATCCAGGTTGGTGTTATAAGGTAGGTATAAGAAGTATATCTGACTACAGTCCTTTATTGGTTCAAATGTATGCATTCCTAAACCAAAAAATGTACCATTCAGAGTTCTTAAAGTATGGTTGGAGCATGAAGACTTCAAAAGGGTGATAACTGGGGTTTGGAATGCTGACTTTCAAGGTAATCCAATTTATGTGTTTATGCAGAAATTGAAACTGTTTAAGATTAAAATTAAGGAATGGAACTGGAGTGTTTTTGGTGATGTCAGAATAAAATTGGGTGAAGCAGAAAAAGAAGTCTTAAAAGCAACTTTAATTTCAGATAAAGATCCCAGTAATATTCAGTTTTTAAATGATCTGGTGGTGGCAAGGGGCAAACAAGAAATTTTACTGCAACAACAACAGTCAATATTACACCAAAAATCAAGAGTGAATTGGATAAAATATGGTACTGCAAACACTAGGTTGTTCCATACAAATATCAAAATAAGATAGGCCATTAATACAATATCAGAATTAGAAAGTGATGATGGGGCTATAATTAGTGATCAGGAGATGATTGCTAGTGCTTTGGAGAATCATTTTAAGGAAAAATTTAAATTCAAAGAAATATTTTTTAGAGAAGGTATTTTTGATGCTATTCCTGAAGTGATTGATACTAAGGATAATAATATGCTGGTGCAAGTACCTTCTGCTCAGGAAATAAAGGATGATGTTTCTTCAGAAAGAAGACCAACCCAATTTAGGCCTATAGGACTGAGTAATTTCAGTTTTAAAATTTTTACAAAAATATTAACAACAAGGATGTATGAGGTGATGGGGAAGTTAGTGTCAGAGCAACAAGGTAAAATGGTTGCTGAGAACAAAATAACTCCTATGGTTGATTACAGGGGTGTTCATCCTACTCAAATTTTGTTTGCAGATGATGTTTTTCTGTTTTTCAATGGCCATAAAAGTAATATACAAAAGGTGAAAAATCTGCTGAGTGACTATCAAATTTCTTCTGGGAAAGTGATTAATCCAATGAAGAGCAAGCTTTTTGTGGGGGGTGTAACTGAGGCTAGGAAGCAACAAATAGCAAATGATATGCAGATGAGATTATCCAATTTCCCTGATAAGTACTTGGGAGTGATGTTAAAACCTGGTGCAGTGAAATCTAGTATTGTATGGGGGGTGGTTGAACAAATTCAAAGTAGGTTGGCAGGATGGATTGGGAGAATGCTATCTTTTCAAGATATATTAACTCTTGTTAAATCAGTTTTGAGCAGTATCCCTATTTATAATTGTTCAGTATACAAATGGCCAGTGAGTGTGGTGAAGATCTGTGAAAGACTCATAAGAAATTTTCTATGGACAAGAGATCCATATGAGAAAAAGAGAATAACTTTGAAGTGGGAAGAAACCTATACACTAATGGATGAAGGGGGGTTAGGAGTTAGAAGAATTGAAATAATTAACAAGGCATTACTAATGAAGCTGCTATGGAAAATACAGAACTCTGAAGCAGAATGGGCAAGATTTATGAGAGAAAAATTCATAAATAAAAATGGTGAATGGATTACAAGGTACAAGAAATCATCAGTCTGGCTTGGTCTGAAATGGGTGATTGATGAAGTTGAGCAACATTCTATATGGATTGTTGGCTCAGGTGAAAGTATCTCAGTTTGGAATGATTCTTGGGTAAAAGAAAAGCCTTTGAAATAGTTGTTTATTGAAGATGAGTACATATTACAGAATAAAAACATGAGAGTAGCAGATTTTATATATAATGGAGAATGGCTGATTCCAGCAAGTATGCTACATTACATTAAGGTGGAAGATTTTCCTGTGATCTCTAAACAACAAGATATAAGAGTGTGGACTGGAACAATGTCAGGAGAATTTACAGTATCATCTGCAGTTGAACTGATTAGGGAACATTATCCAAAGAAGGTATGGACAAAATTTGTATGGCATCCTATTTTACATCCAACCACTCCAAGAAATGTGTGGAAGATGGTGAGGGGCATTTGTGCATCTGATGAAAAAAGACAAATGAAAGGTACTCATCTAGCCTCCAAATGCTATCTTTGTGGTGAAAGTTCAGAAAGTTTAGAGCACATTTTATGGTACTGTAATTTCAGCCAGTTAATTTGGAAATGGCTAGGTGGTGTTTTTTTATTCTGCAACCCTAAATCTTATGAGGAGGTGAGGAATTTGGCTAAAACAAAAAGTGGTGCAGTAAAAGAATTGTGGATTCTTGTTGCATCAATTACAATGATGGAACTGTGGTTTCTCAGGAATAGAGTATGCTTTGATGAAGAAAAAGTTGATATCTACAAATTCAAAGGTAGAGTGATTCAATATACTAGAGATTGTGCAGTTAGGCTCAGAAGCTATATGTGGGATTGCAGCTATGACCATATGATTTTCAAGTTTTTTTATTTGAAGAGGCAACCAATAAAGGTGCATAAAGTTATTGAAGTAAGATTCTTTCTCCCAGCAATAAATGAAACATTAATATGCTGTGATGGAGCTGCAATGGGTAATCCAGGTTTTGCAGGGTGTGGATTTGTGAGTAGAGATGATAAGGGGGGATTTATATTTGCTGAAGCAAAGGGAATTGGAGTAGCAACTAATTTTATTGCTGAACGGATGGCTGTTGTGGAAGCTACTGAATGGGCTATACAAAACAATAAGTTAAACCTTCGCATCTGTTCTGATTCACAGGATGCAATGAATGCATATAGTATTGGTAAAATTCCTTGGTTCATAAAGGTAAGGTGGAGTAGAATAAGGGAGCAAATAAGGAGTTTGAGGTTTGTACATAGCTTGAGGGAAGTGAATTTTTCTGCTGATGCAATGGCTAAGAAGGGAGCAGGGCTAGGGAGAGGGGTCAAGCTAAGCTATACCACTAAACCTAACTTCATCCCAGCATTAGAGTCACCTGGAAAAATTTACTATAAGTTTTGTTAACTAATTTTTTGGTATGTTGGGCTTTTGGGCCAGAGTTTTGGTGGCTTTAGTTTGGTCTGTTTTTTGTTGGTTTTTGTGTTTTGTTTGAAAGTTCCTATGTAACTATCTAGATGTATTTTTGTTCTCTTTTTAGTAATAAATATAATTGATTAAGCAAAAAAATATTCAATTTGTTGAAGTTTTTGATGTATGGGGTATTGATTTTATGGGTCCTTTTGTCAACTCTCATAGGGATTTTTATATCTTACTTGATGTTGATTATGTCTCAAAATGGGTGGAAGCGAAGGCCACCCTAACTAATGATTCTAAAGTGGTTTCAGAATTTGTGCAAGCTAATATTTTTGCAAGGTTTGGGATTCCAAGAGCCATAATCAGCGATGGGAGTTCACTAGGCCGGTCAATGGAAGAATATCCGACGGATATTTTGAAATCCGATATCCGACAGGTTAAGCACTATCGGATATTCGATATCCGATAATAACCTATAGGATATCAAAATCAGATATCGACTCCGATAGGCTAAGCTATCGGATATCGGATATTTATCCGATAATATCCGGTTATGAAAAAAAAAAGGGTTAAAAACATGTTCATAATTGAAATTTAAGTTCAATTTTTCCAACATTTCAAATCGGATATCGGATATTTGTATCGGATATCGGATATTAGGGTAAATCACAAATAAATCCATGTTCTATCGAATATTGGATATTAACCAAACGGATAGAGCCTAATATGATTCCGATAGGTTAAGGAAGAAATATCCGATATCCAATAAAACGGATAAAATCCTTTAGGATCCCGAATACTCGGAAACGAATTTCGGATATCGGACATATATTGACAGACCTAGGGTCCGCACTTTAAAAACAGGTTCTTATAATGCTTGTTGAAGAAGTACAATGTGTCGCACAAGATTTCAACACCTTTTCATCCCCAAACCAATGGGAAAGCCGAGGTTTCTAACCGGGAGGTGAAGTCCATTCTAGAGAAGACGACATAATATCATGAAAGGCCTTAGTTTTCTCATTGTAAATGCGTGAGCTTTCAAATGCATCACTGCGAAGATCCTCTAGCTCTTGGATTTGTAACTTCCTTTGCTTTCATAGGAAAACAATTCTAGTAGATCTAGTGTGATTAATTGATAATAGATCTCATATATAGTTAACGTTTATGTATTTTACTTTTAATTATAATAAACAATTATAATTGTGGAAATAGAAAAGTAAAAGACACAACAAGATTTTGTTAACGAGGAAACCGCAAATGCAGAAAAACCCCGGGACCAAGTCCAGAATTGAATATTCTCATAATTAATCCACCATAAAAAATCTAAACCAACTTCGTATAGTTGAGACCAAGCAACTAAATAAATATTTCACCTAGTTTCATCGGTATCCTTGCGCCTCCAACTTGTAATAAGTCACGCACTTGGAACAATTCCTTTGGTTCATATTCCAAACAGTAAAGGAACAACAAATTTGTTCGGTAACAACTTTTTTCAAACAACGTGATATGAGTTTGACAAAAGGCTCTTCCGTTTATCCCAATAAACTCCTTTTTCAGGTTCTTATAATCCTGGTTGGAAAGATCACCCAAATTTCAGTTACGCAGACAAGAAAGATGCAGATTCTAATACATATACGATACAAGGTGGTTTTCTACAACAATTCTAACCACAAAAAAAACCTCCAACTGAAGAATCTAATATTGACATGCTCATCTCCATGTTCCAACAAAGTCAACAGAAATTCAATCAAAATCAGATAAAAGCTGATAATACTATTAGAGATTTACAAACTCAGATGGGGAAAATGGCGACATATATGAATCAAATGAAAGCACAAGCTTAGATAAAATTTCCATCACAACCTTTTGTGAATCCGAGAGAGCACGTTAATGCAGTAATTCTAAGAAGTGGGAGGCAAATTGAAGAACCACAACAACATCAACAACAAGTGGTTAATAACGACATCGAAAAAGAAGTATTGGAGAAAACCGTCCAAAAGGAAAATCCAACTTCAACCGGCCAACCTAAGGACACGGTTCCCACCTTTACCACACCACCTCCTTTCCCTAGTCATTTTTCCAAGTCAAAGAAGCAAGCTCAAGACAAGGAGATCATGTATATTTTCAACAAGATATAAATCAACATTCCATTTATTGAGGCCATCAGAACTGTACCCAGGTATGCCAAGGTTTTGAAGGATTTGTGTATAAGGAAGGATATGTTGATTGCTAATGAAATTACTCAGGTGGTCTAAAGTGCAACAACTATGCTATTGAAGAAGATGCCTGCAAAGTGTGAAGATCGTGGTGATTTCACAGTGACAATTAGTATTGGTAACCGACGATTTGGGCGTGTTTTGCTTGATCTGGGAGCATCCATAAGTGTTATGTCATCTGATATTTATGATTCTTTGAATCTTAGACCTATAAAAGATACGAGTATTACTATTCAATTAGCAAACAAGTCCAATATATATCCTAAGGGAGTCGTGGAGGACATGTTAGTTCAAGTGAATCAGTTAATCTTTCCGGTTGATTTTTGCATTATGGATATGCGATATGGAGATAATTGTTCATCTACTTCGTTACTTCTTGGGAGACCATTTATGAAAAAAGCAAAGACGAAGATTGATATGGACAATGGTACACTCACTATGGAATTTGATAAGGAGATCATTTGCTTCAACATATTTGAGGCCATGCGTTATCCTAGTGATGTGCACTCCTCTTTCTCTATTGATGTTATTGATTCGTTAGCACAACAAATATTTGATTTGATCAATGAAGATGAACTTGGAATTTTGTTACGAAATAACATTGATTTGGATGTTCGTGGGCAACTGAATTTGGAAGTCGACTTAGTCAAAGAGCTAGTGGAGATGTGCGGTTCTTTAACATCATTACAAAGAATCTCAAACGGGTAATATCTCTTATATTTATTTACCCGTAACTAATGAGGTTCCTTTACCTTTTATTGTGCAGGCCCCTAAACTAGAATTGAAGCCTCTTCCCGATCACTTAAATTATGCCTACTTGGGTGATAGAGAGGAGATTCCAGTGATCATTGCAAAGAATCTAAATGCCATACAAGAGGAACTTCTACTTCGGGGTTTGAAGGAGCACAAAACGACCGTTGGTAGGATAATTGCTGACATTAAAGGCATTAGTCCATCAATGTGCATGCATAGAATCCTTATGAAAAATTATAACAAGCCAATACGTGATGCTCAGCGTAGGCTTAACCCCCTAATGATGGAGGTCGTGAAGAAATATATCCTCAAATTGCTAAGTGTGGGGATGATTTACCAAATTTATGACAACAAATGGGTTAGTCCGGTGCAAGTGGTACCTAAGAAATCAGGTGTCAGTGTTTTTAAAAATCAAGATGATGAACTTGTTCCTATTAGAGTTCAGTATGGATGGCGAGTGTGTATAGACTACAGAAAGATCAATTTGGCTACTCGCAAGGATCACTTTCCTTTGCCTTTCATTGATCAAATGTTAGAGAGGTTAGCGGGACATTCACATTATTGCTTTTTGGATGGTTATTCGGGATACAATCAAATTTTTATTGTACTGGAGGATCAAGAGAAAAATACTTTTACTTGTGCTTTCGGTACATTTTCATATTGAAGAATGCCGCTTGGTCTTGCAATGCGCTTGCCACTTTTCAGAGATGTATGGTTAGTATATTTTCTGATTACGTTGAAAACATCATTGAGGTATTTATGGACGACTTTAGTGTTTATGGTGATTCGTTTGATATTTGTTTAAATAACCTTGAACTTGTGCTTAAAAGATGCTTAGACATTAATCTTGTTTTAAACTGCTCGAAATCAAATGCCACTCAATCCCATTCTCACTGTCTAGATTTTTGATGCGTGGGGTATTGATTTTATGGTTCATTTTGTTAATTCGAATGACAAATGTTATATACTTTTTGTTGTGCATTATGTTTCTAAATGGGTGGAAGCTAAAGACACCACTACTAATGATTCTCAAGTTGTTTGCGAGTTTTTGAAGGAATACATTTTCTTTAGACATGGTACACCAAGAGTGGTTATCAGTGATGGAGGCTCGCACTTCAAGAAATCCTTCCATGCTCTCCTCAAGAAGTACAACATAAATCACAAGGTCGGTACGCCATATCACCCATAAACTTGTGGGCAAGCTGAAATTTCAAATTGTGAGATCAAGTCCATCTTGGAGAAAATCGTTAACACAACACAAAAATATTGGAGTTATAGACTCAACGATGCACTTTGGGCATATAGAACTACATAAAAAACACCGATTGGTATGTCTCCGTATCGATTGGTTTATGGAAAAGCTTGTCATCTTCCGGTTGAACTTGAGCACAAAGCTTATTGGGCGATAAAGATGTGCAATATGGATTATGACAATGTGGGGAAACATAGGAAATTACAACTTAATGAGCTAGAGGAGATACGTAATGATGCTTACGAGAGTGCCCGAATTTACAAGGAGAAGACTAAATTTTTCCATGACAAGATGATTTCTCGAAAGAGTTTTGTTGTATGACAAAAAGTCCATCTATTTAATTCTCGTCTTAAGTTATTTCCCGGTAAGCTAAGGTCACGTTCGAGTGGACTTTTTTTTGTTACTAATGTTTTTCCTTATGGTGCAGTTGAAGTTACTAGTCTCACGAAAGGGACGATTTTCAAAGTAAACGACCATAGATTGAAGCCATATTACGGAAACTTCCTTTGGAGAATGTAAACGTGATTGAACTTCAGGATTTGTTCCCTCTGGAGGAGTAGTAAGGAGAATGCAAATTCGGGGTGACGACTTTAAACCAAGCGCTAAATGGGAGGCAACCCATAGGTTTTATTTCTTAATATTTTTTTTTTATACTTTTTATTGTTTTCATATCATATTTGAATCCCCATGTTTAATTTCATTGAGTCCGGAATCTATTTTAGAGGCTGCAATGAATGTAGTACCAAATAGGTGGGAGAGATCCGCGAGACAGGAGAGTGGTGGTGGAATAAGTGCGGATGCAAAATTGAAAAGCGCACTCCTACCAACTGTATCATTCTAAACATAGAGAGTGAAATATATTGAACCTCAGAGGAAAAAAACAACAGAAAAACCACTAAAGAAATTAATAAATTCACTTTCAGATGTAACGACAATGGTCAAGCAAGATGAGATTTGGCCCAAATTGAAGCATTAACTTAGAGCTGGATCGGGATACAAAACAATAAAAACATATAAAAGTTTCGTACAAAATAATAGAAACACAGGGAAAGTCAATAAGTAAGCTTAGGTCATGCTTAATAAGTATAATCAGACATCTCTATTTCCAACAAAATAACAACCTTTAAAGAATATTATGGAGAAAAAGAAGTTGATTATCAAATATTTAAGGACAATTTTGGTCATTTATATAATATAGTAGGGATATAAAAAAAAATCATGCATTAAAATAAGGTGTGATCAAAGCTTATGCTTTTAAAGCTTTTAAAAGCTCCTCTCCCCAAGCTTTTAAAAGTTGGGGAATTTTGGAACCGTTTTTGGTTAAAAACACTTTGAAAATATTTTACCAAACACTAATATGAAACATAATCAGAAATGCTATTCCCCTCTCGGCTTAGCACACTACTCTGCACTCGCTCTGATGTGGCGAGGTGATTAGGAATCATATTGTGGGGCATTCTTTTGACGTGTGATGTTTTTTTTTGTCTTCATTTGTTTCCTTTATTTTCTCTTTCTTCCACCCCTTCTTCTTCTTCTTCCTCTTCCCATAATTTCTCTTTTCTCTGTTACTGCCTTAATTCCCCATCACAACTTCTTGAAGGTTTAAACCATATCACAATTTTTTTAATTAAATCGAACTCTTGATATATTGTATAGATTGATATTATTTTCTGGTCGGTAATAATGAAAACAACAATTTAGTTTAAACAAACATGAATGTCTAGAATCAAAATAGTGCCTTTTTTTAGTATTTGATTAACAGAAGAACATTTACAATTTAGTTGAGGAACTCAAATCTAATCATTAAATAAAAATAAACATTGAGAAGAACACAACAGATACACACTTTATTTGAATCTAAAAATCAATTATTAGATGTAAAATTACTAGTCTTCTGTAGAATCATCTCTGGAGGATGGTAGATGGTGATGAGTTCTGATTTGATCTTGATGACCACAATATTGGTGGTTTGGATGGTAGTTAATATTATTGATTATTACCAGTGTAGTAAGAGAATCAATTGATGATGATTATTGGGGTGGTGATGTAGGTTGATGGTGAAGGTGAGAAAGAGAATCAAAATGGGTTTCTTAAAAAAAATTGAAGAAAAATTAGATTATGCTTAATTACAAGCGGAAACTATCACTGCATATTTCAAAAAAGAAATTTTTTTGATAGGAAATTATTTCTATCACTCTCACTTTCAGGTAAGAACATCAACCAGATCTTGAAAAAAAAAAAAAAAAATTGTGTTAAAGAAGATGAAGATGGAGAATAAGTCACCGAGAAAAGTGACGTTTTCTTTTAAAAATAAAATAAAACAGAGAAAATCCATGACATGGTGGGCTGGAGTTCTTCCTTCGTGTACACCTAACCTATCCACAACAGAGCGAGCTCAGAATAGAGCTGTAAGCCGCGAGGGGAATAGAATTTCCGAAACATAATTACTATATATATTTTTTGAAAGTGCTTTTTGAAAAATAAAAGCATTACCAAACCCAGCCTAAGCCTGATGAAAATATTTTTGGTTAAAAACACTTTGACAATATTTTTACCAAATACTAATATGAAAAATGATTACTATATATATTTTTTAAAAGTGCTTTTTGAAAATTAAAGTATTACCAAACCCAGCCTAAGCCTGATGAAAATATTTTTGGTTAAAAACACTTTGAAAATATTTTTACCAAACATTAATATGAAAAATAATTACTATATATATTTTTCGAAAGTGCTTTTTGAAAAATAAAAACATTACCAAACTCGGCCTAAGCATGGTTCGTCGTTGTGGCTGAGATTGGAAATAAATTTGGCCATTCATCAGTGTGGATCAAAGTTTGAAAAACGGGTCACGGCCCAGGTCACGGGTACTTGGCGTGAGCGTTATAATGCGTTTAAACTGGGGTGAGCACATTATGGGCCAAAAACGCGTTATATAATAATAAAACGCGTTTTTTTGATGTTTTTTTTTTAAAATAACGGGTGTGATAACGGTTAAATAGGAAAAATAAATAAATTGTGATCTGAATTTCCTATCTAACGGTAATCACATGCGTGAAAACGGATATAACGGGTCTAAATAACGTTGTGACTACGTTTTTTCATTTTTTTTGCTTTATTTAATTTTTTATTGATTTGTTTTAGGGTTTTTTACATAAAAATTTATGGATATCTTGTAAAAATTCATAACCATGAGTTTATGACTTATAGAAATGCATTGTAGTTATCGTCTACCGACAATATTTATACACGCATACTATCACTATCAACTTGATATTATCAAGTTGTCACTTGAATAGTCGAATGCACTCCCCAATCTTTCTAATAATGCATATCCGTATGCAAAAGCAGTCAAAATTATTTTGTCGGTGATAAGCGAAATTGATAAAAAGAAAGTGAGAGAGGGAAAAAGATAGTGAGACGGTGAGAGACTAGCTAGAGAAAAATTTCTAATGATGCATATTCGTATCCAATAATGCATACAAGTGGAAGAGACTAGCTACTAGCTAGAGAAAAAGAAGGTGAGAGAGGGAAGTTATGGAATCATATTTTTTTTTATGTACATTTGGAGGTGTGTATAGTTGCATTGCATGTGGTCTAGACTCTAGACTAGACTCAAAAGTTAAATAAATATAAAAAAGAAAGTAGTTGGTTACTTGTTTTCATGGTCAAAAACATAGCTAGCCTATGTTTCTTTGCACATGCAACAAATTTCTAATGTTTCAAGAATAAATTGATTACCTAGCTAGTATGCTTTCTTGCGCAAAGGAATGCTTTAAAAGGACAAGAGGAGAATTGAAACGAAATCAATACCTCTAGTTCTATGCTTCTTGCGCAAAGGAAGTCTTTGGATTTCGAATTTATCAAATACGAGTTTAAGAGGTAATATTAATTTTTCTTGTAGATTTTTCTTTCAATTAAAGATATAATTTGTTGATACGTTGTTAATTTATTTATGAAATTATCATTTTTTTCTTTCATGATGTCGGAGTAGTGATGTTAATGTTGATGTTGAAAATTATCTTTGAGTAGTTAAAAATTTTAAAATTTTATTTTAAGAAAATAAAATAAATACAATCCATGATTAGGAGTTTAAAATTTTAGAGTGCGTCTATGTGCACCCCTACTAAACCAGGGGTGCACATTCCTCCCATCCTTATTGGCTTCTATTTAACCATAGTTATCTAATACGTGAATAAATCCTCATTTAATAGAAGAAACAAAATTAAATCCTCATTTAATGTTCATGTCTTCTTACTTGCGTCTCTTTTTATATTTCATTTTTTTCCTTAAATTTTGATCTTCATGGCAATGGGATGAAGATGTTTATCTTCCATAAAGTTATTCAAATAAGGAGAAGAACAATCTCTTAATTCCCTGCAAACTCAAGATCAAGATCCAAAAAAAGAAAGAAATAATTATATATTCCTAAACCCTAGAAGTATTCTCCAAACACTCACTGTAAGAAAAAGTTTGATGCAATAATCAACATAAATCCACATCCAAAGCCCATAAATAAGAACAAGTAGCAATGGTTTCATTGATTCTTCTACAACTAGTTCTTTGATAAAGTCAGCAACTACAAATGATAAATATTAATTAATATTTTGGGAGAATAATAATAGTAGCTTATTATCATCATTCAATTAAGACATTATTAACAAATGCCCACCTGTTGCAGTAAGGAGGTGATGGTTTTTCATTCTTCCATTATTAGCAAATACGTCAACACCACAATGTTAAAATTCAATTGATTTTACCGATCAAAAGAAAATCCAATTGATTTTCATATTGCTTATGTTGTAATGTTAGAGATTTTATTTTTTGCAAATTTTTTGATTTTCAATTGATTTTACCGATCAAAAGAAAATCCAATTGATTTTCATATTGCTTATGTTGTATTGTTAGAGATTTTATTTTTCACAAATTTATTGATTTTCAATTGATTTTACCGATCAAAAGAAAATCCAATTGATTTTCATATTGCTTATGTTGTATTGCTTATCTTCGGTATTCAAAACGGTCAGTCGAACGATTTGTTCGTATTTTTTATTTCATTTTTACGTCTTATGTTCTATCTACATATTAACGTGGAATTATGTCTTCAGCCTCGCATCTTCGGTCTTCAAAACGATCACTCATACGATTTTTTAGTATTTTCGTTTTTATTCAACTGTCCTATTATTTCAATACGGATTAACGTGGAACGACGTCTTCGGCCTCGCATCTCCGGTCTTCAAAACGGTCGATCAGTTTTTTAGTATTTTCGTTTTCATTCTTACGTCATATGTGCTCACTACGGATTAACGTGGAATTACGTCTTTTGCTCGAATCTTCGGTCTTCAAAACTGTCAGTCGAACGATTTGTTTGGTATTTTCTATTTCATTTTTACGTCTTATGTTCTCTCTATGAATTAACGTGGAATTACGACTTCAGCCTCGCATCTACGGTCTTCAACACGATCAGTCGTACGATTTTTTAGTATTTTTGTTTTTATTCAACTATCTTATTTTTTCAATACGGATTAATGAGGAACGACGTCTTCGGCCTTGCATCTTCGGTCTTCAAAACGGTCGATCGATTTTTTAGTATTTTCGTTTTCAGTCTTACGTCCCATGTCCTCAATACAGATTAACTTGGAATTACGTCTTCAACTCGAATCTTCGGTATTCAAAACGGTCAGTCGAACGATTTGTTAGTATTTTTTATTTCATTTTTACGTCTTATGTTCTATCTACGGATTAACGTGGAATTATGTCTTCAGCCTCGCATCTTCGGTCTTCAAAACGATCACTCGTACGATTTTTTAGTATTTTCGTTTTTATTCAACTGTCATATTATTTCAATACGGATTAACGTGGAACGACGTCTTCGGCCTCGCATCTTCGGTCTTCAAAACGGTCGATCCGTTTTTTAGTATTTTCGTTTTCAGTCTTACGTCCCATGTCCTCACTACGGATTAACGTGGAATTACGTCTTCACCTCAAATCTTCGGTCTTCAGAACGGTTAGTCGAACGATTTGTTAGTATTTTTTATTTCATTTTTACGTCTTATGTTCTATCTACGAATTAACGTGGAATTACGTCTTCAGCCTCGCATCTTCGGTCATCAAAACGATCACTCGTACGATTTTTTAGTATTTTCGTTTTTATTCAACTGTCATATTATTTCAATACAGATTAACGAGGAACGACGTCTTCGGCTTTGCATCTTCGGTCTTCAAAACGGTCGATCGATTTTTTAGTATTTTCGTTTTCATTCTTACGTCATATGTGCTCACTACGGATTAACGTGGAATTACGTCTTCTGCTCGAATCTTCGGTCTTCAAAACTGTCAGTCGAACGATTTGTTTGGTATTTTCTATTTCATTTTTACGTCTTATGTTCTCTCTACGAATTAACGTGGAATTACGACTTCAGCCTCGCATCTACGGTCTTCAACACGATCAGTCGTACGATTTTTTAGTATTTTTGTTTTTATTCAACTGTCTTATTTTTTCAATACGGATTAACGAGGAACGACGTCTTCAGCCTTGCATCTTCGGTCTTCAAAACGGTCGATCGATTTTTTAGTATTTTCGTTTTCAGTCTTACGTCCCATGTCCTCACTACTGATTAACTTGGAATTACGTCTTCAACTCGAATCTTGGTATTCAAAACGGTCAGTCGAACGATTTGTTAGTATTTTTTATTTCATTTTTACGTCTTATGTTCTATCTACGGATTAACGTGGAATTATGTCTTCAGCCTCGCATCTTCGGTCTTCAAAACGATCACTCGTACGATTTTTTAGTATTTTCGTTTTTATTCAACTGTCCTATTATTTCAATACGGATTAACGTGGAACGACGTCTTCGGCCTCGCATCTCCGGTCTTCAAAACGGTCGATCAGTTTTTTAGTATTTTCGTTTTCAGTCTTACGTCCCATGTCCTCACTACGGATTAACGTGGAATTACGTCTTCACCTCGAATCTTCGGTCTTCATAACGGTTAGTCGAACGATTTGTTAGTATTTTTTATTTCATTTTTACGTCTTATGTTCTATCTACGAATTAACGTGGAATTACGTCTTCAGCCTCGCATCTTCGGTCATCAAAACGATCACTCGTACGATTTTTTAGTATTTTTGTTTTTATTCAACTGTCATATTATTTCAATACGGATTAACGAGGAACGACGTCTTCGGCTTTGCATCTTCGGTCTTCAAAACGGTCGATCGATTTTTTAGTATTTTCGTTTTCATTCTTACGTCATATGTGCTCACTACGGATTAACGTGGAATTACGTCTTCGGCCTTGCATCTTCGGTCTTCAAAACGGTCAGTCGAACGATTTGTTTGGTATTTTCTATTTCATTTTTACGTCTTATGTTCTCTCTACGAATTAACGTGGAATTACGACTTCAGCCTCGCATCTACGGTCTTCAACACGATCAGTCGTACGATTTTTTAGTATTTTTGTTTTTATTCAACTGTCTTATTTTTTCAATACCGATTAACGAGGAACGACGTCTTCGGCCTTGCATCTTCGGTCTTCAAAACGGTCGATCGATTTTTTAGTATTTTCGTTTTCAGTCTTACGTCCCATGTCCTCACTACTGATTAACCTCGAATTACGTCTTCAACTCGAATCTTCGGTATTCAAAACGGTCGATCAAACGATTTGTTAGTATTTTTTATTTCATTTTTACGTCTTATGTTCTATCTACGGATTAACGTGGAATTATGTCTTCAGCCTCGCATCTTCGGTCTTCTAAACGATCACTCGTGATGATTTTTTAGTATTTTCGTTTTTATTCAACTGTCCTATTATTTCAATACGGATTAACGTGGAACGACGTCTTGAATTACGTCTTCCTCGCATCTCCGGTCTTCAAAACGGTCGATCATTTGTTAGTATTTTAGTATTTTCGTTTTCAGTCTTACGTCCCATGTCCTCACTATCGGATTAACGTGGAATTACGTCTTCACCTCGAATCTTCGGTCTTCAAAACGGTTAGTCGAACGATTTGTTAGTATTTTTAATTTCATTTTTACATCTTATGTTCTATCTACGGATTTACGTGGAATTACGTCTTCAGCCTCGCATCTTCGGTCTTCAAAACGATCACTCGTACGATTTTTTAGTATTTTCGTTTTTATTCAACTATCCTATTATTTTAATACGGATTAACGTGGAATTACGTCTTCGGCCTGCATCTTCGTTCTTCAAAACGGTCGATCGATTTTTTAGTATTTTCGTTTTCATTCTTACGTCCCATGTCCTCACTACGGATTAACGTGGAATTACGTCTTCAGCTCGAATCTTCGGTCTTCAAAACGGTCATTCGAATGATTTGTTTGGTATTTTTATTTCATTTTTACGTCTTATGTTCTATCTACGTGGAATTAACGTGGAATTACGTCTTCACCTCGATCTTTCGGTCTTCAAAACGATCACTCGATCTTCAAAGCGATTTTTTAGTATTTTTGTTTTTATTCAACTGTCATATTTTTCAATACGGATTAACGAGGAAAGACGTCTTCGGCCTTGCATCTTCGGTCTTCAAAACGGTCGATCGATTTTTTAGTATTTTCGTTTTCAGTCTTACGTCCCATGTCCTCACTACGGATTAAGGTGGAATTACGTCTTCAGCTCGAATCTTCGGTCTTCAAAACGGTCATTCGAACGATTTGTTAGTATTTTTTATTTCATTTTTACGTCTTATGTTCTATCTACGGATTAACGTGGAATTATGTCTTGACCTCGATCTTCGGTCTTCAAAACGATCACTCGTGCGATTTTTTAGTATTTTCGTTTTTATTCAACTTTTTATTTCAATATCGGATTATTTCAATACGGATTAAAACGTGGATCAGACGTCTTTTCGTTTTCAGTCTTCGCCCATCTTACGGATCTTTACAAAACGGAATCTTCGGTCTTCAAAACGGTTTTTTGTTAGTATTTTCATTTTTACGTCTTATGTTCTTCTACGTCCCGTGTTACGTCTCACTATCTTTGGTCTTCAAAACGATCACTCGAATTATTTTCGTATTTTCAACTCTTTATTCAACTCTAATTTTAATACGATTAACGGTCTTTCAAAACGGTCTTCAAAACGGTCGAATGATTTTTGTTAGTATTTTTTATTTCATTTTTACGTCTTATGTTCTATCTACGAATTAACGTGGAATTACGTCTTCAGCCTCGCATCTTCGGTCATCAAAACGATCACTCATACGATTTTTTAGTATTTTCGTTTTTATTCAACTGTCATATTATTTCAATACGGATTAACGAGGAACGACGTCTTCGGCCTTGCATCTTCGGTCTTCAAAACGGTCGATCTTTTTTTAGTATTTTCGTTTTCATTCTTACGTCATATGTTCTCACTACGGATTAACGTGGAATTACGTCTTCGCTCGAATCTTCGGTCTTCAAAACGTCATCATCGAACGATTTGTTTGGTATTTTCTATTTCATTTTTACGTCTTATGTTCTCTCTACGAATTAACGTGGAATTACGTCTTCACCTCGCATCTACGGTCTTCAACACGATCAGTCGTACGATTTTTTAGTATTTTTGTTTTTATTCAACTGTCTTATTTTTTCAATACGGATTAACGAGGAACGACGTCTTCAGCCTTGCATCTTCGGTCTTCAAAACGGTCGATCGATTTTTTAGTATTTTCGTTTTCAGTCTTACGTCCCATGTCCTCACTACAGATTAACCTGGAATTACGTCTTCAACTCGAATCTTCGGTATTCAAAACGGTCAGTCGAACGATTTGTTAGTATTTTTATTTCATTTTTACGTCTTATGTTCTATCTACGGATTAACGTGGAATTATGTCTTCGGCCTCGCATCTTCGGTCTTCAAAACGATCACTCGTACGATTTTTTAGTATTTTCGTTTTTATTCAACTGTCCTATTATTTCAATACGGATTAACGTGGAACGACGTCTTCGGCCTCGCATCTCCGGTCTTCAAAACGGTCGATCAGTTTTTTAGTATTTTCGTTTTCAGTCTTACGTCCCATGTCCTCACTACGGATTAACGTGGAATTACGTCTTCACCTCGAATCTTCGGTCTTCAAAACGGTTAGTCGAACGATTTGTTAGTATTTTTAATTTCATTTTTACGTCTTATGTTCTATCTACGGATTTACGTGGAATTACGTCTTCGGCCTCGCATCTTCGGTCTTCAAAACGATCACTCGTACGATTTTTTAGTATTTTCGTTTTTATTCAACTATCCTATTATTTTAATACGGATTAACGTGGAATTACGTCTTCACCTCGCATCTTCGGTCTTCAAAACGGTCGATCGTTTTTTTAGTATTTTCGTTTTAGTTTTACGTCATATGGCCTCACTACGGATTAACGTGGAATTACGTCTCCAGCTCGAATATTCGGTCTTCAAAACGGTCAGTCGAATGATTTGTTAGTATTTTTTATTTCATTTTTACGTCTTATGTTCTATCTACGAATTAACGTGGAATTACGTCTTCAGCCTCGCATCTTCGGTCATCAAAACGATCACTCGTACGATTTTTTTAGTATTTTCGTTTTTATTCAACTGTCATATTATTTCAATACGGATTAACGAGGAACGACGTCTTCGGCCTTGCATCTTCGGTCTTCAAAACGGTCGATCGATTTTTTAGTATTTTCGTTTTCATTCTTACGTCATATGTGCTCACTACGGATTAACGTGGAATTACGTCTTCTGCTCGAATCTTCGGTCTTCAAAACTGTCAGTCGAACGATTTGTTTGGTATTTTCTATTTCATTTTTACGTCTTATGTTCTCTCTACGAATTAACGTGGAATTACGACTTCAACCTCGCATCTACGGTCTTCAACACGATCAATCGTACGATTTTTTAGTATTTTTGTTTTTATTCAACTGTCTTATTTTTTCAATACGGATTAACGAGGAACGACGTCTTCGGCCTTGCATCTTCGGTCTTCAAAACGGTCGATCGATTTTTTAGTATTTTCGTTTTCAGTCTTACGTCCCATGTCCTCACTACAGATTAACCTGGAATTACGTCTTCAACTCGAATCTTCGGTATTCAAAACGGTCAGTCGAACGATTTGTTAGTATTTTTTATTTCATTTTTACGTCTTATGTTCTATCTACGGATTAACGTGGAATTATGTCTTCAGCCTCGCATCTTCGGTCTTCAAAACGATCACTCGTACGATTTTTTAGTATTTTCGTTTTTATTCAACTATCCTATTATTTCAATACGGATTAACGTGGAACGACGTCTTCGGCCTCGCATCTCCTCGGTCTTCAAAACGGTCGATCGTTTTTTTAGTATTTTCGTTTTAGTCTTACGTCCCATGTCCTCACTACAATTACGATTAACGTGGAATTACGTCTTCACCTCGAATCTTCGGTCTTCAAAACGGTCAGTCGAATGATTTGTTAGTATTTTTAATTTCATTTTTACGTCTTATGTTCTATCTACGGATTAACGTGGAATTACGTCTTCAGCCTCGCATCTTCGGTCTTCAAAACGATCACTCGTATGATTTTTTAGTATTTTCGTTTTTATTCAACTATCATATTATTTCAATACGGATTAACGTGGAATTACGTCTTCTGCTCGAATCTTCGGTCTTCAAAACGGTCGATCGATTTTTTAGTATTTTCGTTTTCATTCTTACGTCATATGTGCTCACTACGGATTAACGTGGAATTACGTCTTCTGCTCGAATCTTCGGTCTTCAAAACTGTCATTCGAACGATTTGTTTGGTATTTTCTATTTCATTTTTACGTCTTATGTTCTCTCTACGAATTAACGTGGAATTACGTCTTCAGCCTCGCATCTTCGGTCTTCAAAACGATCACTCGTACGATTTTTTAGTATTTTTGTTTTTATTCAACTGTCTTATTTTTTCAATACGGATTAACGAGGAACGACGTCTTCGGCCTTGCATCTTCGGTCTTCAAAACGGTCGATCGATTTTTTAGTATTTTCGTTTTCATTCTTACGTCCCATGTCCTCACTACAGATTAACGTGGAATTACGTCTTCAGCCTCGCATCTTCGGTCTTCAAAACGGTCGATCGAACGATTTGTTAGTATTTTTTATTTCATTTTTACGTCTTATGTTCTATCTACGGATTAACGTGGAATTATGTCTTCAGCCTCGCATCTTCGGTCTTCAAAACGGTCGATCAGTTTTTTAGTATTTTCGTTTTTATTCAACTGTCCTATTTTTTCAATACGGATTAACGAGGAACGACGTCTTCGGCCTTGCATCTTCGGTCTTCAAAACGGTCGATCGATTTTTTAGTATTTTCGTTTTCATTCTTACGTCCCATGTCCTCACTACGGATTAACGTGGAATTACGTCTTCACCTCGAATCTTCGGTCTTCAAAATATTTTTATTTCAGTCGAACGATTTGTTAGTATTTTTATTTCATTTTTACGTCTTATGTTCTATCTACGGATTTAATACGTGGAATTACGTCTTCACCTCGCATCTTCGGTCTTCAAAACGATCACTCGTGACGATTTTTTAGTATTTTCGTTTTTATTCAACTATCTTATTATTTTAATACGGATTAACGTGGAATTACGTCTTCGGCCTTGCATCTTCGGTCTTCAAAACGGTCGATCGATTTTTTAGTATTTTCGTTTTCAGTTTTACGTCCCATGTCCTCACTACGGATTAACGTGGAATTACGTCTTCAGCTCGAATATTCGGTCTTCAAAACGGTCAGTCGAATGATTTGTTAGTATTTTTTATTTCATTTTTACGTCTTATGTTCTATCTACGAATTAACGTGGAATTACGTCTTCAGCCTCGCATCTTCGGTCATCAAAACGATCACTCGTACGATTTTTTAGTATTTTCGTTTTTATTCAACTGTCATATTATTTCAATACGGATTAACGAGGAACGACGTCTTCGGCCTTGCATCTTCGGTCTTCAAAACGGTCGATCGATTTTTTAGTATTTTCGTTTTCATTCTTACGTCATATGTGCTCACTACGGATTAACGTGGAATTACGTCTTCTGCTCGAATCTTCGGTCTTCAAAACTGTCAGTCGAACGATTTGTTTGGTATTTTCTATTTCATTTTTACGTCTTATGTTCTCTCTACGAATTAACGTGGAATTACGACTTCAGCCTCGCATCTACGGTCTTCAACACGATCAGTCGTACGATTTTTTAGTATTTTTGTTTTTATTCAACTGTCTTATTTTTTCAATACGGATTAACGAGGAACGACGTCTTCGGCCTTGCATCTTCGGTCTTCAAAACGGTCGATCGATTTTTTAGTATTTTCGTTTTCATTCTTACGTCCCATGTCCTCACTACAGATTAACTTGGAATTACGTCTTCAACTCGAATCTTCGGTATTCAAAACGGTCAGTCGAACGATTTGTTAGTATTTTTAATTTCATTTTTACGTCTTATGTTCTATCTACGGATTAACGTGGAATTACGTCTTCAGGCTCGCATCTTCGGTCTTCAAAACGATCACTCGTACAATTTTTTAGTATTTTTGTTTTTATTCAACTGTCCTATTATTTCAATACGGATTAACGTGGAACGACGTCTTCGGCCTCGCATCTTCGGTCTTCAAAACGGTCGATCGATTTTTTAGTATTTTCGTTTTCAGTCTTACGTCCCATGTCCTCACTACGGATTAACGTGGAATTACGTCTTCACCTCGAATCTTCGGTCTTCAAAACGGTTAGTCGAACGATTTGTTAGTATTTTTTATTTCATTTTTACGTCTTATGTTCTATCTACGGATTAACGTGGAATTACGTCTTCAGCCTCGCATCTTCGGTCTTCAAAACGATCACTCGTACGATTTTTTAGTATTTTCGTTTTTATTCAACTATCCTATTATTTCAATACGGATTAACGTGGAACGACGTCTTTGGCCTTGCATCTTCTATCTTCAAAACGGTCGATCGATTTTTTAGTATTTTCGTTTTCAGTCTTACGTCCCATGTCCTCACTACGGATTAACGTGGAATTACGTCTTCACCTCGAATCTTCGGTCTTCAAAACGGTTAGTCGAACGATTTGTTAGTATTTTTAATTTCATTTTTACGTCTTATGTTCTATCTACGGATTTAAGTGGAATTACGTCTTCAGCCTCGCATCTTCGGTCTTCAAAACGATCACTCGTACGATTTTTTAGTATTTTCGTTTTTATTCAACTATCCTATTATTTTAATACGGATTAACGTGGAATTACGTCTTCGGCCTGCATCTTCGTTCTTCAAAACGGTCGATCGATTTTTTAGTATTTTCGTTTTAGTTTTACGTCATATGTCCTCACTACGGATTAACGTGGAATTACGTCTTCAGCCTCGAATCTTCGGTCTTCAAAACGGTCTGTCGAATGATTTGTTAGTATTTTTTATTTCATTTTTACGCCTTATGTTCTATCTACGAATTAACGTGGAATTACGTCTTCAGCCTCGCATCTTCGGTCATCAAAACGATCAGTCGTACGATTTTTTAGTATTTTTGTTTTTATTCAACTGTCATATTATTTCAATACGGATTAACGAGGAACGACGTCTTCGGCCTTGCATCTTCGGTCTTCAAAACGGTCGATCGATTTTTTAGTATTTTCGTTTTCATTCTTACGTCATATGTGCTCACTACGGATTAACGTGGAATTACGTCTTCAACTCGAATCTTCGTCTTCAAAATCAGTCAGTCGAACGATTTGTTTGGTATTTTCTATTTCATTTTTACGTCTTATGTTCTCTCTACGAATTAACGTGGAATTACGTCTTCAGCCTTGCATCTTCGGTCTTCAAAACGGTCGATCGATTTTTTAGTATTTTTGTTTTTATTCAACTGTCTTATTTTTTCAATACGGATTAACGAGGAACGACGTCTTCGGCCTTGCATCTTCGGTCTTCAAAACGGTCGATCGATTTTTTTAGTATTTTCGTTTTCAGTCTTACGTCCCATGTCCTCACTACAGATTAACACTGGAATTACGTCTTCAACTCGAATCTTCGGTATTCAAAACGGTTGATCAACGATTTGTTAGTATTTTTTATTTCATTTTTACGCCTTATGTTCTATCTACGGATTAACGTGGAATTATGTCTTCACCTCGATCTTCGGTCTTCAAAACGATCACTCGTACGATTTTTTAGTATTTTCGTTTTTATTCAACTATCCTATTATTTCAATACGGATTAACGTGGAATTACGTCTTCGCCTCGCATCTTCGTTCTTCAAAACGGTCGATCGTTTTTTTTAGTATTTTCGTTTTTGTTTTACGTCCCATGTCCTCACTACGGATTAACGTGGAATTACGTCTTCACCTCGAATATTCGGTCTTCAAAACGGTCAGTCGAATGATTTGTTAGTATTTTTTATTTCATTTTTACGTCTTATGTTCTATCTACGAATTAACGTGGAATTACGTCTTCGGCCTCGCATCTTCGGTCATCAAAACGATCACTCGTACGATTTTTTAGTATTTTCGTTTTTATTCAACTATCATATTATTTCAATACGGATTAACGAGGAACGACGTCTTCGGCCTTGCATCTTCGGTCTTCAAAACGGTCGATCGATTTTTTTAGTATTTTCGTTTTCATTCTTACGTCATATGTGCTCACTACGGATTAACGTGGAATTACGTCTTCAGCCTCGAATCTTCGGTCTTCAAAACGGTCAATCATTCAAACGATTTGTTTGGTATTTTCTATTTCATTTTTACGTCTTATGTTCTCTCTACGAATTAACGTGGAATTACGTCTTCAGCCTCGCATCTACGGTCTTCAACACGATCACTCGTACGATTTTTTAGTATTTTTGTTTTTATTCAACTGTCTTATTTTTTCAATACGGATTAACGAGGAACGACGTCTTCGGCCTTGCATCTTCGGTCTTCAAAACGGTCGATCGATTTTTTAGTATTTTCGTTTTCAGTCTTACGTCCCATGTCCTCACTACAGATTAACCTGGAATTACGTCTTCAACTCGAATCTTCGGTATTCAAAACGGTCAGTCGAACGATTTGTTAGTATTTTTTATTTCATTTTTACGTCTTATGTTCTATCTACGGATTAACGTGGAATTATGTCTTCAGCCTCGCATCTTCGGTCTTCAAAACGATCACTCGTACGATTTTTTAGTATTTTCGTTTTTATTCAACTGTCCTATTATTTCAATACGGATTAACGTGGAACGACGTCTTCGGCCTCGCATCTTCGGTCTTCAAAACGATCACTCGTACGATTTTTTAGTATTTTCGTTTTCAGTCTTACGTCCCATGTCCTCACTACGGATTAACGTGGAATTACGTCTTCACCTCGAATCTTCGGTCTTCAAAACGGTTAGTCGAACGATTTGTTAGTATTTTTTATTTCATTTTTACGTCTTATGTTCTATCTACGGATTAACGTGGAATTACGTCTTCAACCTCGCATCTTCGGTCTTCAAAACGATCACTCGTACGATTTTTTAGTATTTTCGTTTTTATTCAACTATCATATTATTTCAATACGGATTAACGTGGAACGACGTCTTCGGCCTTGCATCTTCGGTCTTCAAAACGGTCGATCGATTTTTTAGTATTTTCGTTTTCAGTTTTACGTCCTATGTCCTCACTACGGATTAACGTGGAATTACGTCTTCAACTTCAAAACGATCGAATCTTCATTCTTACGATTCAAAACGACATTTCGAACGATTTGTTTGGTATTTTCTATTTCATTTTTACGTCTTATGTTCTCTCTACTTAATTAACGTGGAATTACGTCTTGACCTCTCTCTTTTTAGTATTTTTGTTTTTATTCGGTCTTCAACACGATCACTCATCTTCGGTCTTCACGATTTTTTAGTATTTTTGTTTTTATTCAACTGTCTTATTATTTCAATACGGATTAACGGAACGACGCCTCTTCGCCTTGCATCTTCGGTCTTCAAAACGGTCGATCGATTTTTTAGTATTTTCGTTTTCAGTCTTACGTCCCATGTCCTCACTACGGATTAACGTGGAATTACGTCTTCAGCTCGAATCTTCGGTCTTCAAAACGGTCAGTCGAACGATTTGTTAGTATTTTTAATTTCATTTTTACGTCTTATGTTCTATCTACGGATTTACGTGGAATTACGTCTTCAGCCTCGCATCTTCGGTCTTCAAAACGATCACTCGTACGATTTTTTAGTATTTTCGTTTTTATTCAACTATCCTATTATTTTAATACGGATTAACGTGGAATTACGCCTTCGCCTCAGATCTTCGCTCTTCAAAACGGTCGATCGCTTTTTTAGTATTTTCGCTTTTTGTTTTACGTCATATGGCCTCACTACGGATTAACGTGGAATTACGTCTCCAAATCGAATATTCGGTCTTCAAAACGGTCGATTCGAATGATTTGTTAGTATTTTTTATTTCATTTTTACGTCTTATGTTCTATCTACGAATTAACGTGGAATTACGTCTTCAGCCTCGCATCTTCGGTCATCAAAACGATCACTCGTATTTATTTTTTAGTATTTTCGTTTTATTCAACTATCATATTATTTCAATACGGATTAACGAGGAACGACGTCTTCGGCCTTGCATCTTCGGTCTTCAAAACGGTCGATCGATTTTTTAGTATTTTCGTTTTCATTCTTACGTCATATGTGCTCACTACGGATTAACGTGGAATTACGTCTTCGGCTCGAATCTTCGGTCTTCAAAACGTCAATTCAAACGATTTGTTTGGTATTTTCTATTTCATTTTTACGTCTTATGTTCTCTCTACGAATTAACGTGGAATTACGACTTCACCTCAGATCTACGGTCTTCAACACGATCAGTCGACGATTTTTTTTTAGTATTTTTGTTTTTATTCAACTGTCTTATTTTTTCAATACGGATTAACGAGGAACGACGTCTTCGGCCTTGCATCTTCGGTCTTCAAAACGGTCGATCGATTTTTTAGTATTTTCGTTTTCAGTCTTACGTCCCATGTCCTCACTACGGATTAACCTGGAATTACGTCTTCAACTCGAATCTTCGGTATTCAAAACGGTCAGTCGAACGATTTGTTAGTATTTTTTATTTCATTTTTACGTCTTATGTTCTATCTACGGATTAACGTGGAATTATGTCTTCACCTCGATCTTCGGTCTTCAAAACGATCACTCGCAACGATTTTTTAGTATTTTCGTTTTTATTCAACTGTCCTATTATTTCAATACGGATTAACGTGGAACGACGTCTTCGCCTCGCATCTTCGGTCTTCAAAACGGTCGATCATTTTTTAGTATTTTCGTTTTTCAGTCTTACGTCCCATGTCCTCACTACGGATTAACGTGGAATTACGTCTTCACCTCGAATCTTCGGTCTTCAAAACGGTTAGTCGAACGATTTGTTAGTATTTTTAATTTCATTTTTACGTCTTATGTTCTATCTACGGATTTACGTGGAATTACGTCTTCACCTCAGATCTTCGGTCTTCAAAACGATCACTCGCATCGATTTTTTAGTATTTTCGTTTTTATTCAACTATCCTATTATTTTAATACGGATTAACGTGGAATTACGTCTTCGCCTCATCTTCGCTCTTCAAAACGGTCGATCGCTTTTTTAGTATTTTCGTTTTAGTTTTACGTCATATGGCCTCACTACGGATTAACGTGGAATTACGTCTCCAATTTCAATATTCGGTCTTCAAAACGGTCAATTCGAATGATTTGTTAGTATTTTTTATTTCATTTTTACGTCTTATGTTCTATCTACGAATTAACGTGGAATTACGTCTTCACCTCGATCTTCGGTCATCAAAACGATCACTCGTATTTATTTTTTAGTATTTTCGTTTTTATTCAACTGTCATATTATTTCAATACGGATTAACGAGGAACGACATCTTCGGTCTTCAAAACGGTCGATCGATTTTTTAGTATTTTCGTTTTCATTCTTACGTCATATGTGCTCACTACGGATTAACGTGGAATTACGTCTTCGGCTCGAATCTTCGGTCTTCAAAACTGTCATTCGAACGATTTGTTTGGTATTTTCTATTTCATTTTTACGTCTTATGTTCTCTCTACGAATTAACGTGGAATTACGTCTTCAGCCTCGCATCTACGGTCTTCAACACGATCAGTCGTACGATTTTTTAGTATTTTTGTTTTTATTCAACTGTCTTATTTTTTCAATACGGATTAACGAGGAACGACGTCTTCGGCCTTGCATCTTCGGTCTTCAAAACGGTCGATCGATTTTTTAGTATTTTCGTTTTCAGTCTTACGTCCCATGTCCTCACTACGGATTAACTTGGAATTACGTCTTCAACTCGAATCTTCGGTATTCAAAACGGTCAGTCGAACGATTTGTTAGTATTTTTTATTTCATTTTTACGTCTTATGTTCTATCTACGGATTAACGTGGAATTACGTCTTCACCTCGAATCTTCGGTCTTCAAAACGGTCAGTCGAACGATTTGTTAGTATTTTCGTTTTTATTCAACTATCATATTATTTCAATACGGATTAACGTGGAATTACGCTCTTCGCCTCGCATCTTCGGTCTTCAAAACGGTCGATCGTTTTTTAGTATTTTCGTTTTCAGTCTTAGTTTTTATTAACGTCCCATGTCCTCACTACGGATTAACGTGGAATTACGTCTCTACGGACACTCGAATATTCGGTCTTCAAAACGGTTAGTCGAATGATTTGTTAGTATTTTTTATTTCATTTTTACGCCTTATGTTCTATCTACGAATTAACGTGGAATTACGTCTTCACCTCGATCTTCGGTCATCAAAACGATCACTCGTATTTATTTTTTAGTATTTTCGTTTTATTCAACTGTCATATTATTTCAATACGGATTAACGAGGAACGACGTCTTCGGCCTTGCATCTTCGGTCTTCAAAACGGTCGATCGATTTTTTAGTATTTTCGTTTTCATTCTTACGTCATATGTGCTCACTACGGATTAACGTGGAATTACGTCTTCAACTCGAATCTTCGGTCTTCAAAACGTCATCATTAACGATTTGTTTGGTATTTTCTATTTCATTTTTACGTCTTATGTTCTCTCTACGAATTAACGTGGAATTACGTATTCAGCCTCGCATCTACGGTCTTCAACACGATCAGTCGTACGATTTTTTAGTATTTTTGTTTTTATTCAACTGTCTTATTTTTTCAATACGGATTAACGAGGAACGACGTCTTCGGCCTTGCATCTTCGGTCTTCAAAACGGTCGATCGATTTTTTAGTATTTTCGTTTTCAGTCTTACGTCCCATGTCCTCACTACAGATTAACCTGGAATTACGTCTTCAACTCGAATCTTCGGTATTCAAAACGGTCAGTCGAACGATTTGTTAGTATTTTTTATTTCATTTTTACGTCTTATGTTCTATCTACGGATTAACGTGGAATTATGTCTTCAGCCTCGCATCTTCGGTCTTCAAAACGATCACTCGTACGATTTTTTAGTATTTTCGTTTTTATTCAACTGTCCTATTATTTCAATACGGATTAACGTGGAACGACGTCTTCGGCCTCGCATCTCCGGTCTTCAAAACGGTCGATCAGTTTTTTAGTATTTTCGTTTTCAGTCTTACGTCCCATGTCCTCACTACGGATTAACGTGGAATTACGTCTTCACCTCGAATCTTCGGTCTTCAAAACGGTTAGTCGAACGATTTGTTAGTATTTTTAATTTCATTTTTACGTCTTATGTTCTATCTACGGATTTACGTGGAATTACGTCTTCAGCCTCGCATCTTCGGTCTTCAAAACGATCACTCGTACGATTTTTTAGTATTTTCGTTTTTATTCAACTATCCTATTATTTTAATACGGATTAACGTGGAATTACGTCTTCACCTCGCATCTTCGGTCTTCAAAACGGTCGATCGTTTTTTTAGTATTTTCGCTTTTTAGTTTTACGCCATATGGCCTCACTACGGATTAACGTGGAATTACGTCTCAAATCGAATATTCGGTCTTCAAAACGGTCGAGTGATTTGTTAGTATTTTTTATTTCATTTTTACGCCTTATGTTCTATCTACTAATTAACGTGGAATTACGTCTTCACCTCGATCTTCGGTCATCAAAACGATCACTCGTACGATTTTTTAGTATTTTCGTTTTTATTCAACTCGTCATATTATTTCAATACGGATTAACGAGGAACGACGTCTTCGACCTTGCATCTTCGGTCTTCAAAACGGTCGATCGATTTTTTAGTATTTTCGTTTTCATTCTTACGCTATATGTGCTCACTACGGATTAACGTGGAATTACGTCTTCGGCTCGAATCTTCGGTCTTCAAAACGGTCATTCGAACGATTTGTTTGGTATTTTCTATTTCATTTTTACGTCTTATGTTCTCTCTACGAATTAACGTGGAATTACGACTTCAGCCTCGCATCTACGGTCTTCAAAACGGTCGATCGATTTTTTAGTATTTTTGTTTTTATTCAACTGTCTTATTTTTTCAATACGGATTAACGAGGAACGACGTCTTCGGCCTTGCATCTTCGGTCTTCAAAACGGTCGATCGATTTTTTAGTATTTTCGTTTTCAGTCTTACGTCCCCATGTCCTCACTACGGATTAACGTGGAATTACATCTTCAACTCGAATCTTCGGTCCTCAAAACGGTCTGTCGAACAATTTGTTAGTATTTTTTATTTCATTTTTACGCCTTATGTTCTATCTACGGATTAACGTGGAATTATGTCTTCACCTCAGATCTTCGGTCTTCAAAACGATCACTCGTACGATTTTTTAGTATTTTCGTTTTTATTCAACTATCCTATTATTTCAATACGGATTAACGTGGAACGACGTCTTCGCCCTCAGATCTCCGGTCTTCAAAACGGTCGATCAGTTTTTTAGTATTTTCGTTTTCAGTTTTACGTCCCATGTCCTCACTACGGATTAACGTGGAATTACGTCTTCACCTCGAATCTTCGGTCTTTCAAAACGGTTAGTCGAACGATTTGTTAGTATTTTTAATTTCATTTTTACGTCTTATGTTCTATCTACTGATTTACGTGGAATTACGTCTTCACCTCCATCTTCGGTCTTCAAAACGATCACTCGTATTTTTTTTTAGTATTTTCGCTTTTATTCAACTATCCTATTATTTTAATACGGATTAACGTGAATTAACGTGGAATTTCGCTCTTCAAAACTCGAGTATTTTCGCTTTATTTTACGGTCTTCAAAACGGTCAATATTCGAATGATTTGTTTGTTAGTATTTTTTATTTCATTTTTACGCCTTATGTTCTATCTACGAATTAACGTGGAATTACGTCTTGACCTCGATCTTCGGTCATCAAAACGATCACTCGTTTGCGATTTTTTAGTATTTTCGTTTTATTCAACTGTCATATTATTTCAATACGGATTAACGAGGAACGACGTCTTCGGCCTTGCATCTTCGGTCTTCAAAACGGTCGATCGATTTTTTAGTATTTTCGTTTTCATTCTTACGTCATATGTGCTCACTACGGATTAACGTGGAATTACGTCTTCAGCCTCGCATCTTCGGTCTTCAAAACGATCACTCGTACGATTTGTTTGGTATTTTCTATTTCATTTTTACGTCTTATGTTCTCTCTACTAATTAACGTGGAATTACGATTTCACTTCGCATCTACGGTCTTCAACACGATCAATCAGACGATTTTTTAGTATTTTTGTTTTTATTCAACTGTCTTATTTTTTCAATACGGATTATTAACGAGGAACGACGTCTTCGCCTTGCATCTTCGGTCTTCAAAACGGTCGATCGATTTTTTAGTATTTTCGTTTTCAGTCTTTACGTCCCATGTCCTCACTACATTAACCTGGAATTACGCCTTCAACTCGAATCTTCGGTATTCAAAACGGTCAATCGAACGATTTGTTAGTATTTTTTATTTCATTTTTACGCCTTATGTTCTATCTACGGATTAACGTGGAATTATGTCTTCAGCCCTCGATCTTCGGTCTTCAAAACGATCACTCGTACGATTTTTTAGTATTTTCGTTTTTATTCAACTGTCCTATTATTTCAATACGGATTAACGTGGAACGACGTCTTCGCCTCGCAGATCTCCGGTCTTCAAAACGGTCGATCAGATTTTTTAGTATTTTCGCTTTCAGTCTTTACGTCCCATGTCCTCACTACGGATTAACGTGGAATTACGTCTTCACCTCGAATCTTCGGTCTTCAAAACGGTTAGTCGAACGATTTGTTAGTATTTTTAATTTCATTTTTACGTCTTATGTTCTATCTACGGATTTACGTGGAATTACGTCTTCAGCCTCGCATCTTCGGTCTTCAAAACGATCACTCGTACGATTTTTTAGTATTTTCGTTTTTATTCAACTATCCTATTATTTTAATACGGATTAACGTGGAATTACGTCTTCACCTCGATCTTCGTCTTCAAAACGGTCGATCGAGTATTTTCGCTTTAGTTTTACGTCATATGGCCTCACTACGGATTAACGTGGAATTACGTCTCCAACTTCGAATATTCGGTCTTCAAAACGGTCATTCGAATGATTTGTTAGTATTTTTTATTTCATTTTTACGTCTTTATGTTCTATCTACGAATTAACGTGGAATTACGTCTTCACCTCGATCTTCGGTCATCAAAACGATCACTCGTATTTATTTTTTAGTATTTTCGTTTTTATTCAACTGTCATATTATTTCAATACGGATTAACGAGGAACGACGTCTTCGCCTTGCATCTTCGGTCTTCAAAACGGTCGCTCGTACGATTTTTTAGTATTTTTGTTTTCATTTTAACGTCATATGTTCTCACTACAGACTAACGTGGAATTACGTCTTCGCTTATGTATCTTCGGTCTTCAAAACTGTCATTCGAACGATTTGTTTGGTATTTTCTATTTCATTTTTACGTCTTATGTTCTCTCTACTTAATTAACGTGGAATTACGTCTTCACCTTTCTCAGATCTACGGTCTTCAACACGATCAGTCGACATTTTTTTTTAGTATTTTTGTTTTTATTCAACTGTCTTATTTTTTCAATACGGATTAACGAGGAACGACGTCTTCGTCCTTGCATCTTCGGTCTTCAAAACGGTCGATCGATTTTTTAGTATTTTCGTTTTCAGTCTTACGTCCCATGTCCTCACTACAGATTAACCTGGAATTACGCCTTCAACTCGAATCTTCGGTATTCAAAACGGTCAGTCGAACGATTTGTTAGTATTTTTTATTTCATTTTTACGCCTTATGTTCTATCTACGGATTAACGTGGAATTATGTCTTCACCTCTCATCTTCGGTCTTCAAAACGATCACTCGTACGATTTTTTAGTATTTTCGTTTTTATTCAACTGTCCTATTATTTCAATACGGATTAACGTGGAACGACGTCTTCGGCCTCGCATCTCCGGTCTTCAAAACGGTCGATTGTTTTTTTAGTATTTTCGTTTTCATTCTTACGTCCCATGTCCTCACTACGGATTAACGTGGAATTACGTCTTCAGCTCGAATCTTCGGTCTTCAAAACGGTCAGTCGAACGATTTGTTAGTATTTTTTGTTTCATTTTTACGCCTTATGTTCTATCTACTGATTTACGTGGAATTACGTCTTTCACCTCGATCTTCGGTCTTCAAAACGATCATCTTTTTTTAGTATTTTCTTTTAAAACGATCACTTATTTTAATACGGATTTTTTAATTACGCTATTTTCGCTTTTATTCAACTTCCTATTCGTTTTTTTAGTATTTTCGCTTTAGATTAACGTGGAATCACTACGGATTAACTTCAATTACGTCTCAAATTTAATATTCGGTCTTCAAAACGGTCAATTCGAATGATTTGTTAGTATTTTTTATTTCATTTTTACGCCTTATGTTCTATCTACGAATTAACGTGGAATTACGTCTTGACCTCGATCTTCGGTCATCAAAACGATCACTCATTTATTTTTTAGTATTTTCGTTTTTATTCAACTGTCATATTATTTCAATACGGATTAACGAGGAACGACGTCTTCGCCTTGCATCTTCGGTCTTCAAAACGGTCGATCGATTTTTTAGTATTTTCGTTTTCATTCTTACGCCATATGTGCTCACTACGGATTAACGTGGAATTACGTCTTCTGCTCGAATCTTCGGTCTTCAAAACTGTCATTCGAACGATTTGTTTGGTATTTTCTATTTCATTTTTACGTCTTATGTTCTCTCTACGAATTAACGTGGAATTACGTCTTCACCCTCGCATCTACGGTCTTCAACACGATCACTCGATGCGATTTTTTAGTATTTTTGTTTTTATTCAACTGTCTTATTTTTTCAATACGGATTAACGAGAACGACGTCTTCGCCTTGCATCTTCGGTCTTCAAAACGGTCGATCGATTTTTTAGTATTTTCGTTTTCAGTCTTACGTCCCATGTCCTCACTACATTAACTGGAATTACGCCTTCAACTCGAATCTTCGGTATTCAAAACGGTCACCGAACGATTTGTTAGTATTTTTTATTTCATTTTTACGCCTTATGTTCTATCTACGGATTAACGTGGAATTATGTCTTCACCTCGATCTTCGGTCTTCAAAACGATCACTCGTACGATTTTTTAGTATTTTCGTTTTTATTCAACTGTCCTATTATTTCAATACGGATTAACGTGGAACGACGTCTTCGCCTCGATCTCCGGTCTTCAAAACGGTCGATCAGTTTTTTAGTATTTTCGTTTTCAGTCTTACGTCCCATGTCCTCACTACGGATTAACGTGGAATTACGTCTTCACCTCGAATCTTCGGTCTTCAAAACGGTTAGTCGAACGATTTGTTAGTATTTTTAATTTCATTTTTACGTCTTATGTTCTATCTACGGATTTACGTGGAATTACGTCTTCAGCCTCGCATCTTCGGTCTTCAAAACGATCACTCGTACGATTTTTTAGTATTTTCGTTTTTATTCAACTATCCTATTATTTTAATACGGATTAACGTGGAATTACGTCTTCACCTCGAATATTCGGTCTTCAAAACGGTCAGTCGAATGATTTGTTAGTATTTTTTATTTCATTTTTACGTCTTATGTTCTATCTACGAAACGGTCATTAACGATTTGGAATTTCATTTTTACGTCTTATGTTCTATCTACGATCTTCGGTCATCAAAACGATCAAAACGATCACTCGTACGATTTTTTAGTATTTTCGTTTTTATTCAACTGTCATATTATTTCAATACGGATTAACGAGGAACGACGTCTTCGGCCTTGCATCTTCGGTCTTCAAAACGGTCGATCGATTTTTTAGTATTTTCGTTTTCATTCTTACGTCATATGTGCTCACTACGGATTAACGTGGAATTACGTCTTCTGCTCGAATCTTCGGTCTTCAAAACTGTCAGTCGAACGATTTGTTTGGTATTTTCTATTTCATTTTTACGTCTTATGTTCTCTCTACGAATTAACGTGGAATTACGACTTCAGCAGATCTACTACGGTCTTCAACACGATCAGTCGTACGATTTTTTAGTATTTTTGTTTTTATTCAACTGTCTTATTTTTTCAATACGGATTAACGAGGAACGACGTCTTCGGCCTTGCATCTTCGGTCTTCAAAACGGTCGATCGATTTTTTAGTATTTTCGTTTTCAGTCTTACGTCCCATGTCCTCACTACAGATTAACCTGGAATTACGTCTTCAACTCGAATCTTCGGTATTCAAAACGGTCAGTTGAACGATTTGTTAGTATTTTTTATTTCATTTTTACGTCTTATGTTCTATCTACGGATTAACGTGGAATTATGTCTTCACCTCGATCTTCGGTCTTCAAAACGATCACTCGACGATTTTTTAGTATTTTCGTTTTTATTCAACTGTCCTATTATTTCAATACGGATTAACGTGGAATTACGTCTCCAGCTCGAATCTTCGGTCTTCAAAACGGTCGATCAGTTTTTTAGTATTTTCGTTTTCAGTCTTACGTCCCATGTCCTCACTACGGATTAACGTGGAATTACGTCTTCACCTCGAATCTTCGGTCTTCAAAACGGTTAGTCGAACGATTTGTTAGTATTTTTAATTTCATTTTTACGTCTTATGTTCTATCTACGGATTTACGTGGAATTACGTCTTCAGCCTCCCATCTTCGGTCTTCAAAACGATCACTCGTACGATTTTTTAGTATTTTCGTTTTTATTCAACTATCCTATTATTTTAATACGGATTAACGTGGAATTACATCTTCGCCACCATCTTCGCTCTTCAAAACGGTCGATCGCTTTTTTAGTATTTTCGCTTTAGTTTTACGTCCATATGGCCTCACTACGGATTAACGTGGAATTACGTCTCCAGCTCGAATATTCGGTCTTCAAAACGGTCAGTCGAATGATTTGTTAGTATTTTTTATTTCATTTTTACGTCTTATGTTCTATCTACGAATTAACGTGGAATTACGTCTTCAGCCTCGCATCTTCGGTCATCAAAACGATCACTCGTACGATTTTTTAGTATTTTCGTTTTTATTCAACTAGCATATTATTTAAATACGGATTAACGAGGAACGACATCTTCGGCCTTGCATCTTCGGTCTTCAAAACGGTCGATCGATTTTTTAGTATTTTCGTTTTCATTCTTACGTCATATGTGCTCACTACGGATTAACGTGGAATTACGTCTTCACCTCAATCTTCGGTCTTCAAAACTGTCATTCAACGATTTGTTTGGTATTTTCTATTTCATTTTTACGTCTTATGTTCTCTCTACGAATTAACGTGGAATTACGTCTTCACCTCGATCTACGGTCTTCAACACGATCAGTCGATTTATTTTTTAGTATTTTTGTTTTTATTCAACTGTCTTATTTTTTCAATACGGATTAACGAGGAACGACGTCTTCAGCCTTGCATCTTCGGTCTTCAAAACGGTCGATCGATTTTTTAGTATTTTCGTTTTCAGTCTTACGTCCCATGTCCTCACTACAGATTAACCTGGAATTACGTCTTCAACTCGAATCTTCGGTATTCAAAACGGTCAGTCGAACGATTTGTTAGTATTTTTTATTTCATTTTTACGTCTTATGTTCTATCTACGGATTAACGTGGAATTATGTCTTCACCTCATATCTTCGGTCTTCAAAACGATCACTCGTATTTTTTTTTTAGTATTTTCGTTTTTATTCAACTGTCCTATTATTTCAATACGGATTAACGTGGAACGACGTCTTCGGCCTCGCATCTCCGGTCTTCAAAACGGTCGATCATTTTTTTAGTATTTTCGTTTTCAGTCTTACGTCCCATGTCCTCACTACGGATTAACGTGGAATTACGTCTTCACCTCGAATCTTCGGTCTTCAAAACGGTTAGTCGAACGATTTGTTAGTATTTTTAATTTCATTTTTACGTCTTATGTTCTATCTACGGATTTACGTGGAATTACGTCTTCAGCCTCGCATCTTCGGTCTTCAAAACGATCACTCGTACGATTTTTTAGTATTTTCGTTTTTATTCAACTATCATATTATTTTAATACGGATTAACGTGGAATTACGTCTTCGGCCTGCATCTTCGTTCTTCAAAACGGTCGATCGTTTTTTTAGTATTTTCGTTTATATTTTACGTCATATGGCCTCACTACGGATTAACGTGGAATTACGTCTTCACCTCGAATATTCGGTCTTCAAAACGGTCAGTCGAATGATTTGTTAGTATTTTTTATTTCATTTTTACGTCTTATGTTCTATCTACGAATTAACGTGGAATTACGTCTTCAGCCTCAGATCTTCGGTCATCAAAACGATCACTCATTTACGATTTTTTAGTATTTTCGTTTTTATTCAACTGTCATATTATTTCAATACGGATTAACGAGGAACGACGTCTTCGGCTTTGCATCTTCGGTCTTCAAAACGGTCGATCGATTTTTTAGTATTTTCGTTTTCATTCTTACGTCATATGTGCTCACTACGGATTAACGTGGAATTACGTCTTCGGCTCGAATCTTCGGTCTTCAAAACATCATTCAACGATTTGTTTGGTATTTTCTATTTCATTTTTACGTCTTATGTTCTCTCTACGAATTAACGTGGAATTACGTCTTCACCTCGATCTACGGTCTTCAACACGATCAGTCGACGATTTTTTAGTATTTTTGTTTTTATTCAACTGTCTTATTTTTTCAATACGGATTAACGAGAACGACGTCTTGGCCTTGCATCTTCGGTCTTCAAAACGGTCGATCGATTTTTTAGTATTTTCGTTTTCAGTCTTACGTCCCATGTCCTCACTACAGATTAACCTGGAATTACGTCTTCAACTCGAATCTTCGGTATTCAAAACGGTCAGTCGAACGATTTGTTAGTATTTTTTATTTCATTTTTACGTCTTATGTTCTATCTACGGATTAACGTGGAATTATGTCTTCAGCCTCGATCTTCGGTCTTCAAAACGATCACTCGTACGATTTTTTTTAGTATTTTAGTTTTTATTAAACTATCATATTATTTCAATACGGATTAACGTGGAACGACGTCTTCGGCCTCGATCTCCGGTCTTCAAAACGGTGATCGAGTTTTTTAGTATTTTCGTTTTAGTTTTACGTCCCATGTCCTCACTACGGATTAACGTGGAATTACGTCTTCACCTCGAATCTTCGGTCTTCAAAACGGTTAGTCGAACGATTTGTTAGTATTTTTAATTTCATTTTTACGTCTTATGTTCTATCTACGGATTTACGTGGAATTACGTCTTCAGCCTCGCATCTTCGGTCTTCAAAACGATCACTCGTACGATTTTTTAGTATTTTCGTTTTTATTCAACTATCCTATTATTTTAATTAACGTAATTACGGATCTAAAACGTGATCGAATTTTTCGTTTTACGTCTTGGCACTCGGATTATATTCGTCTTCAAAATATTCGGTCTTCAAAACGGTCATCGAATGATTTGTTAGTATTTTTTATTTCATTTTTACGTCTTATGTTCTATCTACGAATTAACGTGGAATTACGTCTTCACCTCGATCTTCGGTCATCAAAACGATCACTCAGACGATTTTTTAGTATTTTCGTTTTATTCAACTGTCATATTATTTCAATACGGATTAACGAGGAACGACGTCTTCGGCTTTGCATCTTCGGTCTTCAAAACGGTCGATCGATTTTTTAGTATTTTCGTTTTCATTCTTACGTCATATGTGCTCACTACGGATTAACGTGGAATTACGTCTTCTCTCGAATCCTCGGTCTTCAAAACTCATCATTCGAACGATTTGTTTTGTATTTTCTATTTCATTTTTACGTCTTATGTTCTCTCTACGAATTAACGTGGAATTACGTCTTCAGCCTCGCATCTACGGTCTTCAACACGATCAGTCGTACGATTTTTTAGTATTTTTGTTTTTATTCAACTGTCTTATTTTTTCAATACGGATTAACGAGAACGACGTCTTCGCCTTGCATCTTCGGTCTTCAAAACGGTCGATCGATTTTTTAGTATTTTCGTTTTCAGTCTTACGTCCCATGTCCTCACTACAGATTAACCTGGAATTACGTCTTCAACTCGAATCTTCGGTATTCAAAACGGTCGATCGATTTTTTAGTATTTTTTATTTCATTTTTACGTCTTATGTTCTATCTACGGATTAACGTGGAATTATGTCTTCACCTCGATCTTCGGTCTTCAAAACGATCACTCGTACGATTTTTTAGTATTTTCGTTTTTATTCAACTGTCCTATTATTTCAATACGGATTAACGTGGAACGACGTCTTCGGCCTTGCATCTCCGGTCTTCAAAACGGTCGATCGATTTTTAGTATTTTCGTTTTCAGTCTTACGTCCCATGTCCTCACTACGGATTAACGTGGAATTACGTCTTCACCTCGAATCTTCGGTCTTCAAAACGGTCAGTCGAACGATTTGTTAGTATTTTTAATTTCATTTTTACGTCTTATGTTCTATCTACGGATTTACGTGGAATTACGTCTTCAGCCTCGATCTTCGGTCTTCAAAACGATCACTCGTACGATTTTTTTTAGTATTTTCGTTTTTATTCAACTATCATATTATTTTAATACGGATTAACGTGGAATTACGTCTTCGGCCCCGCATGTTTGTTCTTCAAAACGGTCTGTCGAATGATTTTTTTAGTATTTTCTTTTTCAGCCTTACGTCATATGGCCTCACTACGGATTAACGTGGAATTACGTCTCCAGCTCGAATATTCGGTCTTCAAAACGGTCAGTCGAATGATTTGTTAGTATTTTTTATTTCATTTTTACGTCTTATGTTCTATCTACGAATTAACGTGGAATTACGTCTTGACCTCAGATCTTCGGTCATCAAAACGATCACTCGTACGATTTTTTAGTATTTTCGTTTTTATTCAACTGTCATATTATTTCAATACGGATTAACGAGGAACGACGTCTTCGCCTTGCATCTTCGGTCTTCAAAACGGTCGATCGATTTTTTAGTATTTTCGTTTTCATTCTTACGTCATATGTGCTCACTACGGATTAACGTGGAATTACGTCTTCTCTCGAATCTTCGGTCTTCAAAACTGTCATTCGAACGATTTGTTTGGTATTTTCTATTTCATTTTTACGTCTTATGTTCTCTCTACGAATTAACGTGGAATTACGTCTTCACCTCGCATCTACGGTCTTCAACACGATCAGTCGTACGATTTTTTAGTATTTTTGTTTTTATTCAACTGTCTTATTTTTTCAATACGGATTAACGAGGAACGACGTCTTCTGCTCGAATCTTCGGTCTTCAAAACGGTCGATCGATTTTTTAGTATTTTCGTTTTCAGTCTTACGTCCCATGTCCTCAATACAGATTAACCTGGAATTACGTCTTCAACTCGAATCTTCGGTATTCAAAACGGTCAGTTGAACGATTTGTTAGTATTTTTTATTTCATTTTTACGTCTTATGTTCTATCTACGGATTAACGTGGAATTATGTCTTCAGCCTCGCATCTTCGGTCTTCAAAACGATCACTCGTACGATTTTTTAGTATTTTCGTTTTTATTCAACTGTCCTATTATTTCAATACGGATTAACGTGGAACGACGTCTTCGGTCTTCAAAACGGTCGATCGATTTTTTAGTATTTTCGTTTTCAGTCTTACTCCCCATGTCCTCACTACGGATTAACGTGGAATTACGTCTTCACCTCGAATCTTCGGTCTTCAAAACGGTTAGTCGAACGATTTGTTAGTATTTTTAATTTCATTTTTACGTCTTATGTTCTATCTACGGATTTACGTGGAATTACGTCTTGACCTCGCATCTTCTTCGTCTTCAAAACGATCACTCGTACGATTTTTTAGTATTTTCGTTTTTATTCAACTATCCTATTATTTTAATTAACGGATTAACGTGGAATTACGTCTTCACCTTTTAGAATCTTCGGTCTTCAAAAATTACGGTCAAATAATGATTTGTTAGTATTTTTTATTTTTTTTTTTTTACGTCTTATGTTCTATCTACGAATTAACGTGGAATTACGTCTTCAGCCTCGCATCTTCGGTCATCAAAACGATCACTCGTACGATTTTTTAGTATTTTCGTTTTTATTCAACTGTCATATTATTTCAATACGGATTAACGAGGAACGACATCTTCGGCCTTGCATCTTCGGTCTTCAAAACGGTCGATCGATTTTTTAGTATTTTCGTTTTCATTCTTACGTCATATGTGCTCACTACGGATTAACGTGGAATTACGTCTTCATCGAATCTTCGGTCTTCAAAACTCATCATTAACGATTTGTTTGGTATTTTCTATTTCATTTTTACGTCTTATGTTCTCTCTACGAATTAACGTGGAATTACGTCTTGACCTCGCATCTTGGTCTTCAAACGGTCGCTCGTACGATTTTTTAGTATTTTTGTTTTTATTCAACTGTCTTATTTTTTCAATACGGATTAACGAGAACGACGTCTTCGACTTGCATCTTCGGTCTTCAAAACGGTCGATCGATTTTTTTAGTATTTTCGTTTTTTTTCTTACGTCCCATGTCCTCACTACGGATTAACGTGGAATTACGTCTTCAACTCGAATCTTCGGTATTCAAAACGGTCAGTCGAACGATTTGTTAGTATTTTTAATTTCATTTTTACGTCTTATGTTCTATCTACGGATTAACGTGGAATTACGTCTTCTGCTCGAATCTTCGGTCTTCAAAACGATCACTCGTACGATTTTTTAGTATTTTCGTTTTTATTCAACTATCATATTATTTTAATACGGATTAACGTGGAATTACGTCTTCGCCTCAGATCTTCGTTCTTCAAAACGGTCGATCGTTTTTTAGTATTTTCGTTTTAGTTTTACGTCCCATGGCCTCACTACGGATTAACGTGGAATTACGTCTTCAACTCGAATCTTCGGTCTTCAAAACGGTCATCGAATGATTTGTTAGTATTTTTTATTTCATTTTTACGTCTTATGTTCTATCTACGAATTAACGTGGAATTACGTCTTGACCTCGATCTTCGGTCATCAAAACGATCACTCGTACGATTTTTTAGTATTTTCGTTTTTATTCAACTGTCATATTATTTCAATACGGATTAACGAGGAACGACGTCTTCGGCCTTGCATCTTCGGTCTTCAAAACGGTCGATCGATTTTTTAGTATTTTCGTTTTCATTCTTACGTCATATGTGCTCACTACGGATTAACGTGGAATTACGTCTTCTGCTCTCGAATCTTCGGTCTTCAAAACTGTCAGTCGAACGATTTGTTTGGTATTTTCTATTTCATTTTTACGTCTTATGTTCTCTCTACGGATTAACGTGGAATTACGTCTTGACCTCAGATCTACGGTCTTCAAAACGATCACTCGTACGATTTTTTAGTATTTTTGTTTTTATTCAACTGTCTTATTTTTTCAATACGGATTAACGAGGAACGACGTCTTCGGCCTTGCATCTTCGGTCTTCAAAACGGTCGATCGATTTTTTAGTATTTTCGTTTTCAGTCTTACGTCCCATGTCCTCACTACAGATTAACCTGGAATTACGTCTTCAACTCGAATCTCGGTATTCAAAACGGTCAGTCGAACGATTTGTTAGTATTTTTTATTTCATTTTTACGTCTTATGTTCTATCTACGGATTAACGTGGAATTATGTCTTCAGCCTCGCATCTTCGGTCTTCAAAACGATCACTCAAATGCGATTTTTTAGTATTTTCGTTTTTATTCAACTGTCCTATTATTTCAATACGGATTAACGTGGAACGACGTCTTCGGCCTCGCATCTCCGGTCTTCAAAACGGTCGATCGATTTTTTAGTATTTTCGTTTTCAGTCTTACGTCCCATGTCCTCACTACGGATTAACGTGGAATTACGTCTTCACCTCGAATCTTCGGTCTTCAAAACGGTTAGTCGAACGATTTGTTAGTATTTTTAATTTCATTTTTACGTCTTATGTTCTATCTACGGATTTACGTGGAATTACGTCTTCAGCCTCGCATCTTCGGTCTTCAAAACGATCACTCGTACGATTTTTTAGTATTTTCGTTTTTATTCAACTATCATATTATTTTAATACGGATTAACGTGGAATTACGTCTTCGGCCTGCATCTTCGTTCTTCAAAACGGTCGATCGTTTTTTTAGTATTTTCGTTTTAGTTTTACGTCATATGGCCTCACTACGGATTAACGTGGAATTACGTCTCCAGCTCGAATATTCGGTCTTCAAAACGGTCAGTCGAATGATTTGTTAGTATTTTTTATTTCATTTTTACGTCTTATGTTCTATCTACGAATTAACGTGGAATTACGTCTTCACCTCGCATCTTCGGTCATCAAAACGATCACTCGTATCGATTTTTTAGTATTTTCGTTTTTATTCAACTCATCATATTATTTCAATACGGATTAACGAGGAACGACGTCTTGACCTTGCATCTTCGGTCTTCAAAACGGTCGATCGATTTTTTAGTATTTTCGTTTTCATTCTTACGTCATATGTGCTCACTACGGATTAACGTGGAATTACGTCTTCTTCTTCGAATCTTCGGTCTTCAAAACTGTCATTCGAACGATTTGTTTGGTATTTTCTATTTCATTTTTACGTCTTATGTTCTCTCTACGAATTAACGTGGAATTACGTCTTGACCTCGCATCTACGGTCTTCAACACGATCAATCGTACGATTTTTTAGTATTTTTGTTTTTATTCAACTGTCTTATTTTTTCAATACGGATTAACGAGGAACGACGTCTTGACCTTGCATCTTCGGTCTTCAAAACGGTCGATCGATTTTTTAGTATTTTCGTTTTCAGTCTTACGTCCCATGTCCTCACTACGGATTAACCTGGAATTACGTCTTCAACTCGAATCTTCGGTATTCAAAACGGTCGATCGAACGATTTGTTAGTATTTTTTATTTCATTTTTACGTCTTATGTTCTATCTACGGATTAACGTGGAATTATGTCTTCGGCCTCGCATCTTCGGTCTTCAAAACGATCACTCGTACGATTTTTTAGTATTTTCGTTTTTATTCAACTGTCCTATTATTTCAATACGGATTAACGTGGAACGACGTCTTCGGCCTCGCATCTCCGGTCTTCAAAACGGTCGATCAGTTTTTTAGTATTTTCGTTTTCAGTCTTACGTCCCATGTCCTCACTACGGATTAACGTGGAATTACGTCTTCACCTCGAATCTTCGGTCTTCAAAACGGTTAGTCGAACGATTTGTTAGTATTTTTAATTTCATTTTTACGTCTTATGTTCTATCTACGGATTTACGTGGAATTACGTCTTCAGCCTCGCATCTTCGGTCTTCAAAACGATCACTCGTACGATTTTTTAGTATTTTCGTTTTTATTCAACTATCATATTATTTTAATACGGATTAACGTGGAATTACGTCTTCGGCCTGCATCTTCGTTCTTCAAAACGGTCGATCGTTTTTTTAGTATTTTCGTTTTAGTTTTACGTCATATGGCCTCACTACGGATTAACGTGGAATTACGTCTCCAGCTCGAATATTCGGTCTTCAAAACGGTCAGTCGAATGATTTGTTAGTATTTTTTATTTCATTTTTACGTCTTATGTTCTATCTACGAATTAACGTGGAATTACGTCTTCACCTCGATCTTCGGTCATCAAAACGATCACTCGTACGATTTTTTAGTATTTTCGTTTTTATTCAACTGTCATATTATTTCAATACGGATTAACGAGGAACGACGTCTTCGGCCTTGCATCTTCGGTCTTCAAAACGGTCGATCGATTTTTTAGTATTTTCGTTTTCATTCTTACGTCATATGTGCTCACTACGGATTAACGTGGAATTACGTCTTCTGCTCGAATCTTCGGTCTTCAAAACTGTCATTCGAACGATTTGTTTGGTATTTTCTATTTCATTTTTACGTCTTATGTTCTCTCTACGAATTAACGTGGAATTACGTCTTCAGCCTCGCATCTACGGTCTTCAACACGATCAGTCGTACGATTTTTTAGTATTTTTGTTTTTATTCAACTGTCTTATTTTTTCAATACGGATTAACGAGGAACGACGTCTTCGGCCTTGCATCTTCGGTCTTCAAAACGGTCGATCGATTTTTTAGTATTTTCGTTTTCAGTCTTACGTCCCATGTCCTCACTACAGATTAACCTGGAATTACGTCTTCAACTCGAATCTTCGGTATTCAAAACGGTCAGTCGAACGATTTGTTAGTATTTTTTATTTCATTTTTACGTCTTATGTTCTATCTACGGATTAACGTGGAATTATGTCTTCGGCCTCGCATCTTCGGTCTTCAAAACGATCACTCGTACGATTTTTTAGTATTTTCGTTTTATTCAACTGTCCTATTATTTCAATACGGATTAACGTGGAACGACGTCTTGACCTCGCATCTCCGGTCTTCAAAACGGTCGATCGTTTTTTTTAGTATTTTCGTTTTCAGTCTTACGTCCCATGTCCTCACTACGGATTAACGTGGAATTACGTCTTCACCTCGAATCTTCGGTCTTCAAAACGGTTAGTCGAACGATTTGTTAGTATTTTTAATTTCATTTTTACGTCTTATGTTCTATCTACGGATTTACGTGGAATTACGTCTTCAGCCTCGCATCTTCGGTCTTCAAAACGATCACTCGTACGATTTTTTAGTATTTTCGTTTTTATTCAACTATCATATTATTTTAATACGGATTAACGTGGAATTACGTCTTCGGCCTGCATCTTCGTTCTTCAAAACGGTCGATCGTTTTTTTAGTATTTTCGTTTTAGTTTTACGTCATATGGCCTCACTACGGATTAACGTGGAATTACGTCTCCAGCTCGAATATTCGGTCTTCAAAACGGTCAGTCGAATGATTTGTTAGTATTTTTTATTTCATTTTTACGTCTTATGTTCTATCTACGAATTAACGTGGAATTACGTCTTCAGCCTCGCATCTTCGGTCATCAAAACGATCACTCGTACGATTTTTTAGTATTTTCGTTTTTATTCAACTGTCATATTATTTCAATACGGATTAACGAGGAACGACGTCTTCGGCCTTGCATCTTCGGTCTTCAAAACGGTCGATCGATTTTTTAGTATTTTCGTTTTCATTCTTACGTCATATGTGCTCACTACGGATTAACGTGGAATTACGTCTTCTGCTCGAATCTTCGGTCTTCAAAACTGTCATTCGAACGATTTGTTTGGTATTTTCTATTTCATTTTTACGTCTTATGTTCTCTCTACGAATTAACGTGGAATTACGTCTTCAGCCTCGCATCTACGGTCTTCAACACGATCAGTCGTACGATTTTTTAGTATTTTTGTTTTTATTCAACTGTCTTATTTTTTCAATACGGATTAACGAGGAACGACGTCTTCGGCCTTGCATCTTCGGTCTTCAAAACGGTCGATCGATTTTTTTAGTATTTTCGTTTTCAGTCTTACGTCCCATGTCCTCACTACAGATTAACCTGGAATTACGTCTTCAACTCGAATCTTCGGTATTCAAAACGGTCAATCGAACGATTTGTTAGTATTTTTTATTTCATTTTTACGTCTTATGTTCTATCTACGGATTAACGTGGAATTATGTCTTCAGCCTCGCATCTTCGGTCTTCAAAACGATCACTCGTACGATTTTTTAGTATTTTCGTTTTTATTCAACTGTCCTATTATTTCAATACGGATTAACGTGGAACGACGTCTTCGGCCTCGCATCTCCGGTCTTCAAAACGGTCGATCATTTTTTTAGTATTTTAGTATTTTCAGTCTTACGTCCCATGTCCTCACTACGGATTAACGTGGAATTACGTCTTCACCTCGAATCTTCGGTCTTCAAAACGGTTAGTCGAACGATTTGTTAGTATTTTTAATTTCATTTTTACGTCTTATGTTCTATCTACGGATTTACGTGGAATTACGTCTTCAGCCTCGCATCTTCGGTCTTCAAAACGATCACTCGTACGATTTTTTAGTATTTTCGTTTTTATTCAACTATCATATTATTTTAATACGGATTAACGTGGAATTACGTCTTCACCTCGAATATTCGGTCTTCAAAACGGTCGATCGTTTTTTTAGTATTTTCGTTTTAGTTTTTTCATATGGCCTCACTATTAACGTGGAATTACGTCTTATTCGAATATTCGGTCTTCAAAACGGTCAATCGAATGATTTTTTAGTTTTTTTTATTTCATTTTTACGTCTTATGTTCTATCTACGGATTAACGTGGAATTACGTCTTCAGCCTCGCATCTTCGGTCATCAAAACGATCACTCGTACGATTTTTTAGTATTTTCGTTTTTATTCAACTGTCATATTATTTCAATACGGATTAACGAGGAACGACGTCTTCGGCCTTGCATCTTCGGTCTTCAAAACGGTCAGTCGAACGATTTTTTAGTATTTTCGTTTTCATTCTTACGTCATATGTGCTCACTACGGATTAACGTGGAATTACGTCTTCTGCTCGAATCTTCGGTCTTCAAAACTGTCAGTCGAACGATTTGTTTGGTATTTTCTATTTCATTTTTACGTCTTATGTTCTCTCTACGAATTAACGTGGAATTACGACTTCAGCCTCGCATCTACGGTCTTCAACACGATCAGTCGTACGATTTTTTAGTATTTTTGTTTTTATTCAACTGTCTTATTTTTTCAATACGGATTAACGAAGAACGACGTCTTCGGCCTTCAAAACGGTCGATCGATTTTTTAGTATTTTCGTTTTCAGTCTTACGTCCCATGTCCTCACTACAGATTAACCTGGAATTACGTCTTCAACTCGAATCTTGGTATTCAAAACGGTCAGTCGAACGATTTGTTAGTATTTTTTATTTCATTTTTACGTCTTATGTTCTATCTACGGATTAACGTGAATTATGTCTTCACCTCGCATCTTCGGTCTTCAAAACGATCACTCGTACGATTTTTTAGTATTTTCGTTTTTATTCAACTGTCCTATTATTTCAATACGGATTAACGTGGAACGACGTCTTGACCTCGCATCTCCGGTCTTCAAAACGGTCGATCAGTTTTTTAGTATTTTCGTTTTCATCTTACGTCCCATGTCCTCACTACGGATTAACGTGGAATTACGTCTTCACCTCGAATCTTCGGTCTTCAAAACGGTTAGTCGAACGATTTGTTAGTATTTTTAATTTCATTTTTACGTCTTATGTTCTATCTACGGATTTACGTGGAATTACGTCTTCACCTCGCATCTTCGGTCTTCAAAACGATCACTCGTACGATTTTTTAGTATTTTCGTTTTTATTCAACTATCATATTATTTTAATACGGATTAACGTGGAATTACGTCTTCGGCCTGCATCTTCGTTCTTCAAAACGGTCGATCGTTTTTTTAGTATTTTCGTTTAGTTTTACGTCATATGGCCTCACTACGGATTAACGTGGAATTACGTCTCCAGCTCGAATATTCGGTCTTCAAAACGGTCAGTCGAATGATTTGTTAGTATTTTTTATTTCATTTTTACGTCTTATGTTCTATCTACGAATTAACGTGGAATTACGTCTTCAGCCTCGCATCTTCGGTCATCAAAACGATCACTCGTACGATTTTTTAGTATTTTCGTTTTTATTCAACTGTCATATTATTTCAATACGGATTAACGAGGAACGACATCTTCGGTCTTCAAAACGGTCGATCGATTTTTTAGTATTTTCGTTTTCATTCTTACGTCATATGTGCTCACTACGGATTAACGTGGAATTACGTCTTCTGCTCGAATCTTCGGTCTTCAAAACTGTCATTCGAACGATTTGTTTGGTATTTTCTATTTCATTTTTACGTCTTATGTTCTCTCTACGAATTAACGTGGAATTACGACTTCAGCCTCGCATCTACGGTCTTCAACACGATCAGTCGTACGATTTTTTAGTATTTTTGTTTTTATTCAACTGTCTTATTTTTTCAATACGGATTAACGAGGAACGACGTCTTCGGCCTTGCATCTTCGGTCTTCAAAACGGTCGATCGATTTTTTAGTATTTTCGTTTTCAGTCTTACGTCCCATGTCCTCACTACAGATTAACTTGGAATTACGTCTTCAACTCGAATCTTCGGTATTCAAAACGGTCAGTCGAACGATTTGTTAGTATTTTTTATTTCATTTTTACGTCTTATGTTCTATCTACGGATTAACGTGGAATTATGTCTTCAGCCTCGCATCTTCGGTCTTCAAAACGATCACTCGTACGATTTTTTAGTATTTTCGTTTTTATTCAACTGTCCTATTATTTCAATACGGATTAACGTGGAACGACGTCTTCGGCCTCGCATCTCCGGTCTTCAAAACGGTCGATCAGTTTTTTAGTATTTTCGTTTTCAGTCTTACGTCCCATGTCCTCACTACGGATTAACGTGGAATTACGTCTTCACCTCGAATCTTCGGTCTTCAAAACGGTTAGTCGAACGATTTGTTAGTATTTTTAATTTCATTTTTACGTCTTATGTTCTATCTACGGATTTACGTGGAATTACGTCTTCAGCCTCGCATCTTCGGTCTTCAAAACGATCACTCGTACTATTTTTTAGTATTTTCGTTTTTATTCAACTATCATATTATTTTAATACGGATTAACGTGGAATTACGTCTTCGGCCTGCATCTTCGTTCTTCAAAACGGTCGATCGTTTTTTTAGTATTTTCGTTTTAGTTTTACGTCATATGGCCTCACTACGGATTAACGTGGAATTACGTCTCCAGCTCGAATATTCGGTCTTCAAAACGGTCAGTCGAATGATTTGTTAGTATTTTTTATTTCATTTTTACGTCTTATGTTCTATCTACGAATTAACGTGGAATTACGTCTTCAGCCTCGCATCTTCGGTCATCAAAACGATCACTCGTACGATTTTTTAGTATTTTCGTTTTTATTCAACTGTCATATTATTTCAATACGGATTAACGAGGAACGACATCTTCGGCCTTGCATCTTCGGTCTTCAAAACGGTCGATCGATTTTTTAGTATTTTCGTTTTCATTCTTACGTCATATGTGCTCACTACGGATTAACGTGGAATTACGTCTTCTGCTCGAATCTTCGGTCTTCAAAACTGTCATTCGAACGATTTGTTTGGTATTTTCTATTTCATTTTTACGTCTTATGTTCTCTCTACGAATTAACGTGGAATTACGACTTCAGCCTCGCATCTACGGTCTTCAACACGATCAGTCGTATGATTTTTTAGTATTTTTGTTTTTATTCAACTGTCTTATTTTTTCAATACGGATTAACGAGAACGCGTCTTGACCTTGCATCTTCGGTCTTCAAAACGGTCGATCGATTTTTTAGTATTTTCGTTTTCAGTCTTACGTCCCATGTCCTCACTACAGATTAACTGGAATTACGTCTTCAACTCGAATCTTCGGTATTCAAAACGGTCGATCAAACGATTTGTTAGTATTTTTTATTTCATTTTTACGTCTTATGTTCTATCTACGGATTAACGTGGAATTATGTCTTGACCTCGCATCTTCGGTCTTCGAAACGATCACTCGTACGATTTTTTAGTATTTTTCGTTTTTATTCAACTGTCCTATTATTTCAATACGGATTAACGTGGAACGACGTCTTGACCTCGCATCTCCGGTCTTCAAAACGGTCGATCAGTTTTTTAGTATTTTCGTTTTCAGTTTTACGTCCCATGTCCTCACTACGGATTAACGTGGAATTACGTCTTCACCTCGAATCTTCGGTCTTCAAAACGGTTAGTCGAACGATTTGTTAGTATTTTTAATTTCATTTTTACGTCTTATGTTCTATCTACGGATTTACGTGGAATTACGTCTTCACCTCGAATCTTCGGTCTTCAAAACGATCACTCGTACGATTTTTTAGTATTTTCGTTTTTATTCAACTATCATATTATTTTAATACGGATTAACGTGGAATTACGTCTTCGGCCTGCATCTTCGTTCTTCAAAACGGTCGATCGTTTTTTTAGTATTTTCGTTTTAGTTTTACGTCATATGGCCTCACTACGGATTAACGTGGAATTACGTCTCCAGCTCGAATATTCGGTCTTCAAAACGGTCAGTCGAATGATTTGTTAGTATTTTTTATTTCATTTTTACGTCTTATGTTCTATCTACGAATTAACGTGGAATTACGTCTTGACCTCGCATCTTCGGTCATCAAAACGATCACTCAAATGCGATTTTTTAGTATTTTCGTTTTTATTCAACTGTCATATTATTTAAATACGGATTAACGAGGAACGACATCTTCGGTCTTCAAAACGGTCGATCGATTTTTTAGTATTTTCGTTTTCATTCTTACGTCATATGTGCTCACTACGGATTAACGTGGAATTACGTCTTCTCGCTCGAATCTTGGTCTTCAAAACGTCATTCGAAAGTTTTGTTTGGTATTTTCTATTTCATTTTTACGTCTTATGTTCTCTCTACGAATTAACGTGGAATTACGTCTTCAGCCTCGCATCTACGGTCTTCAACACGATCAGTCGTACGATTTTTTAGTATTTTTGTTTTTATTCAACTGTCTTATTTTTTCAATACGGATTAACGATAACGACGTCTTGACCTTGCATCTTCGGTCTTCAAAACGGTCGATCGATTTTTTAGTATTTTCGTTTTTCAGTCTTACGTCCCATGTCCTCACTACGGATTAACGTGGAATTACGTCTTCAACTCGAATCTTCGGTCTTCAAAACGGTTAGTCGAACGATTTGTTAGTATTTTTAATTTCATTTTTACGTCTTATGTTCTATCTACGGATTAACGTGGAATTATGTCTTCAGCCTCGCATCTTCGGTCTTCAAAACGATCACTCGTACGATTTTTTAGTATTTTCGTTTTTATTCAACTATCATATTATTTTAATACGGATTAACGTGGAATTACGTCTTCGGCCTGCATCTTCGGTCTTCAAAACGGTCGATCGTTTTTTTAGTATTTTCGTTTTAGTTTTACGTCATATGTCCTCACTACGGATTAACGTGGAATTACGTCTTCACCTCGAATATTCGGTCTTCAAAACGGTCGATCGAATGATTTGTTAGTATTTTTTATTTCATTTTTACGTCTTATGTTCTATCTACGAATTAACGTGGAATTACGTCTTCACCTCGCATCTTCGGTCATCAAAACGATCACTCGTATGCGATTTTTTAGTATTTTCGTTTTTATTCAACTATCATATTATTTCAATACGGATTAACGAGGAACGACGTCTTGACCTTGCATCTTCGGTCTTCAAAACGGTTGATCGATTTTTTAGTATTTTCGTTTTCATTCTTACGTCATATGTGCTCACTACGGATTAACGTGGAATTACGTCTTCCTCTCGAATCTTCGGTCTTCAAAACTCATTCATTCGAACGATTTGTTTGGTATTTTCTATTTCATTTTTACGTCTTATGTTCTCTCTACGAATTAACGTGGAATTACGTCTTGACCTCGCATCTACGGTCTTCAACACGATCAGTCGTATGCGATTTTTTAGTATTTTTGTTTTTATTCAACTGTCTTATTTTTTCAATACGGATTAACGAGAACGACGTCTTCGGCCTTGCATCTTCGGTCTTCAAAACGGTCGATCGATTTTTTAGTATTTTCGTTTTCAGTCTTACGTCCCATGTCCTCACTACAGATTAACCTGGAATTACGTCTTCAACTCGAATCTTCGTTATTCAAAACGGTCAGTCGAACGATTTGTTAGTATTTTTTATTTCATTTTTACGTCTTATGTTCTATCTACGGATTAACGTGGAATTATGTCTTCGGCCTCGCATCTTCGGTCTTCAAAACGATCACTCGTTCGATTTTTTAGTATTTTCGTTTTTATTCAACTGTCCTATTATTTCAATACGGATTAACGTGGAACGACGTCTTCGGCCTCGCATCTCCGGTCTTCAAAACGGTCGATCAGTTTTTTAGTATTTTCGTTTTCAGTCTTACGTCCCATGTCCTCACTACGGATTAACGTGGAATTACGTCTTCACCTCGAATCTTCGGTCTTCAAAACGGTTAGTCGAACGATTTGTTAGTATTTTTAATTTCATTTTTACGTCTTATGTTCTATCTACGGATTTACGTGGAATTACGTCTTCAGCCTCGCATCTTCGGTCTTCAAAACGATCACTCATACGATTTTTTAGTATTTTCGTTTTTATTCAACTATCATATTATTTTAATACGGATTAACGTGGAATTACGTCTTCGGCTCGCATCTTCGTTCTTCAAAACGGTCGATCGTTTTTTTAGTATTTTCGTTTTAGTTTTACGTCATATGGCCTCACTACGGATTAACGTGGAATTACGTCTCCAGCTCGAATATTCGGTCTTCAAAACGGTCAGTCGAATGATTTGTTAGTATTTTTTATTTCATTTTTACGTCTTATGTTCTATCTACTGGTTAACGTGGAATTACGTCTTCAGCCTCGCATCTTCGGTCATCAAAACGATCACTCGTACGATTTTTTAGTATTTTCGTTTTTATTCAACTGTCATATTATTTCAATACGGATTAACGAGGAACGACGTCTTCGGCCTTGCATCTTCGGTCTTCAAAACGGTCGATCGATTTTTTAGTATTTTCGTTTTCATTCTTACGTCATATGTGCTCACTACGGATTAACGTGGAATTACGTCTTCTGCTCGAATCTTCGGTCTTCAAAACTGTCAGTCGAACGATTTGTTTGGTATTTTCTATTTCATTTTTACGTCTTATGTTCTCTCTACTTAATTAACGTGGAATTACGTCTTCAAACCTCGCATCTACGGTCTTCAACACGATCAGTCGTACGATTTTTTAGTATTTTTGTTTTTATTCAACTGTCTTATTTTTTCAATACGGATTAACGAGGAACGACGTCTTCAGCCTTGCATCTTCGGTCTTCAAAACGGTCGATCGATTTTTTAGTATTTTCGTTTTCAGTCTTACGTCCCATGTCCTCACTACAGATTAACCTGGAATTACGTCTTCAACTCGAATCTTCGGTATTCAAAACGGTCAGTCGAACGATTTGTTAGTATTTTTTATTTCATTTTTACGTCTTATGTTCTATCTACGGATTAACGTGGAATTATGTCTTCAGCCTCGCATCTTCGGTCTTCAAAACGATCACTCGTACGATTTTTTAGTATTTTCGTTTTTATTCAACTGTCCTATTATTTCAATACGGATTAACGTGGAACGACGTCTTCGGCCTCGCATCTCCGGTCTTCAAAACGGTCGATCAGTTTTTTTAGTATTTTCGTTTTCAGTCTTACGTCCCATGTCCTCACTACGGATTAACGTGGAATTACGTCTTCACCTCGAATCTTCGGTCTTCAAAATGGTCAGTCGAATGATTTGTTAGTATTTTTTATTTCATTTTTACGTCTTATGTTCTATCTACGGATTAACGTGGAATTACGTCTTCAGCCTCGCATCTTCGGTCTTCAAAACGATCACTCGTACGATTTTTTTAGTATTTTCGTTTTTATTCAACTGTCATATTATTTCAATACGGATTAACGTGGAACGACGTCTTTGGCCTTGCATCTTCGGTCTTCAAAACGGTCGATCGATTTTTAGTATTTTTGTTTTCATTCTTACGTCATATGTGCTCACTACGGATTAACGTGGAATTACGTCTTCAACTCGAATCTTCGGTCTTCAAAACGGTCTGTCGAACGATTTGTTAGTATTTTTTATTTCATTTTTACGCCTTATGTTCTATCTACGGATTAACGTGGAATTACGTCTTCAACTTCAGATCTTCGGTCTTCAACATGATCGCTCGTACGATTTTTTAGTATTTTTGTTTTTATTCAACTGTCTTATTTTTTCAATACGGATTAACGAGAGCAACGTCTTGACCTTGCATCTTCGGTCTTCAAAAGTTGATCGATCGATTTTTTAGTATTTTCGTTTTCATTCTTACGTCCCATGTCCTCACTACGGATTAACGTGGAATTACGTCTTCAACTCGAATCTTCGGTCTTCAAAACGGTCAGTCGAACGATTTGTTAGTATTTTTTATTTCATTTTTACGTCTTATGTTCTATCTACGGATTAACGTGGAATTATGTCTTCAGCCTCGCATCTTCGGTCTTCAAAACGATCACTCGAACGATTTTTTAGTATTTTCGTTTTTATTCAACTGGTCCTATTATTTCAATACGGATTAACGTGGAACGACGTCTTCAGCCTCGCATCTTCGGTCTTCAAAACGGTCGATCGATTTTTTTAGTATTTTTGTTTTCATTCTTACGTCCCATGTCCTCACTACGGATTAACGTGGAATTACGTCTTCAGCTCGAATCTTCGGTCTTCAAAACGGTTAGTCGAACGATTTGTTAGTATTTTTTATTTCATTTTTACGTCTTATGTTCTATCTACGGATTAACGTGGAATTACGTCTTCGGCCTCGCATCTTCGGTCTTCAAAACGATCACTCGTACGATTTTTTAGTATTTTCGTTTTTATTCAACTGTCCTATTATTTCAATACGGATTAACGTGGAACGACGTCTTCGGCCTTGCATCTTCGGTCTTCAAAACGGTCAATCGATTTTTTTAGTATTTTTGTTTTCATTTTCATGTGCTCACGTCTTATGTCCTCACTACGGATTAACGTGGAATTACGTCTTATCTTCAAATCGATCTTTCTTCAAAACGATCACTCGAAAGATTTGTTAGTATTTTTTTTTTATTTTTACGCCTTATGTTCTATCTACGGATTAACGGAATTAACCTTGCATCTTCGGAAAACGGTCGATCGATTTTTTTAGTATTTTCGTTTTCATTCTTACGTCCCATGTCCTCACTACGGATTAACGTGGAATTACGTCTTCAAAATCTTGATCTTCAAAACGGTCGAAAGATTTATTAGTATTTTTTATTTCATTTTTACGTCTTATGTTCTATCTACGGATTAAGGTGGAATTACGTCTTCAGCGTCGCATCTTCGGTCTTCAAAACGATCACTCGTACGATTTTTTTAGTATTTTCGTTTTTATTCAATTGTCCTATTATTTCAATACGGATTAACGTGGAACGACGTCGCCGGCCTTGCATCTTCGGTCTTCAAAACGGTCGATCGATTTTTTTAGTATTTTTGTTTTCAGTCTTTTGCCTTATGTCCTCACTACGGATTAACGTGGAATTACGTCTTCAGCTCGAATCTTCGGTCCTCAAAACGGCCAGTCCAACGATTTGTTAGTATTTTTTATTTCATTTCTACGTCTTGTGTTCTATCTACGGATTAAGGTGGAATTACGTCATCAGCCTCGCATCTTCGGTCTTTAAAACGATCACTCGTACGATTTTTTAGTATTTTCGTTTTTATTCAATTGTCCTATTATTTCAATAAAATTACATCTTAACGTGGAATTACGTCTCTTCACTCGCATCTTCGGTCTTCAAAACGGTCTCATCGATTTTTTAGTATTTTTATTTCAATTTAACGTCTTATGTTTTACTACGGACTAACGTGGAATGTCGTCTTCGGCCCTGCATCTTCGGTCTTCAAAACGGCAACTCGTAAGAATTTTTAGTATTTTTTCGTTTTCATTTTTACGTCTTATATTTCTATCTACGGATTAACGTGGAATTACGTCTTCGGCTTGCATCTTCTTCAAAACGATCTTCAAAATTACTCATATCCCATCTTCAACTCTCATTTTTAGTATTTTCGTTTTCATCCTAACGTCTTACATTTTTACTACGGACTAACGTGGAATGTCGTCTTCGGTCTTCAAAACGGCAACTCGTAAGAATTTTTAGTATTTTTTCGTTTTATTCGAACGTCTTATGTTGTGACTTCGGACTAACGTGGAATTACGTTTTCGGCTTCGCATCTTCAGTCTTCAACTCACCCGATATTTTAGTATTTTCGTTTTTATCCTAACGTCTTACATTTTTACTACGGACTAACGTGGAATCACGTCTTCGGTCTTCAAAACGGTCGCTCGTACGATTTTTTAGTATTTTTCGTTTTATTCGAACATCTTATGTTCTAACTTGGAATTACGTCTTCAGCTTCGCATCTTCGGTCTTCAACTCGCACGATATTTTAGTAATTTTCGTTTTCATTCTAACGTCTTAAATTTTTACTACGGATTAACTTGGAATTACGTCTTCGGTCTTCAAAACGGTCGCTCGTACAATTTTTTAGTATTTTTCATTATATTTGAATGTCTTATGTTCTAACTACGGACTAACGTGGAATTACGTATTCAGCTCTGCATCTTCGGTCTTCAGCTCGCATCTTCGATATTCAGCTCGCACGATTTTTGTAGTATTTTCGTTTTCATCCTAACAACTTACATTTTTACTACGAACTAACATGGAATTACATCTTCAGCATCACATATTCGATCTTTAAAACAGTCACTCGTACTGTTTTTTAATATTTTCATTTTTATTTTAACGTTATATAATCTCATTATGGACGTTTTTGGCCCTGCATCTTCGTATTTTCAAAACGGTCGCTCGTACAATATTTTAGTGTTTTCGTTTTTATTCTGACGCCCTATGTTTCTCACTATGGACTAATTAGAAATTACATCTTCAGCATCGAATCTTCGGACTTCATAACGGGGCCTCGACGATTTTTTAGCATTTTCGTTTTCATTCTAACGTCTTATATTCTCACTAAGGACTAATGTGGAATTGTGTTTTCGGATCCACATCTTTGGTCTTCAAAATGGTTATTCGTACGATATTTTAGTATTCTCATTTTTATTTTAACATATGTTTTTACTACGGACTAACGTGGAATTACGTCTTCGGCATCGAATCTTTGGTCTTTAAAACAGTTCCTCATACGATTTTTTAGTATTTTCGTTTTTATTCTACCGTCTTATGTTCTCACTACGGACTAATGTGGAATTACGTCTTCGGCATCGCATCTTCAGTTTTCAAAACGGTTCCTAGTACGATTTTTTAATATTTTTATTTTCATTCTAGCGTCTTATGTTTTTATTACGGACTAACGTGGAATTACGTCTTCGGCCCTTCATCTTCGATCTGCATAATGGTCCCTCGTACGATTTTTTAGTAGTTTCGTTTTCACTCTAACATCCTATGCTTTAACTACGAACTAACGTGGAATTAGGTGTTCAAATTAGGTGTTCATCACCGCATCTTCAGTCTTCAAGATGATCACTTGTAAGATTTTCTAATATTTTCGTTTTCATTCTAATGTCCCATGTTTAACTACGGACTAACGGGAAATATTAATATTAAGAACGCCCATCACCTGCTGTATGGTTAATCAAGCAATTTCTAAGTATTTTTGTTTCAATCTAGCGTCTTCGGTTTTCAGCTACTATTACTCATGCAATGTGTTTTTTACTTTGTGTATGTTATATCTGCTACAATTATGGTCATGTGTTAATTAATTAGCTTTTACTTTGCTCTAGCAGCTTATATTTACAACTAAAATTATTATTGTAGTGTCTTAACATTTAGATCATTGTTTCAGCATCTTCTGTCTTTATCGACGGTTATTTATTAAATTTATTAACATTTTGGTTTACTTTAGCATCTTCAGTCTTAAACTACAATCCTCCATATAATTTCTAAGCATATTAGTCTTCTCTTTAAAGCTATTAATCTCAGGCTACCATTATTAATGTGATCTCTTAGCATTATGCCCTTCACTGTAATTATGTTTAACCTTTTAACCTAACACAAACATCTTTTATACATAACTAGCTATCCTACAGCATGCTTAGAGCTTAGGGCCGCTAACAAAACCATTTAACTAAAGAAGCTCATCAAAAATAAATATAAAAAGTAAAATGTAAACCCACTGACAAGGGATTCGTGGGTGTTAGAGATCTTACCTCCTATTCTAGATAGGGGATGATTAGGCCGATCCAATTTAAGCAGCCGTAAGACACATATCCATTCTGCTTCTCCTTCCAAAAAAATACAACGTCGACTTGCTTTCTTGAATGAAAGCTACCTGCAACAATGGAAAGGGCTTCCAGTATCAAAGCAGTTAGAATAAAATTCCTGATTTTCAACTTAAAGGACAGTTTCACAATAAATTAAAAATCAATATTTATGTGGACTATGTATTTATCACACAATTTAAATGTTAATTAATAACATAACAGTCTGAAGGAGTAAAATCTAAACTGGAGGTCATTGTAGCCTTTGGGCGTGGGTTCACTATAATCTCTAACAAGCATTTCACATACACTATTAGATGCTAAACAGAGAATGAAACTGAAAACCATAATAGTATCAGAAAGTGATATACACCTAACACTTGCATTCTTAAAAATATGATTACTAAAGAAAAGCTAATTGTTTATGGATGATCTAAAATAACTAAATAAGTGAGTATTCAAACAGGGATTTTCTGAATATTTAACAAAGTAACTCTTAGGATAAGCCTGCTGAATGTTAGGTATTGACCAAAATAACAATCTTCCGAAATTTCTAGGTTTAATATTTTTATGAACCAGTTTTGGTGGTTTACTACACACCTTGAACTTAAGGCTATTGACCACATAAAGATTACATTAATAGTTACATACAGATTAAATTATAGTCCACATAGTTAAACGACAATCAGCATATATCTAGTGATGGCATAGCTTAACCTAGTTTATATTTCCATGAATTGTGTATCTCGTTCTGGTGATTTTCTATCTTACTTAAGTAAATTCATCCGATATAAACATATGATGTTAAAAATAAACCCACTGACAAAGAATTCGTGGGTGTTAGAGATCTTACCTCCTAATCTAGATAGGGGATCAACGTGCCGGGCCAATTCAAGGAGTCGTCTGATTGATGTCCATGCTTCTTCTCCTCCCTTAAACTATTACAATGCGCGAACGAAAACTATCTAACTAATAAACTTTACAACAAATTCCTGAACAAAAGAAAGGAAAAAAACAAAAAAGAGAGAGAAATAAAAAGGTCTTCTTTTCCTTGTAAGGTCTGTCTGCCTGGTTCATTATGTTCTCTTGTGTCTCAGATCTGCGACAAAACAAGAAATTAACTAAAAACGTCAATGGGAATCAACCTTGAGTGGGTCAAGCCCATCATTAAAAAAAAAAAAAAAAACTTATGTAATTGAGCTGTTAGCTGAATTAAGTTAATCACTGAAGCTCTTTAACGAACACTTCCAAATCTGGTAATGACATTTATTTTAAAGATTCTAAAGCTACAACTCCACTGAGTAGAATGCAGATTGGGAAGGACAATGATACAAGCCAAAATTTATAATTACCTCATTCTCAGAAAATGGATACTGAGAAACTTTAGAAGGAGGTACCAACTCTGTGAGAGCACTCGCCATACGGGAATGCAATACCGATTCGAGCTCCAAAAGTTATCACTGATTACCTATATCAAAGAATAAATGTACCTATAATTACTCTCAGAAAAACAGGGAGAAACTAATATGCCATTATTGGTATGAAGTTTTTTGAGTATAAGAAAACACAAGAAAAAAATTAGGAGTGAAAAGATGCTATCGCATATGCAAAATGAATCATTACTCTAGTTCAGTACTAATTGAAAACAAAAAGGAAATACCCTATAGAAACTACATAATCGAATAGCATAATGCAACAGCTGATGAGATTAGCAAACAGCTCAAAAGTGTTTCGGTCCACTCAAGATGTTACTCCATCTAGACAGATGACCAGAGCAAAAAGTATTGAACAATCTACATTTATGAGTAATAACTCTTACAAAGACATAAGTGAACCAATGTTAAGGTAGTATAGTAGTTCTGTTTCCTTGAACTAGATCGCTATAGAATTGCATTTACAACTCCCACATTTCACATGCAAGGGTCTTCCTTTTTTCTTCCATGTAGTTCTCGTGTTTAGTACAATATGCAGTCACTTAATGTGGACTTAAGTTATACCTAAGCATATATAAATTGCAGTACCTACAAAATCATTGACCTCATACATTATTGCTAAATTCATTCTTCAAAATATCATCTTGACCAAACTTATTCTAAATCTCATATTTATTCAAACATGTTTAACATTACATTGGTTCTAGTCTCTTTCAAACAAACTAAAACTGGAGATTAAAATTTCAGCATCAGCAATAATAATAAAACGCAAAGAAGGTATCACTACTGGTATTTATAAACTGTAGATGAATCTAGCATAAACTTCCCCTTAGGTTTGCTAAAAACCAATGGTCCAGCACTTCAGCTGTAAACTGTACTAATGTCATTTACCAATATATAACTGTTTATACAACCTAGAATTCAAGTCACTCAAGTCGGCTTACCTTATTTATTGAAGTTTCCTGCAAAAGTGTGTTTTGTCAAAGAATTTGTTGGACTCCCAAGATCTTCATAAAAAACAATTATTTGCAACAGCACGAAACTGATGGGTTTCGGAGGCATTATACATCTACAGAAAGGCACTATAAACATAAGAAAATGATTGGTCGCCACTATTGAAAAGGACAGCGATTTTGTGTACTTGGAGAAGTTGATTGTACGAACAGAAACATACAATTTCACACGGTTCCCCATTTAACAGCAAAAAGTTATCGATCTTCTTTGTCTCCTTTTCTTCCTCAGCTGTACAGTTATTTTTCATCAGTATCATAGCTAGTCTAATGCCAATAGAGATGAAAGGAAAGAAAAGAAAAAGGTTTTGGGCCTAATGACATGTAAGGTCATATGTGAAGATGCAGTACCATTGATATCGATAATATAAATATCACTCTGCATATCTGCCAACTATGAAAAAAGAAAAAACTAGATATATCTCAGACAACAGTTGAAAAAAACCAATCATACCTACAAATCACCATTTGAAGTTCCACCACTTTTCGTAGGAAGCTGGTAAAAGTCGTCATCTTCATCATGGATCCTCCGAACAACTTCTTTTGGTGCTTTCTTTATCATTTGACAAGTATTCTCATGAGAAAACAAAATTTCACAGATAATATTATTACTCACATAAAAAATGGATGTTATGAGTGCTTCATCCTGTGCCTCCAGTTGCTTCTCCTGCCATTAATTACACTCCTGGATACAGTCAGAAGCTTTCATATAGGCAGAATGATGAGAAAGAAAGGAACACTGAACTGTCCCTTGAAAATGAAATTCATTCTCTATTACCTTAGGAATCCAATCCATAATAACTCAGAAATCAGATTATGAGTGGTTTCAGATACTATGGTTAAATGTTAACTAGAAGGACAAGAAAATGATTGTCCACAAAAGAAAATGAAGTACCAATACTTATATGGGAGGTCTGTTCGAAGCATTATTTCCAAAGTTCAATACAATGTTGACCAGATACATTATCTTCCACCCTGACTAAAAAACGCAATCTCATTCTACTAAGAATAGTAGCTGATACAAATATGAAGCCATTTAATAGCTACAGGCTTTGCTTATTGAAAAAACAGAAAACGAGACCAATGTATATATACAGAAGCTCCCAAACTGCACCCTACCAAAACGTATACTGATAAACAGACAAGCATAATAAATAAGGAACCACGTTTGACACTTGAGTTTTATCTTCATATAAGCAACATAAATCTCATACCTTTTATTTTCCAGCGATGTGCTGCAAGGCCTCAAGCATTGCTTCTACACTTACTGTTGCATGTCTCAACTGAAATGGAACCAGGAAAAAATAGGTATTAGTAAGTATTTCTTTTCTTTTTTCTAATAAGAACTAAAAATATGTGAACGCCACTATGTTTTTAGGTGAGAATCATCAAAAATTAAAGTACTCAGGTACCTAAGCTACATAGACTTCATTTCATCAAGAGCAGCAAGTATGTCCATCTCTCTCCGAGGGTCCAGTGTTCTATTCTCCAGAGGTTTCACCGCATCTCCAATCTCTTCATGATCCCTTTTCTTCTGATCCTTGTCTGCTTCCTAATGGAATAAGGATGTAGCGGTCAGCAATGAAATCCTGATGCAAATTTAACGCACTATCAATAATGGAAGCACAAACACATGAAGTATCCCTCAAATGCACAGAAAGACTCGGTGGCATAGTTAAAAGAATTTCATATTATCTTCACTTCAGCATGCCAAGGCTCAAAGTTACAGGGTGCCCTGACTCAACAACATAGTCTTGAGTTCTGTGGATCAGTCTTCATAGTCAGTTCTGCTGAGAATCTTAAGCATTTGAAGTAGATACTAAAAATTTGGATCCCCAGCTGCAACCAGGATGTATATATACCTTGTCATTGCCACTTGTGTAGAACCCAACCCTGTTCACAGATCCAGGTATTCTCTTTCTCTATCTTCGCGGAATGAGTGTGCTCGGTGTTCTTAGTCAAGCTTCAGCTGCCGATTCTCCTCTCACTGCAGATGGAAGCGGAACTTGAAGTAAGCTTAGCAACCTTGAAATTTTAAGCATTCATGGTGTACTACACACGACACCTGCAACATGGAATTAGGGACGTCTGTACCTTCTATTTCTCTTTAGTTGCAAAATTCTGAACATAAAAAAATAACATGTGGTTATCTAGTTAGCATGAAAGAAACATAAACACAGACGATGGGAGGAAATCAAGAATAACCCTAGTTCTGAATTCCATAACAGGTACCAACTTTACTGGACCCAGCCTTTAACGTACTTTGTTCTTCAGACAGAGTGAGGTCGACTCACGTGACAAAGTCCAAGTTCGAATCCTCCCAAAGCTTGGCAGTTACAGTTTCTAACATTCTCATCTAAAGTTTCGTCCATTGGATTATCCTCTAAGAAGAAGCAAATTAATAGACCAAGTATCTGGCCTTGTACATCGAAGACCCCAACAAGCACAACAATGAGAAATAAAAAAGGAAAAACATGGATCATATGCCATTTGTACACAGCATTGAACAATAAACTCCATTTGTACAGGGAAGCTTTAAATACTAGAAATTGGCATGCTATGTAATATAAACATTCCTATGCTTCAAAAAAAAAAAAAAAAAAAAACATTCCTACTACAAAGGCTGTTATTAGAGGAACCATGACATGAGTATTTAGGCTAGTCAGCTGATAATATCAGTCTATGTAAACAGTTAAGTTATTCTCAACTATAGACCAAGTCTCTAAATCCTACTAAATAATCCGTTGGATGTTATACAACTGATTAATATATGGTATGGGTTCATACCTTACTGAAGGTTTGAACTGTCTCCAAATACAGCACCAGAATGGCTTCACCAGCAATAAGTTGATTTGTAGCTTTCTTATGTTCCAATTAGATCATACCAATGTAACTCTTGATCAACCTCCTGTAATAGTAACGCACCAACAGATAAAACAATTAGAAGGAGAACAACCACAAACATATTATGAGAGATCTGAGTGAAGATACCATTTACAGGTCTGAAGATTCAAGGAATTGATGGGGTTTCAAAAGTCCAATCTAGGGATTTAGGACTTAGGGTTTAGGATGACAAAACAAGACTAGACTGATACATAACTTCGCATGGATGAATGCAATCCACAGAGACTGCAACACACAATTTCATGTTACATAAACCCAAATTAGGAAAAGGAAAAATGAAATCCTAAGTAATAAAAAAAAAAAAAAAGCGAACATGATTGAATTCGCCCAAAACAGAGTTTCCCATATGGATAGAAGAGAGATTCGATTACCAGATTTTTCCAACTCTTTTAGCATTCTCGACGGGATTTGTTAGGTTTGCAGACGTCGCCGCGGCGAATCTCTTCTTCGAAATTTTTCCTTCCAATGTTTACAACAAACGCTTCACCTGAACCGCCGAAGAACTCTGTGTTGCAAAATCTCTAAATGGTGAAACATCAATCTGAAAACCAAAATCTGATCATCAGAACACTCGATTTTACTCTATTCAATTCGTGTCAAACTTGAAAAACCTAAATCGCGATTAACAGTAGCTGTTTTTGAAGAAGAAGGGAAAAGTTTGAGGAGAATCAATATCAGTAAGATTAATCATCGAAAGCTATTTGAAAGGTAAGATTGACTTATTTTGTCGATTTGGAAACCTAATTTTGAGAAGAAGAAAAATTACGGTATAAAACCTATTTTCTGCCCAGATTTTGAAGAGCAAGGAAACCGACTCACCGACTCTCTCTTATTAGAAGAGGGAAGAAGTAATTTCGAAATTTTCATTAGACAAGAGAGAAAGCGTGACTCACTCTCTTATTTATAGGTCGGTCGGGGTTATATGGGGTATCCTGTATTTGGGGTGGAGATATCCCATAGTCACGCTACTTGTGCTGCATCTAGAGGATCCATTGCATTTATTTTAGAGCAATGCTTGATCGCTAGGGTTGTCAATGGAATACCGAGTTCCGGATTCCGTTACCGATAATCCGAGTTCCTATAGGAAATTTTCCGACATAACGGTAACGGAAATCGGTAATGGAAAAATTATAGGTAATTTTTTCCTTATTGGAACGGTAATGGTTTAGGCACTTACCGTTCCGTTAATTACCGTTACCGATATCTATTGTCACATGTGTATATTATACGTGTTAGTATTACCCGTTTTTGAATTTTTTTGTGTGTTTTTTTTTCAAGAATATATAACTAAGCAAATTTGGAACATTGTGTTTTGCATGGATTTTGGAACCTAAAGTTTCTTATTTTGAACTGATTTTCAGTATGAGAAATAGGTTATGTATAATATTGTCCCTTAACGGTACTTATCGGTAAAATTACCGATATTCCGGTAACTTAATGGAACGGTAGCGGTTTAGATTTTTAAAATTCCGCCGGAAATTATCGGTATCGGAATTCCGGTAGGAAATATCGGTAACGGTAATGGAAGAGCTAGTTACCGTTCCAATAGGTTCCATTGACATCCCTATTGATCGCTATCGTATGCGTCAAAAATAATTACACTTTCTTACTACTCAAAATATAAATATAGCAAGGGCAAGAAAGGATCGATCCCACAGAGAGGTCTAGGTTGTCAAATTGTTTCGGTTTCCTATATAAATAACACCGGGGGTTTTCTGATTTTTATAAAATATAAGTAAAATAAAAGCAAAGAAAGAAATAAGCAAACAAATCAAATAGAAAAGATATTGGTTAAGGATTCATCTACATTCACTAACATGCTTTCAAAACAATAATTAGAATTGATATTTAATCTCAACTTTTATCAAAAGCCCTAGAATATCTTGATCGCAAGAATATCCCGCTAATCTCCTTTTGTCATCAACAAACACATTAAAAGATGCGAGTATGAGTTCTATCTAAAAGAACAACCTAACGTGTAAAAGCACTAATCAAGTTTAATTCCCTAGATGCATTAAGTTCTATGAAATCAAAGCAATCAAAGCAATTGAACGTGGAAAGCGCACTAATTCAATTTAACAAAGGTTACGATTCACATATGATCATAAGAATATATCACTACAAACCATAATCATATTATGCTACTTGTATTCAAGGAATATCACTTTTACGTATAATAAACCCTAAACTAGCAATAGATGTGATTATGAGTTCTACCAATTTGCAACTTGACAAAACTAACATTCAATCATGCAACCATATTTTCAGAGAATCGTGAACGATAAATATGAGACAAAACTAATATATTGAATCAAAGAATCATATTATGTGAAATCCAACTATTCCATAACCAATAATAAAACTCTAGATCATGTTCATGGAGTTCATAACAAGAATAAAGAGAAACCCTATCATGTTCTAAACCCTAGAAACAAAAGTAGTAGAAGATATAATGATATAAAAAATAGATATGTGTTTTGAGAAAAGTCTTCTCTTGTATAGCTCCACTCCTTCCAAAATTAGGTTTTGTCTTCAAAGTCCAAAAGATAGAAGTCCACCAAGCCCACAAGTGAGAGAAACCCGTGTAGAATTTATGTCCCAAAAACGCTCGCCGGAAAACTGGGAATTTGGCCGGAATCCGGTCACCGGTCGCCGGAAATTGTCGTCGACGACCACCTGAAAATTCTGTCGTTGGGAGAATATTTGACGGAATATTCCGTCAGTCCATCGTTAGAGATAACGGTTGACTTAACGGTCTTCTGTTAGTCAACAGTCAAGGATGAGTCACTGATTCAGCTAGGTTCACGGCCCAGATGGCCATGCCTTCCCTGTCTGTAACTTCTCTTCTCAGCCAAGATGGCTGTGCTAACTGCAACATCTTCTCATTCTTCGATTCTAACTGCACTATTCCACAAGCCACTAAAGATCCAAATTTCAGTTCATGCCATTTACCCCCTGCAGTTTCAGTCACCTCCATTCATTCACACCAATCGCTATCGCATTGTAGCATCACCTGCAAAAATCATCTTCCCTGCCATTTCAGTCTCACAGCTCAAGCCTATTACCAACACCCACAACAGCTACACCACTCTCAATACAGCATCATCCTCACAAACTGATCCATGTTATTCTCCAATGCCACCTTCAATGTATATCCTTGCTTGCAGTCACCACCTCCTAAAATCCATACCAAAGCCCATCATTCCTAACATACATCTAAGGAAATTTCATCCATTCTCTTCACTCCCTGTGACTCTCAGCTGCAATATCATCTCAAAGCCCACTTGTTCTGCTCATCACAACTCCACTTGCACTCATCAACTGCCATCAATCAATGCTGCACAATACCAGCTCTTGCCTTGTCTTCATTATCGCTGCAACAGCTGCACCTGAAGGCTTTTGATCCTACACAACCATGGAAGCCACATTAAATCCCTGAAGCTCATACTATCTCTTCCATCTCTGAGTCTCAAACCTCTCTCAGATTCTCCTCAAAACATCACATCAAGCAACCACACACACAGGTTCATTAGCTCACAACTGCAGCATCAGATTTCACCAACACCTGCAACTCAAGCACAGTTCTTCAATACCCAGTTACCAATTCTTCCTTCTCAATCCCTGATTTTGACCTCAGAATCATAAATCCACCAGTTCATCTCCTTATCCAATCCACCAGAACCACGGAATCATCACCTAAAGTAATGGCAGAAAACCAATTTCTTCTCTGTTGAATTCAACAGCTAAATTCCAAACCCAAAACCCATTTTGAATCTTGATTTCTAACTCCATCAACAACACCAACACAAAATCACCACCAACCCTTGATTATCTGCTTCATGAATTTCACAAGTCTTCTCCATATGAGACATTCTATCAAACCCATCTTCGATTTGTTCTTAATTCATCACAGAAACCTTCCAATTCATCTCTGAGTCGAACCCAAGCAGCCACCATTACTGATTTCATTGGCAACAAAACAATTCAAACCCTAATTTCACAGAGACCCTTTTCTTTCCCTTCTCTAATCCGTTACCAATTTGAAATATAAAATCAACAGAACCAACATCAACATTTCTCGATCTCAAATTTCATCTCTATCCTCACGGCCAGCTCTTGATTTCACAGTTCCTCATGGAATTTGAACCTAACCCATTACCCTCAATCACAGTTCCAAACTCAGATGAATGAAGTGTAAATTGGGGAAGAAAGGAGTAATGGCTTCTCTCGACTAGGGTTATAACCCGGGGTGGATAATTTGGGAAGGATTCAGACTTGGATTATCGGTTTCAGAAAACCGACAGCCTAATTCTCAGTTCAATTGTCAGTTCTACGAGACTGACAGCTTAATTTCCATCTTAATTCCTCTTGTGCAACCTAGCATGCTCCAAATATCGTCTGCGAGTTGACCCTTTTGCTCTTTACGCTCCAAATTTGGATGATTCCTTCTTATTTTCCTCAGTGCGACTCCAAAGCTCCTAATAACTCAAACTCACATATAAGATACATAATTCACACGAAAACTCGCAAAGAAAGCGTAAATACTAGATATAAAATTAGGTGTTTTAGACACCTATCATATTCCCCCACACTTAGACTTTGCTAGTCCTCGAGCAAATCAATCAAAACAATTCTAAAATACAACAACTCCGTGTCGTCGAGGCTACGGTTAATTTTAGCATAAATAACGAGCCTTTAAACCCCTAGGTGTCTCTAGTGGACGAGTTATAGTCTCGTGAAGGTTTACTAGAGATATACCTACAAAACCTATATTTCCAACTCCGTCTATTTGTTACAAATCAATGAACGAATCCAAAATGACTACAGGAGGAGGTACCTTGTGCAAATTCAATTCATATATTAGTAAATAAAGCTCTAATTAGATAGTCGAACAAGCCACAATACTCGGAAACTAACAAACCACAATCACAATGAAAAGATTAAGAAGATGGATATAGATGTAGATGTTGGCGAATATTCACAAGTGATCGATGTTTCCCATATATGTCTGAAGGTCACTGCTAAGATGAACCTATCCCTATTGGATTGAGCTACTTGGTATGAATGCTACATCAACTCACTGGCATATACAAGGGAACCAGAAGTGACTTTATTCAACCAAAATACAACTTTCTTTTCTTTTTTTTCATTTTTTTTTTCACTCTTTTTTTTTTCACTTTTTTTTTTAGACAACATGATTGGATCAAACTGGATCCAAGCGCATGATTCTTGTCAGCAAGTACATGATAGTTGCCTTGGATCCTGCATTCCACGCTTGTTTAGGCGACGGAAACAGGGACTACGTTTCACACATACTGCTATTCCCAAGTGTCATTTTATTCCGTTTTTGTCTAATTGGTCGGTCTCTTTTTTTTTTTTTTTATATAGCAACTCAATCACTCTATTTCATCCTAGCATCAATAACAACTCGATGTTTAGTGACCCACCGAATCGAAACACTTAGAGAACAATAGATAAATATGAAAAAAGCAAAAATAGAATGTGATATGGTGACATTCCGAGATATGGTAACAACTATCATGTTAATTGTGATTTCTGAGCTATTTTCGTCCCTTTTAGTTAATTGGTTCCTCAACTCCTGCATTCAAAATGGTTCCATCCACTAATGGTGTCATCCTAAAGGCACAAGTTTCTAGATTTCGGAGTTCAAAAAACACACATTTTTTCTTGGTTTTTCTATTTTTCTGATTTTTTTTTTAAAGGCATAAAACAAACTATACAAACATATAAATGCTCCCCCACACTTAAACTTCACATTGTCCTCAATGTGTAAAACCGAAAGTTCTGAATTCTGACGTAACAGCAGATAAAACGCAAAAACTGTGCAAATGGGTAAGGAATTTGGAAAAACTCCATTTCACAAAAGTTGTTCACCTACGTGTTTTCTACACATTATCAAAATTTCACAGTGTTTTGATAAACTGTCTGACAGTTATGGTCTCTGGACTGAACTACGCGCAGTCTGAAATTTTCTGACGAAAAGGTATTCATCATAATTCTCTTCTAAGATAGATTATGGACTTAATGAAATTAAACATGGGGATGCAAATATGATATGAAATAATTAAAATAAAATAAAACAAAACAAAAATAAAATAAAATAAAAAGCAAAAGGATAAAGATAAAAGATACAAAACCGGTGGGTTGCCTCCCACTTAGCGCTTGTTTTAAAGTCGACGGCCCGACTTAGCTTCTTGTAAGATTCATTCCCCATACACCAATAATCGGAAAAGTTGGGGATCCACCCATAGCACCTGTTTTTCAAACACTATATTCACACAAATATTAGTAATATAAAACAAAAATGAAGCTATGAACCGATAAAAGTTTCCCCCACACTTATTCTTGTCCACACTTGGAAGTGCATAAAGAATATAGAAATCAGGGACTTCCACGGTTTCTTGTTCCAAAACCTGCATAGTATGAGAATCAAGTTTCTCTAATGGCGGAAATCGAGAAACAAAGTCATTCAACAATGTTTTCGAAGCACATAAATTTAAACCAATAAGAGGTAAAGGAGAAGAATCAATATGCAATGGGTTAGACAAACCTATCACAATTTCTTGTATCACAGAATCCTCTTCATCCTTGAAAAAATCAAGTGAATTATTCACCTCTTGTATATCATGGTCCTCTATCAAACCTTGCAACCATTCTTCGTCCGCTTCTGCCGTAACCAAAGTCTCGACATCAACATCATCATTACAAACATTCACAAGTTCAATTGGGTCTTCCATAATATTGGTCATAACGGTCACATTCTCAACATACTCCTCCTCATTAGACTCAAACAATGTTGCAAAATTCTGAAAAACATTAGTTTCATCATCCTCATGTACCTTTTGAATAGGTGCTTGATCATTATAAAGATCAAGAGTTGAGTTAACTACACTAACATCATCAAATATCTCCAAAGGTTGGTCCTTTTCAACACAATCATCATCGTCTTCATCTTCAGACTCACCATAATCAGAATCGTCGTCGGTTTCCCATCCTTTATCACGACGACGTTTGAGTTCCATATGAATGGTCCTACTAATTTCATCGACAAGCTCTTCCGAGTATCCATCGTCTTCCAACTTGTATAATTTCTGCGCAAGTTTTCTAACGTTCACACGCTTACCACCATTAGCTACAATAGGTTCTCTTTCCCAAGAATCTTCCCTTTGAATGGGTGAATGATCATAACTACGATCCGGAGTCGGGTAAGAAGGCATATTCCAGAAATTGGTTTGTGCGACGTTCTCTCTATTACGGTCAAGTTGGTATATCCTTTGTTGCATATATTGCAATCCATGCATAATCTGCATACAACTCGAATAAAGCCAATTAGAAGTAGAATTATCCCACCTAGGTGCCTGACTTACATACCCACTACAAGGTTGTTGTTGGTATGTATGAAAATCACCATAAGGTTCTCTAGGATATGCATCATAACCAATAAATTGGTTTTGGTTGCATTCCATATATGGTGGGAAATTTTCATAGTGTTGAGGAGGTTGAAAATCATATCCATTGCTCCAATATGCTCCTTCCATAGAATTGGTACCTGAAATAAGATTCTCAAACTATGTCAACACCAGAAAATAAGAAAAACTAAAAACAAAACAAAAATAAGAAACCAAAAACAAGTGACAACCGTTGCCTCCCCGGCAACGGCGCCAAAATTTGATCGCTGTCGTATGCGTCAAAAATAATTACACTTTCTTACTACTCAAAATATAAATATAGAAAGGGCAAGAAAGGATCGATCCCACAGAGAGGTCTAGGTTGTCAAATTGTTTCGGTTTCCTATATAAATAACACCGGGGGTTTTCTGATTTTTATAAAATATAAGTAAAATAAAAGCAAAGAAAGAAATAAGCAAACAAATCAAATAGAAAAGATATTGGTTAAGGATTCATCTTCATTCACTAACATGCTTTCAAAACAATAATTAGAATTGATATTTAATCTCAACTTTTATCAAAAGCCCTAGAATATCTTAATCGCAAGAATATCCCGCTAATCTCCTTTTGTCATCAACAAACACATTAAAAGATGCGAGTATGAGTTCTATCTAAAAGAACAACCTAACGTGTAAAAGCACTAATCAAGTTTAATTCCCTAGATGCATTAAGTTCTATGAAATCAGGCCAATCAAAGCAATTGAACGTGGAAAGCGCACTAATTCAATTTAACAAAGGTTACGATTCACATATGATCATAAGAATATATCACTACAAACCATAATCATATTATGCTACTTGTATTCAAGGAATATCACTTTTACGTATAATAAACCCTAAACTAGCAATAGATGTGATTATGAGTTCTACCAATTTGCAACTTGACAAAACTAACATTCAATCATGCAACCATATTTTCAGAGAATCGTGAACGATAAATATGAGACAAAACTAATATATTGAATCAAAGAATCATATTATGTGAAATCCAACTATTCCATAACCAATAATAAAACTCTAGCTCATGTTCATGGAATTCATAACAAGAATAAAGAGAAACCCTATCATGTTCTAAACCCAAGAAACAAAAGTAGTAGAAGATATAATGATATAAAAAATAGATATGTGTTTTGAGAAAAGTCTTCTCTTTTGTAGCTCCACTCCTTCCAAAATTAGGTTTTGTCTTCAAAGTCCAAAAGATAGAAGTCCACCAAGCCCACAAGTGAGAGAAACCCGTGTAGAATTTATGTCCCAAAAACGCTCACCGGAAAATTGGGAATTTGGCCGGAATCCGATCACCGGTCGCCGGAAATTGTCATCGCCGACCACCTGAAAATTCTGTCGTTGGGAGAATATTCGACGGAATATTCCGTCAGTCCATCGTTAGAGATAACGGTTGACTTAACGGCCTTCTGTTAGTCAACAGTCAAGGATGAGTCCCTGAGTCAGCTAGGTTCACGGCCCAGATGGCCATGCCTTCCCTGTCTGTATCTTCTCTTCTCAGCCAAGATGGCTGTGCCAACTGCAACATCTTCTCATTCTTCGATTCTAACTGCACTATTCCACAAGCCACTAAAGATCCAAATTTCAGTTCATGCCATTTACCCCCTGCAGTTTCAGTCACCTCCATTCATTCACACCAACTGCTACTGTAGCTGTAGCATCACCTGCAAAATCCATCTTCCCTGCCATTTCAGTCTCACGGCTCAAGCCTATTACCAACACCCACAACATCTACACCACTCTCAATACAGCATCATCCTCACAAACTGATCCATGTTACGCTCCAATGCCACCTTCAATGTATATCCTTGCTTGCAGTCACCACCTCCTACAATCCATACCAAATCCCATCATTCCTAACATACATTTAAGGCAATTCCATTCATTCTCTTCACTTCCTGTGACTCTCAGCTGTAATATCATCTCAAAGCCCACTTGTTCTGCTCATCACAACTCCACTTGCACTCATCAACTGCCATCAATCAATGCTGCACAATACCAGCTCTTGCCTTGTCTTCACTATCCCTGCAACAGCTGCACCTGAAGGCTTTTGATCCTACACAACCATGGCAGCCACATTAAATCCCTGCAGCTCATACTATCTCTTTCATCTCTGAGTTTCAAACCTCTCTCAGATTCTCCTCAAAACATCACATCAAGAAACCACACACACAGGTTCATTAGCTCACAACTGCAGCATCAGATTTCACCAACACCTGCAATTCAAGTACAGTTATTCAATACCCAGTTACCAATTCTTCCTTCTCAATCCCTGAGTTTGACCTCAGAATCATAAATCCACCAGTTCATCTCCTTAGCCAATCCACCAGAACCACAGAATCATCACCTAAAGCAATGGCAGAAAACCAATTTCTTCTCTGTTGAATTCAACAGCTAAATTCCAAACCCAAAACCCATTTTGAATCTTGATTTCTAACTCCATCAACAACACCAACACAAAATCACCACCAACCCTTGATTATCTGCTTCATGAATTTCACAAGTCTTCTCCATCTGAGACATTCTATCAAACCCATCTTCGATTTGTTCTTAATTCATCACAGAAACCTTCCAATTCATCTCTGAGTCGAACCCAAGCAGCCACCATTACTAATTTCATTGGCAACAAAATAATTCAAACCCTAATTTCACAGAGACCCTTTTCTTTCCCTTCTCTAATCCGTCACCAATTTGAAATAGAAAATCAACAGAACCAACATCAACATTTCTCGATCTCAAATTTCATCTCTATCCTCACGGCCAGCTCTTGATTTCACAGTTCCTCATGGAATTTTAACCTAACCCATTACCCTCAATCACAGTTCCAAACTCAGATGAATGAAGTGTAAATTTGGGAAGAAAGGATTAATGGCTTCTCTCGACTAGGGTTATAACCCGGGGTGGATAATTGGGGTAGGATTCAGACACCCCACTACATGGGATAAGGGATGACCAAATCAAACTTGGCTTGTCGGTTTCATAAAACCGACAGCCTAATTCTCAGTTCAATTGTCAGTTCTACAAGACTGACAGCTTAATTCCTCTTGTGCAACCTAGCATGCTCCAAATATCGTCTGCGAGTTGACCCTTTTGCTCTTTACGCTCCAAATTTGGATGATTCCTTCTTCTTTTCCTCAGTGCGACTCCAAAGCTCCTAATAACTCAAACTCACATATAAGATACATAATTCACACGAAAACTCGCAAAGAAAGCGTAAATACTAGATATAAAATTAGGTGTTTTAGACACCTATCAATGCTATCCTGCAAGACTTTTCCGGAGAGTATAATAAGGTATCATCATATCGCCCGTTGGATTTTCTCGAAAAATGATGGATTGATTTTACTTTTACTTTTACTTTTACTTTTTCGGTTATATACAGCTGACGAAATTAAGATATTAGAGTTAGGTCCCTTATCTTACAAGCTAAAAAGAAAACCATCCTCTCAATACATTATTCTCTCGTGCTTATTGAGAAGAGCGTACGTTTGTTAAGAAAACCATCCTATAGTCATGCTATTTGTGCTGCATCCAGAGGATCCATTGCATTTATTTTATTTTTGGGACAAACGTTCCTCCCGTAGTTATTTTTTCTTGTTTGAAGCACCTCCCGTAACTATTGGTTGTGTCTAATTTGGGTTAGATGCCTTTTTTCTTTCTAAATGAATATTTTGTTCTTAGAATTTTTGCTTTGAGAAAAGATATATGTGGAGAACTGAAGAAGCAGTAACTAAATTCAGAGATGAAGTTCGCATATTCTCAACGGACGGATAAAAACAAACAACATAAGATTTTTCCTCTGCCCTTGATTCTCAAGTGAATCCATTATCCGTATATGTTTAATAGTTTTCATTTCTAAAATTGAAAAAAAAAATATTGGATCTTGAAAACTTAAATTTTTTATAAAGATTTATCTGATTCAAAAACAGGTGTTAAATACATGATTTTCTCCTTGGAAGAATTCCTTCATCCTTCGATCTTGACTAAGATTTCTCTACAATAATTAGAGCTCTTTCTTTTCGCTAAAATTTGATTTTCTCTATAAGTTCTAACCAAATATCAAATTTGGACTTTAGAATTACTACCAATATTTTTTATCCAATACCGATTAATTTGTTTTTTATTAAGAATAAATTGAACTTCAAAGTTAGGTAGATGTAAAAACAGAAAAAGGAGAATAAAAAATGATTTTAGCGTTGGTGTTGGTAAACCAGTGAAATAGAACAAGCATGTTATATTCTTTGTGTTCATCGGCAATAGCTCCCCATGATTTAAATTTTGATTAGCTTGAATTGCGGTGGATTAAGTGTGACCGAATTATATATATATATATATAGCCAACTCCCAAATTTAGGATATGGAATGAAACAAGTGTTTCAAGTATGTTCATTGGAAGTTTTCTAGGAAACGGATAATAAGCACACTTCGGGAAAAACATGTATGATTACCTGAAATTTTCTGATGCACACAAGAAACATGTAAAGAGAGAAAAGTGAAAGAACGATATTGAATATTGATGATAACTTGGGTTTTACGCCCAAAGTTTTGTCTCTCCAACTAATCTGATTTCCGATGTCAAAACCTCTATTTAATGGAGATAAAATAAAATAGTACAAATTAGCAAAATAACTAAGATTAAAAGCAACCAATAATGAAGGGAGGAACGTGCACCCTTGGTTAATGAGGGGTGCACATAGATGGACTCACACCATGCTTATTTCTTGTGTTTTATTTTTTTTCACTAAATAGAATATACTAGTAAGTCTAGTATTGCCTTTACTAGTACCAAAATGGCATACTACGCCAATTTGGCATGTTTATAGGAATTTTGGTTACATTTAAGTCGTCGTCATAGGTTGCGTGTCTTTTTTGTACCTTTAGTAGGTTGAGCATTGGATACTAAGGGCAGAAATATAAATATACTTGGGTGGTAATTTTTTGGACAAATGTTAACTCCTTGCATATGTTAGGGGTCCTTGGATGGTTGTAATGTCTCTCCAAACAATAATAGCAATGATGATGAAGATGTAGCCTCATCGTCAGACTCGAGTTCAGATTAACGAGATATTCTAGATTCTTTGACCTTGGTATGTTTTGGGACGGGTCTTAATCTTATAGACTTAATAGGTATCATTGGGGCCTATGGTCTTTGCTAATTATGGGATTAGTTGGCCGTTGCAAATTCAATCAAATTGTAGTTATAGCAAAGTATCTCTGATCCTATTCGAAACTGGTCTTAACCTTTGTTAATTATTAGCTTACGGTTAGTTATTTTCGTTTAAGTGTACTGATTTAGAATTTGAATCCCTTTATTGGAGTTTTATATTTTAAATTTCTGGTTAGGACTTTATAAGTTAGTATTAAGTTTTTATTTTCTGCATTGGTGATATATATTTGGATGTTAAGTTTGTCTTATGTTATTTCTACCAAGTTTGTCTTCTCGCACGGGAAGATTTTTGAAAATTATCGAATTGGTAAAATATGGTAAATGATTCTTCCTTATTTAAGTGATATATGACAGTGATTTCCCATGATTAAAAGTTGATGAATGATACATAAGATGAGCTCTATCTAACTTGATTAATTCTGCATTCAGTGTTGTTCCCATGTCGTGCAAGGCTAATAATAAGAGATACCTATTAATATACTTTAACTTTTCCATATGGGAATGTATTATCATTCCTAAGAGTGTTGCACAATGATTGCACAATACTAGAATAGTGTCCTGGCCGATGGAGTTGCATAACCTGACGATGATGCGCCAACATGGCTGAGACAAGAAAGGCTACTTGGCACATGCAACATTATGCGATAGTGTTGCATATCCTTATCCAAAGTTAGCCAAACTCAATGAAAGAATGAAGGATGATCCTAATCATTGGTCAAAGGCTTGGACAATGCATATAAAACAGTGGTGTTGCCAGATGCGATATTGTTGTCTATTTCTTGACAAAAAGAATGCAAGTGATGCACCTAAGTATGAAGTTGAACTAAGGAACAAGGCAAGACTTGATATGACTTACCAGGTTCATGCCGGAATGAATGTAACATAATCATTGTCGGACTTGGCAGGGGCCAAGTTTAGTGAAGCACAACTATTGTCGAACTTGGCAGAGGCAGTTGAGTGAAGCACAATCATTTTCGAACATTGGTTCAGGCCAAATTAAGCGTTGTGCAATAATTGCAGAATGTTGGTTCAAGCTTTCAGTTACGAGTGTGTGTGCATCACACGCATGCCAAATCAAATGAGTGGGTTTGCAGACGGTTATAAAATGACTTTATAACCGAGTTTGGCATATCCTAACCGTTCAAGACAAGTTTGACCAAGTTATGCAAGACAACACAAAAGCTAGCAGTTAAAAATGTGAAGTGGTGGTTAGGGAAACTTCATATGGACACGTGTTTGTTCCATAGGCCATGCAAGTCAGTTGCACATGGTTTTGGCCTGGTTCTTGGAAGTATAAATAGGCTAGAGATCCTATGCAAATGGAAGTCTTCAAGTGTAGAGGAACCACATTGCAGAGAGAGTATTGTGTTGTAGTCTTAGAGAGAAATAAGCTTGTAATTCCACTGGTTGAACTAATTTATAATAGGGTTTTGTTAACTTGTGCACCCATGCACAAGTTAAGAGGGGTATTGTTGTCTTTTAGTTGCATAGGAAATGTAAGCATGTTATTAAAATAATGATGACATAAACTTTTTAATCAAAAATATTTCCATTCCATTTGTGCCCTTATATTCTCTCAATTTAACGTCGGACCAGCACAATCATCATCGCGGATTCACAGGATTTGTTCGTATCTCGCTCTAGCTTTTCATCTTCCCTTCTTCTCAAATTTTACGGATCATGATCATCTCCCTACTTCAAATTAAATCCCTAATTAAATATTCGTTGTTATTGTGTGTTCATATACGTTAGATTTCATATTTATTTATTGATTGTTAGGACTTCTATCGGGACCTAAACTCTTCAACTTCCAACTGGATTTTTAATCTTACGACTAACCTATTTTAACTTTTTAAAAATCTTTAAGCAATTTTTCATTCATCTAACAAAATCAATTTCCATTTGGTCAAAACCCTATTTCAACTTCAATAAAAAGCTAATATACTTCTTGAAAAAGCGGGGGTCTAACAACCACACCCAATATTTCGATTAGCAATATGTATAGACAAACTCCAATATACTTTCAAGAGAATCAACTAGACTCAATCTTAATAAATTATATCAAAGAGTTATATCTCTCTGTCTCGATTCAATTCTTACTCAAACAAATAGAAATCTGCGAGTCTAATTTAATACAAGAGAAAACACTTGAACGGTACCAAAGACCAATGTTCAAGGATCAATCAATTTCAATCAACAACCAAAGGTTGGATTTCCCAATTGATTGATTCAAGCGCACAACCTGTGATATTTCAATTATATAACAAAATATAATACGGAATAAAAATAATACAGACACCAGAAGTTTTGTTAACGAGGAAACCGCAAATGCAGAAAAACCCCGGGACCTAGTCCAGATTGAACACACACTATATTAAGACGCTACAGACACTATCCTACTACAAACTAACTTCGGCCTGGACTGTAGTTGAACCCAAATCAATCTCACACTGATCCAAGGTACAGTTGCATTCCTTATGTCTCTGATCCCAACAGGATACTACTCACTTGATTCCCTTAGCTGATCTCACCCACAACTAAGAGTTGCTACATCCCAAAGTCGAATACTTTAATAAACAAATATGTATCACACATAAAAGTCTACGGTAATAGATAAATCTGTCTCCCACAAAAATACCTACGAGTTTTGTTCCGTCTTTTGATAAATCAAGGTGAAAATGAACCAATTGATAACCCAAACTTATATTCCAGAAGAACAGCCTAGTATTATCAATCACCTCACAATAATCTTAATCAACGCGACGAAAGAAGATATTGTGGAATCACAAACGATGAGACGAATATGTTTGTGACTACTTTTATATCTTACTTATCTGAGATATCAATCTCAATCCAATCATTATGATTGTACTCAATATGATAGAATCAGCAATATAAGATCACATAACTACAAGAAAGTAGTATCGGTCTGGCTTCACAATCCCAATGAAGTCGTTAACCTATAGGGTCTCGGTAGAAACCTAAAGTTAAAAGAGAATCGACTCTAGATAATACAACTAGTATCACAAAGGAGGTGTGAGGATTAGGTTTCCCAGTTGCTAGAGTTCTCCCTTATATAGTCTTTCAAATCAGGGTTTGCAATCAATGTTATCTTGGTAACAAAGCATTCAATATTCACCGTTAGATGAAAACCTGATTAGATTCAAGTTAATATCTTTCAACCATTGGATCGAAAACTTAGCTTGTTACACACAAATTAAATGCAAGATTAGGTTTGTGTAACCGTACCCAAACATGTAAATTTGTTGGTTCAACAGTAGTTAACCAAATGGTTAGCCATATGAGCACTTTCATATCAACCATGTTATTCTTCACCATAACTAGTTCAAATGACTCAAATGAACTAGTTAGAGAGTTATTCAATTGCTTAGATCTTATAGAAGTATACAAGACACAATCGAAGCAAAAACAATTTGATTCACTCAAACCGATTCATGAACTTTATAACCACGGTTTGCAAACTTGCATTCCTTAGATAATGTAAGTATAAGTTCACGAATAATCGTTTTTAGATATAACCAACCTAAGTATGCGGACTTAAGTACCCGGAATAAGTTTGTAAAAGTTTTAAAACTCTAGCAGATTTTCTCGGGAAGAGGACCTCCGACAGTACGCGGACTGGGTTCGCGGACTCTTGTTCTGGTTTTCCTGATCAACAAAGTATGCATACTTTGGTTCAAGGAATAAGGACTTATGCATGTATGTGTTTCCACACAATGATTATATCCAACAATGGTTATATAATCTAAACTCTCATTTCAATCATTGAAACATTCTTAGAGGACGTTATATAGTTGTTATTCACAAACCATTTTTCGTCAAAGCCATTTTCAAGTGATTGAAATATATCATGAATTTCGTCACTAGGTAAAGATGAACTTGGCCAAAGCGAAAGCTTACCAACACATATTTCGAGAAATAGATAGGCGAGATAAATCCAGCTCGAAATAACAAATGTGTATAATCAAAGTCTATATAGCAAAACGACTTTTGTCTCAAGATAGGAGATAGAGTAGATAGACTTTTGAGTGATAGATAAGTTCAAGTCTCCACATACCTTTTAGTCGATGAAGTTCCACCAGTTCCTTGAGTAGTCCTTCGTCTTGTATGATGATCACCATGGAGTTCTTGAGCTCAACTACAGTTTCTATCCTAGTCCGAGACTTAGCTATAGTAGACTAGAAATCAAGACTTATAGTTTTGATCACTAACATCGACAAACATGATTTAGATAGCAACGCATGCGAGTTCGACCGAGCAGAGCTCTAACACTTCTAAACCAACATAAAAATAATCAAGCTGATAAGGATGAAAAGGACTTATATCCATCTGATGAAATTGATTTTAGGTTTTTTATTTGTTTATTAAACATGTGAGAAAAATGAAGATTTGTTAACAGAGAAATTTGAGAGAAACCATAAAATACAGAAACATTAACGGAGACGTATTAAGCTATTGGGAAATATTTAGGAGGGGAGTTTGGAGAGAAACGTGTACATGAGAGCATGATACCAATTTTCTTTCAAGACGAGAGATAAAAAAAGACATAATAGATTTGTAAACTGAAGGGTAGATATGGAATTTTTGTTTTATTTATTACTTAATACTAAAGTAACCAAATTCCAATATCCAGTTACAAATTCAAGGATAAATTTGGATAATATAGGCTTGTTTATTATTGTTTACTAATATCGATGGTAATGATTGGGTGTTATCTTGTGCATGGATGCACAAGATAACAAAACCCTTTATCATATTCCCCTTAAGCTAATGAAAGAGAGTTTGTTGGCTTAGAATTATCTATGTGTTCAGTTGACTCTAAGTTACTCCTCTAAATCTGTGTGGCATAATCATAGCATTAACCCCTCTTTGTAGTATGGGCTGCAAGTAAAGGAAAATAGAAAATCTAAGTTAGTCTTCCATTGCATACTTTGGGATAAAGTTTTAGTGAAATTTTCATTAAGTTTTTCAAACTCTATAATTTTTGCTTGAAGAGATGCATAGACACTCGGCTGGCTGAAAAGTTTACAAAGGGGCCCAAAATGCATAGACACTTGGACGGATGACTATTCAGGAAAGGCTACGGGATGCATAGACAGCCGAATAGCTAGCAAGTTTATAAAAGGCCACGGGATGCATATACACCCGGTCGACTGACTATTCACGAAAGGCTACGGGAAAACATAGACAGGCGGTCGGCCGATGATTATAAGAGGCTCCGGCCTACAACTACAAGAGGATTCGACCAATGATTATAAGAGGCTCCATCCAAACGATTATAAGAGGCTTCGACCAACGATTATAAGAGTCTTTGGCCAACGATTTTACAAAAGACCCCGAAATACATAGACACTCGGCCGGATGACGAGTTTACAAAACGCTCTGAGATGCATGGACACTCGGATGGATGACGATTACACAAAGAAGGAGACTGGTTGATATGATCATCCGATCGGCCACAGATATCCAAAAATAAATAAAAGGTTGCTCAGCGCATCCGATCGGCCACATATATAGAAAAAAAGGAGACGTATTTTTCATCGCATCCGATCGACTACAGAAAAGAGGGGGAGAGCGTTTGCTTACCCTGGATGAGGAAATAAAAAGGAAGGGCGGAGCATTTGGACTTACCTCCAGTACAAGGGGTTCACCCCTCGTCTTGAAAGCGTGTTTTTCCTACCCAGACATAATCATGAAGTAAGCACACCTCCATTATTTACCCCCTCTAAACATCCCCAACCACGCAGAATGACTACAAAAAATAATATATGGTAGGGGATGATGGGGGGTGGGTCTATCTAAAGATTATGCCATGTCTTCACTACACTCGCCCCGAGACTCTCAAAATTATGCTATTAATACAACTTAAAGGTCCAAGAAAATGTTCAGTCATTTTATGCAAGAATTCTCGAAAAATACTTATCCAAACACTCGTCGCGTATGACAACAATTTCTTGCAAAAGACTATCTCATTTCATAAATTCCTCAAGCTTGCGTACTGGGGACTCGACTCAAGAAGACATTACAAGGGATGCTAATAAAATTAACCCCATAGTCAGGGGACTAATGTTGATACATGAAAATAATTACCCCTTATCAGGGCTAGGGAGCTCCTAAAGGGGAATTAATGGAAAAGGATAAGGTTATATTAGAGAAGGAGTGGCACTAGTGGTAATTCATGGGTTTAAGACATGTAGCATGATGTCACAAAAGGAAGGGATTTTGGGAAAACCTATAAAAGGAGACACACAGTACAATATAAATGGGTCTTTTTTCTCTTAGGTATTGGATGGATGTGTTGTGGTTAAGGCATGTAGAATGAAGAAAATATTCACCCCTCAACATGTGTCACTTAATTAATCAGTGTGTATCTATAGTTTCTTCTAGTGTCTTGCTTAATAGATCTCTTGGTGACCAATTCTAGCAAACTAGAGGTTTGAGACAGGGTGATCCCCTACCTCCATATCTCTTTATCCTTTGTATATATGTCCTTTCAAAAAAATTAATAAATGTTGAAGCTAAAAGTATTATAAAAGGTATTAAGGTTTCTAAAAATGCACCTGATATTTCTCAACTAAGGAGGTAAGATATCTATCCACTATTTTAGATAATTTTAGCAAAGCTTCTGGTCAAGCACATTTGTTTATCAATTCTTCGACTTTGGGTCGTAGCAACTCTTGGTTGTGGGTGAGATCAACTAAGGTAATCAAGTGCGTAATATCTTGCTGGGATCATAAACGTAAGGAGCGCAACTGTACCTTAAATCAGTGTGAAATTGATTAGGGTGCAACTACAGTCTAGTCTGAAGTTCATTGGTAGTAGGCTATTGTCTATAGCGTCTTAATACAATATGGTGTTCAAATCTGGACTAGGTCCCGGGGTTTTTCTGCATTTACGGTTTTCCTCGTTAACAAAATTCTGGTATCTTTGTTATTTCTTTTCCGCATTATATTTTGTTATATAATTGAAATACCACAGGTTGTGCGTCAAGATCAATAATTATATAGTTCAACCTTAATTTGCTTGTTGATATAAATTGATTGACACTTGAACATTGGTCTTTGGTACCATTCAATTTATTTCTCTTATATTCAATTGGGATCGCAAATTCCTATTTGATGATTGCAGATTAAATTGAGAGACAGAGATATAAAACTCTTTGATATGCTTTTCTCTAGATTGAGTGTAACTGTCTAGTTGATTCTCTTGAAAGTATATTGGAGTTTGTCTATTCAGATTTCCAAACTAAATATTGGGTGTGCTTGTTAGACCCTCGCTTTTTTCACTAGGGTTCATGTATTTCCTCAATTTAATCATCTTTGGAGAACAATAAATAAAAGGGTGTTCAAGGGTCATATCAAGTAAGTCATTTTCCATATAGTCTCTCTCAATTTCTAGATCTAGTGAGGAATTTCAAGGTTTCAAAAGAGATTTCAAAAAACTTGGGCTCTTCATCTTCTTCTAGCATGAAATTACATATAGACCAAAGTTCAATTAGGATTAGATTTGTCAATGATTCTTGAGGCAAGGTTTTTGAAAGGATTTCTTCTAAAGGGTCTATTCTAGAAAAGAAATTGGATTTTGTTAGTGGGTGTTGATACATGAAAAATAAAACCCCTTAACGGTCCAGGGGTGTCCCTAAAGGGAGAGATAAACCTAGTGTAAAATATGGGGACTAGGCCCAAGTCCAATGAAGAAATGCCCATCAGGTAAAAAGGACAAAGTAGTGATTAACAAATAAGGAGGAGGTTATATTAAGAATGGCATTATGAGTAACTAAAGAGGTTTGGGACATGTGTCATGATGTGATAAAATGAGGAACTTTTGGGAAAGTTTATATAAAGAAGGACAAGGTACAGGGGAAAATAAACTCTCTCTCTTACTATTCCTAGAAAGGTGAGGTCATTTGGTGTAGCTAGGACGGGTATGACCAGAACTGAATTCACTCCTCAACATTTTGCAACCACACCCGGAGGCTCGTGCCTCGCTCACCATGACACTCCTTGGAGGCGCTAGCTTAGGCGTGATGGGAAACCAAGCGACCAATCAACCTTGATGAGGTGACTATGGAGGACGACGACAACGAGGAAGAAAAACTAGCCCAGGACACTACCAAACAAGCGACGGAGCATGGAGAGACGGTAGCAACACAAGAAAAGAACGCGCGGGTAACCCAGTTACCAAAATCCGCGTCACCAGCTCTGCAAGACATGCAAAAGGAACTAGAAGAGCGCTCACGAAGAATACAGGATCTTGAAGACTGGATAACACAAGCAGTAATAGCAGGGCAAAACATTCCCAGAGAAATGACAAAAGGCGAGAAGCACTAAAGTGACAGGACAGTGTCGATGTCCCAGGAAGAAATGGAAAAAATACTTAGAACAGAATTATCATGTGGTAAAACAAGAAAATCACTGTCGCGTAAGCATCCCATACCCGACGAGTATACACCTCTCCGAAATTCAAGACATATGATGGGCAGGAGAATGCACGAGAGCACCTTAGACGATTCCTATCAGCAATGAATGATAGATCCTCCGATGAAATATTGTGCCTTGAAGAATTCCCCAAATCACTCACAGGCACATCATTCTCCTGGTATGATAACTTAAAAGCATAAAGTGTGACTAGATCCACACTTTTTCTTGGGAAATTTTATTCTGCTAAGAGGAAGATCATGGCAATAGACTTGAGCAAGAGCGGACAACGGATAGGGGAAGAAATAGGAAAGTACATCCAACGTTATTGGTGCCTGGCACTAGATTGTCACGAAGACATCAATGAGGATACGCTCGTCGAAATTTGCATACGAGGAATGACCCCGGTTTTCAAGGGAAGCCTGATCAATTTCAGATTCCAGACTTTCGTTGAGCTGGAGGAAGCGGCCGAGAGGATCCCCGACTGAACACCTATGGACTCTGCCTAGCACTACACAAATAGTATAGTGTCTCAGACATCACGCAATGTAAGATCCAATACTAATAGGGAGAAGAGAGACCAAGCTCAAATCAGTAGTGAGAGCCAAGGAAGAAGTGGATGGGATAGGAGAGACTCAAACCCACCACCACCCCTACCTTGTAGCAGGGAACGCGCAATCGAATTACTGAATCAATGGGTTATGGGAAAAGAGATCCAACTACCTCCAACAGTGGTAGATGTAAACAAGATAGACCAAAACGCGACCAAGTATTGTCACTATCATCGGAGGTTGGGACATCCAACGGAAGAATGTTTTGTTATAAGGGGAATATTCGAACAAAAGCGCGCCTCCGGAGAGTTCGAGGCAGATAGGCATGCAATTGAGCGGGACCCCTTTCCCCGACATTAAAGCAAAGGAAGGGGAAGGATTAGAGTATGAAAGATGAACTACAAATTGTAAACGTTCCTCCCCCTTGTTTTCACGGTAAGAATAAAGTTCTTTTTGGAATTCGTGTGCAATATGATGAAAGGTCACAAGAATGCCAAAGGCGCCTGATCGAATGACAAATTTACATAAGGCTACGGGTATGCCAAAAGCGCCCGAATGGCTGACAAATCTACAAAAGATCATAGGAATTCCAAAGGCGCCTAATCGACTGAAAATTTTACAAAAGGCTACGGGTACTCCAAAGGCTGACATATCCTTCTATGGATGATTTATATTTTCTGGATGTCAAAAATCATGGTGCATTGGAATCTACGAAAAAATTCAATATCCTTGGCTATCTTGAAAAACTATTAAAAATAGAGAAAACTATGACAATATTGGATGTGCAGAGACATCAACACGAGCATTCTTTATGTGGTATTTTGGTCATTTTCTTCTTGCAGATTCTATTGGAATACTATATAAGCGTTGGGCTCTATTGTTGGTTGATTTAGATAGGGTTGGGGAATATGATTAGGGTATAACTTCGTTAGGTAATACCTATAAATGTCTTGATGATTGGTCAACCAACGGTAAGGATATATCTAGCATGGTCATGGTAGTTGAGTATTGGTATTATTATTACTTCCGCAACATGCAACCCTTGCTTTGTCGGATAGCCGGAGAACATTATGATATTTTCCCGAAGATCTGTCTCTTCAAGAATACTAACATATTGTATCAAGGAAGAGAGGGCATAGATGAGGCCAAAAGGATACTAGGAAATACTCAGTCAAAGCGCAAGAACACATATTGACACTATAACAAGTGCATCATGTATTTGTCAATCATGGTTAGATAGTGTGTATGTTGTGGGAGACTAATATGACTACGCATTACAAGTATCTATAAGGAGAGTTGTGTTTTTTTACCAGGATAAAAACACAAGAGTTAGTTATTACTTGGCTGAGAGATTCCATAGGAAATAGTAGGTGAGATTGTAGTCCCAGCAAATCCTCCAGATTTGCAATCAGTTGAGGACAGAGAGAATGTAGATGTAGGCACAGATTATTATGCAGTCACTGAGTATCACTATAACACTTGGTGGAAGAAGAAGTGTGTTGGAACGTATCTCACTGAACAGAACGCCGATGAGATAACATTGGGTAGATCAGCTGTTCCTCGCCATGTGTTTCTAGTTATCCGCCTCCTGACATGATGCCACGGACATATATTTATGGAACACAAAATGAACCCCTGTCATAACTTCCGTAGATAGATTTCAGTTTACCATTTTCCAATGAAGTCGGTGTAGCACATGTAATAGCAGTTCCAAGGATTGCTTGTCCGTATAATTTTCGCCAGATGAGTTTGACAGTGATAAGTATATTTACATTTGTTTTCATTTTCATTTTAATTTTCTTGAATATTTAACTAAATCTCTCTACTTTGTACTTGTAGGAGGATTGCATTAGGTTTATGGAACACCAATGTTCATTCGAGCTTGGATCTCTTTAAGTAGTATGGACTGAGACATACCGAAGAGCTACAACTTCATGTTCCTCATCTGCCAGATCTACATCTTCTTCATTACCATATATCCAAAAAAACAATCTAAAGAACTCACATTGGGTGGTACATATTACGAATGGCCTGCAGGTCAACAATTTTACACTCTTACGGTCGAAGATGGAGCTACTACATCACAATCTCAACAAAAACTTAACCAAAATTTGATGTGTTATTGGATGAAAGCGAAACTAACATTCTTTATGATACTCAATATACCCAACAACCCCGTTATTTCTTTTGATTGAATGTTATTTCTTTTTTATGAAACCACTTGTAGCGATGGAGCCACTTGTAGTGTTTATGAAAACATATGGAGTATTATTTCTTTTTTATGGAGTGTTATGTTTTTATGGTGTGATTTAAGTGCTTTTTTTTATGGAGTGTTATATTTTTATAGCGTATTTTAAGTGTTTTTTCTTAATGGAGTGTTATAAAAGTTTTTTGTTTTCATTGTATTAGGTACACTATGCAGGAAGCTTTGAGAAGAATTTTGTTCGGCCTTCCGAATGATGAAGATGATATTGAGATGAATGTTCTAACAGTGGCTACGCTTTTGGATTCACGGAGGAGGCAAGGAATACATCAACCCGCCCCGAATGAAGTCGAGACCCATCAGAGGGTGCACAGAAAAAATGTAGATGTCGATGCTCGTATGATGCAACAATACTTCAACTTCAATTATATGTATGGCCAAAGAAGTTCAAAGGTCGGTTTGCTTTGCTTCGTCCCCTTTTTATGATAATTTTAGAGAAAGTTTGTGATTATGACCATGACTTTCGCCAAAAAATGGATGCTTGCAGTATTCCTGGTCATACTCCATATATGAAAATGGTTGCAGCCATGAAATATTTTTCCAAAGGTGTTTCACCCGATTCCTTAGATGATTACACCCAAATGGGAGCAAGCACTATCTACTATTATGCTATGAAGTTTATGTATGCAATTATTTGGATTTATAACGGTCGATACATGCGTCAGCCTACCGCTCAAGATACAAAAAGGATTTTGGCAAAAAATGAAGCTCGAGGATTTCCTGGGATGCTTGGTAGTGTCGATTGTTTTCACTGGGCATGAAGAGCATGTCCAATGGATCAAACAGGATCCCACAACGGCTTTAAGTCATATCCCTCGGTTTTTTTGCAGGCGGTAGATATATGGATATGGCATTCCTATTTTGGGTTGGGTGGGCATAATAATGAATTTAATGTCTTGCATGCTTCTGGTTGGTTCGATAGACAAATTAATGGTGTCACACCTCCTTGTAACTATCAAATCCATGGCAGGAAATACGACAAGGGGTAATACCTAGGAGATGGTGCATATCCTATATATGGTTGCATTATGCAAGCGTACAAAACCGCCTTAACCAATAGAGAATCTATTTTCAATCAACACCATGAATCCAAAAGGAATGACATAGAACGTGCATTTGGTGGTCTAAAAGGTAAGTTTGGCAATATTGAAACCTTGTTGTTATTATAAAAAATCGGACATGAAGGCAATCATGAGGGGTTGCTTGATAATGCACAATATGTGTGTTGAGGTAGAATATCGCGATGAGGAATTGGGGAGGATCACGGGAGATTAACCTCAACCGCTAATTCAACGAAACATAATGCTAGCTCCCCATGTATCTACAACCCTGCGCATTGGGCGGAACTTTGCTTGAGAACTCACTACACACATTTGGAACCGACATGGAGAAGGTTTGAGAGATGGTGATATTCCAAACATGGTGATGGATGATGCCTTGCCGGAAGTTCACGAGGGTACAACCGACGTGGATACTGACGAAGACCAATATGACAATGAAGGAGATGGAGCATTTTATGAGAATGTAGAATAAATTTCATATTCACCAATTTATTTAACCATAATATTATTTTTTTTCATTCAAGCACATTTTCATTAACTAGACATTTTAATTAGTTTCAAAATATGAAACAGAGGAAGCGTACCTTAAGAAGCACATAGAAAACTCTATAATCTTGGCACAAACACAACAAAGATAAGTTGACTTGAAGATTCTACGACAAAACTTGGATGAAGTTGAGGATTGGGAGAAACCCCTCTACAAACTATCGAAGAACGAGATTTTGGTCCGTAATGGATTACCACCTATCCCTTAAATTAAATTGATATATTAGTAATAACTAGAAATAATTCGTGTCGTAACGGCACGACATGAGGTTAACAGAGAGTTCTAATAAATATCTAGAGATAACTCGTGTCGTAACGACACTACTTTAGTATGATATTTGACTGGTGCAATTTTTTTTTTTTTTTCCGGAATTTAAATTAAATCTTGTTCCTTTACAAGATAGTTTTCTATTTTGTTTTAAACGAAAATAATGTCTATAAGTACATTGTAAAATTATTTATATTATCCAAAACCGAACACAAAATCATTTAAGTAATAGTGTGTGTACATATCTCACTTATGAGTTATGAATAAAACTAAACAAATAAATCTCATTTCCCATTAGATCCATCATGTCACCACTGAATCCAATTAATGCATGTATGATATATTATGATTTCATTTAATGTTTCTTTGAATATCTTGAGTTAAGAGGTGATGCAATAATTAAAGATTAATAAATTTTAATTCATAATGGGAGGGGTTACATAAGAACACGCAATTGGGGGATATGGAAACTAATTGGGGGATATTGATTACTTCCCCCACCCCATGATTTCGGCTAAGGGGTGACCAATTGATATGAAAGTACTAAAATACCCTTTGGTTAATTAAAAAACTTTATGAAAAGATTGTTATACCCTTTCCCCTAAAACATTAAAAATCAAAAACCAAACATATATCCCCCATTTCTAACATTAGTTCCGACAGTCCTTTAGGTTTATGTTTTCGAAGAAAAAAAAACTTCATCGTTCTTCAACCGTTCCTTCTCTGCCGGCTCCTCACTTTGATTTTTTTTTTTTTATACATTCGGTAAGGATGAAGACCACGCCGGAAGTGATGAAGACCATGCCGGTACTGAGTTCCGGCATGGTTTTTTTATTTTTTTTGAAGCATGTATTTTATTGATAGGAGATTAGGTTACAATTTGTCGTGGGTATGTGGTACCCATTGAGTCATGAAAAAAAAAATTGATTAATAAAAAGCGGGATTGCCTGGTCCCATATTTTTGTTGATAATTTTCCTAATTGGCTTCCATCTGCTGCATGATTCGCCAAACCATCTGCGACTTGGTTTCCTTCCCTGTAGTTGTGTTGAATGGAAACCTGCGGGATCTGTCTGAATCTGTTCTTTATTTCCTCAATCGTTCCTGAGATGTGCCAAGGGGGGGGGGGGGGTAGAGGATGTGATGAAGCGCAAAATATTTTCTTAGTCAGTTTTAAAGAGAACTTTTGGCCATTGTCTTTCTGTTGATGTTCTTGAAGCCAAAAGAAGAGCCTAAGCTTCTGCGGTTAAGGCGGTTTTAATTCCTAAAGGTTGAGCAAAATCCATTAATGTTCGTGCGTCAGAATCTCTGCAGATGAATCCTGCTCTTGCAAAACCTGGGTGACCTCTGGCTGCCCCATCTGTGTTAATCTTAATCCAGTTGATGTTTGGAATTGACCATCCTACCGATATTGTAGATATTCTTTTGTCTCCTCTTGGATGGTTATATATTAGTGCATCTCCTGGTAGGACCGGTGGTAAGGAATCGTGTGCCATAGTGAATTATTGTTGTAGGTTGTTTGTTTTTGGCAGTATATTAGATCATTCCTAGCTAACCATAGGGTCCAAAAAAGCATGCAAAAGGAGGAGATTACAGCTGTTGGTGTAGATTGTTGTAGTATTTGGGAGATGGTTGTTTGAGGTGTTAAGGTGAGAGTGATAGGGTAGTTGGAGTTTGAAGTGTTTGTCAGTTGAGTGATCATGGTGTTCCAGGATATAATCGTTGTTGGACAATGAATTAGAAGGTGACTTGCCAATTCTGGATCAGCATTGCATCTGGGGCATATGTCAGAGTTGGTCAAGTGGATATGATGTAGGAGAGAGAAGGTTGGTAATCCTTCATTGATTGCTTTCCACAAGAAAAGATGAATTTTTGGTGGACATGGTAAAGTCCACAGGAATTTTTGGTGGACATAGTTATTTATGATGAAGACCATGGCGATACTGGGTTCCTCAGTACTGGCATGGTAATTTAGGATGAAGACCACGCCGGTACTGAGTTCCGGCATGGTAATTTAGGATGAAGACCACGCCGGTACTGAGTTCCGGCATGGTTATTTAGGATAAATACCACGCCGGTACTGAGTTCTGGCATGCTCGATATAAACCTTTCCATGCCGGTAGTCAAGTGAAAAAAAAATCAAGTTTCTGGGTACTTTTCATCATGTTCCGGCATAGAAATTTAAGCAAAAACCATGTCGGAAGTAGTTCCGGCATGCTCGAAAATCGATAATCGCGCTTTAAGTCGATCAATAAAACCGGAAAAAAATAGGTTTGAAATTTTCCGACAAATGCCGGGCATGGTTTTTTAGTTGAATACCATGCCTAAGACCGAGCTTTTTCAAATTTGCAACAATGGTGGATTCAAAGAAAAAAAATCAAATTTTCAACCTCTTAGCAACAATTCTCTCATCACAATCATCTTCTATTTTCAAAAAAAAAATTCCACTCAATTTTTTTTTCCCTCCTTCACTCTAAACTAACCCACACAAATCAAATAAAAATAAATACACACTAATTTATCCCCCAAATACTTAACATTTTACTAATTTTAATAAATCACTAATCCTGATTAGTGGGGGCTAGATTAGGAATTAAAAAATAATTACATAGGGGGTCACCCAGAATTGCTATTGGGACACCAATTTTGTCATGTAGCTATATCCCCCAATTAATTCCCATATCCCCCAATTGCGTGTTCTTACATAAACAACGACCGTCGGTTGTCTTTCGTTGGGATGAGTCTGGGATGGTTGGATGCAAAGTTTGTCTCTCAAAATGTTATCCGACCATCCAAGCTCAAAAACCCATTCTGTTTTTTTGTATTATAAATTTAAGTTATTTAAAAGTAGGATTTCAATTTCAATGTACCTTTTATTTTTTTAAAGTAGAATTTTAATTTCAATGCACCTTTTTAATTGCTTAAAATTTGAAACAAATAACTATTGGAATAAATTGTCAAACATTTCACAATTCAAATTTTGAAAACATAATCGATGATGGTGTAAGCTAGGTGTAGGAAAAAAAAGAGAACATTTAAAAATTCAAAATTTGAATAAAATAGTCGTTGGTGGTGTGAAGAATGTGTAAGGGAAAAAAAAAGGGTCAAGCGCTAAGCCGTATAGCGCTACTGCAGAGCGCTGAATGGAACGACGCCAAACGTTGGCGCTGAATGGTTCAGCCCAGATACCCTGGAATATTCTTCCAGCGTTGAACCATTCAGTGAAAAGGTCATTTTTATAGCGCTGAACTATTCAACACTACTACCTCGCTACTACTTTATGTGCGAGCAAATGCTAGGAGAGAGCTAGTGTTAACAAATAGACAACACTTTCTTTTTTTAACTGCAATACTTTTCTGTTAATCTAACAGCTCAATCTAGCCCATAGGACTAAGTCTAAGGAAATCTAACGGTAGTCTACTATCACTCTAATATTGGGATGATAAGCAGATCCACCAGCTGGCCCAATAATGGTAGGCATTAAAAGTGAGGCTCATTTTTTTTATCCAACCATTTTTTTGGGATCATGGTTTGTTTTGAGGGGACCATAATCTTATTAAGCCTCCTTCCTTATAGTTATAAGGGGTGTCCTAAAATGTGGAAATGACTAACTTACTTTTAACCTAATTTAATTTAAAACTAACATAATAACCACCTATACATATATATATATATAAACCACCACCTCCTCCCACCACTACCACTCCGACTACCACCACCACCTCTATATATATAATTTAATTTAAATCATTAACAAAGGTATTCTCACAAACCCATTATTTATCATTCGTTTTTGGTCGAAAAAATGAGTATTAACCATCACAAAAAAAAAAAAAAAAAAAAAAATTACAGTGGAGTTCGATGTTGTCCCACCAAAGCAATAGACAAAGGAACGACTTGATGCATAACTACAAGGACATACTGCCGCTAAATCCTTGAATACTCCAACTGCTACACAGATTCGAGACCAAAAAATCGTATGAACTCTTCACATACTCCACCCCGCTAAATGAGAGGTTTCTTAATTACGGATGAGTTTTGGATGGACTGCTAACTGTTCTGCACATCACCGCTTGTAGTTAAAATTAGATACCGCATTTGAATCTGATCCACATTGTAGACCATATACTCATTATGCAACAATTCACCCTGTATTGCAAAAATATCAAGTTTTCATATTTATTACTTCAATGGATTGGAAGTGATATTAACAAAATGCTTAAAATGAGAGCATAGCACCTTTCGGTCTCATTGATTTTTTGGCTTCCCAAGTGGCACTGCTTGAAACTCTGATGGATCTGGCGCTTTTGAACCAACCCCTTTTGTGCAGCAACATATATTTCAAATAAAAGTATTAGTAGTAGTCACAGTGACAGCTTGAACGTTTAACAGGCCAAGATCACTCACACTACAGTTATTCATTTGTTTATTCATATTGAAACTCTCAGAAACCATAAAAAGATGTGTGAATTGTATAATGAAAGTAAAAAGAACGAACCTTAGCTTCCCCTTAATCTCCAAGTAGTAGCACAGCCATCTCACCAAACGCAACCTGTAAGCCTTCAATGACGATGACTCTTCACCATCAAGAATTCGAAACTTCAGAATATTACCGCCAAAAAGAAATTCTGCGGCGATTAAGTATTTTCTTTTTTCTACAGAAGAGGCTTATAGGACCTAAGCAAACTACAACTGACGAGAAACAGGTGGGTGCTAATCAAAATCGTATGGGTCATCGGAGGAGGATGACCTAATTCAGAGTCATCCAACAATGAATAATTCCTACTAATGAAACTCGTACACTAAAAGTAGCTCTCCCTTTAGGTTTTCTAATTAACACTGCCATCTGAATACACTGCCCCAACCTTTGCACTCATGTACTGAACTTATCACCTGCGAATGCACAAAGGAAATGGAAATTTCAGTTTTCCCACGTGATAGCTTCTTACAATATGACAAGCTAAGATACTCATTCAATCTGATCAACTAGTTTTTTCTTAGTTCGGTTGGTATGAGCTTAGTTAACATATTTCAGCAATTTTTGTTCCTGTTGCAGTGAAGTTGTAACCTACTCAACAGGCACCTAAGCCAAAACCAGTACAAGCAACAATTTAAACAGCAGCATTTCCTGTCCTGTGACCAGTTTATGCAACCAAAAAGACACCTTGTAAATTATGTGGATGAAGGGCAGTAGGTGATGGATGAGAACGAAATGTATGCAACAATCAAACATTTCAGATATCGCATTACCCTAAAGTTCAACAATTGGAATCAAAACCTGAAAAGATGTCTCAAGTAAAAGAAAGATTCCATAAGTAATATAGAACTGAGAGTGCCATAAATCATGAGGGAGCTAGCTGTTATTCATTTAAGTTTAACTTTGTTGGAAAAAAAAAGAGTTACACGGGATAGAAACCTACAGCTAACAAGCCACTGCTTAATAATATGAATCTGCAGGTTTGTACTTGAGATTTATTTTAGTTGCAAAATCCACGTATCAAAAAGGATAAGTAATCACATTTGGACTGCAGTTCCAGTTCCACATCTCCCTCTAAAAAACACCTAACATCACAACTGGTTCTATGGTGTAGTGGTTAGCACTCAGCACTTTGAATCCTGCGACCTGGGTTCGACTCCCAGTTCTTTTTCTTCCTCTTCTAGTTTTCCATTTGTTGTTATTCTGGCAAAAAGAAAACACAAAAACAATCAACTTTTTCTTGTTACTGTTTTTCTTTATCCTGTTTTGCCTTCTATCTGTAGTTATTATATAGCCTAGCCAATATGAGGGATCTACATTCTTTTTCTTCCGCTTCTAGTTTTCCATTTGTTGTTATTCTGGCAAAAAGAAAACACAAAAACAATCAACAATCGCAGCAGCTGCTTTTCTTCATTCTCTACACACAAAAATTCCTCACTCCCTCAACCCATCTCACCCATTCCGCTCACTATAATTGCATCGTTCAAATCTCCATTACTGCCATTACCTGCTGCTGATCCTACTTCTACTTCTACTACTCGTCCAAGTTCTTACACAAACTTCCACTAAGACCCTCTCCAAATACGATTCTACAGATCCAGATCCAACACTAACAGTCCCATATCATTCCATTCCTCAATCCTCATACGCCTCAGAATATGATGATGATGAAAAAGTTTCAAAAAATAAGAACAGAACAAGACATTGACAAGCAAAATTCCGACAACCTATGACCCATTCAGCTAAAAATATGAAATCATAACACAGGTAACTGGACGCCATTAAAATGTTTAGATTGATAACATCATGCTGTAAGAACGGTTTTCCATTCAAATGCAACTGTGACAAACATGTATATGTCATATTTTCTGCTAACCACACTAAAATCATAATTCCAAAGTAAGTCGTTATTCGTTCTTTTTAAGGTTACTATTAAGTATATGTTCTTGTTGGAACTACTTACTACTATGTATTAGCACACATCACCAATTTACAAAAAATTTACCGGCTCATAAACAAGGATTAAATTTTGCACGTTTGAACTTCCTAAATTTAAACACATCAGCAGGATACAACTTTTAGAAAAACATCAAACACAAAAAACTCCAAAGTTGGAAGTTCTCAAACTTAATCTCATGAAGACCCTTCTAAGTTTAATCGAAAAGTGTGAGAAAGGTGCCTTTTGGCATGTAAGCACAATCATATAATACATACTTCAGATCTATTTCAATTAGTTAATAACATACTAAGTGATGATAACAATAAAAGAGCCATAACTATCTCATACTGCAATCACTGACATCACCACAAAGCTTGCTTAAAGCTGTTAGTTGTTAAGATCGATATCAAGGTGTCGTAAAAACCGGTGTCTCCAATAAACCAACTGTGGTACCACGATGGTGACATTTGAAGTTGTCAAATCCAAAACATCTAACATCACAACTGGTTCTATGGTGTAGTGGTTAGCACTCAGGACTTTGAATCCTGCGACCTGGGTTCGACTCCCGGTAGGACCTTCAAATATTTAGATTGACAGCATCATGCTACAGGACTGGTTTTCCCTTCAAACGCAACTGTGACAAAATGTTCATGTGATATATTTTCTGCTAACCACATTAAAATCATAATTCCAAAGTCATTTATTCCTTCTTTTAAAGGTTATTAATTGTGGAGTATATGTTATCGTTGGAACTACTTACTGCTAAGTACTGGCACACATCACCCAGTCAAAAAAAAATTTACTGGGTCATAAACAAGAATTGAGTTTCTCACATTCAATTTTTTTTTTTATGCAAAGGAGGAATTTATTAGATGTTGGAAACCATTACAGTATTACTGTCAGCTTGTAAAGCTGAAATAATGAAATTAGGATGACATGATATCTAGTCACTATTGATCTTAAAAGAACGAGCATGTTTAGCCAGCTTATCAGCCGGTTTATTAAATTTCCTACTGATAAACAAGGATTGAGTTTCGCACGTTTCAACTACCTACATTTAAACACATCAGCAAGATACAACTATTAGAAAAACATCAAACACAAAAAACTCCAAAGTTGGAAGTTCTCAAACTTAATCTCATGAAGAACCCTTCAAAGTTTAGACGAAAAGTGCAAGAAAGACGCCTTTTGGCACATAAGCACAATCATATAATACATACTTCAGTTCTATTAGTTAATAACATGCTAAGTGCTTATATCAGTAAAAGAGCACAAACACAACCATAACTGTCTCATACTGGGACAGTGACATCATCGCATGGCTTGCTTGAAGCTGTTAGTTGTTAAGATTGAAATCAAGGTGTCGTAAAAATGGAGTTCCCAATAAACGCAACTGTGGTACCACGATGGTGACATTTGAAGTTGTTAGATCCAAAACACCTAACATCACAACTGGTTCTATGGTGTAGTGGTTAGCACTCAGGACTTTGAATCCTGCGACCTGGGTTCGACTCCCGGTAGGACCTTTTTCTTGTTTTTTTTATCCTGTTTTAAACAAAAAAACTTCATCTCACCCATTAAGCTCCATTACCTGCTCTGATCCTGCTTCTACTACTCGTCTAAGTTGTTACACAAACTTCCACCAAGACCCTCTCCAAATACAATTCTACAGCTCCAGACCCAACACTAACAATTCCATATCATTCCATTCCTCATACAACTCAGAATCTGATGACGACGAAGAAATTTCAAACAAGAAGAACAAAAAAAGACACTGACAAGCAAAGTTCCGCCAACTACACTGTAATAATACCCATTTAGCTAAAAACATGACATCATCAAACATGTTGTTCGACGCCGTTAATTATTCAGACTAATAACACCATGCTATAACAAGGGTTTTCCTTATAATACAACTATGACAAACACGTATGTCTCATATATTTTCTGTTAACCACACTAAGATCAAAATTTCAGAGTAAGTCGTCTACATGTTCTTTTTGAGATTACTAATTGTGTCAAGTATATGTTCTAATTAAAACTACGTACTACTAAGTACTAGCACACATCACAATGTACAAAAAAGTTACTGGCTCATAAACAAGGATTGAATTTCACAGGTTTCAACTTCCAACATTTAAATTTAAGTTTCTCCTCGTTCTTATCTAGGTCAGTAATAGTGTATTATCCTTATGTTCTCATACAACCTAATTGCTACTGACATGTGCCATCAATCTACTAAAATTTACCCCATATGTCAACAGTGATTAAATTTCTCAAGTTTCCACTTCAAATCGACTTCAAACAGGTAAAACAATCAATCTAAAACACCACTAAACACCATAAATTTCAAACAGGTAAAAGTATCAATCTAAAACACCATTAAACACCATAAATTTCAGCTATAAATCTGTAGAAATTCGTACTTCAAGATGAAAAAAAACTCCCATAAATAAACAATCCAAAAGGCGCAAAAACTACGATAATATCTCAGATCAGGCGACTTACATAGATGAAATCATCATAAAAGTCCTCAAAAGCAAACATGATCTCATCATACGGGGTACAAAAAAAAAACTAAATTAACACAACTTACCCCAGGAAACAAAAAACTGAAAGCCCAAATTATTGCAAAACTACAAATGATAAAAGAAAGAATGGAAGGGAAGGGAAGGGACTGGGGGGTACCACAATGGTGACATTTGAGATTCTCAAAATCTAAAACACCTAACAACATTACAACTGGTTCTATGGTGTAGTGGTTAGCACTCAGGACTTTGAATCCTGCGACCTGGGTTCGACTCCCGGTAGGACCTCTTTCTTGTTTTTGTTTTTGTTTCTGCTTTAACCTTTGCGTTCCATCTATAGTTACTATAACCTAGCCAAAGTGAGGGTTCTACACTCATTTTCATCCTAGTTTCCTTTTTGTTGTTATTCTCGCAATAAAACACAAAACAATCAACAATGGCAGATGGCAGCAGCTGTTGTTCTTTGACGTTCTTTACTACACACCAAAATTCCTCTCTCCCTATTCTTCAACCAATCTCACCCATTCCCTTTACTCACTGAAAACTCCATTACTACAATTACCTGCTGCTGCTGTTTCTACTACTAGTCTAATCTTTTACACAAATCTCTGCTCACACACTCTCCAAACAACATTCTACAGCTCCAAATCCAATACTAACAGTCCCGTATCAATCCCTTCCTCATACGACTCGGACTCCGATAATGACGAGGATGTTCCAAACAAGAACAACAACAAGACATTGACAAGCAAAATTCCACCACCATATGACCCATACAGCAAAAAACATAAGTACATAACATCATCACACGGATTGTTCGATGCTGTTAATTGTTCAGATTGATATCACCATGCTCTAAAAAAGGGTTTTCCGTCGAAATACAGTGTGATAAAATGTTCATATCATATATTTCCTGTTAACCACACTGAGATCATAATTCCAAATAAGTCACCTATCCGTTCTTTTTAAGGTTACTAATTCAGTTATCTGTATGTTCTCGTAAGAACTACTTACAACTAATTACTAACACACATTATCAATATACTAAATATTTACCAGCTCGTAAACAAGGATTCAACTTCCACCATTTAAACAATTTAACATGATATAATTATTAAAAAGCATAAAACACAAAGATGCCTTTTGACACGTAACCCCAATCTCACATACATACTTCAAATCTAGTTAACGACATGCTAGGTGCTGACAACATTAAAAGATAACTATCCCATACTGCAATAATGACATTATGTAGCTTGCTGGGAGTTGTTATTTGTTAAGATTGATACTTTCGTTGAAATGGTGTTCCCAATAAAATCAACAGTGACAAACTCGAATATACCATATATTTTCATTAGTCTCACGAGTTCTATAGTTTCTATTTCAGTTACTTCTTCAATCTTGTTGCAGTCCTACATTCCCATGCGGGATACGACATATACTTAAGTTCTAATGACATGAATATTGAATACTACGATGAAACCGCAGATACACTTTCCACCATAACCATCTAATACTCCAAATAATGACACCATCCCGTAGTTTGTTCAAGGCTGCTAGTTGTTAATATCACCGCGTAGGCGCGTAATGTAAATATCTTTCCCTAAAAAACCAACTATACCATAAATTTCTCAATTCTCACTGACATCATAACTTCCATCAAAATCACCTTTTGATTCTTGTTCAACCTAATTACTACTAACTCACACCAGATAACTAGCGAAATTTACCAAACAAACCTGCTTGTAATTTCAATTTAAGTTTCTCCTTGGTTCTTATCAAGGTTAGTAGCATTAACTGTATTAACCCTATGTTCTCATACAACCCCTAATTGCTACCAACACGTGTATAAATACAAACCAAAGACGACATTAAAACACCACGAATTTTCAGCTACAATCTACCTATACACATGTTCATACTTCAAACACAAAATAAATAAATTCATACAGAAAACCTTAATCCTAAATAATATCTCAGATCAGGTAACATATAGAGATGAAATCATCATACAGGTAAACAAATTTTCATCAGACATAACCTAAACCCTAAATAAACACAAAAACTAACCCAAAAAAGAAAAAAGAAAACAACTAAAACGATAAAGAGTAAATAAGAAAAACATACCGATCGGAAGAGGAAAATCTGAAGATGAAGAAAAAAGTAGAGATGAACAGATCCACGTCGAAAAGAGGGAAGAGCTTTCTTCTACGAGAAAAAGTAATAAAAAAGAAGAAAAAGTAAAATACTTCTTCTCTCATTTGTTTACTTTATTTTTAATTTAGTTTAACTTTCCCGGTTAAAAGAAGAATATTTGACCGAAGTCTACGTGCTTACTTAGGAAGAGGAGTGGGCGTGTATTTGGTACGAGCAGTTCTTATGGGTAGTCTCCACATGAAAGAGGACTAGTTCATACGAACGAGTGAAGCCACCGTGCTCAAAAATGAAAGAGGAACACGAAACGGTGACTTTTTCCCGTAAAAAAAAAAAAACCTAAAAAACTACCTAGACGCTTTCCCCGTCAAAAAAAAAAAAACCTAAATTAACTACTTAGACGGGAGACTTTCCTCCGTCAAAAAAAAAAAAAAAAAACTAAAAATCCTACTTAGACGGGAGACTTTCTCCCGTCAAAATATAAAAAACCTAAAAAAAACTACTTTAACGGGGGACTGTCCCCAGTTTGATTCAAAAAGTTCCAAATATTTTTGTCGGGGGTAGTCCCCCGTCAAGTGTTACACTCCCAACTACTCGTTCATTTGAACGAGTGCGTAAGCGTGTTTGGGTGAAAAGGGGGCTAAACACTAAAAGACTCTAATTTGGTCTAATTGGTAGTGCACTCCTTCATTTGAAAGAGTGACACTACCCATAGGATTTGCTCTAATGAGGACGTTTTAGTCCACCCGAGTCTTTTTAATGGATGACTAATCCGACATACAAAATTCAAATATTCCATTTATTAAATGTAGCACTCCCTCGGTCCCAAATTAGATGAGCTAGTTGTAGTTTGCACAATTCTAAAGGCAAGGAGGAAAATGTAGTATGTTTAAGTATTTTTTATAATTATACCATTATGGATAATAATTAGTAAAACTTATAAATGATTTATCTCTTAAACTACACCACGGTTTTCCGTAAACTTTATACCGTTGAAAAGCATTTTAAAACACCTACGTAATGATGAAGAAGACAAATTCCATATGGGACAATTCCATCTTAATGAAGAAGATAATGATGAAGAAGACAAATTCTTTAAATCCAAATGGCAGAATTTTAATTCAAGCGCCATCCCTCAAGTATCATCAATTTCCTTGAAATTCATGTATTTAATACGTTTTTATTACAATTTACTTATTATTGTGATACAAAAAATTTGTATTTTATTATGTTTTTCAATGATGTATCTTAAAATGATGTATACAATCTTTCTATATCAATGAAATTGAGAGGATCACCTCTTTCCTTCAAAAAAAAAAAAACACCTACGTAACGAATATAAACATGGCTACTTATACATATTTCTTATAGTAACAATAATCAATTAGAAGGGAAGTTTTAGAAATATGCCTTGATTTGAGAGATACTCATCTATTTATAGGACAAAATTTAAAACCAATTAGCTCATCTAATTTTGGACGGAGGGAGTAAAAAAAAAATTGAAGCATAAAATTCATTATAATACTAAAGGCCAATGATCACGAGTTACAATTAGATTGGTAGACATGAATCTATAGAAACATGATACTGGAACAAAATGTAAATAACAGTCTTCACATCGGAGTATCGGGGGCCGATGACGGAGTCGAAGGTCGAAAGGCCTTCGGTCAATGCTTTCCATAAGAAAATATGTATTTTTGATGGGCATTACAGTGCCCATAAAAACTTGGTTGATGGTAAAGGGATCACACTAGACAAACATTTATATTCACCTGTTGTGAGATACTGCTCGTACATTACCAGTCTATTTCCTTTTGTTTTCGCTTGAACCATTGTGAATCTTGTAGATTGAGTTCCCTTCTTTTTTTCTGCCTGTACTACAGAGCTAAAGCCTAGGAATTCATTACACTTGAACATAAACTTCCACTCTAGTATAATAGAAATGACACAAGTAAAATTTAAGGCTAAAAATAAGAAACAAATAAAAGCAATTGGATATAACAATACCAAAGAACTACAAATAAACCTGGCTTGATTGGGGTATACCCAGATTAATTGGGGTATACCTAATAAGACGAAATAGGGTCATTATGAAGTAAAGCCAAGCCACCCCTTAACCTTGTATTTTCTAAATGGCTAAAATGCCCTTGGTTAATTAACACTAAAATTCTGATTAGGTTAATTAATTGAGTTTAGATTAAAATTTTGAAATTGTGAATTCAGTAAATTAAACCTTTCATATGTCTTATGATTTCAATTTCGATCAAAAAAATTTGGTTTTGAAAATGCACAAGGCCGACAAGGTCATGGTTTGAATAAGGTGCCGGTTGTTCTCTGGTCGGCAAGGTCCGCTTTGAATAACCTTCCGACCAATTTTCAACTGGCAGGCTCCACTTTGATTAAGCTGCCGACCTTATGACCGCCGGCATTGTCTCGGTTGAAGAACACGCCGACTATATCTTGGGCCAGAATTTTACGGTCAGCATGGATCTTTGTCGTTCCCGGCACAACGAATACCCCCCGATGTTGTGAAGTCAAGAGTTTTCCACGAACATGAGGAGGTCTTGAAGGAGGACTAATAGCTTTCAGATCTTTCTTCTTTGCCTTCTCCACCCTGAACAAGAACAATTCAGAAAAAAAACATTACATGCCGGCAGGGTTTACAAATATAACCTATCCCATGGAAACATGGCGGGAAGGGTCCACTAAAAGATGTGTCTTGGCTAAGCCATAGCCAGCAGGGTATCATTAAAATATCCTTCCGGCTCCCAACAAAAATGTACACAGTAGAAACAAGAAATTTTCACTATACAGGTCGGCAAGGTCCATTACACATACATTGCCGGCTGACAAACCGCCAGCATGGTTTTATATAAATACCCTTCCGGATTCAAAAATTCTAGGCATTAAGAAACATTCAAAAGAAGCAGCCGGCAAGGTAAAAAACAATTAGAGGCCGGCTTCATTAAAAAAAACTGACGTCGGTAAGGTATACAGTTAAATAACCTACCGGCCCTGCTAGTAGAAGTTACAGCTATACAGCCGACAATTTTTTCAATCTTATAGCTTGCCGGCCAAACCCTAACTATGATAATCCGGCAAGGTCGATAACAAAATACCTTGCCGGCGTCGCAACTGCCAATTCAAAATTTCGGATTTTCTGACCTAATTTGACATGCAAACATGAAATCGAAGTACTAGAATGACTTTAAGTAGTCCCTTACTTTCTTAACCACACAATTTCTGCTTTTTCGGCGGCTTTGATTTCTCCTTCTTCGACGATTTTTTTCTTCACTTTTTGTTGAACTATTTTTGCAATTTCTGGATTGAATTCATTGCGCTTTCTATTTGTTTGCTTCATCTTATTAGCCCTCGGCGGATCCATTGATGAAGATTAATCGGATTTTTGGAATCGACCATTTAACGAATTGATCATCGAGAGTTTTTGATGGTGGTGGTGGTCGGTATGGTGGGGAGGAGAAGAAGAAGAGAGGAAGATGAAATAAAGAGAATAAAAACTGATTTAGGATAATTAAGATTATTAATGGGTAAGGGTAGTTTTGTAACTTACCCATTAGAACTCCCCCTAAAACCCATAAAAAGTGTCCCTTTAAAATTGGGTATACCCCAATTAATCTGGGTATACCCCAATCTTTCCAGGCAAATAAAGAGCAAACTATAAACTTTTTCTTTTTTTTGAAGCATGGGAAGAAAAAAACAGAAAAACATACTAAATAGGTATTACACATGGGTATTTTGTACCCACTGAGTCATTAAATAGGATTTGGCTAATAAAATGTGGGACAACCTGGTTCCAGACTGAAGTTGATAAATTTCCTACCTGACTTCCATCTGCCGCATAATTTTCCAGACCATCTGCTGCTTGATTTCCTTTTTTATAGTTGTGTTGTATTGTGCATTGAGGAATTTGACGCATTCTTTGTTTTATTTATGTAATCATTTCTGCAACATACCACGAAGCTTCAAGTTCTCTTTTAACGAAGCGCATTAAATTTTGTGAATCTGTCTCAAAGACAACTTTTGGCCATTGCCTCTATAAACTATTGCTACTACAAAGACAACTACAGAAATGGAATGGAGTTTACCTGAGGCATCACATTTTTGGATCATTATAGGTTAGGATAAAGGATACAGAAGTTGATAGGCAACTAGGTTTGACACATTACTTTCCATCAACTTAAAATTGCCCAGCTCGAGAAATTTTATCAGTTTTAAAGGAAGTGAGAAAATAGAAGTAGGCTGATTATGAGGATTGAAGCTGTGGTTGTTAACAGGTAATAGAACATGGATATTAACTCTCTTTTTTTCTTTTCTTTTTTAAATAAAGAACCAAATCAAAATAAAAACCAACCAAACATACAAATCACCAGAATTAACACAAACCCTGAACTCTAACAAGGGGTTAAACATGATATTTTGAAAAACAGGAAGGGAGAAAGATTAAACAGAAGAAGAAAAAAAATCCCCCTAAACCGTTTTCAAATCAATCTGAAAATGTGATTTTGAAATTAGATTTTGAGAAACACACAAACACAGAGCGAGGGTTTTAAACAGGGTGGATCTATCAAAACTAGAAAAATGATTTTTTTTTTCCTTTTTCTTTTTCAAAGAAAAACTCGATCAGGATTTACTGCAATGATCATCAACAAAAACAAAGTAAAACAGGGAGATCAGGAATCCCCAACAATATCAATGATGTAATCATAAAAATCAATAGATGATAAACAAAATCAAATCTGATAACCATAAAAGGAATCACCCGAATACACTAAAAAAATAAGCTATTAAAAGTTATAAAACTACCTGGAAACAACTTCATATCTTTCCCTTTGTTCCTTCATCACCCCCATGTGAGACCCCAGAGTAAATCCCGGAGGGTTCACTCAATAGCCGCCGTTAGAAGCTCTCTGGCTCTAGGGTTTTCTTTTCTTTCTTTTTTTTCAGGGATTTTTCTTGTTGTTGTTATTTTTGTTAGTGATTTGTACATCTTTAAACCTTAAATATAATAATAATCAGGCATTCAATGTTTTTTTTTTTACTTACAGGGAGGTAGTCAATTAAGATTTCAAATGACTTCCGGAGAATTCCCAAATCTACTGTTAGTCCATAGAGAATTTTGGAGAGTCTTCTAATGTCTCTTGTTATTGGTTAGAGACTTTTTTTAAGTCATTTAAATTTTCTGAAACTCCATGTTATTGGATTATGATTTCGTAAGAGTCACTCCAACACCTCTGTTATTCGAAGGAGAATTACAAGTCATTGATTTGTAATTTTCAGAGATTTGGGGAGACTTTTTCATGAGAATAGGCATGGTATAAGTCTCTCCTCAAGAGGTGATATTTTGGGAGACTTTGAAATTTAGGGAATATTTGTTTTTGAGAGTAAGACCAATTTTTTTTCTTTTTTTTTTTAATTTGAGCTAATGACGACGGGACGAGCCATTTGCATAGTACTACAACCAACCTCATATGTATATATTGAACATCTCTTCTTTTTTTTCCTCGCGTATACCGACAGAGGTTTCTCTTTGTCACCTCAAAGGACATATCCTCAGATGAAACAACGAAAACATGCTAACCAGTGATGAGATATCATAACAAATAAAAAATATGGGATGACAGTAGGCATAGGACAACAATGAGATTTTCTATGACAACGAACAAATATATATTTTACTACATATTCATGGTACTTTTATTAATTAACATTGTAGCGTGCATGATAAAAAAATCGGTTGATGTTTAAATTTTTTAGGTAGATGTTATACATTTTTTGTCTCTATAAATCACAGAGACTCTTTACAACTCTCATTTTTTTTTTCTCTACAAGTCATAAAGACTCTAAAATACTCTCTGAGAATCATTAGAATCTCTAGATTTTCAACTTGTAATCTAGATTTTTCACCTCTTGTCTATTCTAAGGTTTTCTCTTCAGATATAAAACCATTCAAGAGTTGTTGATCATAAACCCTAGGTTATGATAGATTTCAGTTTCCGATCGTATACCAACACTTTTTAGTCGAAATCGGAGACTAGAAATAAAAACTTCTATTGAGGCATGTCTTAAAAATCCTTAAGAAGTTTTAAACAAGATATCTCTAGATTTATCTAGTTGTTCTTGTTGTAGAATTATTAGGGTCTTCTTAACTTGGAAATTGATCTTTGAAATCACCCAAGTTCACTTACGAAAATCAGGTTCACGGACTTCTTGTGAGTACGCATACTGATTGTAAGTTAAAACCTAATCTACAAGATTTCCAAAACCTTGATTTATATCTAAAGGGAAATCAAACCGGTGTTTTATGCAAACAAAATATCGAATCGTATCAATCGTGTTGTTGTATCTTCTAAAGAGACCTTGGGTTCTGCTAGAATATTTGCGTGAAGAATTCCTAAAGAGAATCGGTATCTCCTAGGAGTTCTATAAGTACAGCTGAAGAAGGTATTACATCTAGTCTGAATAGGTAGTAAGAAATTGGTGTAACAACTTATAATCAGTGTGTGTTTATTCTGGACTAGGTCCCGGGGTTTTTATGCATTTGCGGTTTCCTCGTTAACAAAATTTCTGGTGTCTGTGTTATTTCTTTTCCGCATTATATTTTATTTATATAATTGAAATAATACTAGTTGTACATTAATCAATCATAGTTGTTAAATCCAGCCTTGTTTGTTGGATAAGACTTGATTGATCTTGAATAATTGTTTTTGTTATTTTCACATTGTTAGACCAGTCTGGACTAACCCTGTTTCAATTGAACACCGTGTTGAAATATATTCCTTTAGTGATTGTTGCTTAAAGAGGTTTATACACTGTGGATATTAAATAGGTTGTGATTATCACAAAAGCTTGTTTCAAGAAACTTCACACTAAAATCAGGTTTACGGACTTGCTTATGTTTAACTATTGATTGTGTTGAGAAGGAGATAAATCTCTTTAATATTATTTCTCAATTGAGTTTTTATTCTTGAAGTTTGTTCCATACAAATTGTCAAACGAAATATTGGGTGTGGTTGTTAGACCCCCGCTTTTTCAACATTATATGCTTATATCCAAAGATGGTTACATGTTCTAAACTCTTTATTTCAATCATTGAAACATTCTTAGAGGATGTTAAATAGAGGTTATTCACACACTATTTTTCATCAAAGCAATTTTCAAGATAATGAAATAATCAACATGACTTTCGTCACTTGTAGAGATGAACTAGGTAAAATCGAAAGCTTACCAACACATATTTCAAGAAATAGATAAGCGAGATAAACTCAGCTGGAAATAGCAAATGGGTATAATCGAAGTCTATATAGCAATACGACTTTTGTCTCAAGATAGGAGATAGGGGAGATAGACTTTTGAGTGATAGATAAGTTCAAGTCTCCACATACCTTTTTGTCGATGAAGATCCACTAGTTCCAAGAGTAGTTCTTCGTATTTGCATGATGAACTTCGTGGAGTCTAGAGCTCAACTACACTTTCTATCCTAGTCAGATACTTAGCTATAAGTAGACTAGAAATCAAGACTTATAGTTTTGGCAACTAAACTTGACAACAAACTTGAGATAGCAAAGCTTGCAAGTTCGACCGATCAATGCTCTAACAATTTGTTCTACCAATAGTTAGTGATCTTGGTTGTATCTTTTTATTACCCCTGTAAATACTGTAATGTTAGTTTTTTCATTTGATTTGTATTGTGTCTGGGTAAGTTTAGTGGATAACTTAATTTATATTGGTATTTCATTTTTGAATAGGGAAATAAAGACTCATGTGAAACAACATGATGTTGAAATCAATGCTGGCGATGTTATTATGACTTCTTCTTTAAGTAGATTAATCTTAAGGGCTGGTGATCCCAATGGTTGTATTTTTTCGGAGATACAACCTCAACTCTCACCAAATGAATCCTCGATTGTGGCAATGCACCCACCATCCGCAATCAGCAGCAGGACCCCATTTTCCTGGATACGTCGTCGTGACACTTATACCACTCACGAGGTGACTAGAAAGGTGCATGAATCCATATTGATAGTTTTATCGCGAGCTGAGGTGCTCATCATCCACAACTTGTTTGCCAATATTAGAAGACTTCTCATTGGGTACCGAAGAGATCTGAAACATTTTACCTCACTGAATTTTTACTTGTGTTTACATTACACTGAAATTTGCTTTGAGTACTATGTAATTTTCGGACTTATCTCGTTGTACTCTTTCCTTCGTCAAGGATTTAACGAGGCAACACATACGTGTCCAACACCAGATCTCTTTAGGGATCTCGGTGGTTTTCAGTTTTTTTTTTTTCGCTTTTCTTCCTCCTTTTCTTGTAATAACTCTTAATTGGTAATTAAATTTTCGTATCAAAAAAAAAAAAATTTACATTAGTGCCTCTTTCATTCATCTAGATAATGACATAACTTATTATAATAAAGACTTTAAAAGTAAAAATTTGGGACAATGTTCTTCATCTTGTTTATCTTCTACATTTCACCAAACTTCCAATCAATGCGCTCATGAACGGGGTTTCCTTTGTTTATCTTCTTCTTTTCCTTCAAATTTTCCTTCCCTTGAACTTTTCTTTGTCTTTTCTTAGTTGGAGGTTTGATTTGGTTAATATCCAAAACTTGTAGACTTCTTTGGTTTTTACCTATTTCTTTATAACCTTCACATATCTTACTAACGGCGGCTTCAAGCACCACTATGGAAAAATCAAGTTGGGTAGCCAAGTCAAGTTGGGATCCAAACATTGTCATTTTGAAAGATATTTTGAAAGATAAGATAGATAAAGATATAAATATTTTGTGTAAAAAATTTGGTGTAATTTTTATATTTGAATGTCACATTTTTATAGCGGTGGAGAAAGAGTCGTTGGAGGTTTGAAATCAACCGAACGGTTGAGACTCGATCGCTTAACATTTTTACCATAGTAGCGCGGCCAGTTTGCCAAGCCATCTGGCATGGCAAATTGGTGGGTTAGCCACCCATAGGAACCGACTTTATAACTTAAAAAAAAAAAAAATTGAATATTACATTAAATTTATGTAAGAGTTTGTTCCATTTTCTCAACGTTGCTAATAGGAGAGTATTATATTGCTTGGGGGTGTACTGAAAACCAAATAGGACAAAACATCCCTTGCCTTTGGGTTGGTACACCCTAGGCGATATGATACCCCTGTTAGCAGCCATGCAATAAATCATTTATTGCTTTCTTTTTCTCACACTCTCACATTTCACAACCACAAAGAGCAACTTCCAGATTCACAGCTGTGGTGTCCGAATCTGTTAAGGCCTTGTGTAGACCCTCGTAAGACTCAGTCAAGTAAACCAGTTGACTTTGATTTTTGACATTACTTGTGTAGTTGTGTGTGTGATGGAGAAAAGACGAACAATAATTACAAAGCCCACTTGGAAAGAAAGAAAATTATGACGAGCAAACACAAGAGTCAAACAAAGTGTCTCTCAACTGAAGACCCAAGAAACAAAAAGTTTTAAATCTTGATGAGCTTTTATTCAAATAAAAAAAAAATTGAACAGAATTTGATCATCAAAAAATCAAGAGATTAACAATGGGCTCCAATTGCATGCTGATCATCATATTTATAATAATCTACGGGCACTTTGTCAGTAGCAGTACGTCTGCACAGCCGATATTTATTCAAGAATTCTGTTCAGGAGGTAATTATACCACTAACAGTAGTTACCAGAATAACCTCAACTTCCTTCTCACTTCATCGCTCACTTTATTCAACAACGAAGGCGTCACCAATGGATATCGAAGTTCCAGTATCGGGTCCGATCCCGATGCTGTTCACGGGGCTTACCAGTGCAGAGGTGATCTTAAACCGGAAGAATGCCAAATTTGTTTTGACGTAGCAACCGCAGACGTTAAACAAAACAGAAGATGTCCGAATTCTAAACGAGCAATATTATGGTACGATGCATGTACTCTACGGTATTCTAACGAATTATTCTTCTCAGTTCTGCTACAGAAACCAGTTTTTTATACGGTAAACCAAACCAGCATTTCTGCAAATGATCAAGATGAGTTTAATAAGAGTCTAGTTGGATTAATGGGTAGACTAGCCCGAGAAAGTATAGTTTCCGGTCAATCTACTAAATCGTTTGCTGTGGGAGAAGCAAACTTGTCGGAGTCTAGGCAGATATATGGATTAGTACAGTGTGCAGATATATCACCGTATGATTGCAGTAAGTGCCTCGGCTAGACGGTGATATATCTGCACATTGTACTAATCCATATATCTGAAAGTGCAGATAACTTTTCCAGGAACTTATCCGTATGTTGTAGTGGAAAAGTTGGTGCGACTGTTCTCAATCCAAGTTGCACTTTCAGATATGAAATGTATCCTTTCTATGAACCCAAGGTTATCACTGTTAATGCGAAGCCTCCTAGATCTTCTTCTCTACCTCCTCCAACTAGTCCTTCAACTAGAGCTAAGTACGCGCTTACGATTTTAAGCTAATTGAATCCCACTAATTTCATGAATTTTATTTGACAATGAACTTCCTCGTCGTCCTATTTTACTAAATCTGTGTACGTGTCCGTTCGTTCGTGCAGCCAAGGGAAATGACTTGCCGGTCAAAATTGTTATTATTGGAGTTGTTCTTTCAGTTATTGCAGCAGTACTGTGCGCAATATCAATTTGGTGTTGCTTATGCTCGCAAAAAGCATCAAGGGAACCCGGGCAATCACCTCCGCAAAGTGTAACAAGGGAAACGGAAACAAAGCGGCTTCCTAAAATTTCAGGTCAAGGCGAAAGAAGAATTTAAGAACGAATTTCCACAATCGGGATACTAAAGTATTTGGCTCCTAAAAGATATTCATTTGTTTGAAATCCCCCCTCTCATACCAATTAAAGATGTAATAAAACTTTACAAAAAAAGATAAACGTACCGCGCATAAAAACCACCCCAAAACCGGGCTGAGAGAAAAGAAAAAAAGGCGGGTCTCACATTTCTTTTAAACAAACCCCCTGTTAACTCCCTCCGGGGCCCACCAAACTGTGAAAGCCCGGTTTCTGCTTTGTTTTAAAGCTCGGTTCGTCTAGCAAAGTTGAAAACTTTATTCAAAATATGTCTTTAATGGGCGTCGTCTAGCATTATTGGACCAGATGCATTATAGCGCTTTTTTTTTTTTTGACACTCAAAATATTTTCCTTCCTATAGTCCTAGGATTTTGAGAGAATTTTTCCAATATTATGGCAGTTCCTATGGCAATCAATAACCCGGATTAATTGAGGTATACCCAGATTAATTGGACATGTGCCCTTATTAAGGGGAGACCAAAACGTGGTAAAGTCACTTTAATACCCCTACACTAATTAACCTAAAACTAAACCCTAAACTTAAAAACTAAAAACTGATTAATCTTCCTCCAATCTTTCTTCTCTAATCCCTCTCCTCTTCTCTTTCATTCCAAAACCCTAAAATTTTCAATTTTGATTTTCTACAAAAAATGGTTGATTCTAAACAATCCAGCAGCAAGAGAGATTTAACTGGTAACATGAAAAGATCCAAATCAGAGGGAAAAGGTAAGGGAAAGGTTGGAACGAGACCCAAGAATGCAATCCTTGAAGATGCTGAAAAGAAACCTCTACAGGCGAAAAGAAGATTGTAAGTGATTTATAAACTCAAACCCATTATTGTTTTGTTTTATATGATTGTTAGATTAGGTTAGAAATCGAAAATTATGATTTTCAGGTTTTTGGCCAGCAAGGTCGATAGTTGAACAACACTCCGACCATTGGTATTTTGAAAGAGCCGGCATTGTCTCAGGATGAATAACCTGCCGACTTTTCATCAGAGCCATGGCGACTGTTGGACAATAACCAGGGCCGGCAGGGTATAATAACCAACCATGCCGGATTATATTTGGTCGGCGTGGTTTTAGACTTGTACCATGCCGACGTTAGGCCACAAAAACCGTAGTCGGCATCTTTCATAAATAGGACCATTTCGGCTGTTTATTTGTCGGCAAGGTAGTTGGTTAACACATTTCCGACTTATTGTAGTCAGCAGTGTAGTTGGTTAACACCTTGCCGACTATATGGTGGTCGGCACTGGTTGGTTTATCGGCCTTGCCGGCCAGTGGATGACCAAAATGTGTAACAATATTCATCTATCTTCCGCTTTTTGTGTATGGGTAAGTGATGAGGAATTGATTATTTTTCTTTGAGAAACAAGGAGAACAGTAATTAATTTCTCATACCTAAAAGTGGAAGGGAGAAGAAAATTGTATTCACTCAAATCATGAATCGACCAATATCTTGAGTTCAACGGTGTTGTGTTGTTTGTTTTCATATATCTTATTTGTGCATTGTTTAGGTTCCCAGAGGAAATAAAAGAAGATCTACCTTGTCTTGTTAACAATGCAGAAGAGCTATTTGAAATTTTGGACACAATTTATCCCAATTTAGAAGATCCTAAAGATGAAACTGAAGAGAATCTCCCGTTTAGAAAGTTATGTTTGATGGGTAAGGAAAATCCAGAAGAATTTCTAAGGTTTATGAACAGTCCTAGCAATCCCCTCAACTATGAAGAATGCGCATCATCAGAGGAGTAAGAAGAGGAGGTTGATCCAAGAACTTTTTTCAGGGCATGTGACTTTTCTGGAGTGAACCCCTATTACAATGAGGATGGTGACTACATAGGTCCAGTGAAGGGGAAGGTAAAACCAAAAGCTGATGTCGGTGAAAAAGCTAGTGATGGGGAGGAAGATAACAATAATGAGACGGATCCTTGAAATTCTTAAACTTTATTACGTTTTACTTGCTTTAGAAACTTAGATTCTGGTTTGAACTATTACATTATGTTTTGAACTCTTAGATTATGGTTTTAGACTTGTTAAACTTATTTTAATTTTCAGTTTTAGTTGCTTTAGAAGTTATTATTTTGTTTATGCAGTTTTAGACAAAGTACTGGAGGCCGGCATTGTATGAAATCTCTATATTGCCGACGGTACTTGAGGCCGGCATGGTATGAAATCTCTACCTTGCCGACCGAAATGTTAGTTGCACCTTTTAGGTACAAAGTACAACCCATTGAATGCTCAACGTCTAGAAATTTCAAAATCAAGATATTAGGTATGTTGTTATTATAAAAGCATTCCCAACTTCATCTTCAACCTTGCATAAAGAATGGAAGTTTCACCACCAAATATTTGTAATCTTTGTACACTAAGTGGTCATTTGCAAACGATTGTCCCTTTGAAGGAAGCAAATGCACTATTGAAGGTTGTAAGGGATTCTTATTTCTCATGAAAGCTACAATAGCAGGTGTATATCAGCCGTATGCTTCAAAATGCACTTGTTATGGGTTTTTCTATTGGATAGATGAGCGTCTAGCACCGTATGAAGATGAAGTTGCTAAAATCAATCTTCTACCATGCACAGATCCATGTTGCGACGGTAAGATTAAGCTAATTACCTCTCCTAAGAAATTGTGTACCGGAAAAATATACTATCTATGTCCCAAATGTGTTATGGTTAAGTTTTTAACGTTTGTATGCTTTAATTAAGGTTTGTATCCGATGTATAGTCATCATTGTCCTAAATTAGAAGGTTGCCGGCGGCCTAATAGTCGGTATTATCCTAAATTAAAAGCTTTTCGATGGTTGTTTTGCGGCATGGATATTATAATACACCTTGCCGGCTTGATAGAAAATAACATTCATGAACATTTTTTGAGTGAGTTCTTAGCCGACACGGTTCTCCTCAAAAACAATGTCGGCGCAATAAAAGCCGGCAACCTGTCAAAACCATGACCTTACCGGGTTGATAGAAAAAAACATCCAGGAACAATCTTTTTAAGGGAGTTCTTAGCCAGCATGGTAAATTTTATAAACATTACCGGCTTCTTAAACGCCGCAGTCTGGCAAAAGCCAGACCTTGCCGGCCATATCAGGAAGCTTTTTCCTGTACTGTCATGAATTGTGGCCGGCAGTCTGACGAAATAATACCGTGCCGACCCTTCGAGAGCCGGCAGGGTGTTGTAATAAATATGATGCTGACCAAATGAGAATACACCCAAAAAACACATCCATTTCATTCATTTGTATCACTCCAAAGTACATTACACAAAACACGCATGCGATTACAAAAGTACTCCAAAAAGTACGAACATTTTGTCTAGTACTCCATTGTACACTACACAAAAAGCTTCATTATTCCCTAATCATAATCACTCCTCACTCAAATCTATTGGAGGGGAGTTCATTCAAATCTATTGAACCTCCTTTAGTCAAATCTATGGGACATTCCCTAGACTCATCTATAACATTCCAAAGGGCCATGTTGTCCTCGTACATTTTCATCCATTCCTTGCTCTTGTTGTTTGTGAACTTCTCCCAAAAACTAAATATACATAGAGGAGGTAATGGACATTCCTTATTGAGTTGTAGACCAATAAAGTGATTTTTATACACCAAAGAAATGAAAATTCTTCTATGCTTGAGTTGGTCCACGCAAACCACATGTTTCGGTGCAAATGCTATAGATAGTCCCTCACTAAAAAAAGTGTACAACGCAATTCCACGTATCCTTCAATAGATGTCCACACTCTGGCATTCTCAACCAATGCTCCCATTTGATCGGTGCATTTCCCTCCGGGCCTTTAACACTAGTTAGCAAACCTTTGAAAGTTGCTTCTTTCTCCTCCATGAAACCTTCTAGCATCATTGATATATGGAACTCCTTGTCGTTTTCTAGTCGAACGGACATCTTCTTTCTAATGTATTGGCATTGGGTGAGATTCTCCTCAACCGCTCCACTTAGGTGTCCAAATTGTTGCGAGATAACGTGAAACCAACAATTTCCATATTTCGGAACATCGTCGGTACCAATCACGAAATCTTGAATAATTGGAGGGAGTTGATTGCGATACTTTTGCAACACCGGTTGTACTACCTTCTTTGGACGACCTTTTTTCTTCGCAATATCTCATTGGCTTGCTTGACTCTCAAGAGGTAGAGTTTCATTTGTATTCAAGTTAGAGACCATTGGTGTAGTTAAATCCTTCTTTGGCCGACCCCTTTTCTTTCCAACAAATTCCACACTTGCTTGACTTTCAAGAGGTATAGTGACATTTGTATTCAAGTTAGATACCGTTGGTATAGTTGGATCCTTCCTTGGATGACCTCTTTTCTTTTTAGCGGGCTCCTCTTTGTATTGTGCCTCAGTATAAACATGTCCGAATGTATCTCTCTTTGTACTCAAATGTTCTTTAATGTTTTCCGTTTTGGATTGATCACTATTTCTACTTAAAAAAATCTTTGATTTGTTCTCTTTCGGGTTGATCTTGATCGCAATTTGTACTAAAAAACTCTTTGATTTGTTCTCTTTCTTCTGCCCTCGTCTTTATGGTAGGTGGTCTACCCATTGGATCTTGTTCCCTCGGTTCTTCAAGTTCTTCCATAAAAGGGTAAACAATCGGCATCAACTTGTGCTTCATAGTTTGTTTGTCCAACCTATTCATCTTGGGGTACTTGTCGAGGATTATTCTACCAAGTTCCATGTCTCCAAACTCTTCACCGGGATCTTCTCTTGGAGCCGGTTTGAAAGATAATTGCTTCCAATAAGGATCGATATCATCAAGAGGAATGGGAGTTTTATACCTACCAAGCATATGATGACATGGAAGTCCGATAGCCTTCATTATCCTACACTTACAAGGAGTGGTCGGGTCATCATACTTTTTATACAATGCGATATGTTTCATCATGAAACGTATTTTCCAATGCGAGACATTTCTATGTATACCAACAAGCAACCAATCATCCTCCTTAAACTCCTTAAACTTCCGGAAGCTACTTTCTTGGAATTGTTTTTTTTATCTTGTTGATTTGCACCGTCACAATCCCATTTTGACTCGTAAAAAGTAGACCTTTTAGTCTCCCATGAGCTTGCTCTACCATACTTGTGGACTCAAGTTTGAAATGTTTATAGTCGTATGTAAATGCATACACAAACCTCTCTTTGTGTGGCATCAACCATTGTCTCTTGCAATATTCCACTACTTTGGGGTAATTAATGCCCCAATCATCCTCGAACTCCTTCAAATTTATCTCATATCTTGCCACACTCATCGACCAATACAACTTATCCCACTCTTTCATGAATAACCCAAACTTGATCTCACCTTCTTTCCATTCTTCGTGTTCTTTCTTCTTCTCTTCCTCTCTCTCTTCTTTAGTTAGTTTACTAATACGTTCATCTTCCTCCTTTTCACGTTTTGTACCTTTCTTTGCCTTTGGCTTTTGGATATAACTTCTATAATTCTTTCTAAGATTGCATTGTATATGCCAAGTGCAAAGGAAATTTTGTGCATTGGGAAAGACTATCCTCACGACGTTCATTATTGCTTGCTCATTGTCGGTGAATATAACCCCCGGAGTTTCGTCTTCGTGGTAGAGAAGCTTCAAAGTTTCCAATGCCCAAATATAGCTATCATCCTTCTCACGATCCATAAAACGCCATGCCACCATGAACGATTTCTTATCCGAGGTTTGTCCTACAATGTTCAACAAAGGCATGTTATACCTATTCGTCTTATAAGTACAATCCATGAACAAAACTTGGTAAAAGCAATGCGCCAATTGAATCATATCGAGATGCACAAGAAAAATACGATCCACCTTCCCCTCCGATGACTCATGGTGTCTCACCGTGTAGCCATTGTGATTCTTCCATCACCTTTCTTCCATCCCATTCAATTCTTTTAATGGTTGCCTTGGCCGCATAAATTGTAGACAGTGAAGAGAGGTTATGCGGGTCGTCCCTCTTGAACTTACGAAGGATCTTGCTTGGTTTAATTCCCCAACTTCTTCTTACTTGTTCAAACTCGTGGGGTTTCAACTTGGCAACTTGAAAATTCCCAACAAGATTTTCCGGATCTTTATGGTTATGCCAACCAACATCAACTCTAGTCATTCTCCACATGTTATCGATTTCTTGGTTCCTCCCAAAAATAATCTTGAATGGGCATCCATACTTATTTTACTTCGTCTTGTACACCCTAGTCATCTTCTTATCATACACATAACCCTTTCTCTTGTGACTTTCGTCCGACGATCCATAACACTCGCATACCATTTCAATCTGCGTAGATTTTTGTTGGGTGCTTTTCACTAGAACGCACATATTCTCTTTTGCTTTCTTAATAACCAACTTGATCGCGTTGTTTTTGTCCTCCCATTCTAAATCATTAGCATAATGTGCGGAAGTATCGGGACCCCTAATTTTCTGAGCTTGAGGTTGATCCGGCATAGGTACCAATGCCACAATCTACAAAACATTAAAAGTTTAGTTGATATGTATTACCAAAGTCGGCAAGGTATACATATAAAACACTGCCAGCTATATCTAGCCGGTACGCAATAAAATAATTAACATTTCCGACATAACAACATCCGGCAATGTTGTAAAACTTGAAAATGCCGGCTTGAGCATTTTCAAGTCAGTTTGTATTACCATGGTCGGAAGGGTCTACATATAAAACACTGCTAGCTAGAAACAACCTGCATGTAAGAGAATATAAACATTGCCGACATGAAAACATCCGACAAGGTCTGAAAACTTGAAAATGCCGGCGTAAGCATTCTCAAGTAACGACTCCTGTGTATCAAAAAATAAAAGTCGGGAAGGTTAAAATTTTATACACTGCCGGCGTGGTACTGCTCATGAATATTCTGCACGTTGTGTAAAGTAGAACCACGCCGGCCTTTACGGCCGACATGATCGACAAGCGTCGACCTTGCCGACCCTATACAGTAGAATTGAAGAAAAAAAATCGATCATTATGGAAAAATCACAATCTTCACCACCTAGGTTGTCTACCTGATTACTTACAGCTCCATTCTCTTCTTCTTGGTCATTGGATTCTTCGTTTGGCTCAATAAATTCATCACTTCCATACCCATCATGAGTTTGAGGAAAATAAAAGTGAGGGTCATGCATGTAATCCATTTGATCATGGTATGGTAGATCATCATACAAGTACTCATCTGTAGGAGGAAAGTTAGAAGACTCCCCCACTTCAAAATCAAGATTAGAATCACTCATCTCACTCATATCACAAATTTCACAAAAACCCTAACTTTTCCCCCTAAAACCTCCTCTACTACTTCATACTAATTCTCTTTCTAAATGATTTCTAAAACCCAACATATAACTAAATCAACTAACTAATCTAATCATTTTAGTTAAATTAGAGTTAATCATTATGGGGGGCATTTTAGTCATTTGGAAAAATATAGGTTAAGGGGTGGCTTGTCTTTACTTCATAATGACCTGATTTTGTCTTATTGGGTATACCCCAATCAAGCCAGGATCAATAAATAAGTTTTTTTGTTGAGCCATGTGGATGAATAAATTGTGTTTTCTTTTTGATATATAAAATGTTTTGTAGGATAATGATAAAATATAATATTTAGGTGAGATAAAATAATATGAAGTGGGATAAAATAGGATAAAGTAAGATAAAAAAAATCTGGAGTTGTACTTGGTGTTTGTACAATGCTTTCCCGCGATGGTGCTTTAATCGCTCGCGTTTGTAATGTTAGATATTTTCAAGATTGTTTGCCGCAATCCGGGGGGGCGTAGCCCCTCCCGGCTGTGTTCGACCTGTTGCTAGCATTTATAAGTTTAAAGCCTGATTAGTTGCTAAGGGTTACGTTATAAGCAAAAACATGTAATTGATTACTTTGATACATATGCTCATGTTGCTTGCATCTCATCTATTCGTTTTTTAATTGAACTTGCTTATGTTCACAAGTTAATTATTCATCAAATGGATGCCAAAACTGCTTTTCTAAATGGTGACTTAGAAGAAGAGATATATATGTAACAACCTGAAGGTTTCATATTACCAGGCCAAGAAAAGAAGGTTTGCAAGTTGGTTAAATCTCTTTATGGCTTGAAGCAGGCTCCCATGCAATGGCATGAGAAGTTTGATAAAGTAGCTTTGTCATATGGTTTTGTTGTGAATGATGCTAACAAATGTATCTATAGTAAGCATGATAGTTCTGGATGTGTAATTATTTGCTTATATGTTGATGATATGCTTATCTTCGGATCTGACATGTATGTTGTGGAAGAAACAAAGAAGTTTCTTAGTTCTAACTTTGATATGAAGGATTTAGGAGAGGCTGATGTAATCTTGGGAATTAAGATCCTAAGAAAGGGGAATGAGTTGGCCTTAACCCAATCTCATTATATTGAGAAATTTCTCAAGAAATACGGTCACTTTGATGACAATCCAGCACCTACTCCTTTAGACCTACTATCAATTTAATGAAGAACACTGGCCGTACTCATGCACAACTTGAATATTCCAGTGTTATTGGAAGTATTATGTATGTTATGCATTGCACAAGACCGGACATAGCCCAAGCCTTGGGAGTGTTTTGTCATTTCTCAAGTACTCCTGGAGTTGAACACTGGAAAGAAGTTTCAAGAGTTATGGCTTACTTGAAAGGATCAATTGATTTTGGTTTGCATTATCAAGGCTATCCCGTTGTATTGGAGGGGTACAACGATGCTAACTGGGACAATGTAGAATCCAAGTCCAAGTCGACATCTGGATGGATTTTTACATTAGGGGGTGTTGCAGTGTCTTGGAGTTCCAAGAAGCTGACCTGTATTTCTGATTCAACAATGTTGTCAGAATTGATAGCCTTAACTGATGCATGTAAGGAGGCAGAATGGCTTAGAAATCTACTTATGGATATTCCATTTTGGAAGAAGCCATCTCCGGCAGTCTTGATTAATTGTGATAATCAAGCTACAATCTATAATGTCTCTAATAAGACTTATAATGGAAAGTCTAGACATGCAAGTCTTAGACATCAAATGGTTAGGCAACTACTCAAGAGAGGAGTAGTTACGGTTAACTTTATTGAATCAAAGAACAATTTGGCAGATCCATTTACAAAAAGTCTACCAAATTCCGTGGTTTCAATAAAATGTAAAGAAATGGGACTAAGGTCTGTGAAGGAAGGTTGACCTCCCATAGCAGAAACCCAACCTATGTTTTGAAAAAGATAAACAAGGTTCAATGTGGTACCAACAAGTTATGGATAGAGATTATGGAACAATAATATAAAACTTCCCATTTCTAATTAGTGTTGGTTTTCTGTAAGAAAACAGAATGGATGTAAATCCTTAATGAGTCTATAATTAGTTACAGGTTTATCGCAGAAACACCTTGGAGACTTACCTATATGAGTATGGAAATCAGGTCGTTTCCTAAGAGAAGAAGACCGTTCTCTAAAGAAGACTCATGAATCAAGGATATAAGCACATGGACATTAACATGCTAAGCTACAGAACACATGCTTTTTGTGAAATCAATATGTGTGGAGATTTCGATATTATTATAAGGGGTACTTGGTTCAAGACTAATTTCACCATAGAACCTCGATAGGGCTTTGAATTTCTTACACTAAGTGAAGGTTCAAATCCAAAAGATACCTATCATTTATGTATTGATTTCAACGATGATGCTTATTCTCAATTTAGCTTGAACTACGTTGGCTTGATCCCACTCGGGTATGTAGGCAGTCACTTGTGTGATGCAACCACTCTGGTTTAAAAGTTTTTTTTTTCTTTGTTTTTATGTTTTTTCAATTTTGAAAATAGGGGGAGAATGTTGGATATTACTTTCGAAAACCTAGAAGTTTATATTCAAACTTAAACAGACGCGTCTCTCCCATAAGCCACCATTAATGGCTTTTGGAAGCGTCTGTTGGTGATGAAAATGCATTACTAACATGCAGGAATATCCCTATAAATAGTAAAGGCATTCTCCCATTATCATCAATGAATTCAACTTGTTTTTCTCTCTTTCTAAAGCATCATCAGAAACTTCTCTCGTGTGTTCTTGGTTGGGTCAAGGGGTATAAACCTTGAATCCAATTTTCTGTTATAGGGCTTTCATTGTATCCTAAAGGCATTATTTCGCATACCTGTTGTAATCGCCAATTAATATTGGGGGTAGAAATAATCGTCTAAAAGAAATCTATTCGAGCCTTGAAAGTCTGGAGTACAACAATTTCTTTGTGTTTATTTCATCCTCTATTTGAACCCATTTTCCAACATGTAACACAATTGTCAGACCTTCTTTTACGCGCGCATTACATGTTCCATCTCACTCAATTGTTGGTTTGTACATCTATTTTTCATGTTTGTTGAGTCCATAGTGGGAGCAAAATCAATAAACTTCAAGTTTGTTGAGTCCATAGGAACTTCTCTTACTACAATTGGGTGTCAGATTACTTGAAGGGTACAAAATCATATAAGACGTACTTTTTAATTTGTTTTATATGAATTTTAATACCATTTCTCAATAAACTGGTATCCCATTAGTAATCATGAGAAATTTATGTAATAAAAAACTCTTATTTGTCGAAAAGCCAGAATCCCTTAGTTTTTGAACTTTTTTTTTCTTGAAATAATTTATATTTCAAAGTAAGAATTATATGTGCGTGTATCATATTCCAGGAGTCTTGTAATGCAACTTTTATTGAAAAACTAGGAACTACGTATTTCCAAAAATGAATATCAATTATGTCCATCGCCCGGTTTGCAAGTGCATTTGTTGCTTGGTTGGCCTCCGTGTAAATGTGGTGCAAAAAGTGTTATGAAACGAAATGCAACGAGGTCTTAATTTCACCAATCATATCATTCAAATACCATGGGGCTTCATTCTATTTGTTGGCAAAGTCGACTAACACCATGTTTATCTGCGTCTAACTCGTGATTTGGATCTGAGTCAACTTCCGAGCCGCCGAGAATTAGATGTCAGGCAATTTGTTTTTAGTTTTGAGCCAGATCTGATTCGATACCTGACTCTGACCTGTTTGAATTTGGCAACAAAATATCCTTGACTTAATGAATCAAGCCATTGACTCACACACTTTTGAATCGGTTAAATCAGATTTTACACAAAAAATAAACATATTGAATCAGATCTGAGTTAGATACTTACGAGTCAGCCGTAACAAACAAGCTTATAAGTTTTGTGAATATGATCCTAGGCACACTTTTGTCCATTGCATGTTTGTTGCCGTTACTAAAAGTTAGAATCCCACGTTTGAATCCCACTACCGATAATATATTGGATTACAGGATAACATAGATTTTTCTGAATTTAAACGGTTATTATTTTAAAAAATTCAAAATTATAATGACTCTGGCGTTATTATCTACAAGGTCTGGCAGTATCAAAAACTCTTTTTCCCCTTTTCCTCTATAAAAACTCAAAATTCCTACTCCTTCGATATTTGCATCTTCCACTGTATTTTTCTCATTCTCACTACCATTATCACTCACACTCTCTCTCTCTTTCTGTAAACTCAAATAATCTCTGATTTTGCTTTTCTCCAGTTTGGATCCGAAAACTAAGGTATGAAAAAAATGAAACCCCAGATTTAATTGTTTCTTCATCTTCTTGTTGTTTTACTGCAAATCCATGATTAAATAATGCTGGATCTGGATTGTATGTAGTCAGACAATCACCATCTCATGTTGTATTATTAAGTTTCAGTAGTTTCATGAAACGTGTATGAACAAGATCTGACTCGGCGTTTGTTTGTTTGTTTGGTACTTGAGAGTCGATTTTTTTTAGGGAGATCCCCAAAATTGAACCCTAGTTTCTGTATGTTTATCTTTGTGTTTTGATTTGTAACTTTAAAATGTGAATCTTACAGAAAGACAGACAAATGGGTCGTGGAGTCAGTTATGGAGGAGGTCAGAGTTCTTTAGGGTATCTCTTTGCTGGTCCTGAGGAACCAAAAACAGCTGCACCTGCTGCTGCTGCACCTCCCACTGCTGCTGCTGCTCAGACCCCCCCAGTTCAGGCGGAACAAAATGTACCTGCAGCTAACAAGTCTTCCCCTTCGCCTCCAGCGGATAAAACTAAGCTTGGTCCAGCAGGAGTAGTGCAAGGTTCTCTAGCCAATAACTACTATCGTGCTGATGGCCAGAACACTGGCAATTTCATCACTGTAAGTCTTTAACCTAAGATCTGCAGAATTCCATTCATAGACAATGACTGATATATCCGCGAAACAACACATCTATACACTTACCTTATAAATACAGCCTTGGACAAGCCATTCGAGCTTCATTGTGAACTCATGCTCTGTCTAGCTTCGATGTATTTTTATCTTGGTTACGTTGCATCTGTATATTTGCAATTTTGTGTCTGTTGTGAATGGATTTCTTAGATTTTTGTGGTTAAAATATTTGCTCATATATGCGTTTCTGGAAACAGGATCGACCTTCGACTAAGGTTCACGCAGCTCCTGGCGGTGGGTCTTCCCTGGGTTACCTCTTTGGCGGAGGTGGTGGTAGCAACTGAGGTTATTTTTTCTCAAGAGTTGTGAAGTTATGGGTCATTTAGACCTGTAGTAATAGTTATGAGAAACTGTATCTTAAGATGATAAACAATCTCCTATGTAATATATATGTCTTCCTAAATGTATTCGGTCTGTAAGCTCAGCTGAGGATTACTAAGATCAGGTGCAAAAAATGCCTCAACTACAAGCTCAATGACATTGTGAGAACCTTCATTTTTGTAATGAAGGGTTCCATCTGCAACTTGAGCCGATTTCCTTAAATCCAGTTGGTGTTTAATGAAGCGCCGATTTAAGAATTTATGTGTTACTTCTTGCTATATATATGTTCAGTTGAATTGATGCTTCATAAAACTACTAATAGTATCCTTTCTGCATGTCTATTGAGTTTCTTAATCATGCGACTGTATTGGTTTGACGGGGATAGAATTTGTGATACACTAAGATGACATTAATCTCCAGGTTATCAACCCCAGCCATATGAGATGGTTCTTCATTATCAAAAAGAACACTATACATATCGGACAACACAGCAGATACATTTCCCCACTTATTTCATTTCACTGACATTTTGCTCTAGTTTCAGACAACTTCCTAATATTCTTTCTACACTGGCAAGAACTCACTAGATTTTCTGGTCCCAATCAATGAATCAAACTCAATTCAGAACAAAGAAGGATAACGAATTTAACTTCGAGAAACACAGAAACAATAGTTGGTGGCGGGGAAAGTTTTGATACAATTGAAGGGGTGGCTTTGCCTCTTGCATCTTCAGTAGAGTAATTTACACCATTATAATACTATAGTTCAGCATCTCATAAATTGGGCAATCAAGCCCTAAATCATCATAACAGAAAATAAAATCGAAGACATTCTGTGACTGAAAATTTGAATCTGTAACAATAAGAGTTTCTCAGTAGATTCTAGTTACACGTTTATACTACTGTTTTTTTGGATCAGTACATCACTTTTCCCGATTTCTTCACCGGTTGGAAGTAACAAAGCAAAATTACAAGCTTAAAACTCAAGACTCAACTCGGGAAGAAAAACTAAACTCTATACCAGTAATATTAACCGGTTATTAACGAGAATCGAATCGAAAAGCTCAGTGGTATCCCATTAACTCCAGTAAGGAGGAAATCAGGGGTTCAATCCCCGCTGCCGAAAAGCTCAGTGGTATCCCATTAACTCCAGTAAGGAGGAAATCAGGGTTTGTAATAGATTAGTTGTATAGTAGATTGAGCGGTGTTGGGTCTAACAGTGGGGCCAGTCCAACTGGCTAGATTCAGGTAGGGGCCTGGGTCCGGCTTTCGCGTATAATAAAAAAAACAAGTGAAGCCAGAAGAGACCTCGTGGCTATACTAGACCGCTCATAGGACAGCTCAAACTACTTGACATGTCATGCTAGTTTCCTGTCTAGTGTTAACCTTAAACAAGCATGATTAAATCATAAACCGGCTTTAAACAAAAACATAAATTAGCTTACACTACACAGGTATTTTCTTCTTTTTTAGACTAAACAGGATTTGTTGCGCAAACCATAAAAAAGTCTAACAGAAGTGACTTGGATACTGAGAAGAAAAAAAAAATCCTAATATCGCTGCCAGTCTTCTGAAGGCCATTAATTAGTAGCTAAACTAATGCATCACCCATCTCTCTGTTTGATGTTTGTTGATACTGTAAAGAACAACGCTGCTAGTCAAGTCATGTCTTTTTTATGTCAGAAATTGGGCCAACTGATACTGCAATGAGATAACAGCAACTATTAGCTTTTAATGAAGATACATGAACAAACAAGCAATTTGTATTGATAATCATTAAAATAGAAAACACTCGATTCAGATCACCAATGTTGATGCGAGCAAAGAATAGCTAATTGTCCAGGGGAATTGGCAATGCAGTGAAGGATAGGTGCAGTTTTAGACTATTACTAGGAAGGAAAAGGCAGCCAATGACAACAGTGTTTCTTAATACTTCGATATGTTAAAGAAAGCACTCGATATAGATCCTTTACCAAATTTCAAACCTACAAGGCTAATAAACATGGGTCCTTCATGCAATTACTTTGAAGAAAAGACTCTTTTGGATATCCCATTTGAGAATACAATTTCCTCGTTCACCTCATCTTCCCTCGTTTAACTCACTCCTAAATTCCTAATTAACAGGGGAATCTTTAACTCACTCCTAATTGACGGGGGAATCTTTAACTCCTCCTATAATGACTCTTTTGGATATCCCATCCGAGAATACAATTTCATCGTTCACCTCATCTTCCCTCGTTTAACTCACTCCTAATTAATGTGGGAATCTTCAACTCACTCCTATAAATGCTCATCATCTGAAATACATATTGCAACATCAATGCTCTTATACCAGTAAATATTTAGAATCTGGGTGAGGAGAAGCATTTACGAAAATTCTAACGAGTAGTAGTTCAAACCTTAGTTCAGAGACAGAGCAACTGAGACTTTGGCTGCAGCAGACATATCCTCGGTAGGAACTTCTCTGCTTGAAGTGGATGGCTCATGAGTCCCATTATCCTTTGAATCTGGGACGGAGTCTGTTGACATTACTGAAGTTTCATTCATCTGCTAGAGAAAGACATCAAATAAACAAATAAGATATAAGGATCAATCTAGCAATGGAGTATTAGAGTGAATCAAACTAGCAGCCAACAGTTGAATAGCAACCACTATTTTTTCCGTACGTTTTCTTCCTTCTTATCAAACATTTATGTGATAAAAAAAATCGTACTGATCCAACAAAGCAAATTCCATCTCAAAACACAGTGGGTTCCTCATGTCAACGCTACCTTTGGGACTCATGCAACGATCTTCTGAGGTTATTTGCTCAAATTATAGTGATAAGTGATAACCACCTATGGTAGATCAGAAACCTAACACCCATCCATAAATCCAGACTCCAAAATGAAACACAACGATAAGTCAACAGCTTCAGCCTAGGCTCATACTGATCGGTTCCCTTAGACCACAATACAGTTGTTGAGAATAAGTTGCTCCAAACATGGTGGAACTTAAAAAGATAAGCATCATGCAACTAACCTTACGGGGTGGAGGAGCACCAGGGGGATTTGAATTGTTGGATTCAGAAGCAATATCAGTTTCTGTCAGGGAATCTTGAGATGTAGACTTCTTCCCATGAGAATTATCACCAGTTGTTTTTAACTTTGGTTGACATCCATTCTTATCACGAGCCGCCTCAGCCATCCTTGTAATGATGCACGATGAGTTAATGTCAAAATGAGGTAGTTTATACACATTTGTATATACATATATAAGCAGAAACAATAAGCCAAAATTCATAAATACAAGATACTAACAAAAGCAAGGTTTATTCTTACCCACTGAGGTTACTATTAGCTGAATCTGCAAAACCTTGTTTGTAGGAGAAGAGAACCCCTCGTAGAGGCTTCCCATTGATGTTGGTTTCAATTGTATATCCATAGCGAAAAGCTTCGGTGACCTTGGCTTCAAACATCTTATCATTACAAGGCTTAAATTCAATCATTGTTGAGTTGTTCTGCTCTGCTGCAAGTCAATGAAACTCATTAACAAGTCTATTCGTGTCATTTACTTTTATCCAGATTTGTAAGAACTTGTACTTTCTTTCAGCTTTGAAGATAACTATTTTCTGAAGGCATCCTAACCCCACTTCCTAATAGTCCAACAATAACTTTCGACCCAATCATATAATCAACCGGTTAAAAGGAACTGAAGATACATAGAGAATGGTAAAGACGATATTGAATTAATGGTGGAATTGATACTCACCTGCTGCTTGGCCATAATATGGCAACGGCATGGTTCGAGACATTTTAGGAAGTGCCACCTGTTTGCGCGTCTCTTTGTCGTTTATCTGTAAGCCAGTCGGAAAACATTGTTCTTGGCACTTTCTCTTCAATTCCTTTTTGAGAGATAATTTTTCTTGCCTCTGATCATCTTGCTCATTCTCCACCGACAATTCTGTAATATTACCATTAAGAAATCACAATCGAGCACATGTTACAGATGTCATTAATTCAAAGAGTATAACCACAATTGAAGCGCCAAAAAGGAATAAGAATAGATTCAAATCATAGAACCACAAAGCGCCAGAAGGAAATAGCTAAACCTGTATGCAAATAGTACATGTCATCCAGTGCCTCGAGATGCTCATTGCAACCACCGATGAAAACAAGAACACCCTTTCGGATATCCAGACAATCCCCAGCAACAGAAAACCTGGCAGAAGGCCCTTCACCAGCAGCTACTAACTTGGTCCAATTCCCACTCTCTGCTTATATACAAAACACGTACATTAGGTTCAAAAGTCCAGAAGCATGTACAGAGAAACAAAAAGTACTGTTTGAAATTATAAATATGAACCGGTTGTTAACATGTTAGATATATTAAATCCAGATTAAGCAATCCAACTTCCCTACCCCTCTGACAAAACAAAAGAATCTCAAATGGAAAAACATTCAGCACGCTCCTTTTGTACAGACAAATAAGAGCTGCAAAATTCCAAAGAAATTCTTCGTGACCCAAAATGCTTGTGATCCAAATCTGACTCGTGGACAAAAGTATGCCCCCGTGACCCTAAATTTGTCACGTGACCTAAAATTAACCCAGTGACTGGAATTTCAAATTTGTTTAGTAACCAAGATCTGCCTCACGACCTACAATTTACCATGTGACAAAAAATCTGCGTAAAGCTGAAGATGATTAAAACAGCTCAAACTGAAAGTACCAGTAATTATTATTGATTGGGAAGATGTAAATAAGTTGGGACCGGACCTGGACTTTACTGCTGTAGTATGTATTTTATTGTTTACATGATTGTTGTATTTGACATAACCAAGGCAAGAAATCTGTCCTACATTAATATGTCATCAAGTTTAGCTTCTACAATCTCAAATTCAATGGATGGATGGACTAACAAGGTGACTTGAAAATTTGTTACAAGGACTTTTTTGAAAAAAAGAATGTAGCGAAACACTTTCACAAGTTTTCTCTTTATAATCCTAGTTTCCCATTAAGTTCCACTAATTTACCACGGAATCTTCTCAAGACTGCCATGTTTTTCAGAAAAATTGGATTATAGTCAGTGCACTATCATCTACAGAGTCTTTCAGCTTGTGTTCGTCATATTGACTAGATTCCAGAAATCTATCACAAAGACCCTTCATATCAAGCTTCTCCAACAAGTATAATAAGCTGGTTCTATAACTTTTGTCTTTTGAAAATGAAAGAAGACATAATTCCATCATAAAAAGTTTCTCAAAATGCTAAATGTTTGATAAAAGGTAATATCCAACTCCCTATGTGAAGAAATGAAAAGGTTAACAAAAAGTAATAATAAATTTCTACATACCCAAATTTAGCACATGAAGATCATCGTAAAGATTTCGGTCATCTGTAAATCCACCGAAGATAAACAAGTGTTTCCCCAGAGCAACAGTAGAATGGCCTGCACGTGCAGGTAGTATCCAGCACGCATTGCTTAACTCCTTCCATATAAGACTATCTGTTGAAAACAATAAGAAAAAGCTTGAGAAGAATGAAAATGAAACAGATCAAACTTATTAACCATATTATATTATGGTTCAAAAATCCAAGTAAGAGAAAATCATATGAAAATGCATCATCACTATTTAGAGTGCCAAGCGCCGTTAATGTAAATCAGTGACCTGTATCGAGAATATGAACATCAGATAAATAATAATCTGACGCATCTTCACCACCGATGACTACAATTTTGTGCTTCCATGCTGAACAAGTGTGACTATCTCGTGCAGACGGTGGTGTTCCAGACGTTACAGCACGTCTCCATACTAAAGTCTCTGCAAAAGTCAAGAAGGAAGAGGAGTTCAATAATATTTCTAGTTATCCTCCTAATACCATCCACCTTGGAAAGATGATAACAAATTTCAGTAAAACTTGCACACTGTGTTAAGCCTGTAACATACAATTTTTGGTGTAGAAATAACTAAAGCCGAAAAAGAAAGAACCACAGCAAAAAAGGGTCGCAAAAAAGAACCTATGCATCACATCATTTCATCCATAATCCACTTACCCATGGTCCAGGTAATCAGATGATACGTACCAAGAGACAAATAAACTCACAGAAGGCATTCATCATATCATCATGCTTTAATCTTAGAGCATCTCCATAAACAAAGAACTTACCAGTATCCAGTATGTACAGATCATTATAGTAAACTTCAGATGAATTATCTTTTCCACATCCCCCAAATATAAAAAGTCGTTTGCCCACTAGCGCAGCACTATGCCCTTCACGTGGCTCTGGTCCTTCACCTCGTAAACTCGGAGTAATCCAAGTACTGCTGGCTATTACAGAGACAAAATAATTTACCAATCTATAGTTACATTAACGAATTTGATAAGAAAATAAAAAGTATGACAGAGATGGGATGTTTTTGAAACTTCAGGACCAAAAGCATGTGAACATTCGAAACAAAAAATTCATATCTAATGGAACTCACTAGAAGTTATTTCAACTCTCTTTTTTCTTTTCGAAGGAAAAATGAGTTAGTTAGTTTACTAACACACACATGAATGAAGTATAGGATTGCATGTACCATATAACTCGAAAAGGAAACAGCTCTAAGATTAAATGTAAGTGAAGGGGTCTTACAAGTGTCGAAAATATGCAAATCTCTTAGTGGAACTTTCCCATCTGTACCCCCAAAAATGAAGAGATTGTCTCCCACAGCGGTACAACTATGACTGTCCCTTGGAGAAGGTAGATTTCCCTTCACCACTGGCTTACTCCATGTCTGTTTAACTGCAAACATTTCACAAAATCAACCAAATGACTGATAAAATCAATCAAATGAAAACCTAAAAACGAAATGCACAAAAAGAAACCCTAAATAGACAAAGGAAGATTGAAATAACCCTAAATACGGACCTGTATCAAAGATATGAACATCATTAGTCTGGCAGTTATCCATTCCATAACCCCCAAAAACAACCAGAAATCTTCCACCTCTAATGGAGTTGCATGTATGACCCCATCTTTTACCAGGACCTGGACCTGATTTCCTACCATCAACAACAACACTGGTTTCTGCTGTGAATCTATTGCTCAACTGTAACTTTTCCCACCTCATTTTTGTTTTTTTTGAACAAAAATCAGGAAAACTGTTGGGTGTTTTGATATCAAGTTTCTACTGCTAATAAAATCAAGACAAAAATATGATTTGGGTAAAGTAATGTTGGTTTTTTCAATTTACATCACGATGAGAGAGACGAGGAGGAGGGTGTTTAAGAAAATCGCTTTTTAAACAAAGACTACTTATTCAACCCGTGTAACATACGAGGAGGTGGTTTCAAATTAAAAATATTGTTTTGGTTTCAAGAAAAGCTTGGGGAGTGACATTGTCACGATTTATTAACATGGCATTTTTAGGGGTGACTTAGGGATGAAATCTATTATTGGGGCTCCAAGAGTCAAGGTCCCTTGATCATTTTGGGGGCTTTTTTTTTTTGGAAAGGCAGAAAGTAGATGGGGGAGATTCAAGTGACTTAAAAGTCAAAAATAGCCTTACTAAATTTCACTATTCATTAAAAAAAAACCTAAATCTATAATCTTCTTTTTCTCCTTCTCCTCTCACTCACAAATCATGATGATCATCATGATGAAGATCATTAAAAACAAACTAAATCTATAATCTTCTCCCCATCCTTCTCTTATCATTCATAAATTGTGATAAAGATGATGATCATAGTTTCATCACGATGAGAGCGATAATCATAATGAAAACCAAAAACTATTATCACAAATTCATAGTATCATAATAAAGTCATCATAAAAATAAAAAAACTAAGAAATCCCACAATTTATTTTTGCTTTTAAATGGTTAAAAAAATATGATTCCCTGAATTTCGGGTGAAAAAAAAAGTTTATGAAGATATTTACGGCTGGGAGTTCTTAGATTCCCAGCCGAAAGTAGATGTTTCGGCTTGGTTATCCCAACCGAAATAAGTTTTATGATTTTTTGGGGTTTTGAGAGAATCGATTCACTGGGAAAACCAGTAGAAAATTATAGTTACTGACTAGGAAAACCAGTAAATGAATCGATTCTCGAAAACAAAAAAATTAGAAAATTTATTTCGGTTAGGAATTCTTTATTTCCCCACCGTGAATAAAAATACGGCTTGGAACACCATAATTTCCCAACCGTTTTTTGTTTCTACGGTTGGGTCGACAAATTATCCTAGCCGTAACCGCACTTTCGTCTAGGTTATGAAAACGAAAAAAAAAAAATCGAAAATCTTTCTGTTGGGAAAACCAAGCCGAAATATGGAATTTCGGTTGGGTCGGAAAACTATCCCAACAGTAATCTTGATTCACGGATGGGAATCTAAGAACTCCTAGCCGTAAACATCTTCAAAACCTATTTTATTTTTATCCAAAATTCATCGAATTTGATTTTTTAACCATTTAAAACAGAAATAAATGGTGGGTTTTCTTAGTTTTTTCTTTCTATGATGATCATAATTTTGATCATGATATTTGAATGAGAAAGAGTAAGAGAAGAAAATATTTTTGGGTTTTCTTTATGATCATCGTCCTCATCATGATAAAATTATGGTCATCATCTTCATAAAGTCTTTCTTAAATCACTCATTTCCAAAAAAAAAAATCCCCAATTTTTTTCCTCTACTTCTCTTCCCTCTGATTTTTGTTTATTTTGATTTCATCTAAATTAAAAAGATGAATTAGTCTTAATTGATTTGCTAATCATGATTAACAAGATTAATCAAGTTTATTATCTAAAATCATATGGGGGTCATATTAGTCTTTATATAAATATATGATGAGGGGTGTCCCAATTGATATTTGGTGACCCAAGATAGCCCCCCAAAAAAGCTTGACTCTTGGAGACCCAATAATAGAGTTCTTAGGGATCAGGGGATACCCAAAAAGAATTGAAGTTGCTTATATACCTTCCGACTAATAAAATAAAATCAACCAAAATCTAATTTCATTTCATTTCAACTCTTTTTCTCCTCTTCTTCTTTGCTCCCGATTGCAGAGAGGAAAAATATATTTCTTCGTTCAACTCCACTTCGATACATCGTCGTCGTTAATTTCCGAATCAAATCATCGTCGATTCTTTTCTATAAAGATGACTAACAATAATGAATCCCAAAGATCTCGAGTGAAAAACGTATACCGTGGTACTGATCCAAAAGTTGGAGAGAAATTAAGATCCAAAGAGATTGTTACTGAAAATGATGGAGAAAGCGAAGAACGCGGAGAAGATGAATCCGTTGTTGTATGTGTTGGTGGTGATAATCAAACTCTCCGGCAACTTCAAACGGCCCCAATTAGGTAGGATTTTACCACTTTTTAGGTTTCTATTGCTTCAATTCGACGAATCCATGAAAAAATTTCTAGATTTTCGGTTATTACCCAGAATCGGGATTTATTTATGAATTTTAACTCTTGATTATGCGCGTGTTCTTCATTCCTCAAAAACATCAACCATTATCGGGAGATGTATTTGATTGTTTACCTCCGAATATGATGCGATGTTTCTTACTGAACCCTAAAATGGACATAATAGGTAGTTAATTTTGTTTTTGCCTTCCGAATATGACAGAGGATTAGAAACATATAGACATAGTAATCAGAAGTTAGTTGAGTTCAACTGACTGCCAAATATGTAAGTTGTAAAATTCTGAAAATTTTATGATTTTGGCAAAATCCAATTTTGGGGCTATGTTAAAATTGGAAGTTAATTTAATTTGCTTTACTCTCGATGGTATTATTTTGAAATTGAAATAATTTTGGGGCTACAAGTTATTCGTTAGATATATATGATTATTTCTTCCGATTATATTTGGCTCAACAACTTAGCAATTTACTGAACCCAAATTGATGCATATTCGGTAGAATACACTTTTATTTTGCTACCGAATATGAAGTAATTTCCGACCTTTGAGTTATCTACTTCAAATTTGATATGTATTCGAGAGATAAAACTCGCCTTTGGCTTCCGATTTTATGTCATCAGAATCTATGGCTCAACTGTAAATTTTCCCACCTCATTTTTTATTTTTTTGAACAAAAATCAGGAAAACTGTTGGGTGTTTTGATATCAAGTTTCTACTGCTAATAAAATCAAGGCAAAAATCAGATTTGGCTTTTTTTTTTAGGGGTAAAGCAATGTTGGTTTTTTTAATTAACATTATGAGAGAGAAGAGGAGGAGGAGGGTGTTTAAGAAAAATCTCTTTTTAAACAAAGACAACTTTTCAACTCGTGTAACATACGGGGAGGTGGTTTCAAATTAAAATATTTTTTTTAGTATCAAAAAAATAAAATATTTTGATAAGTGCTTTGGGCAAGGGTACGACTTCTCACCTTGGGTTTTACGATTTTTTGTGAGCTCAACAATGATATTGTGGACTTCTTGAAAAGGCTCAACAATCACTTATCCAGATTTGATGTTAATGTTAACAGATGCAATTTTTCTTTCACGGATTAGGTACAGTAATACAAAAAGGGTTTGGAGCTCAGCTTGTCGTTCGGATGCTAAACTAGGTTCCTCGTATTAGATTTATCTACTAAAAGATTTTGAATAATAAAAGGCGGTGGACTGCGAGACCAATCTAATTTTGAATATAAAGTTATTGCAAATTTAGCTAAGGAATCTGCTACTGCATTTCATGTTCTAGGAACAAAAGAAAAACACAAGGCAACATCTTGCTACTTTATCCTTTTCCTCCAAAATGTTTTTACTGCACCAAGAGATATCTGATGGTTTTTCATTGAGATGGTTGAAGAGACTTTCGCAATCTCCCTCAATACCGAACTACTTGATGCTCTTTTCCTTTTCCCAGTAGGTTGCTCGAAGAATGCCTATCGTTTCTGCTTCTTATGGGTTTGTACTTGATGATGGTCCTGCTCTTCCTCTATCGACTTCACCTGAATTATTCCTTAAAATTAAAGCAAAGCTACAATAAGAGAGCTCTGAAATCCAAGCTGCATCTATATTAATCTTAAGGCAGTGAGACTCTGGAGCTATTAATCCAAGGTATTTTAGATTTCTTAGTAGAGTTGTTATTATCTTTCTTGTGTGAGATTTTCCTAACCAATATAGAATGTGTTTCTGAATTTCTTGAGATAGCTGGAAAGTTGTTTTTGACTTTTCTTCAAATACTGTGTTACATCTCTCTTTCCAAATGAACCACATTTTAGTAAGTGGAAGTTTTATTGTTATCACCTGATTTGAGCTATGAAACCAATTTTCACATAAATCAATCAATAATACTAATAGCTAGGTCAAATTGAATTCTTATTGGGTTTGGTTCTTGTTCCCAAATAGCTTTAGAACAAAATAGCAGATGTTATATGTTGTTTCTAATTCTTCACTACACATTGAACAAGAAGGATCGATGTCTTTAACTTTTCCAAATAATTTTATGTTATTTGCAAGATCCTTCCAAAAAAAATTTATTCTTAGTGATTCCACGTAATTTTCCAAAATATTTCATGAAGAGACAAACTTATAACATCTGCACCTACCTCATTAAGCTTATCATACATTGATTTTATAGTATAAAATCCTGATTTTGTCGAGGTCCATCTAGGCTTATCTTGTTTTTGAGTGTTTGATTTATCTATTTTGCTAAATTTTGATGTTATGTTTGATGGAAATGAGTCATTGATGAGGGGAAATTCTCACTTTTTAGTGACAGGATCAATGAGATCTGCCACGAGTCTTATTGAATTATTACATGGATTGCGGTAATGAGTTAGATTTCCACTTAAAACTGGAACCTAATTATATTCCCAAACATTGATATTAAGATCGTTCCCTACTTCCCAGATGATGTACTGGTTAATAAGCTATAGGAATTTACACAAACAATTCCAAGTCCAAGAACCTTTTTCAGGTGGTTCTACATTTAAGGAACTTTTCTTTTTAAAGTAAATTGGTTTCAGAGATTTTCCCAATGAGAGTTGGATTCCTAAATTAGTTTTCATGCTACTTTTGCAATCATTGCTAAGTTAAATTTACAGACATCTCTAAATCCTAATCCCCATAAATGCATAGGTTTACAGAAATTGGTTCAAGCTTTAAGATAGTAAACTCTTGTGCCATTTTTTTCCCCGCCAAAATTCTCTCAGTATGGCATCTATCTTTTTAGTTAAATGAAATATCACATCTAATAAATAAGGGATGCTAGCTAGAACTTCTTTGTTTAATATTATTCTACTAGATTGAGGTAGAAATTTATCCTTCCAACCTTGAGATTTAGTTTTCGTTCTATGTAGAATTGCACCAAAAGTTTTTATTTTTGATTTTTCTATGAAAAGGGGGGCACCTAGATATGGGTCTTTCAGATTATGTGTTTTATCTTAAGCAGTTTCGACACCATTGTTTGGTGTTTTGGTTGTACCTTTTTACTGAAAAAGACACCAGATTTTTCAAACTTTATTAATTGTCTTGAAGCTTTTCTAAATAAATCTATTGTACCTAGAAGATTCCTGCATTTTGCTAAATCAGCTTTGGAAAACAATAAATAGCCATCTGCAAATAAGAGATGAGAGATATGTTCAGCATGAAGAATCTTGTTTTGTTCCTGGGAAAGAAGGAGTCTTGAACAAATTTTCCATGCAGATTATAAACAACTATGGAGAGAGGGTCTCCCTGTCTTAGTCCTCTATTATGGTTAAAAAAATTACCAGCGATTCAATTTAATAAGAAATATATTAATGTTGTTGATATGCATTGTTTTATAAGGTCACATACTTCCTAAGTAAAACCAAAGGATTTTAAGGTGTTTAACAAAAGGTTCCAATTAACCATGTCAAAGGCTTTGAACATGTCTATTTTGATCCCTAATCCTCATGTTTTGGCTTTTTTTCATTTATTTTTAATGAATGGATTATTTCACGGGTAACAATAATGTTGTCAGAGATTTTTCTGGATGATAGGAAAGCGGATTGGAAGGGGGATAATTTTATCTACAATCGTTTTTATTCTGTTAGCTATGATTTTTGCTATTATTTTATATATGTTGTATTACGAAGTCCAATGCGTCTGAATTGACCAGGGTTCTTAGGATGTTTAACTTTTGGAATCAAGAAAATGTGAGTTTTATTTGATATCTTGATTCATAATTTTTGTTTCAACGAAATTCTGAATTGTTAGCACCACCTTATGACCTGCAGTTTCCCAATTATTTTTAAGAAACTAACATGGAAGCCATCAGGTCCAGGCGATTTGTTTGGTTTCAATTTTTTAAAAAGAAAAATAATTTCATCATTTGTAGTATGGCTATAATGTTCAAATTATCCTGATCAGAAATAGAAGTGGAAACATTTTGAAAGATATGGTCATGTAGATAAGATTTGAAAGAGTCTTCAGTAAAGATATTCTTAAAGAAAACAATAAGAGTGATATTAATCTCAGTTATATTCCCAGTAACTATGTTATGTTTGTTTGAAAGACAATCAATATTATTCCATTTGCGTCTTCTTAGGGTCACAATATGAAAACATTTGGTGTTTTTTTTCCTAAATTTATGATGTTGTCTCTAGATTGCTGTTTAGCTATAGCTTTCTGAGTATCATAAAAAGTCTATAATTTCATTATAGCCCGGAGTTTTTGTTGAATATAATTTGGTTTTTTTAAGTCTCTTTATTTCCTTAGTTAATTTTGCGATTTTCCTGGCAGGGAGACCAAAGATAATCTTTTTATAATTTAGCATATAAACTCCTAATACTTTAAAGTTTAATTCAAGAGCTTGCGTTGGGATATGTGAGCTATCATAATTTCATGAATTAATTCTTGATAATCTAAACACGAGAAGATTCCTTTTGATATATGTCACAAAATTTGAAGACACGTCCTATTTGTGGAGTTTCTTTATCTAAGGAAAGCATGATAGGGCAGTGGTCAGATCCAATAGCCACTAAATGGGACAGAGACGTATTCGGAAATTGGAAATTCCAATCTGCATTTGTCACAACCCTATCTAATATTTCATGGATTTTTCTTTCACCTTGTCTATGGTTATTCCAAGTAAAGTCATAGCCCTCAAAGCCTAGATTTTAAAGGCTTGATCTCTCGACAATCTTATAGTAATATTCACTATCAGTTTTATGAAAACGAAGACTTCATAGTTTTTCCAACTGGTAAAAAATCATATTGAAGTCTCCAATTACTATTCAAGGCATATTATTATTGTTAACTTGAATTCTTATATCATCTAAGAAATCTGGGACAGTCTTCCTGTTATTTGGATAAGGGCTACCATAGAAGTAGGTTAGTGCCCATTTACTGGTATCAAAATTTGTTTTGACTATGAAATTTATCATATTTATATGTCATTATACTATATCAAAATATATAAGCCATCTACCCAAGCCATAACCAGATCCCTTGCTCTACCTATTGGGTCAACAATGTGATAATTAGGATAAAAAGACACCAAATTTTTAACTTGAGGTCTTTGAGAAAGAAAAAAAATCCAGATAAAAACAAAATCTTAGGTTTTTATTTCTGGAGTAAGGTTATTAGGTAATTATGTGTGAATGGATTTTCCAAGCCTTGAACATTCAAGACTAAAATATTCATTCTACTATAAGAAATGAGAAATGATATATTATAATAAAAAAAACAAGCAAAACTCAGAGGCAATGTATTGAAAGCGTGAAGCGGAGCGTGAAGCGTTTTTCATTTTTAGGAAGCGATGCGTATGTCGAAGCATGAAGCGTCGCTACATGGTTGATGTTTGAAGCAGATGTTTTCTTATAAATAAATTAGTCGTAACTAGTAATTATAAATTTATTAGGAAGATAATATCATATAAATTTTATATAAGTCTAATTTTTATCAAAAAAAAAATCACGTGTACACCAATTCAACCTACTCCAGACAAGTGGGAGGTGGGGTGTTCAATCCCCCCTTAAAACATTCATATTTTTCTTTAAAAAGCTTTAAAAATTTCTTTGAAATGCTGAAATTCGAAGCGCGAAATGCTGAATTTGAAGCGAAGCGCACGCTCTGAAGCGTGAAGCGTACGCTTCATGAAAGATGCGCTTCACATGATCGCTTCAGAGCGAAATGCTAAAATTTGAAGCGAAGCGTGAAGCGAAGCGTGAAGCGAAGCGTACGCTCCGAAGCGTGAAGCGTACTCTTTTAAAAACCATGCTTAGAGGCACTTATGGGAGAGTTTAAAAGATGTTTTTATAGTCAAGAAGTAGCGCATATGCAAGGGATATACTAATCCTATATAGGGTATATATGAGGAATCATATTTAATCTTAGCACTAAATAGTCGGGATAAAGTGTTTATCTTCTCATTTAGAATATGCTACCTTACGCTAGATTTTACCTAATTGATGAATAAAAATATAATTAAAAGAGATATAAGTGCTTGGAAATAAATTTAAAAAAAAAGTGTTCTCTTATAAAATTATGTTTTGTGCAAGAGCTAAGGGCAACAAAGTTATGAAGTTTAGTCCAAATTGACCATGTTTATATGATTCGGTAATTTCAGTTTAAGTAAGAATGTATGCAAAGGAAGTATTGTAGTTGCAGGAATTCCCACACTACACCCTATTCAAGAATTTATCAATATTTATGACACAATTTGAAGATTAAGGACCTTTTTATTAATCTGATCTTAAAAGAATTACAGTAATCAAGAATTCAATTTACTTAACAAGATTTTCTCTCTCCTAAAAACTTTCTTAGCACTCAAAAATTCATTTCCCTTCTCTGGAACTATTCATTTCCTTTATATAGGCATTTACATAGTGGATTACAGCTCATGACAGCTCATTTACAGCTAAGATCCCCTTTAATTTCGGACCTGGGTTCTTGCGATAAATCGCAGTTAGTACCGCCTTAATCATTCGCAGATTTTATTGATTCATCGCAGAAATGTCACACTTTTCTCATGTTTCTGTCGTTTTCATCTGATATGTCATTCCTTAAGTCACTTTGAGATGTATCGCAGAATATCATTGATGTATCGCAGAACTGCTATTTATTTCGCAGGAATATTGTTGTGAAAATATTCTGATCCTACATCTTGCCTCTTCTCATATCTTTTCTGCGAAGGAGATAAAGATCATGAGAATTTAAATCTCTTGATTTGCCATAACTCCTTGTTTTTTCATACTTCCTTCACTCTGACACGTCTCTGCATCCATCGCTAAATATTCTACGCGTGTTTCTTCTCTCATTTATTCCTTGACACATCTTTTTTCAACCGTTGACTTCTGACCATTCACGTCTTTTCTTCATTAAATGCATTGATGTTCTCGAGAATCTTCTTCTCTTATAAATATCTTCTTCGCTAACCTCTCCTCTTCTTTTTACTTTCTCTTTTTACTTTTTCTCTGCAACTCTACTGTTCTTCATCTTCTTCCGCAAATTCTGGATCTATTACTATTTCAATTTTGTTTCTTTATTCTTCTTCATCTTAATAATCATTCCCATACTAAAAAAAATGGCTCCTGCTAAAAAATTAGGTCAACCTACTTTCCAAAAACACCAACAGAAGCTCCAAACTTTAGGTTTCACACTTTCTGAGATCCCTGGTCAATGTTAAGACTCTGATCTCTCCATTGATCTAGTTTCAGGATTTCCTTCTTCCAATGGGAAAATCCTTATTTCGCTAGGTCAATTAGAAGCTGGCCTTCCTATCCCTATTTATAACCCAGATCTCCCTCTTTTTTATGAAATTATTTCTCACGCTAAATTTTCACGAGCAATCTACCAATTAAGTGGAGATTGTATTCGTCTCATTCTCGAATATGCCTCTCGTGGAGCTGGTAAAGGATCTCGCTATCCTGAATCTGCGAAACATCCTGATTTTAAAGATATCCCGATTATTCCAGCGAAATATACCGTAGAGAATTTTTTTGCGAATTATCAAGGGATTCCCATGAAGAAAGAGAGCACATGTTGGGCTGTTCGTTTGAATAAGAATAAAAAGGTTGCGAAGGATAAACTTCTTATGCAAGATATAGACTATCATTCAAGTAAAAACCAAGGTCCACGCTTCTCAAAAGATGATAAGTAGTGCGGATTTCCTCTCCTCCTTGAAGGTCCATATATTTCCGGCACTCTTGATCTTCCTGCGAATCCCGCGAATCTTGCGGCGTATCGTCCTTGGGTTTTTAACTGGCCTGAAAGGAATTCTGAGGTATATCTCGCAAAATTCATCATTATTCGCAGATTTGGATAAATGTATTATTCTTATTGATTATTGAAATATCTTTTATCATATTGAAAAAATGAAGCTCAGCTATGCCAATACTGGGAATTCCAATCTCCTACAAATTCTGAAAACCTTCATAGATGAAGTAAGAAACAATCTTCTATAACCTTTAACAATATATTGTTTCCCCTGTTTCTTATCTTTATGTGTGATTGTTTTAAAGGAAATACCATTTGTCACGACGGTTATAGCCATAGATAAAGGCAAAAGATTAATAACTCCAAATGAAGGTTCCGGTGCTTCTCCTCGCCGTCATAAAAATCAAACTACTGATGGTACTCCAAAGAAAATCCAAAAAACTCAACCACTTCCTTCTTTAAATTCTCCACTCATAGAGACTTCTCTTACCGCTGATAAAGATAATGAGATTGAAAAGAATGATGGAGTTAATAATGATGCTTCTATTGGCACTTCAAGACATATTTCTTCCGCAAGAATTAGGTCTGCGATGGGTCTTTCTCAACCTGAGACCCCAATGGATCAATTGTCAAACATTTTTAGAAACCCCATACAAGGTGTTGGAGAGGATGATATTACTCGTACTTGCGACTATCTCTCAAAGATCTGCGACGCTTCAATCTTGACTAATAATAAAGATCTTAAAGGAGTCTCAAGATTTATTAACCCAGGTTTTCTTCATGCGCTAGCTTCGTTGGTATGCCCCTTTCCTTCATTTTTCTTGTAGTAAACTTTAACTTTACATTTGTCATGAGTATCAAAGATCTTTTACTTATCTTACTCATTTTCTCTTTTTTGTCACAGACTGCTAGAGCTTCTTTTTCTGTTGCTTCAGAATTAGAAGGTAGATTATCATCGTCACAGAAAAGGCTTACTGATTCACAATCAATCTGCGAAACTTTGTGAGAAGAATAAGCAATATGAAGCTGAAATCTCCATTCTTCGCGAAAAATGTAAACAGTCGGAAGTAGCTGGAAATACTGATCTTCTTAATAAAAACAAATCGCTTGAAGTAGAAATTCAAGTTCTTCAATAGAAATTAGTTGACAAGGAGAAATTATGCAAACAAGTTATTGGTATAAGTCTTCCCCCCCCCCCTTTTTTTTTAGCTTATTTGGGCGATCATTTTGCAGATGCCTATAATCTTACCGATGAAGCCCTCATTCTTAATTCTTTTGATGAACCCATAGATGAAACCACTCTTCTTCAGCGTCTTAATGACGCTCTAAATAACTATTCAGACGAAAAAAATTAATACTCTATCCATTGATGAGCTTAAATATCATATCTCCCTTATGAGAATGGATTATAGATCTGTACATACAATAGTCTAAAGACTTGTAGAGATGAGTTTAGATAAAAAATAAAAATCTTAAAAGCCAAGAAAAATGAACTTGAGAAGGATAAAGAACAGATTACTCTTCAAGGCGCTGAAGCTTTATCAAAATTCTGCAATACCCTTATTGATACTGAACTTGAGAGAGATAGACTTAAGAATGAAAACATTAAACTTCTTAAAAGAGAAGAACAAATTCGTTCCCATCTTCTCATTCAAAGTGATGATGAATTCGCATGGGCTGCGACAATTCTCGATAATGCTAGGAAAAATTTAGCGATAGATGTCAGTCTTCATACCGAGAAAGCAACCTTGATACAAGAAATGATCCATGAAAGAGAAGGTTATCTATTTCTCCTCTAATATCTTTGTATTTCTTGTAGATTTCTAACAAATTTCTAATTTTTTGTTGTATCATCGCAGAATCTGAAGAAAAATATTCCAAAAGGATAACAGAACTTGAAGAAGAAAAAAGTGGTCTTGCGAAAAATCTTATTTCCCGTAATGAAAAAATCTCAAGACTGCGAGAGAAAATAAATATATCCAACTCAAACTTGCGTAATAATCTTCTCACCGTTCGCAATAATGCTATTGAGAAAGTTTGCAAAGATAACGATCTTCCTCTTAGTCTATATCCTTGTCTTATGGATAAAATCCCAGCTAGTTCTCAAGTACCAATTATTTCTGATAGTGAGGCTGATACAGATGAAAGTGAAAACGAAGATGAGGAAGGAACTAATGATGAAGATGGTGAAGACGAAGATGAAGATAATGATAGAGATAAATCTCAATAGTTTTGTTTTTTCTTTTTGATCTTCTCTTGTATTTCTCTCTTTCTTTCTTGCGATGATTATCTGCGACAAATTGTAATACTCTGCGAATTATCTGCAACTTCTGATGTCTTTCAATATATAAATTCTTTTTTTGCTTCTATCTGTTTGTCATTAAAAATTCAATAAACAATTCTTTTTGCAAGATGGTTAATATAATCATTAATCTCCAATTATTTGTATGAATTTATCATATAATGATGAATAACAATATTTACCCTTCTATGCATCATTCCCATACTTGCCTCTTGTTATTAATCTGCAATATGATAAATGAATTATCGCAAATAATGCTGCAAAGGGTCTGTTATATGCTTCGCAGATATAACCTCTCTTGTGGTCTTATTTCGCCTTCCTAGTTAAAGGTCTTATTATGCCACTTTTATGCGACAAGATCGCAGGACATTCTTACTTTCACATGTAATAATCCATTGATCTTGCCTTATCATTTATTTTGATCTCTGCGACAATATGATAAGTCTAAGCCATCTTGTGAGATTAATCTCTTTTTGCTTTTTAAGACTTATGACATTGCCGTCTTTGCGATGAAATCGCAGGACGTATTTGCGATTTATATCCTTTTATCATTGATTTCATTTACCTCATCTTTTGATCTTATCGCAAAAACCCATTGATCTCATCTTAACATTTCGTTTTAGGCTTTTTGGCCTGTCATGCGGCAATATGATGGGCCTAAATATTCTTACGAATATAAAGTCCCATGACATTGCTGTCTGTGTCACGCGATAATATGACGGGCCTAAATACTCTTGCGAATATAAAGTCCCATGACATTGCCATCTTTGTTGATACACAGCTCCCTAGTGGAGGGTATCGCCCTTATATTCCCCCCGGTTGCCCCTTCAAGGATTATACATCGTCCATACAAGACTAGCACTTTCCCATCCGGTTCTGCCAACAACCAGTTGTTTTCGCAGCCTCATCCTTTATGCCTATATGACTTATAGTTACAAGACTGCACCCTATTGGGGTTTTCTTCGGGCCGAACACATCGTAGCCAAGACTTTCCATGGATGGCCAGGGTAGGTTCATCCATCCCGGGCACCCACAGCTCAACCGTGTACCTCGACGCCTTGATCATACTTTGCATTCCTTAGGAGAAACTCTCGGGCGCCCAACCAGGGTATAACCTTATATAGTTGGGAATCCAAGTTATCTCTCCCGGATGGATTTTCTATAATCCCAAATCTCCATGACTAGGTTCCAGCAGCAGTATAGCCTTTCCCATAGCCATGCAAAGAGATACCCCCCTTATGACGTACTTTAAGGACATTGCCTCTTACGGAATAGAATCCGCGAACTAAGGTATACGCCATAAAAGTTCGTCCCATTCTTATATATTTTTTAGGCGATTTGCGCCCGTCTTATGCATTTGCATTAAAAATTCTTATATGATTTGAAATCATCATCTTTTTCTTTTAATAGAAAAATTCTTATTTTTGAACAAAGTTTTTCTTTTAATATTCTCATGTCGCATATTTCTTACTGTTTTTGTTTTTCGATTGTTCGCAACATGATATTGTTGCACTTCTTTTCTTCTGTAACGAATGATTATTCGCAATATTTTGTTGCTTTTTATTTTCTTGCGCAAAATGAAGATTTCAACTTTATCCCAGCACCTTGCATTTGTTTATTTTCCTGCGAAGAATGAAGATTTCTACTTTTTCCCATCTTTACGCGATTAATCACCATTAATTATTTTGGCACAAACTATTCTTGTAATATATCCTTTCCCGAAACTCTATACTTTGTCCACCATCAATTTCTCTGCTCTCGAGTTTGCTTCTGTTATGTTGCCAATTACGATTTCTGGCGTTTCTTTCTTCGCAAGTATTAATGTCAACTTCATAACACTTTTTTCCTTCAAACCAATCACCTTTAATTATCCCAATACCATGGGGATGTGGAAACTTTATGCATTGATGATATGTGGATGATATGCCCAAGATCCCATGGAGCCATGGTCTTCCAATTAAAGCATTATAAAGAGATTCTATATCCACTACACAGAACTTAATTTTTGAAGATATCTTGTTCAATGGAATTTCCATAGTAATTTCTCCTTTGGCTTATTTGCAGTGCCATTGAAACCATAGATTTTGTAAGTTGATGGAATTAACTCATCATCTCTTCCACCCATTGTACGATAAGTATGATAAAATAAGATGTCTACCGAGCTGCCAGTGTCAATTAAAATCCTATCTATTGCCCAAGAATAATTTGATGCATCATCATCATCTTCATCTTCTTCTCTGTACTTTGGATTTATCTCTAAATACACCACCAACGGGTTGTCATGCATCTTCCCTGGCTCTGGTATCTCTTGTGCAGTAAAAGAAATAATTTTTTTCTGCCATTCTTCTAACGGAGAAATCTTCGCAATATTCATCACCTCTCTTCCCTCTATATCCCTCGCAAATACTCTACTTAGAACATTATCATGGAAATCTTCTATTGTTTTTTGCGAATGTACAATTGAATTGCAAAATAGATTTTTTGTTGTAGATCCTACTTCAATGACAAATGTTTCTGCTTCTTTCGCAACATTGACTCTGCGAATTTCTGTCTTTGGGGCAATTCTTTGAGTTTGTGGATATCTCGCTAGAAAATGATTTAACTTCCCATGTTCAATCATTCGCAGAATAATTCTTTTTACATTCATACAATTACTCACAGAATGGCCATGAAAATGATGATAAGGGCAGAATTCTTGATTTTGGTTGTTGGGATGTGGTTCTCTCCCCATGTTCCATGGTGAAGGTATATTCTCCATCAAAATAATCGCTTCCACAATCTTGTCTATACTGGTATTTAGAGGTGGCAATTTGATGTCTTCCCATATAATCCTCTGACCTCTTTGCTCTCTTGAATAATTCCCGCCTCTCGTCCACCATAAGTCTCTTGCGGTTGATCAAACCTTGGGACTTTATTATTGTTATTACGATTATAAAAATTCCTCTCCTTTTCCAATTCCTCCTGATCTCTGCTCCCCATTGCTACTACCTTACGTTGATTATCAATCTCCATTTTCTCTCGCTGATTTTGGGAGGTACTTGCCACTGTATTAATAATCTTTGGTAATAAACTTCCATTTGCTACGGCTGAACTTGTGCCTGCGAGAATTGGATATGACTCCATCTCATTTTGTTTTTCCTCCAAAGCGATATACTCTTCTTGCAATTCTCGCAGTTCTATCATAGTGATTGTGTTTTTAACTCCGAATACCTGGATATATAATAGATTTGTCGCAAACATAGCATTTATGAAGGACAAAATGAGATATCTTTCATATACTCTTCCTGCCATTTCACTACACATTGTCTTCCATCTTATCGTTAAGTGCTTTAAACTCTCGCCAACTCTCTGCTTCAATCCAAACACATCTTCAATTCCAGGTCGTGTAGAGTTATTGCTTATGTATGCTCCTAAGAAAGTAGTTTGCAAGTGCATGAACGAAGTTATTGTATTCTTGGGGAAACTTTCAAACCACTTCAATGCTTCGCCGGTTAAACTTGACGCAAAATATTTGCACAAGACGACATCATGGTTCTCCCATTGTAGCATGCATCGAATATAGGCTTTGATATGTTGGACGGCACATGTAGTCCTATCAAAAATATTGGTCAACACCGGAAAATTGCATTTTGGAGGTATCCCTCCTAATTGTACCTCTTGAGTAAATGGAGTTTTCGCAGCTTCTTCGATTGCCTCATCAAGTTGTCTTCTTCCTCCTTCTCTTCTGTTATTTATCATTCCTCTCATTTCTGCTAACTCTCGCAAGATTTGCTCATTCCTATCAGAATTTTGCTCCATTGGCCTTTTCAACGCAGCTTCTCTTCGTCTACGTTCATGCCTTTCTTGTCTTGCGATATTTCGTGCTTCTTCTTCGACATCTTGATTTTTCCCTCTTCTGCGATTTTCTTCTTCTTGAATTTGCAAGTTAATTTGTATTTCATTTTCTTCTCTGCGAATTTCCTCATCCCTTATCGTTTCTCTTCGTTGCCTTTCCATGTCTCTGCGAATTCTCTCATATTCCTCATTTAGATTATCATTATTACGATTTTGTACACGTCGTCTTTCTCGATTATCATGATTATTCTGACGCAATGTTGCTTGAATTTCTTGTTCTTCTACTTCGGCTCGCAATCTCTCTCTTTCTCCTGCTAAATGTACTTGCTCAATATAATGCCTCTCAATATCATCTTCAATCATTCTGCGATTTCTTCGAATCTATTCATCACGTAACATTCTCCTTCTTTCTTCTTGATTTTCTCCTTCATCTTGATTATGTCTAACGTCCAATGTTTCACCGCGTGGAATATAACGATCATTTATCAAATTCTCGCCAATATTTTGTATAGGATAATTTTGTCTTGTTTCTTCTCTATATGATCTTGAACTTGATATCATGCTGCTTCTTGATCTTCTGTTTTTCAACCTCATATTTTCCATTCTTAATTCATGATTTTTCCTTGTAAGATTTGCACGTTCTTCTGCCTCTAATCTTATTTCTTCCTGTATCCTTTGTCTCAAATCATCTACTACCTCATGTCCTTTATGAATTACTCCTCTATCCACTTCTTGATTTCTTTCCTCTTCTTGATTTTCTGCCTCTTCTATCGAATCCGACCTCCAAGTATGCACACTTGCTCTATCATAATCCATATTTCTATCTTGCGCTTGTGTTTGTTGATTCGGTGGTTGAATTGAATTTTCTGCTCCATTTCTCATTTTACTTCTTCCTGATCTGATCCTTAAAGATCCTTCCAATTCACATGTTCCTTCACCTGCAATTCTTTTACTTCTTCTCACTGTTGTTGGTGGTTCTGATGTATTTCTTCTCCTTATAGCCATTTCTTCAATTCTAACAATTTCTTCAAATCTTCAAGTTGCAATTTGAAATTTATCAAATTGATTTTCCCTGTTTCTGGGCGCCAAAATGTAGTTGCAGGAATTCCCACACTATACCCTATTCAAGAATTTATCAATATTTATGACACAATTTGAAGATTAAGGACCTTTTTATTAATTTGATCTTAAAAGAATTACAGTAATCAAGAATTCAATTCACTTAACAAGATTTTCTCTCTCCTAAAAACTTTCTTAGCACTCAAAAATTCATCTCCCTTCTCTGGAACTATTCATTTCCTTTATATAGGCATTTACATATTGGATTACAGCTCATTTACAGCTAAGATCCCCTTTAATTTCGGACCTGGGTTCTTGCGATAAATCGCAGTTAGCACCGCCTTAATCATTCGCAGATTTTATTGATTCGTCGCTGAAATGTCACACTTTTCTCATATTTCTGTCGTTTTCATCTGATATGTCATTCCTTACGTCACTTTGAGATGTATCGCAGAATATCATTGATGTATCGCAGAACTGCTATTTATTTCGCAGGAATATTGTTGTGACAATATTCTGATCCTACAAGTATAACATAAATAATTATAATAAGCTAAAATTAGAAGGAGAATAAAATTTAAATTGAATACCAAATGAGGGAAATATATGTGTCTCCTTTTTTTTTGCAACGATGAGGAGAGTAACGAGAATGGCAGTGGGAGATAATATTTTAGATGCCTTTTGTTGTTCTTTCACATTAGACCCATATTGATTAATTATGATTGTTTTTCCATTTCCAGTTGAGATAGTGCAAATATTATCGGAAGATGATGAAGAAAGTTCAAGGATTTAGATTTTGAAAGATGATTTTATTTCAAAATTGGGAGATTCAAAAGGGATAACATCATAAGCTGAAATGGCTAAAGGGGGATTTTGAAAGCTGATGAAAACGAAGATGCAAAATTTGTGGATTCGAATGAATCTCCATCATTTCATAAGATGAAGATGAAAGTCGCCTGCCTAGTAGGAGATGACAAAATAGATATATTAATTTATGGTTAGTAATATCATGTAATAAACCAGAACCGAAAAATTATTCAGACTCATGCGATCTTGCCGAACCGATGACTCGGTGAGTTTATGAATTAACAGATTGAAAAAAGTCAAAATCTGAAATGTTTAGAGGGATGTAGTCCTCCGTCACATTAAAAGGAAAAGTATGTCTGTCTAAGATAGATTTAGGGACTTGAGGCATGTCCGCATCTAGAATCGAATGACTAATATCAATCTGTGATGCTTGTTAATTCTCAATTGGTTGTTGATTATCTGTTTGAGGAATCGATCCCAAAATATTTTGGTAAGTATATCTTACCCCTAGTAAGTTAAGGTAGTCTTCAACTGGGAAAATAGTACCATTGTTACCTACGTTATCTTTAGGGTTTCAGATTTGGACTTGAACATCGTTAAGGAAAAAATATATCATCTCCAGGGTAAGGTAAATCAAGTGAGTTGTCTTAGATATCGTATAGAGTCCTGACTTGAATGATTGCGTTGTTGTTTTCTTTATGATCGAATCTCAGACAGTGATAGCATAATTTAGAAGGGAAATTGTAATAGTTGAAAAAGATTTCTGATACGGGTACTTTCCTACCTTGACTAAAAGTTTATCAACTAGAGATTTTTGTACATTCACCCATACCATTAATCTTGGAAAACAATCAGGAGAAGAAAATTCACTTCGTACACAGACTGTACTTACCTGTCCTATTTTACTTGCAATTAAACCTATCATTTCTATTTCCCTCTATTCATGCTTTCCATTTAAGATGTTACCCCAAATAGGAATTTTTATGACAGAGTCAGTTGATATGTTCATTCCAATATATATTTTTGTTGTCGATAAGACGTTAATGAAAGGATACCACAGGCCATTTGCTGAAATCCACGTAAAGTCTTCAACTGAATGGAAAGATAGGATAAACAAGTTGGGATGTACTTCTCTTTTGGTCCCAGAAGTGACTTAAAGCTCCTTATAATTCCATTATTTGAGTAAGTTAGTATAAAAAACTCTTTCTAAAATGTTATTATTTCTGATCCCAAAATCTCTTATAAAATCGGGGGGTGCTGGTAACAATCCTACATTGCTATGGTTTACAAATCTTTGTACAAAATACAACCCATTTAGATGCCAATAAAGATTATAACTATCTGTCAACAAAAAAAAAACACACCAGAATTGAAGGATAAAAGAGGAGATGAAGAAGAGATATGTAAGAGATGTTTGAGAAAACTCTAGAACTAAGAAATGCTTGATTTACGGATACAAGGAAATTATATTATATAAGTTGCTAAGATAAATTAGGCAGATACATAAGCTCACCCATGATTAAGGAGTAACCATAATACTGAAGATACCAGATTGTGATCACCAATCTACTGCTAACAGATCGTTCCTTAGTTATAATACATTATGATCTAAAGGTACGAGGTTGAACTTTGGGTTTTGTGAGGTAATTACAATACTAGATTTTGGGAGAAGCAATATAATTATGGTCAGAGCATCCATCTACATGATTTAGATAGGCAACGTTGAAAAATCAGACTGATAACATAAAATATAAAATTGAAATTATAAAGTAGCAGATAAAATATTTTAGAGAAATTCATAGACTAGATGGGATAATTACCAGAATGAAATTTAGGCAATTGAATCCAGAAGTTGTTGCAATTTTCTTGTATCAGATTATAAGATGTTAAATGCCTACTAACATGTCACATGGCTAACGACATGCATAAAGATTTGATGGAACTGAAGAGACTTGTCGTGTACGAAGTCTCTCAAAGACTTAAACTCCTGTAACCAATACAAAATTAGATTAAGGTTAACTATGGCATATGATCACGATCGGGTACTGAAAAATGCAAAGGTTTCATCCACAAGGGTATGAGATTCAGAGAAGGTCGATTGTAACGAATTCAGTACTGAAAAAGCGGGGGTCTAACAACCTCACCGAATATTTCTCTTAACAATCTGTATGAACTAACTCTAATATATTTTCAAGAGAATCAACTAGACAGTCAGACTCAATCTTAATAAAAAGTATATCAATGAGTTATATCTCAATCTCTCAATTCAATCCGCAATCAAACAAATAAGAATTTGAGAGCCTGATTGAATATAAGAGAAATAAATTGAACGGTGCCAAAGACCAATGTCCAAGGATCAATCAATTTCAATCAACAACCAAAGGTTGGATTTACCAATTGATCGATAACGCACAACCTGTGATATTTCAATTATATAAAAAAACATAACGTGGAAAAGAAATAACACAGACACCAAAAGTTTTGTTAGCGAGGAAACCGCAAATGCAGAAAAACCTCGTGACCTAGTCCATATTTGAACACCACACAATATTAAGCCGCTACAAACACTAGCTTACTACAAAGCTAACTTCGGTCTGGAATGTAGTTTAACCCTAATCAATCTCACACTGATTCAAAGTACAATCACATTCCTTACGTCTTTGATCCCAGCATGATACTATACACTTGATTATCTTAGCTGATCTCACCCACAACTAAGAGTTTCTAAGGCCCAAAGTCGAAGACTTGATAAACAAATCTGTATCACACAGAAAAGTCTGTTGAATAGATAAATCTGTCTCCCACATATATACCTACGAGTTTTTGTTCCGTCTTTTGATAAATCAAGGTGAACATGAACCAATTGATAACCCGGACTTATATAACCGAAGAACATCCTAGTATTATAAATCATCTCACAATAATCTTAATCGATTAACGAAACAAGATATTGTGGGATCACATACGATGAGACTGATGTGTTTGTGACTACTTTTAAATCTTTCCTATCGAAGATATAAATCTCAAGCCAATCTTACGATTGTACTCAATGATAATAGAAAACATAAAGATCATATCACGCAACTACATAGAAAATAGTTGGGTCTGGCTTCAAATCCCAATGAAGTCTTTAAGTTGTTAACCTACAGGGTTTCGTGAAAAACCCAAGATTAAAGGAAAATCGACTCTAGCTTATATATATAGTAACACACAAGAGGTGTGGGGATTAGGTTTCCCAGTTGCTAGAGTTCTCCTTTATATAAATTTCAAATCACGGTTTGGAATCTAAGTTACCTTGGTAACAAAGCATTCAATATTCACTGTTAGATGAAAACCTGATTAGATTCAAGCTAATGTATTTAAACCGTTAGATCGAGCTTTGCTTATTATACATAAATGAGATGTACCTTCATTTAGGTTTGAGTAACTGTACCTAAACGTGTACACTTAGTTTGTTCAATAATAGTTGACCAATGTTTAATCATATGAGCACTTTCATATCAACCTTATTTATCTTTATTATAACTAGTTCAAATGACTCAAATGAACTAGTTAGAGAGTTGTTCAATTGCTTAGATCCCATAGAAGTATACAAGACACAATCGAAGAAAAATAGATTTTGATTCACTCGAATCAATTCATGAACATCATAGCCACGGTTTGCAAAGATTGCATTCATTATTATATAAATGTTTTAGTTCATGAACAAATCGATTTTAGAGAGTAACCTTCTTAAGTATGCAAATGGGTATGCATACTTAAGTACCCGGATTGAGTTTGTTTTTAACTTATAAACTCCAGCAAAAATTCACGGATGTGAACCTTCCGTCGGTATGCGTACGGGTACAATACTTTAGGTTCCTGGTTTTGTACTTTTACACAAATGTGAGAACACACTATGTTTATATCCAAACATGGTTACTTGTTCTAAACTCTCATTTCAATCATTGAAACTTTCACAAAGGATGTTAAAATAGTTTTTATCCATAAACTATTTTCATCAAAGCAATTTTCAAGTTATTGAAATAATCAATATGACTTTCGTCATGAGTAAAGATAAACTTGGCTAAAGCGAAAACTTACCAACACATATTTCGAGAAATATATAAACGAGATATACTCTGCTCGAAATAACAAATGTGTATAATTGAAGTCTATATAGCAATATGACTTTTATCTCAAATAGGATATAGAATAGATATAATTTTGAGTGATAGATAAGTTCAAGTCTCCACATACCTTTTGTTGATGAAGTTCCATAAGTTCCCTTGAGTAGTTATTCATCTTCATTCGATGAACGCCATGGAGTCTAAAGCTCAACTACACTTATTATCCTAATCCGAGACTTATCTATAAGTAGACTAGAAATCAAGTTTTATAGTTTTGGAAACTAAATTTGACAAACAAGCTTGATATAGAAACGCTTGCGAGTTCGAACGAGAAATGCTCTAACAATCTCCCCCTTTGTCAATTTTAGTGACAAAACTATCAATACATATGTAATTAAAAATAAATAATCTTTGTAGCTTCTCATCCAAATGCTTAATCTCCTTGGTTCTTCAACATTACTCGAAATCGTCGTCACTTCCAAGTACTCCAATGATTCTAAATGTGTTCAACTCAGCATCATCGTTGTTAAAGATCCGTAGCTATAATAATGAGAAAACAATATCTCTCAATCATTATTATACAGTGTCATAGTATTATTATACATCATCAAAGTTCAATTGTATCACAACTTCGACAATAAAACTACGGCGATATGTATCACTCCCCCTTAGTCAATACTTCATATCACATGTAAACCACTCCCCCTTACATAATGATCCGAAAACCATATGTATTTATAGTGTGAACTACACATTAATTCTCCCCCTTTTTTTCAATAAAATTGGCAAAGGTACGAAAATTAGTGGGATCCTAATGAAATTTCCATAGAGATACTTCATGACCAAAACAAAACCACATATCAATTTTTTTAGATGCAATCATATAGCCTAAATTAAATGCATTCATCAAGGAGTTTATAAAGATACAAGATGACCCCTATAATATTCCACAGCCGTAATCCCGCACAAAGATTTGGAAATTAAGCACAAGTTCAATTAAGAACTTTCCCCCATAAAAGGTCATTCCCGAAATAACAACAAGAGCGACCTAACTTTCACAAGAAAATAAGGATTTCTTTGGACATTAGCAAATCACATGAAACATGAATTTGTATCCAAAAATCTCAATTAAATTAACCACAAGAGAACCGATGATTAATTTAATCGGAAATGCTCACATATGAGAACTTACGGATCCGCACAGTATTTACATAAAGATGTGGATCAGGGAAGATTAATACTGCGGAATAAAAAATTCATTCAATTTTTCATCACTATTTGCACAATGAGATATAATAGACTTTAATCTTTGTAAACAAAAGTTCATCCTATCTTCCATCAATATTTGCATAATGACATAATAGGCTTAACTTTTGTTTGTCAATAGTTCATTCAATCTTTTATCAATACTTGCATACTGACATATGAAAGACTTGACTTTTGACCACGTATGGGATAATCATAGTTCACGGACGCAAACACACATATCCCATAACAAGTTGCAATATATAAAACCATAAATATTAATACTGCAAAATCATCTTCCAAATAAACTTTAGAATTTAAATAAATAAATCTAAAAACATTGCAAGATGAAAATCGTTGGAAATATCTATGTGTACTCACAATAATTGCTATTCCAAACCCTAGTTCTCATTCTTAAAACACAAGAATAAATTCTCATAACACAAGAATAAATTCTCATAAGAAGTTTCCTAGACATTAAGACCTTTGAAAAATTCTTTATCGTCCCCGAACTCCTTGTCATCAACAGCCATTGCTACATAAGGTTCATGAAGAAAGGATTTGATATAACAAACCTTCTTTACTGATGCCGAACCAGGGACTTCTAAATTTCAAGAGTCTTAAACACAAAAGCCTTTATTTGCTGCACTTCCTTTCTTAATTCCTTCAATTCTTCAAGAACACCAGAAAATATATGAAGATTTGAAAGGACAACTCTTGGTTTTCTAACATTCCTCCTGTTTCTTTTCAAATTTGAGTGAACAGGAGGATTGTATTTTTCCTTCATGATTGATGGCTTAAAAATCATATTAACATCTTTTCCATCAGAAGTTATGATGCTTGGAGTCTCCATAACAATATGGGTTTGTGAGAGGAATTTCTCATAATAAGCAAACTTGTGATAAAAGAGTTTCTTTGAGAAGGAAAAATGAATATAGGGTTACAGAACCTTTATACACTTAAAAGATTCACGTACACACAACTCATACCCTAAAAAAGGAATAATTGTCTACTTTAACCCTCTTTTATTGATAAAACTGAGAAGAGTCCTTTCAATATCAATTAGATATGAAAAGATGGAAGAATTCCAAAAAAAGATAAAAACGAAACAAAACCAAGAAAGAACATTTTTTTTCTAAAGCTTGTGGAGTGCCAAATCTTGTCTCTTTTGAACCAGGCGCGTGAGACAAGACACTTAACCAACACAATTACGTTTTTCTGGGGTGAACAACAATCTTTCCACCATACCTTTCTTGAATGGAATTCCTAGTTCTGTGTTTCCTAGACTGTTCGGACCGAAATCTTTTTCTTAATGGCCTAGACACATCTTTGGAAATTAACTTCTTTGAATAGGGTTTAATATAACATACCTCAATCAATTCTTGAACAAGTTTGAGATTGTTAGCTAATCGATTTTCTCTTCGTTGAAGTTTGTTGACATATCTTATCTGATGATTATACTTGAAACATTTTGATAACTCATGTCCTTTGAGAGTACAATAAGAACATGTCAAACTGGAGGAAGGTTTATAAATCACATAAATAATTTCCAGAGAACAGAGATAAATCCATTTCATCCTCCAATGTGGTTGAAGTTTCTTCTAAAAGAATATCGAAGTTGATGAACGTATTGCTACAACTATCGAAATCGGTATTTTCACAAAAGAGTGCAATATTTGATTTTTCTTCTTCATTAGAATCATAATGGTCAGACATTTCATTAAGAGTTGCAACAAGACCTTTGTTTCTAGTGTACTTTTTACGATTTGGACACTCATTTGCAAAATGACCAAAACCTTTGCACTTGAAGCACTATGGCATATCCTTGTCATCAGTATCGTCATATCCCTATTTTTAGGAGGAACACAATTATGAGGTTTAACTAATGCCTTAGGTTTATCTATGGTAAACCGTTTACTTCTCTTCAAAAGAAGATATCTAAACTGTCTTGTGATCAAGGAGACTGACTTGTCAAGATATTCATCTGAAGAATCAGTCTCAGAAAGATCATCATCAGAGATGCCAACACTTTTACTTTTATCAAGTAGTTTAGTTTTCTTTTGTGTCTTAAAAGCAATATCCTTTCCTGATTTGGATATATGCTCATGATCAAAGATATTTAACTTCCCAACAAGAGTATTTCCGGAAAAGCACATCAAGGTTATTTTCTTCGACGATGGCGTATTTCTTAGAATCGTATCTAGATGGCAGAGATATGAGAATCTTTATCAAAAGATGCATTAACAATTTTAGACACTTTGTGATCAAATGAATCTTTATCTTCCATACGAAGGTTTTCCCAATTAGAATTTAGGTTTTGAAGCCTAGCTTATTTTTCACATGTATTTCCTTCAAATATAGTTTCTAAGATATCCCAAACATCTTTAGACCGAGTGCACGTAGACACATGGTGCTTAAGATATGGGGTTAATGGCATGGATGATTGCATTTAATCTGTCAAAATTTTGTTTCGTAGCAAGAATCTCGGTAGCATCATAATTACCAATATCTTTTAGAATAGTTATAGTGCCTATTGTAACAACCAGAGGACTATAGCCATTAACAACGTAAACCCATGATTGAAAATCATGTGCTTGAAGAAAGTCACGCATCGCAATTTTCCACCAGAGGTAATTCGAGCCATCGAAGACTGGAGATAAATTTTTGAGATAACACTTCTGTCCATAGAGTCAGATCGCTACAGACACAGACTTATGAGGTCTTGAACGTTTTTGGCTGCTCTGATACCAATTGAAAAATCGAGGGTCTAACAACCTCACCTAATATTTATCTTAGCAATTTGTATGGACTAAATCTAATATACTTTCAAGATAATCAACTAGACAGTCAGACACAATCTTAATAAAAAGTATATCAAAGAGTTATATCTCAATCTCTCAATTCAATCCGCAATCAAACAAATAATAATTTGCGATCCTGATTGAATACCAGAGAAATAAGTTGAATGGTAACAATGACCAATGTCCAAGGATCAATCAATTTCAATCAAAAACCAAAGGTTGGGTTTACCAATTGATCGATTCAACGCACAACCTGTGATATTTTAATTATATAACAAGATATAATGCGGAAAAGAAATAACACAAACACCGGAAATTTTGTTAACGAGGAAACCGAAAATACAGAAAAACCCCATGACCTAGTCCAGATTTGAACACCATACTATATTAAGGCGCTACAGATACTAGCCTACTACAAAGCTAACTTCGGCCTGTAATATAGTTGAACCCTAATAAATCTCACATTGATTCAAGGTACAGTCGCGTTCCTTACGTCTCTCATCCCAGCATGATACTATGCAGTTGATTTGATTAGATGATCTTACCCACAACTATGAGTTTCTATGACCCAAAGTCGAAGACTTGATAAACAAATTTGTATCACACAGAAAAGTATATTGAATAGATAAATTTGTCTCCCACAGATATACCTACGAGTTTTTTTTTCCGTCTTTTGATAAATCAAGGTGACCAAGAACCAATTGATAACCCAGACTTATATTCCCGAAGAACATCCTAGTAATATCAATCACCTTAGAATAATCTTAATCGAATAATGAAATAAGATATTTTGGAATCACAAACGATGAGACGATGGTGTTTGTGACTACTTTTCAATATTTCCTACCAGTGATATAAATCTCAAGCCAATCTTACAATTGTATTCAATCACGATAGAAAACATAAAGATCAGATCATGCACCTACAGAGAAAATAGTTAGGTCTGGCTTCACAATCCCAATGAAGTCTTTAAGTCATTAACCTACAGGGTTTCGTGAAAAACCTAAGATTAAAGGAGAATAAACTCTATCTTATACATCTAATATCACACAGGAGGTGTAGGGATTAGGTTTCCCAGTTGCTAGAGTTCTCCTTTATATATATTTCAAATCAGGGTTTGCAATCTAAGTTACTTTTGTAACAAAGCATTTAATATTCACCATTAGATGAAAACATGATTAGATTCAAGCTAATATCTTTCAACCGTTAGATCAACCTTATCTCATTATACACTAATGAAATGTACCTTCATTTGGGTTTGAGTAACCGTAGATAAACGTGTACACTTATTCGGTTCAACAATAGTTAACCAATGGTTAGCCATATGAGCACTTTCATATCAACCTTATTCATCTTTACCATAACTAGTGTTAGAGCACTTCTCGGTCAAACTCACATGCGTTGCTATCTCAAGCATGCTTGTCAATCTTAGTGATCAAAACTATAAAGTCTTGATTTCTAGTCTACTATAGCTAAGGTCTTGGATAGTATAGTTGAGCTCAAGAACTCCATGGCGATAATCATACAACACGAAATACTACTCAAGGAACCAGTGGATATTCATCGACTAAAAGGTATATGGAGACTTGAACTTATCTATCACTCAAAAGTCTATCTACTCTATCTCCTGTCTTGAGACAAAAGTCATTTTTCTTTATAGACTAAAGATATGCACATGTGACATTTCGAACTGAGTATATCTCGCTTATCTATTTCTCGAAATGGGTATTGGTAAATTCATCTTTTCCTAGTGACGAAAGTCATGTTATGTTTCAATCACTTTGGAAATTTCTCTGACGAAAACTAGTTCGTGAATAACAACTATATGACGTTCTCTGAGAATATTTCAATGATTGAAATGAGAGTTTAGCCTATATAACCATTGTGAGATATAAACATTGTTGTGGTAACACATATATGTATAAGTCCTTAACACTTGAACCGAAGTTTATGAACTTTGTTGATCAATTGGAACTGTAATATGAGAAGCAACTCAGTTCGCGAACCCAGTCCGCGAACTGGCGTAAGTTCTCGAACCCGAGAACATATGCTGAAGTTGAAGCTCAAGTGCAGCCCACGAACTGACGGAAGTTCTCATCCCGAGAAATTATGATGGAGTTTATCAACTTCAACCGGTTATCTTGAGTCCGTGGACTCAAGAGGTTATGTATGAAAACGTTGTTCGTGAACTTATCTTAAATTACTAAGGAATGCTTTTGCAAACTGTGGATTTATAGTTTATGATTAATAATTCGAGTGAATCACATCGTTTTTGATTCAATTGTGTCTCTTGTAGTACTTTAGATCTCATAGAAATTGAAAAACTCTCTAACTAGTTCATTTGAGTCATTTGGACTAGTTATAGTGAAGAAGGATATGGTTGATATGAAATTTATCATTTGGCTGACTAATATTGAACCAACCATTGTACATGTTTGGGTACAGTTACACGAACTCAAAATATCAAGTACATGTGTATATGACAAGCTAAGTTTTCGATCTAACGGTTGAGAGATATTAGCTTGTATCTAATCAGGTTTTCATCTAACGGTAAATATTGAATGCTTTGTTACCAAGCTAACATTGATTGCAAACCCTGATTTGAAAGAATATATAAGGGAGAACTCTAGCAACTTGGAAACCTAATCCCCACACATTCTGTATGATACTAGTTTGCTAAGCTAGAGTCGATTCACCTTTAACCTTTGGTTTTCTTCTCTAAAACCAGGTTAAAGACTTCATTGGGATTGTGAAGCCAGACTGATACTATTTTCTTGTAGTTGTGTGATATGATCTTGTTGTTTCTATCGTACAAGTACAAATATAATAATTATCTTGAGATTCCTATCTCCGATAGGCAAGATAAAAGTAGTCACAAACATCTTCGTCTCATTGTTTGTGATTCCTCAATAATCTTCTTCGCTGCGTCGATTAAGTTTATTGTGAGGTGATTGATAAAATTGAGCTGTTCTTCGGGAATATAAGTCTGGTTTTATCGATTGGTTCCTGTTCACCTTGATTTATCAAAAGACAAAACAAAACTCATAGGTTTATTCATGAGAGACGAATTTATCTATTACTTGTAGACTTTTCTGTGTGAGACGGATTTGTTTGCTAAAGTCTTCGACTTTGGGTCGTATCAACTCTTGGTTGTGGGTAAGATCAGCTAAGGGAATCAAGTATGCAGTATCCTACTGGGATCAGAGGCGAAGGAGCATAACTGTACCTTGGATCAGTGTGAGATTGGTTGGGGTTCAACTACAGTCCAGACCGAAGTTAATTTGGAGTAGGCTAGTGTCTGTAGCGACTTAATATAGTGTATGTTTAATCTGGACTAGGTCCCGGGGTGTTTCTGCATTTGAGGTTTCCTCGTTAACAAAATTCTGGTGTCTGTGTTATTTCTATTCCGCATTATATTTTGTTATATAATTGAAATAATACAGGTTGTGCGTTGTTCAATCGATTAGAATATCCGACCTTATTGGTTGTTGATTTAAATCGATTGACACTTGGATATTGGTCTTTGGTATCATCCAAGTTATCTCTCTTTTATTAGACTCGCGAATCATATGTGCTTGAGTAAATCAAATCGAGAGATTGAGATAATAACTCTTGTAGATATTTTCTATTGATTGAGTCGTGTTGATTCTCTATAAAACAACTCGGAGTTGTCCATACAGATTGCTAATCGAAATATTGGGTGAGGTTGTTAGACCCTCGCATTTTCAACTAGTTCAAATGACTCAAATGAACTAGTTAGAGAGTTTTTCAATTGCTTAGATCCCATAGAAGTATACAAGACACAATCGAAGCAAAATCGATTTTGATTCACTCAAATCAATTCATGAACATCATAGCCATTGTTTGCAAAGATTGCATTCCTTATTATATAAATGTTTTAGTTCATTAACAAACCGATTTTAGAGAGTAACCTGCTTAAGTATGCATGTGGGTATACATACTTAATTACCCGGATTGAGTTTGTTTTTAACTTCCAAACTCCAGCATATATTCATGGACGTGAAACTTCCGCTAGTATGTACGGGTACGCATACTTACCTGGATTTCCAACAACCGCCGGTTCGCGTACGGGTACGCATACTTTTGGTTCCCGGTTTTGGACTTTTACACAAATGTGAGAACACACTATGTTTATATCCAAACATGGTTACTTGTTCTAAACTCTCATTTAATCATTGAAACTTTCTTAGAGTATGTTAAAATAGTTGTAATCCAAAAACTATTTTCATCAAAGCGATTTTCAAGTTATTGAAATAATCAATATGACTTTCGTCATGAGTAAAGATGAACTTGGCTAAAGTGAAAGCTTACCAACACATATTTCGAGAAATATATAAGAGAGATATACTCGGCTCGAAATAACAAATGTGTATAATTGAAGTCTATATAGCAATACGAATTTTGCCTTAAATAAGAGATATAATAGATAAACTTTTGAGTGATAGATAAGTTCAAGTCTCCACATAACTTTTGTTGATGAAGTTCCACAAGTTACCTTGAGTAGTTCTTCGTCTTCATTCGATGAACGTCATGTAGTCCAAATATCAACTACACTTACTATCCTAATCCGTGATTTAGCTTTAAGTATACTAGAAATCAAGACTTATAGTTTTGGAAACTAAACTTAACAAATATGCTTGAGATAGCAACGCTTGCGAGTTCGACCTAGCAATGCTCTAACAAGTACTATTACTATTCCAGATGATATTCAGAGGATTTTTTACATCCAATACAGGCTTAGATTTTGGCGTATTGCAATATAAGTGAGGATGAGAAGAATAAATTGAATGATAACATTAAGGTTAGGCTCGAGGAAAGCTGGAGAAAGGTATACCTATAGATAGTCCAATATGTGAAATGCCTCCTGGAATGATGGATTACACATATGTTCAGATGAAGGAAACTGGGTATCTGTACAAGAGAGGAAAGGGACATTATGAAGAATCCGATATGGACGAATAGATGGCAGAAATGCACCATAGGATGGTGAATCACGTGTTTTCAGTCTGTTTGTTTTCTTATTTATAGTTACGTTCATGCATGAATGTTTTCGTTATAAGGGTTTTCCTTATGTTTTAAAAGGATAATTCCTAAGTGGATATGAATTGATATTTTTATGTTTAAGGTATTTTTTATATATGTGTGCATGTGAAGTGTTGATTCTCTCTAATATGAATTGCATTGTTGGTCATGTTGGTTTCTAAAAATCTTACTATAAATCGAAGCTAGATGGATTCTAAAGATGGATAAAATGCACTTTCGAAGGATAATTAGAGAACTTAGAATAGATAATCTCATATTAAACTATTAGACTAACATATTCCAACTGAAAAACCGGCCAATAAAAGGTAGAGCACTCTAACACTAAACTAATTATGTACTTTAAATTACCAATAGATTATAAGGAGACTGATCATTGAACATTCCACTTGGAAGCAGAAGAATAAGATCTTAAGAATACCAATAGAATGTTAGGAGTCAAACAATTAAAAAAATTCCATTCAGAATTGGAACTACTTAGAACATGACTAACAGAATCATGGAGACATCAGATCTCCATAGTGATTTCCTAAAATCATAAAATGCTTCATAAGAATCCTTGAGGGTGAGAAAAGATATATTGACAATTATTAGAGAGATGCAACAAGCTTAAGATTAAAAAACTTAAATAAGAAATATTTTTTTAATCCAAATCAACTTTGGGTTGTAAAAGTCAAAAACCATCAATCCTTAAATACAGGTTAATGGATGCACCAATTCATCCTTAAATACATGTTAATGATACCTTTATACCCTTATGATTCACGCTGCCCTGCTTGCTTCACAGGATGCCTAGACACATATGGGTAACATGCTGTTCATTGTAAGGTAGATCCTGGTTTTAAGTTTAGACATAATCATGTGAGAGATATCTTATATGATGTGTTACGCGAGCGGCCCAGTATTTAAAGAAGGAAGCATCGTCAACTTTTTGACAAACCCATCGGAGGAGATCCACACTCAGACCAGCAGACGTACTTATCTTTGGATGGGCTAATGGAAAACATGCATGTGTTTACCTCACGGGGGTTTCTCCGTTAGTAGGCATTAGACATGGTACCTTTCTTCGTCGGCCAGCGGCGACAGGAGAGCGCCTCAGGTAAGATAGCGAAGCATGAGAAAGCATGTATTGATAATGGACACACTTTTATTCCCTTTGCTTTTGATACTTTTGGTTTCTTGGCTCCTGAGGCGGTTGGACTCCTCAAAAGAGTTCAAAAAGTCATGCACATTAATGTCATGACCCCCGGTTCAAGAGAGTTTATTTTCAAAAGAATAGGCTTTGCAATTCAAAAAGGGCTTGCGACGTAGCTTGTTGCTCGCTTGCCTGCTATGTAAGAATATTATGTTTTAAATTTATTAATAAAAGATAATAGACAATTATTGTTATGCATCAAGAAAATTGAAAGAAGAAAATCCCAATGAAAAAACTGAATTTGAAGGAAACTATTTCAAATTTGCTCAAAAATTGTTGGTTCCATGATTTAACCCGACTAAATCACTTCTCCCTTTCTCGTTACCCCCCCCCCCCCATCTAGCTAAGGAATCATCACATATGAGAGATTACTTTGAAAACATGGATTGAAAATCGTTAGAAGAGAAAAAAATTGAGTGAGGGAGAAGAAGGAGAAAAATAGTCGTTGGCTTGCATATTAGAAAATGATTCTAAGGGGACATTGTCACGATTTATTAAAGGGATACCAGATACTATTATTAGCGGGGGTAATACTATCACATATAAGACAAACGAATACTAGCATATCCTGATCGTTAGGTCTCTCCAATAGTATTATCCCTACTATTCCAATGCATTTTATGTGCAAAGTGGATTTTCCACTATTGTAGGACCAGAATATCGCTACAACGATATTCAAGCGAAGATTAACAACATTTCTGCGAGGACATCGCGAGTATCTCAACAACATTTGATGAGCGTCACAAAATTGCTTTAGGAATGACGTAATGAATGACGAATGAAGGAACATGTGTTGACCTGCGATGGTTATAAAGTTATCGAGAAGGAGAAACATGGTTGTCGCGATGTGATCGCAATAGAAATCCGAAATAAAAGGAAAACTTAGCTGTCATCCATTATGTAACTACCCTATAAATAGAGACCCAATATGTCCAGAAAATGATGATGTATTTTTGAGAGTTGAAAGAGTCTTGAGGAGAGAGAAACTTCAAGTGAATAGTTGTAATCTTGATTTCTTCCATTTTTGTAAACGTTTCTAAGAATTAAATAGTAAAGTGTTGTTTTTAATCTCCCATGATGAGTTGATTATTGTAGAATCTTTACAAGGCTGTAGTGTAGGATTTCCTGCAACTACAACTATGGTAAAATGTACTCGATCACCGAAGAAGAAGCGCGCGACTATACGTTGGCGGTTGCGATTATGACATGCAACCTCTGGAATCTTAGCTTGCGCCGTTAACAGGTGCTTTCCAATGGTCACCCCAATGATTATTTCTTTCCCTCTATATATATATATATATATATGACTCCATTTCAACATCCAAAATCACAACACTCTTTTATCCTATGAATTTTCTCTCAATTTCAATCAATTTAATTTTTCAACCATGAATCTTGATTTTGGTTCTTCTGATGAAGCTATGGAAATGGATGAAACCTTATACGAAAAAGATCAAAAAACACATGTAGATATTTTGCGTCATTGGATGAAGAGGCAAATGAAGCAGGAAGACGACGAAACTGAAAAGTAGAGGGTACCAAGTACACCACCAAATTTTTCGTTCGGAAGACATTATGAGAAAAACTAATACAATCACAAGTAGGTGAAAGTAAAGATCCTTAAAGAATATTATACATAGATCTTTTATTTTTTCTCTTCCACAATCAATCAATATATACAGTCCAAAGGTCCGCATACCTGATTATTTAGAAGAGTTCTTGAACGATCTCATAAATCAATATTGAAGATCAACCTATTCGAATCCGGATCAAGCGTATCTTTGAGAAGGATAAGGTACCAAGTACACCACCAACTCTTTCGTTCGACAAACTATATGAAAAAAAACCCTAATACAATTGCAAGTAGATCTAACTAAAGATATTTGAACAATGTGTAAATAGACTTTTATCTTATCTCTTCCACAGTAAATATATCTAGACAAAAAATTCCGTGAACCTGATTATATAGAAGAGTTCTTGGACGATCTCACAAATCAGTATCCAAGATCAATCTAGTTGTATCCAAATCAGGAGGATCTGAATTCTGCGCGCTAAGTATGAAACTTGTTATCTATCTTTCAGGATACGAATTCAATGAGAACAAGTCTCGTCATTTATCACAATTAAGATAATTGTGTCCAACAACACTAAAAACTTAAATCGTGATACACAAACACAAAAGTGATTTAACGATAAAAGTTGTGTTAGAAGTGTTTATGAGAATTGTGGAAATGCCAAACATGTTTGTGTAAATAACTTTTGAGCATCTACATAGTTCGTACTAGGTAGGTATTGTTAGAGTACTGCTCGGTCGAATTCACAAGCGTTGCTATCTCAAGCTTGTTATCAAGTTTAGTTTCCAAAACTATAAGTCTTGATTTTTAGTCTACTTATAGATAAGTCTCGTATTAGGATAAAAAGTGTAGTTAAGCATTATACTTCACGGCGTTCATCGATTGAAGATGAATAACTACTAAGGGGAGCTTGTGGAACTTCATCAACAAAAGGTATGTGGAGACTTGAACTCATCTATCACTCAAAAGTATATCTACTTTATCTCATATTTGAGACAATAGTCGTATAGCTATATAGACTTCAATTATACACATTTGATATTTCGAGCTGAGTTTAATTCGCTTACATATCTCGAAATATGTGTTGGTAAGCTTTCGATTTAACCAAGTTTATATTATATTCTTGACGAAAGTAAAAAGATGAACATGTGAAAATCGTCTTGTAACATCTTACATGATTTTTATGAGACAGTCATTTGATGTAGACTCAGAATGTTTCGTATTGATCATTCGATCACTTAAAAATTGCTTTGAAGCTAATAGTTTATGTGATACATCTATTGTCATCTTCCAAGAATGTTTCAATGGTTGAAATGAGAATTTAGAACAATTGGATATAAGCATAGTATGCCTACTTGCATATATGTAATCCAAGTCCGGGAACCATGGTATGCATACCCGTATGCGTACAGGTTGGTTTAGTGAAAGTCCAAGAACCTTGTACGTACACCGGTACGCATACTGGCGTGAGGTTCAGGTCTGGGAATTTTTGCTGAGGTTGGAAGGTATGCATACCAGTTCGCGTACTGGTGAACCCAAACTCAGTCCGGCCATTAAGGTATGTGTACCCATTTGCATACCTTGTAGATAATGTTCTAAAATCGGTTTGTTCATGAACTAATACATTTATATAATAAGGAAGGCAATCTTTTGCAAACTGTGGCTATAATTTTCATGACTTGATTCATATGAATCAAATCAATTTTTTTTCAATTGTTACTTGTATACTTTTATGAGAATATAAACAATTGAACAACTCTAGAACTAGTTTCATTTGAGTAATTTGAACTAATTATGGTAAAGATGAATATGGTTGATATGAAAGTGTTCATATGGCTAACTTCGGTTAAATATTGTTTATCCAACAAGGTGTACATGTTTATCTACGGTTACCTATATCTAAATGAAGTCACTTTTCATTTGTGTGTACCGAGCTAAGTTCGATCTAACGGTCGAAAGATATTAGCTTGAGTCTAATTAGGTTTTCATCTAACGGTGAATATTGAATGCTTTGTTAGCTTGAGTCTAATTATATCATGATTTGCAATCAAGGTATTAGCTTGAGTCTAATTAGGATTAGGATTTGCAATCAAGGTAACATTGATTGCAAATCCTGATTTGAAGACTATATAAAGGAGAACTCTAGAAACTAGGAAACATAATCCCCATACATCATGTGTGATATTAGTTGCGGCTAGAATCGGTTCTCCTTTAACCTTAGGTTTTTCACGAAACACTGAAGTTTAACGACTTGAAGACCTCATTAGGATTGTGAAGCCAGACCCAACTATTTTCTATGTAGTTGCATGTTCTGACCTTGCTGATTTATATCATGATTGAGTACAATCTTCTCTAAGATTTTCTCGAGATTTAATCTCCGATAGGCAAGATAAAAAGTAGTCACAAACATCTTCGTCTCATCGTTTGTGATTCCACAATATCTTGTTTCTCTACCATACGATTAGTATTATTATGAGGTGATTGATATTACTAGGATGTTCTTCGGGAATGTAAGTTTGGTATATCAATTGGTTCATGTTCACCTTGATTTATCAAAAGACGGAACAAAACACATAGGTTTATCTGTGGGAGACAGATTTATCTATATATTCAATAGACTTTTCTGTGTGAGACTGATTTGTTTATCAAGTCTTCGACTCTGGGTCGTAGCAACTCTTAGTTGTGGGTGATATTATCTAAGGGAATCAAGTGCGTAGTATCCTGTTGTGATCAAAGAAGTAAGGAACACGACTGTACCTTGAATCAATATGAGATTGATTAGGGTTCACCTACATTCCATACCGAAATTACATTTGTAGTAGGCTAGTGTCTGTAGTGGATTAATACAGTGTAGTGTTAAAATCTGGACTACATCCCGGGGTTTTTCTGCATTTGAGATTTCCTCGTCAACAAAACTTTTGGTGTCTATGTTGTTTCTTTTTCGCATTATATTTTGTTATATAATTTAAATATCACAGGTTTTGCGTTGAATCGATCAATTGGAAAATGCATCCTTGATCCTTGAACATTGATCTTTGGTACCATTCAAGTTATTTCTCTTGTTTGATTAGGGATTGAATCGAGAAATTGAGATATAACTCTTTGATATACTTTTTATTAAGATTGAGTCTGAATATATAGTTGATTCTCTTGGAAGTATATTGGAGTTAGTCCATACAGATTACTAAGCGAAATATTGGGGGTGGTTGTTGTACCCCCGATTTTTCAATTGGTATCAGATCAGGAAAACACGTTCAAGACCTCATAAGTCTGTGTTTGTAACGATCTGAATCTATGGACAGAAGTGTTATTTCAATAAACGTACCACCAGTCTTCGATGGCTCGAATTACCTTTGGTGGAAAATTGCGATGCGTTCCTTTCTTCAAGCGCGTGATTTTAAATCATGGGTTTACGTTGTTAATGGATATAATCCTCCGGTTTTTACAATAGGCAGTGTAATTTTTCCAAAGGATATTGGTGATTATGATGCTACCGAGATTCTTGATGCGTAGCAAAATTCTGAAGGATTGAATAAAATCATCCATGTTATTACCCCAGATCTTCAACATCATGTGACTACTTGCACAAAGTCTAAATATGCTTGGAATATATTAGAAACCGTATTTGAAGGGAATACCTGTGAAAAGGATGCTAGGCTTCAAAACCTAAATTCTGATTAGGAAAACCTTCGTATGGAAGATGAAGATTCATTTGATGAGTTTAATCACAAAGTGTCTGAAATTGTTAATGCATCTTTTGCATTGGGTAAGACTATTCCTAATAAGGACACTGTGTTGAAGATTCTAAGATCTCTGCCATCTAGATATGATTCTAAGAAACACGCCATCGTTGAAGGAGATAACCTTGATGTACTTTTTAGAAATACTCTTGTTGGGAAGTTAAAGATCTTTGATCATGAGCATATATCCAAATCAGGAAAGGATATTGCCTTCAAGGCACAAAAGAACACTAAATTACTTGATAAAATTAAAAGTTTTGGCATCTCTGATGATGATCTTTCTGAGACTGATTCTTCAGATAAAGATCTTGACAAGTTAGTTTTGTTGATTACAAGACAGTTTAGAGATATTATTTTGAAGAGAAGTAAACGGTTCACCAGAGATAAATCTAAGGCATCAGTTAATGCTCATAATCATGTTCCTCCTAAAAATAGGGATACTGACGATACTGATGACGTGGATATGCCACAGTGCTTCAAGTGTAAAGGTTTTGGTCATTTTGCAAATGAGTTTCCAAATCGTAGAAACTACACTGGAAAGAAAAGTTTTGTTGCAACTCTTGATGAAATGTATGACCATTATGATTCCAATGAAGATGAAAAATCAAATGTTGCACTCTTCTGTGAAAATCCTGATTTTGATAATTGTAGCAATACGTTCATCAATCTCGGTATTCTTCCAGAAGAAACTTCAACCACATTGGAGGATAAAATGGATTTCTCTTTGCTCTCTGGAATTTTTTTTCTTCTAATTTTGCAGGTTCCACCATATGTCTAGCTGCCTGCACAGATGCGAAGTATAAACCTTCCTCTAGTTTGACATGGTCTTATTGTACTCTCAAAGGTCATGTGTTGTTAAAATGCTTCAAGTACAAACATAAGATAAGATATGTCAACAAACTTCAACGAAGAGCAAATCGATTAGCTAACAAGCTTAAACTTGTTCCATAAACGACTGAGGTATGTTATCTTAGCTCCTCGTCAAAGAAGTTAATATCCAAAGATGTGTTTAGACCATTAAAAAAAAGATATTATTCTGAATAGTCTGGGAAACAGAGAACTAGGAATTTCATTCAAGAAAGGTATGGTAGACAGATTTTTGTTCACCTCAGCACAAAGTAATTGTGTTGGTTAAGTGTCTTGTCTCACGCCCCTGATTCAAAAGAGACAAGAGTTGGCACTCCAAGGGCTTTAGAAAAGGTGTTCCTTCTTGGTTTTATTGTTGATTTTTTTTTTACTGTTTTGGAATTCTTCCATCTTTTCATATCTATTTGATATTGAAAGGACTCTTCTCCGTTTTATCAATAAAAGAGGGTATAAAGGTTCCATAACCCTTTAAGCGTACGTGAATCCTTTAAGTGTATAAAGGTTCTGTAACACTACATTTCTTTTTCCTTATATAAGAAACTCTTTTATCACAAGTTTGCTTGTAGAGCTTGATTCTGAGAAATTCCTCTCACAAACCCATATTGTTATGGAGACTCCAAGCATCATAAATTATGATGGAAAAGATGTTAATATGATTTTTAAGCCATCAATCATGAAGGAAAAAGACATTCCTTCTGTTCACTCAAACTTGAAAAGAAAAAGGAGGAATGTGAGAAAACCAAGAGTTGTCCCTTCAAATCTTCAGAAATTTTCTGGTGTCCTTGAAGAATTGAAGGAATTAAGAAAGGAAGTGCAAAAAATAAAATCTTTTGTGTTTAGGACTCTTGATATTTAGAAGGCCTTGGTTCGTCATCAGTCAAGAAGGTTTGATGACATCAACTCATATCTTCATGAACCTTATGTCCCAATGGCTGTTGACAACAAGGAGTTCGAGGACGATAAATAATTTTTCAAATTAAGGTCTTAATATCTAGGAAACTTATTATGAGAATTTATTCTTTTTTTTAATAAGGATAACAAGGGTTTGAAATAGCCATTATTGTGAGTACACATATCTATTTCAACGATTTTCATCTTGCAATGTTTTTAGATTTATTTATTTAAATTCTAAAGTTGATTTGGAAAATGATTTTGAAGTATTAATCTTTATGGTTTTATAATTAGAACTTGTTATGGGATATGTGTGTTTGCGTCCCTGAACTATGATTATCCCATACGTGGTCAAAAGTTAAGTCTTTCATATGTCATTATGCAAGTATTGATAAAAGATTGAATGGACTTTTGACAAACAAAAGTTAAGCCTATTGTGTCATTATGCAAATATTGATGGAAGATAGGATGAACTTTTGTTCATAAATATTAAGTCTATTGTATGTCATTGTCCAAATAGTGATGAAAAATAGAATGAATCTTTGAATATTCCGCAATATTGATCTTCCATGATCCATATCTTTATGTAAATACAGTGCGGCTTCGTAAGTTCTCTTATGTGAGCATTTCCGATTAAATTAATCATGAGTTCTCTTGTGGTTAATTTAATTGATATTTTTGGATACAAATTCATGTTTCATGTGATTTGTTAACGTCCAAAGAAATCCTTATTTTCTTTTGAAAGTAAGGCCGCACTTGTTGTTTTTTCGGGAATGACATTTAATGGGGGAGAGTTCTTAATTGAACTTGTGCTTAATTGCCAAATCTATGATAATTGAACTTTGATGTTGTGTAATTATACTATGATACTGTATAACAATGATTAAGAGCTATTGTTTTCTCATTGTTATAGCTACGGATCTTCAACAATGATGTGGAATTGAACACATTTGGAATCATTGGAGTACTTGGAAGTGACGAAGATTTCGAGTAATGATGTAGATCCGAGGATATCAAACATTTGGATGAGAAGCTACAAAGTTTATTTATTTTGTATTTCATATGTATTGATAGTTTTGTCACTAAAATTGACAAAGGGGGGATTGTTAGAGCATTGCTCGGTAGAACTCGCAAGCGTTACTATCTCAAGCTTGTTTGTCAAGTTTAGTTGCCAAAACTATAAGTCTTGATTTCTAATCTACTTATAGCTAAGTCTCATATTAGTATAGTATGTGTAGTTGAGTTCTAGACTCCATGGCGTTCATCAAATGAAGACGAAGAACTACTCAAGGGAAATTGTGGAACTTCATCAACAAAAGGTATGTGGAGACTTGAACTTATCTATCACTCAAAAGTTTATCTATTCTATGTCCTATTTTGAGACAAAAGTTGTATTGCTATATATGCTTTAATTATACACATTTGCTATTTCGAGTCGAGTTTATCTCGCTTATATATTTCTCGAAATATGTGTTGGTAAGCTTTTGATTTAGCCAAGTTCATCTTTACTCGTGACGAAAGTCATGTTTATTATTTCAATAACTTGAAAATCGCTTTGATGAAAATAGTTTGTGGATAATAACTATTATAACATCCTCTAAGAAAGTTTCAATGACTGAAATGAGAGTTTAGAACAAGTAACCATGTATGGATATATAAACATAGTGGTGTTATCACATTTGTGTAAAAGTCCAAAACCGGGAACCTACAGTATGCGTACCCGTACGCGTGAGGTTGTTGGAAATCCTGGTAAGTATGCGTACTGGCGGAAGTTTCACGTCCGTGAATTTCTGTTGGAGTTTGGAAGTAAAAACAAACTCAATTCGGTCACTTAATTATGCATACCCGTATGCATACCTAAGAAGGTTACTTTCTAAAATCGGTTTGTTCATGAACTAAAACATTTATATAATAAGGAATGCAATCTTTGCAAACCGTGGCTATAATGTTCATGAATTGATTCGAGTAAATCAGAATCGATTTTTCTTCAATTGTGTCTTGTATACTTCTATGAGATCTAAGAAATTGAACAACTCTCTATCTAGGTCATTTGAGTCATTTGAAATAGTTATGGAGAAGATGAATATGGTTCATATGAAAGTGCTCGTATGGCTAACCATTGGTTAACTATTGTTGAACCGACTAAGTGTACACGTTTAGGTACGGTTACTCAAACCTAAATGAAGGTACATTTCATTTGTGTATAACAAGCTAAGTTCGATCTAACGGTTGAAATATATTAGCTTGAATATTATCAGGTTTTCATCTAATGGTGAATATTGAATGCTTTGTTACCAAGGTAACTTAGATTGTAAGCCCTAATTTGAAGACTATATAACGGAAGACTCTATCAACTGGGAAACCTAATCCCCACACCTCCTGTGTGATACTAGTTGTATAAGCTAGAGTCGATTCTCCTTTAACCTTAGGTTTTTCACGAAACCCTGTAGGTTAACGACTTAAAGACTTCATTGGGATTATGAAGCCAGACCCAACTATTTTCTTTGTAGTTGCGTGATCTGATCTTGCTATTTTCTATCGTGATTGAGTACAATCGTAAGATTGGCTTGAGATTTATTTATCCGATAGGAAAGATAGAAAAGTAGTCACAAACATCTTCGTCTCATCATTTGTGATTCCACAATATCTTGTTTCGTTAATCGATTAAGATTATTGTGAGGTGATTGATAATACTAGGCTGTTCTTCAAGAATATAAGTCTGGGTTATCAATTAGTTCTTTTTTACCTTGATTTATCAAAAGACGAAACAAAAACTCGCAGGTATATCTGTGGGAGACAGATTTATCTATTCAATAGACTTTTCTGTGTGATGCAAATTTGTTTATCAAGTCTTCGACTTCGGGTCGTATCAACTCTTGGTTGTGGGTGAGATCAGATAAGGGAATCAAGTGCGTAGTATCCTACTAGGATTAGAGACGTAAGGAACGCGACTGTACCTTGAATCAGTGTGATATTGATTAGGGTTCAACTATATTCCATACCGAAGTTAGCTTTGTAGTAGGCTAGTGTTTGTAGCGGTTTAATAAAGTGTGGTGTTCAAATTTGGACTAGGTCCCGGGGTTTTTCTGCATTTGTGGTTTCCTCGTTAACGAAAATTCTGGTGTCTATGTTATTTCTTTTCAGCATTATATTTTGTTATATAATTGAAATATCACAGGTTGTGCGTTTTTTTTGTAAGTGAAAAAAAAAAAAACGATTAATTGGTAAATCCAAGCTTTGGTTGTTGATTGAAATTGATTGATCCTTGAACATTGGTCTTTGGTACCATTCATGTTATTTCTCTTGTATTCAATCAGGATTGCAAATTCCTATTTGTTTGATTGCGGACTGAATCGAGAAATTGAGATATAACTCTTTGATATACTTTTTCTTAAGATCGAGTCTGAATGTTTAGTTGATTCTCTTTGAAGTATATTGGAGTTAGTCCTTACAGATTTCTAAGAGAAATATTGGGTGTGGTTATTGTACCCCTGCTTTATCAGTAGGTAATCTTATGAGAAATTTCAGAGTATTGTTTGAACAAGTGGTTACTGCTAAGAGAGAATAAGAAGTCTGCAATCAGAACTAAAGAAGACTACTGAGGATCATACATCTCTGAAGTCTCTGGTTGATTCCTATATCAACTACTTCAAATATTATCATCTTGCAATTATTGAAGTTTATCCAGTTAAAATTTATTTTGGAGATGATGGATGTAATACCTAATCTCTATCGATTATTATGTGTATTACTTATTTTGTAACATTTATGGTGGAATGTGGGTAGCTACAAATTATCTAGCAGAAGTTATGACACTGGTAGTGGAAGGGGAATGGGCTGCTAGCAAACTGTTCAGGAATGTTGTCTTTAGTCTTGATTCACATGCAGTCTTGACTGATTTCTCAAACAATAAGGTGCCTTAGATAGTATTGAGTAGATGGGAGAAGATCAAAAAGGTAATTCCTCACATCACATTAAAACATTCTTATAGGGAGACAAATTTTTCTGCTGATACCATGGCAAAAAAGGGAGTTTTGATGGCTAGAGGAGCTGTAACATATTATGATGAAAAACCACAGTGGTTAGGAAGGCTGGAAAATGAGAATGAGATGTATTTTAGATTCAGTTACTAAGTAGTGCCTTAATGATGGCATTTTTATTTATTTTTATTAGTTTTAGCTTATATTGGCTTGTAATTGTAATGCTATATTTTCTTTAGTAATAAAATTCATGATTTAGCAAAAAAAAAAAAAAAAGTAACATTTGTTCTTTTCTACTCCCTTCGTCCCACTATTAAGTGACCTATTTGATTTTAGATTTTGTCCCACTAATAAGTGACCTATATCACTAAACAATGAGATATTTCTAAAATTATCCTTTTAGTTAATTATAAAAAATATAAGAAATATGCATAATTTGATAGGCATATTTATATTCATTACATAGGTATTTTAAGGTGCTTTTCAATGGTATGAAGTTTGCGAACATCCGTGGAGTAGTTTGAGAGATGAATCATTTCTAAATTTCACTAGTTATTATACATAATGGTATAATTGTAAAAAATGCTTAAAAGTACTCTTTTCCTTGCTTGCCTTAAAATTGTGCAAACTTAAACTAGGTCACTTAACAGTGGGTCGGAGGGAGCATCATATTTCTGGTGATTAAAACAAATATCTCTTTCTAGTTAACTCCTTGTAAGAATTTATTCTTATTTTTTTTTGAGGAACAATAGCTTTTGGAGTAGCCTATTTATGTGTTTTTACATCAACTACTTCGAACATTATCATCTTGCAATTATTAAAGTTTGTCCAGTTATAAATTATTTTGGAGACGATTGTAATACCTAATCCTTATCGATTATTATGTGTATTGCTTATTTTGTAAGATTTGTTCTTTTCTATCATATTTCTGGTGATTAAAATGAATATCTTATATGTTCTCATAGGTTAAAATCTTAACTCTTTGTGTTCGTAACTGACTAAAGAGGAGTAAACTATTTTGAGAATTACAATATAAATCTTCCCACGCTTACACTTTGTGAATATATTGCAGGGATTCTATAAGTTGGTCTTACTAATCACATTTCATCCCCAAAACCGTAACTGGCGGGGAATAAGATCAAAAACTTTAATCTATAAGTCCATACATGACTAGGGAAGATATAACTCTTATGTTGAGTCATATCGCTAAAATTACACTCTTCGTTTGTAACTGGCCTGGAGAATTATTTTTATTATTTTCTTTTCAAAGAACTTCCTCTTTAGATTAACTTCCTTGATTTCCCATATCTTGTCAAATATTTCTCAATGTACCATATGGTTTACAAATCAAGTGGTCCCACAACCATTAGGTCTTTATACTATGAAATATATTAAAATACTATTATTTCAACATTTCCAAATATTGGTCTTAAAGCGAAATCCTACTTGCTCTTCAAATTTTTTTTAAGTGTTTTAGTCAAGATCAAACTTTTCCTAAAATACCTAAATAAGGCTCGAAGGACCATTGAAAACACCAGAAACACACATGAATGGTCCGCAATCGACATGGTAGCCCATGTACCGCCATTTCCAGTCCTAGTCGGTCCCTTTATTTCCACCATGGCCGGTAACCATTTAATTAGTACTCCCCAATCCATTTTGGTCTATCCTTTTTACACCACTTGGACTATCATCCATATATCGTCTAGCCGGTGCCACCACCACCTATGACCGGCCCCTCTATACCTATTGGTTGGTCCTCTTGCAACCACACCCTGGTTCATTCGTCTATCATCAAATTAGGGTTTTGAACCTAATTATGCTTTGCAGAGCATAAATTTAATTATGTTCACCAATTATTAATTCTTTAGTATTCAGTTTTGCTACCAATATTTTCAGCCTACATTAATCGGTCCAGAAATCAGCATTTGGTTTGTCTGCGAAACAACATTTATATTGATTCAACTATCAATAATGAATTGCTACGCGAACAGGGGCGGATCCAAGGGTTGACTAACCCTGTCTCTAGCCCCCCCTAAATGTATAAAAGTCATTCTTTTATGTTGTATTTTGTATTTAGCCAACCATGTATATAACATTCAGTCCACTAAAACTCCCTAGATTTTTATAAAATTCTTTTAGACCTCCTTGAAAATAAAATATGGCTCCGCCACTATCCGCGAAGCAATATTTTTCATATTGACTTAACTACCAATATTCAGTTGCTCTGAGATGCAGTATTTCATTTTGTACATCTATCAACTCATTAGTTTATCAACCAATATTTTATCGGCCTATCTAACAATACTTTAATCTATCTACTTTGTCATTCAGATTACTCAATACATGGTGGATTGATGATGAAATTTCTAATAATTACTCAGCATTACTCATATGAGATATTGTCAAATGCTTGACACATCAAAATATATATTAATTGGTCTATGATTCATCCAACAATCTCATCAGACTTATACTTCTCAATCCAAAATCAACATTAATCCTTCAAGCTCAATGTTTATGGTTCGCGAAGCATCACTCATGTCTCAGCATACACTTAAATTTATGCTTTATCAATTTTAGTAATGAGTCACAAAGAATGCCTCATACATCATTGAGAATCATGATAGACTCATTATTCTAATGATTGATAGTCTAGCTAGGTCAACGATTGACTAAATATATATACACGTGTGGGATATTCACTAGAGTTTTGGTCTCGAGGCCTACAACATGTGCGATGTAGCAATGCATCCACGATGATAAGGTGAGTAAATCATGATGGCAGTTGAAGGAGTAAGTGGAGTATTGGTATGACAATCAACCAAGTCTTCATAACAAATCGGAACTGGTTCAACCACGATTTCCCACTTTCTTACTTTTCCACTCCTCTTCAACCATGACTCCTTACTGGAGATGCGTTAATTACCTCTGCTACAAATAGGTTGATCAACCTATGATACATAAAACTGTAATTTACGACAGTGTGAATGCACACATAAGATTTCTCTCGGTCTAACACAAAGAAATCATCTTCAAAGCAGTTCAATACATCATCCATAATCAATTACCATTAATCTCACACATTCTCAGCTTCCCTCCCTACAGATCGACCGTTATCCTTCATTTGTGATTGAATCGAATATGGAACGACCATTTCTTGGTTTCAGCAAGAATCTTACAAATTAGTCTCTTGAAATTAAAACACCCTCTCACAGTGCAGTGCATCTGTTTAAGGTTTTATACGATTTGCTTCACCTAGCATATTCCCACTCCACCACTTTACACTTTAACCAGTAAATCATTTTTACCCATCAACAGGTAGATATCTTAGATTATCGTGTTGGACCTTTGGTCGGGATTCAGTGCTTCTCTCCTATCCTGCTTAGATGATTAGGCTCCTCAGATATTGCATGTGTCTCCTTGATATTTTACCACTACATGTGGTATCGAAGGTTGTTTCGAGGTTCAAGAAAGAGTTTATGTTATGGGCATTATTTCCGTCTTGTTTAGTTTGCATATAAATACATTCTTTGTAAAATAGGCCAAAATGGAAAATTTGTAGCATCTCTTTTTCAAAGACGGAGGTAGTAATACAAAATAATACCAGACTTAGGTTACTTCGGGAGACTCTGCTACAGATCACTTATATAATGTTGGACTAACACTAATTGAGGGCAATCCGGCTAATCGAGGGCGCACTTTATGTCCCGCCGCATTTCCAACTTTATAAATATTTTAGACGTGTCTATAGTTCTTATATTTATGGAGTCTTGACGAGGTTATCCTCGTGACAGTTACCGTAAAGGTGCACCTCGTAGCCCTTGGATATTGCATTATAAATATGCGCATACCCCGAAGCAAAATTTTGAATAATAAATAACAACATTTCTTTTATTTCTCTTATCTTTTAAATGCATATATTATGCTGTATAAGCCATTAAAGTTTTAAGGAGCAAGTTTTTACTCTTACTTTTGCTTGCTTCCCGAAAACCTAGAGAGAAGATTTTGATCACGACGAGATTGAAGGGATTAACCATAGGAAAAAAAAACATCCGTAATTATGTGTACTAGTAGAGTAATAAAACTAATATCATCTATACTTTCATTATCGATCCTTTCTGGTTTTATTTTGATAAAATTGTTTGGTTGAATGAATAAGATTTTTGCTATAGGGAAAGCTGATTCGTTTAGGGGGAAAGCTAAAATTGTTTGACTATAGTATATTTCTGTTAACTATTCCTCGTTAGAGGGGATGAGTAAAAAATTTGTTTTTCCCCCTAACAAAATACCGAGTTTACAGTTCTGTCCTCAACTTAACCTATCCTATAATTGAGATACTTTTTGAAATACCGTAGAAAAGTTATGCTTTCGCCTTATTTGATCCATAGCTTACGCATCTCCATGATATGCAACACTCTACTGTGGTAATGATATTGGTAAACCGCAACTTAATTGCTTTATCTTAAGATGTAAAACCTAATTATTATTTTTTGATGTTGGTAATTTGACGTTTTGTGCAAATATTCCCCCATGGTATTCTCTTAAGCATTTTATCAAACACTTATTGTGCACACATACAAAATTTCACATATATATAATAGAGGTGTTATGGCAAAAGCCGTTATGGAATCCCTGCATGTGTATAGTATGACCACTTTTGTCTTACCTAAAACCATCATTAATAGAGTCACTAATATCATTAGGGATTTCTGGTGGGGGAAAATGGGACCAAAAAAGGGCATGTATATAGCAGGTTGGAGAGGTGTTTGCAAGAGCAAAGAGAAAGGTGGGAATGGCCTAAAAAAGATTGACCTGATGAACATGTCTCTAATTGCCAAAAATGGCTGGAGACTATTTCACCAACCTAACTCTGTGTTTTCTAGAACCGTGAAAGAAAATACTTCCCAAACTCTAACCCTTTCCATGCCATCTGTAATGATGGTTCTTCCTGGGCTTGGAAAGGGGTTTATAAGGGTCTTATGATCCTTAAAGAGTACAACATTTGGCAAATTGGTAATGTGAGTAATGTCCACATCTGGAAAGATAAGTGGATCCCAGATGAAAATGGGCTCCCTATCACCCTTGATAGCATAGGCGCTGACACCACTGTTACTATGGTTAATGATCTTATGAATGAGACAAGTTGGAATGTTGAAATGCTAACTAATCTGTTTGACTGGTACATTGTCACCAGAATCCTTACTATCACGGTGTAAACACGGTATCAATACTATTTAAATTTATCATATCAAATCTATCAGAGTATCAATACTATTTAAATTTATCATATCAAATCTATCAGAGTATCAATACTATTCTAATTAATATGATACCGATCTGAATAGCAATACTTGATTTAAGCATTCAATTTTTCCATCTTTTTTAGTTTTCTATTAATTCCTGATTTTTTGTCTCTTCCACTTCTTTGATTTATGCGTGTGATTATTTATTTTTTTGATGCGCTTGAATTTTCTTTCTTTTCTGTAATTAATTATATTGTCACAATTCTTCAACATTTTCTAGGTTTAAAAGACCATAAATTGAACGTTCATAGGTTTAAGAATTATTTGATAATGGTGATTTGAAACATATGAAATATAGAGCCGAAGATGTCGAAGTTTTGGAGAGAATAAACAAATTGACGGCCTAGAGATTCAATTAATACAATATTATATTTTTGTAATTTGCATAGAATTTACACTTGAAATATTGTACTTTGGTACATTTGGAAACTTAGATGCTCAATAGCATTTGATAATGCTCAGTTTAGACCATCAGAATTTATATACTCTCTCAAACAATTTATAATTGAATGGGAAGGTACAATAAATGGTGATCAGTCTATTCAAAGTATGACACGGACCCATACTTGGAGTCCTCCATCTTTAGGGAGCAAAGGGAATAATTGGCGGAGCAAATTATTGGCGGAGCAATAATTTGGGGAATAACCTCAATCGCAAAGGGAATGCTAGGTACTTTAGGGATCAAAGTAATGCTATAGGTAATTTTGGTGGAGCAAAGGGAATAACCTCAATCGCAATAGACGAGGAACAAGGTGAAGCAATTGCTGCTCTGGAAAGCGTTAGATGGACTAAAGCTAAAGCAGTTGATGTTCTTCATTTAGAGGGTGACAATAAAAATGTTGTTGCTGCAATAAATGGGAATGCTAGGTGTGTTAGCTGGACAACAAATTCTGTTATCCAAGAGTGTTTAGTTTTGTTGAAAACATTTCAAACCTGGTCGTGTCAGTCAGTTAAAAGATGCAAATAGTGTGGCAGATCTCCTAGCCAAGTACGCCAGAGTAAATGAACGGTGTGAATGGTTCAATGATCCTCCAGAATTCATTATAGAATCACTGGAAAGAGACATGTCTACTGTGTAATACCATCCTTCTTAATAAAGTTGTTTTCTTATAAAAAAAAAAAAAAAGTTGTTGGTGGGCTGCCACTGCCAGATTCCAGAATGTTCTGCATTGAACTCTACCACAAACATTTTATGTAATAAATCCACAATAAACCCTAATATAATTCAAATTTGATGCATCAAAAAAATAATAATCATATTTGATATAGTAAACCCACAAGAACCCAAATAAGATTCAATTAGTATGACCATAATAATTAGAATACGAGCTTTAAACCATACCCAAAAGAGAAATATGTAGGTTTGAAACTTTTTAGAACGTAAACTTAGGTTTTCATCTTCCCTAATCAACAAAAGTGGGAAGAGCCCATAATTAACTTCTATTTATACCCTGAAGTCAGATTATCTGTCTATATATATATTATGTTACCTAGATTACCTTCCCTCTTATCCACCATATTTGCATATTAAACTCCAATCAGTTCATAATACCTACCTGCAAAATAGAATAACAAACACATTAAACCCTAATATAATTCAAATTTGATGCATCAAAAATAATAATAATCATATTTGATATAGTAAACCCACAAGAACCCAAATAAGATTCAATTAGTATGACCATAATAATTAGAATACGAGCTTTAAACCATACCCAAAAGAGAAATATGTAGGTTTGAAACTTTTTAGAACGTAAACTTAGGTTTTCATCTTCCCTAATCAACAAAAGTGGGAAGAGCCCATAATTAACTTCTATTTATACCCTGAAGTCAGATTATCTGTCTATATATATATTATGTTACCTAGATTACCTTCCCTCTTATCCACCATATTTGCATGTTAAACTCCAATCAGTTCATAATACCTACCTGCAAAATAGAATAACAAACACATTAAACCCTAGAATTTTCCCTGTAAATGCACAAGTAAATGAGGTACACATTTCCCTGTATATATACGTCGTGGATCAATATATTTTCACCCCATAGTAAAAAACAACTACATGGCTGGTGAAAATAGGGGCCCAAGAATGTTACTACTTCCCTGGCAACGTTGGGGGCTCTACCCATTTCACACAAGAAATGACGATATCTTCTTCTTTTGTTAAGGATATCAAGGATTTTAGATTTTCTTTTTGGTGTCAAACAAATTTGGGAGCTTTGGATACTGAACAAATTTGGGTCATGACACCGAGTTTTGAGTTTTTGCTTAGGTAATACTTTCGTGGAAGCGGAAGGCAAATATGTTAATCAAAGAGCCCGTGTACGAAAAAGACCAGCTACTCTGGAAACTTTAGCAAGTCAAGATAATACTAATAGCTGCACAGCTAAATGCAAACCAAATGCAAGCCCTGCAGTGTGCTTTTTGGTTAGTCAGACACTCGGACTTAACCAAAAGGCACAATGCAGTTACTAATAATTGTACTGGTCTTTTTCTGCCGAACACAACAATACCGAGAAATGCAATTACTAATAATAATACTGAGAATTTTCTAGTGCTTCAGAATATCCTGACAAGAAGATATGAACATTCTAAAGAAAACTTATGCCAACATTCCTACTAATATAGTCCTAATCATAGCATCTGCCAACAGACTAGAGGTCCCAATTCTATATTGGGTTAAATGAACTCTATATTGGGCTAAATGAACGATCATGTAATACACTCATGCTTCCACATGAGACTAAGAAAACAAAAGTTACTGCACCCGCAGTTTCCACTACAATCACTTAAAATGTATCCTCATAAAGACCAGCTCTTGAGTTCATTGTATGGCAGTGAACAAACATAGAGAGCCTTCCTGCATACTGCTAGAAACGCCTACTAAGAACATTAGGCACATAATTAACAGGCAAGAAAAGGCTCGGAGTAAGCATGCATAGTACTGGAAGAGTTAAAGTTCAACATCACAACTGACAATACGAGTTGCAAAAAACTTCCCATGTTCTTCGTGCAACAACATATTAGTGATTGGAAACTCATTAGAACTATCAGTCAGGTCATTGTGCCATAAGATACTCTGGTTATTCATGGATGACATAAGGGGACATGGCCTAAAAGACTGCTTATACAGTGTAGCTGTAGTTGCAGTGCATCTCTTGATTAATCTAATAAGGAAATGTTACAACTCCTAAGCTAAAAATATAACAGAAAGAAGCACCCAATGTAATTTAGTTTGTTCTCTAACGTTTGGTCCCATTGGCCCATTGTGAATATGACACCGGTTTGCTAAAATTTAGGACACACTGTGAGATGTGGTGGCAATCCACCATAAATATTTCTGATACAGGTAAAGAATGTACAATACTCTTTCGTGAAATCAAGAAATCTAATCATGAAAATGACTTATAAACAAACAAACAAACCCTCAAATGCTTAGTCAATTCAACTCACATCAAGATTCCTCCGAAGTTCGGGGTAGCTGAAGCGCTGCGGTGTAGAAAGTAGCTGTTGCTGCTGCTTCTCTAGCTGTTGAAGCCGCTGCCGCTGCTGCCGAAGCTGATGCAGCCGCCGCCGCTGAAGCCGCTGCTGGTGGTGGTGGTTTTCCAAATAAATTCTGAAAAGTGTTCAATCCATAGAGAAAAAGTTCTACCCAAAACCAATTGCAAGAGTACCAAAACCAATTGCAAGGGTAGTTCTAACATCTTTTATGTTCGTCTCCACCCCTTTCAATACCAATGAAAGTTGTTTAGTTACATCCTCTTTTGCAAGAACTTCAGAAACATACTCAGTACCGGCAACCCTAATTTCTTTGTCTTGAACGATTTGTCTGACCCATACAACTCCTTGATTTTTAACGTCTTCATCTTGAATAGTTTCTTTTACAAAAACAATACCTTGATTTCTCAGAGGTTTCATCACCTCATCATCTGTAAAAGAATCTTTTAGAGAAGATTTTAACGGATTCGAAAATACACCCCCCATTGTCTAACCCTAGAAATTACAGTCTGCGAACGAGGAGATGGAAGAGAAGAAAGAGGGGAAATAGAGGGGTGGGGGTGACTGTTTTTCTTTCCTTCGTCTTTCCTTCGAAAAGTTAGGTTATAAAATGTTTGAAGGGGAATTCATCTTTGGTCCTAGGCCCAAATAATGTACAAGGTCCATCCGGAGAAAAGGTTATCCATGGGTCCATATACAATAGAACCTCCATATACTGATACTTCTTCTAGGGAGAGCATTTTACCCGGAATCGGCGCATTTAACCGAGACCAACCGTATTTTTGTGGATGGATGTCTGAACCGTTCGCTAATGGGTTGGACGCGGATGAGATTTTTGAAATCCAACGGATTACGGATTGGGCCCGGATGCAACCTTAAAAATCCGTTGGACATCCATATACGTTAGATTAAGGACATTAATATAATTTTTAGAAATTATATAGATAGTTTTGGAATTTTTAAGGTGTTTGCTTGGATTTGGAGTATTGTCGATGACACATCTATATTTATACACATATATAAAATGTGTAGGTTCTATAAGAAGTCATCTATATAGGCTTTATTTTTTCATTATAAATTTTAACTAATACAAATCCATTGGATTATACGCACCCAATCCATTCATCCGTGCATCCATTGGATGAAAATCCGTTAGATGTTGGATTGGATACGGATGCCAAATTTAAAATCCGTAAGTGAATCGGATTGGATGCGGGTGAGGTAAAAACCGGTCCATGCTCACCCCTAGATACTTCATATATGAGAACTTTGTTGTTTATTCCACAAAACCCGACCCGGGTTAATGTGTAGTCCAACGGGATAATTCATTTACTCGCTGGTCCAAAAAACTTTTTAAAAAACTTAATTACCTTCCTGCCCATTACTATTCATGTGAGAACATAGAAAAAATCAAAAATTCAAACCAAACAAACAAACAAACTGAAATGTTAAAAAGGAAATCATCAAACAGACAAAAAAAAATCAATCAAACAAAATCATCAAACTCGTAGATTCGACTTGATTTCTACTGAAAAAGATCGAAGAAAACCCTATTTTACTAAAACCATGGAAAAATTTACATTTGGTGAATCCTGGCAAGAACAAGATCGAAGAATACTATTAGTTGGCGGATATACTCAAGAATGAGATATGGTAAACCCCTTACAACAAAGATATGTCCAAGATGAGAATGCCTGATATAGCTTGTATCAGCACAATACAATATACCTACTCTATGAACTTAGCAGCAATGGAGGAAAGACACTCAATGCGCAAAACAAAGCAAGAAGATGTCAGAAGAAGATGAAATAATATCCACTTCTGGACGGAAGTTCAATTGTCAAATTCGTTATCTTTTTATAGGAGAAAAGAAACCTCCAGGGTTTCATATTTCTTGTAAAACAATTAAGCCCGAAAAAAGAATTCTCCCAAAAATAAATACTAAAAGATTATTTTGTAATTTTCTTAAGAAATACTAAAAATATGTTAGACTAGAAAATAGATCTTAGTTGACACATGCACAAGCCTAAGAAAAGTCTAACGCAAGCGTATAAGCACAAGCCCACGATTATGGGCATTGTCATTTTCCGACCATGCCCATCCATATAGCTATCCGTAAGAGTATAGTTACACACTAGAGTGCCTCTCTAATTTTACCCAACGTGTGACTAAAGGCTTCCTGATTCATCCACTTATGAAAATAAGGAAATATCCGTAGAGACCATAAGTTCCAAGATCAAATCCAACCAAGGCCCTAAATGAAACTCTTTGATAAACCTCATTTTCTCCAACTATCCCTCACATGAATGAAATCTCAGTGAAAAACAAAAAATCATAAAGTGAAAAACACCATATCTAGGCAAAGGTTTCCTTAAGGTCTTGAACCTTTACTTAATGAGAAATTATTGAAACTACTATCTAAAGACAGTGAACGCGATGTATTGACTTGCTAGCGTATTGTGTAATTTGTCATAACAACCACGCATGATATCTTTGTGGCATCGCTAAGTTTGTGCCAATAATTTTGGCCCTAGATGTATCCTATAAATCAAACCTACAAAATCCAAAAATTCAAATATCACAAGAAATCAACACCAAACTAATTGAAGCATAAGTAACTGATAAAGAAGGAATCTTTCCCGAGCAGAGATAATTAACATCGATCCACATAAAGATTACAAAAATATAATCACATTTAACCGAGAATAGATCCCCATAATTTTAAAAAAGCAAGAATATATTTTGATTATAGAATCTTGATTTGAGGTTCAAGTATATATTTTTTTTCTCTCCCGAAACCCTTTTGTTTCTCTCCCGAAACCCTTTTGTTTCTCATGGCAAACTAGATCAGATAAAAAACAAAAAAAGAAACCATCTTAGATGAAATCCTAGGTTTCAATTTCTGAAATCATTACCATCACCAAAAGCACTTCGTATGTAACACCCCGTGTTTTTAGCATGGCGCATGCTAAAAGATGCGTCATGGCCTGAGATGAAGCCCCAAAGCTTTCGTTGGTTGGTAAAAGGTAGATTGTATTAAGCCCAATATCGCGCCAAAATAATGCATTATGTTTGTCATTTGGCCAACGGCCAAATCTTGCATCATCATGATGCATTAGGCCAGTTGGGTAGATGGCCTTTGACGATGCATGCACAAACATCGTGCATTATGAGGACGATTGACCTAGAGCCAATAGTTCACAATCATTATGCAACATGCCAGAGAGGGATGAATGAGTGAATATTGCACAATCATTGTGCAATAGCCAGAACGAGTATTGCGCAATTATTTTGCACTAGCTAGAACAAGCTGGTAGAAGAAATGTTGTGCAATCATTGTGAAATACTGAAGCAAACCCAATAATCATTGTCGATTACTCAAAAGTACATGACAACGACCATGAATAATGAATCAGGCATGTCAATACTCAGAAGTACATGAAAAATAAGGCATTTGATGCTTAGGCATTACTATTTCATGTTACGGACCCGATAATGCAAAATCATTGTGCATCTTGACGAAAAGGCCTATACAGGCTAGGCCATTACCATTATTGCTTGGCAACATCCTTGCAAACGAGTTTGGCTTAAGTTGTTGTCCCTTCGAGGATGAACTACGGTCTGTGCTTGATCCCTTTGGAGTAGGGAAGAGTACGTCGGCAACTAGAATGAGTTACAACATTGCCGGTCGATTCTCCTTTAACCTTAGGTTTCTACCGAGACCCTGTAGGTTAACGACTTGAAGACTTCATTAGGATTGTGAAGTCAGGCCGAAACTACTTTCTTGTAGTTGTGTGATCTGATCTTGTTGATTCTATTGTGTTGAGTACAATCGTAACAATTGGCTTGAGATTGATATCTTCGATAGGAAATATATAAAAGTAATCACAAACATCTTCGTCTCATCATTTGTGATTCCACAATATCTTCTTTCGCCGCGTCGATTAAGACTATTGTGAGGTGATTGATAATACTGAGATGTTCATCGGGAATATAAGTTTGGTTTATCAATTAATTCGTGTTTACCTTGATTTATCAAAAGACAGAGCAAAACTCGTAGGTATTTTTATGGGAGACAAATTATCTATTATCGTAGACTTTTCTGTGTGATACAAATTTATTTATTAAAGTCTTCGACTTTGGGTCGTAGCAACTCTTAGTTTTGGGTGAGATCAGCCAAGGGAATCAAGTGCGTAGTATCCTACTGGGATCAGAGATGTAAGGAGGGTAACTGTACCTTGGATCAGTGTGAGATTGATTGGGGTCAGTCCAGACCGGAGTTAGTTTGTAGTAGGATAGTGTCTGTATATGCTTAATACAGTGTGTTCAATCTGGACTAGGTCCAGGGGTTTTTCTGCATTTGAGGTTTCCTCGTTAACAAAACTTCTGCTGTCCGTGTTATTTCTTTTCCGCATTATATTTTTTTATATAAGTGAAATATCACAGGTTGTGCGTTTGAATCAATCAATTGGAAATCCGACCTTTGGTTGTTGATTGAAATTGATTGATCCTTGAACATTGGTCTTTAGTACCGTTCAAGTCATTTCTCTTGTATTCAATTAGACTCGCAGATTTCTATTTGCTTGAGTAAGAATTGAATCAAGAAAAAGAGTTATAACTCTTTGATATACTTTATTAAGATTGAGTCTAGTTGATTCTCTTGAAAGTATATTGGAGTTAGTCCATACATATTGCTAATCGAAATATTGGGTGTGGTTGTTGTACCCCCGCTTTTTCAATTGGTATCAGAGCAGGAAAACACGTTTAAGACCTCATAAGTCTGTGTTTATAGCGATCTGATTATGGACGAGTCTATCTCTAATAACGTACCAGTTCAGAAATTACCAGATGATTATGAAAGATTGGATTCACCTGAGAGAACTGTCACATCTAAGTCAATATCTAAACATTCTCTTGATGTAAAAAATGTTGATTGGGAAACACTCCTAGAAGAATAATTGGATGAACTTTCTGATGAAGGTGGTTCATATATTGATAGAGATGTTGATGAGGAAGTCTCGGAGCATGTTAAGTTTTTGGATTCATTACAAATAAAGAATATTACAACTTCTCATGTCACACCTCTTTTGACTCCTCTCTGTCGAGAAAACAAGAAATTGAAAAGGATTTACGGAGGTCTTTATGGTCAGAATTGCTCTTGCGAATCGGTCATCAAAGACACCGAGGAAAGCCTGAATAGAAAGTCACTTGAATGTGATCATGTTTATCAAAAATACTTCTTATTGTTGGAAGAGAAACTTGCAGAAATTGAAGGAAGAATTAACTATCATCAAGCAAGTTTTAATGACATAGAAATAATTTTCTCGCTCGAGAATAACGCCTTGAGGCTGATTTAGCTGCTGCTCTTGATAAAATCAAGATGATGGAAGATGACTTAAAAAAGTTCAATAATAGTTCAAGCAAATTAACCACTATGCTAGGAGCAAGTAAAAATCATCTTGATACACGAGGATTAGGCTATAAGGGAATAAATGCTCCAAGTATTAGCAAAGAGGTAAAATTTGTCAAGGCTAGTGATTCTTCTCAATAAAAGGTTTCCACTGCTGGAAAAAGTAAAATACCTTCACCGGCAGTTAAAGTTCGAAAAAGCAATGTATATCAACCTCCAAAGTCAGCACCTACAGATCGAGGTAAGAACATTCCTTATGTTTTCCACTATTGCGGAAACAAAGGTCACCGGGAAAGAAGATGTCGTTTTCGCATAAGGAATGAGAAACTTCATGATGTTCTTGTTTGGGCATCACAAGAAGTTGTGAAACCAAGATCATACGTTAAGACTAATCCTCTTAATGTTACAAGTTATAACTGTCCAACCTTTAGGCAAAATAATCATTGTTGTGATAAACCTAGATTTGCCTATAAACGTCATACGAAGCCCTTTCACAATTGTAATAGCTACCAAAAGGATTACTTTGTAAAGACGAAGATAAGATCCAATGCTCCTAATTGGAGAAAGACTAACTTTCAAAAGAATAGTCAATCCAATTCTATTTCGATAAATCTAGAAGAGAGTAATAGGAAGAAGGTTACGGTTGTTCCTAAACACACTCAGAAGTGGATACCAAAGAAATTTAATGATATTTTGAGTGTGAAAATGAATGATCTCCCAGAAAATTCCATGACTATAGAGAAGGTAGTATCCATGACGTTGGAACTAAAAAATTTCTTTGGAAAATTGGATTTGGATGTGAAAGGTTCTAAAAGCGATCCATTTCATGATAATCCAAAAGTCACTTGTGGTGAGCAAGACATTTTTCACTCCAACACAACTTGATTGTGTTGTAAGTGCATCCTCAGCAAGGAATGCGCTGCTATGTATATAGTGAGCGAAACTCGAGAATAGGGGCACACAGATTATGTTCGGTAAGGATGTAGAATTCAATTGGATTCTTCTAAAAAGGTATATCTATAAATGTGAGCAAGATTTGTGTTTTTATTTGCTTAGAGTACTTATAATGATCCTTGTACCTTGCTTATTGTTCATTTCTACCTAACTTTATACGTGTTTAAGGTTCTTAAATGTTTAGGTTTGAAAATAGTAGTTCGGGATGTTTAGACCTCACGGTACACCTACCAGGTATGCATAACATCATTTATTTAAAATCAAAATCCAGGAGTATAAGTATGCATACCCGTTTGTATACTTCTCCAGGATACGAAAATTCGTTTGCAAACCCGTATGCATACTTGACGTCGATATTTGGTAAATTTGTTTAATTTTGCCATAACTTCTTCGCCCGAACTCGAAATGACCTCATTCTTTTTTGCATTGTCTTCCTCTTTGAATTCTCTTCAAAACGTGTGAGAAATCCTTAATTTGGATGAGTTGAGGTTGGTCTTTGTCCCGTATCTTATTTTTGAGTAATTTGCTCTGTTTCGTCGCAGTTGTTCTACTTCTGTTGGACTTGGGCACTTGGATTCTTGGAGTAATTATATTACAAGCTCATTTGTAGCTTTTATAAGAATGATGTTGGTGAATCACAAAGAAGGATGTTCAAGAATTGGCAGTAATACGCATTGCTATGGGATTCTTGAATGTTCACAATCATCTTATGTGAACTATGATGAATAGTCTTTAATGACATTGTATGTTTTTCTTTGTGAAGAAAACTTTTTATATTCCTTGGGTAACCACTCTTGGTGTAAATCCATGCGAAAAAGATTGATTCTATCTTTAAAGGACGAAGATTGTATTTGCAGTATCAATCTTTATTGGTTCTATATATTGCAATTTATTATGGGATGTTTGTTTGCGTCTGTGAACTATGATTGTCCATACGTGTCAAAAGTTATCTCCTTCATATGTCGATATGCATGTATTGATAAAAGATCGATGAACTTTTGACATTCAAAAATTGAACCTATGATGTCATTATGCAAATAATTGATGGAAGATATGATGAATTTTTGTATACAAAGATTATGTCTATTGTATGTCATTGTGCAAATAATGATGGAAAATAGAATGAATCCTTGTATATTCCCCAATATTGATCTTCCTGAACTATATTCTTTATGTATATACTGTGTTGCTCCGTAAGTTCTCTTATGTTGAGTATTTTTCCGATTAAATTAATCATGGGTTTTCTTATAGTTAATTTAATTGATTATTTTTTTGATTCAAATTCATATTCGTATGTGATTTGTCATGTCCAAAGAAATCCTTCTTTTCTTGTGAAAGTAAGGTCGCTCTTGTTGTTCTTTCAGGAATGACATTTTATGGGGGAGAGTTCTTAATTGAACTTGTGCTTAATTGCCAAATCTTTGTGGGGAGTGCGGCCGTGGAATATTATAGGAGTTATCATGTATCTTTATAAACTCCTCGATGAAAGCATTTAGCTTCGTCTATATGATTGCATCTAAACAAGTTGATATGTGCTTTATTTTGGTCATAAAATGTCTCTATGGAAATTTTCATTAGGATCCCGTTTTCATACCTTTGCCAATTTTATTGACAAAAAGGGGGATAATTAATGTGTAGTTCACACTACAAATACATATGGTTTTCAGATCATTATGTAAGGGGGAGTGGCTTCCATGTGAGATGGAGTATTAACTAAGGGGGAGTGATACATATCACCATAGTATTGTTGTCAAAGTTGTGATACAATTGGACTTTGATGTTGTATAATAATACTATGACATTGTATAACAATGATTGAGAATTCTTGTTTTCTCATTATTATAGCTACGTATTTTCAACAACGATGATGCTGAACTTACAACCTTTGGGATCATTGGAGTACTTGGAAGTGACGAAGATTTCGAGTAATACTGAATATTAGGCATGTGGAATAGGAGCTACAAAAGTTCATTTATTTATTTTTGTATTCCATATGTATTGATAGTTTTGTCACTAAAATTGACAAAGGGAGATTGTTAGAGCACTACTCGGCCGAACTCACATGCGTTGTTATCTCAAGCATGTTTTTCAATGTTAGTGATCAAAACTATAAGTCTTGATTTCTAGTCTACTATAGCTAAGTCTCGGACTAGGATAGAAAGTGTAGTTGAGCTCAAGAACTCCATGGAGATCATCATACAAGACGAATATCTACTCAAGGAACTGAAGGAACTTCATCGAATAAAAGGTATGTGGAGACTTGAACTTATCTATCACTCAAAAGTTTATCTACTCTATCTCCTATCTTGAGAAAAAACTCGTTTTACAATATAGACTTTGATTATAAACATTTTCTATTTCGAGCCGAGTTTATCTCGCCTATATATTTTTCGAAATATGTGTTGGTAAGCTTTTGCTTTGACCAAGTTCATCTTTATCTTGTGACGAAGGTCATGTTGTGTTTCAATCACTTGAAAATGGCTTTGACGAAATATGGTTTGTGAATAACAACTATATAACGTCCTCTAAGAATATTTCAATGATTGAAATGAGAGTTTAGATTATATAACCATTGTTGGATATAAACATTGCATGGAAACACATACATGTATAAGTCCTTAATTCTTGAACCAAAGTATGCGTACCTTGTTGATCAGGAAAACCGGAACAAGAGTCCGCGAACCCAGTCCGCGTATTGTCGGAGGTTCTCTTCCCGAGAATTTATGCTAGAGTTTGTAAACTTGTTACAAACTTATTCCGGGTACTAAAGTACGCGTACTTAGGTTGGTTATATCTAAAAATGATTATTCGTGAACTTATACTTATATATTAACTAAGGAATGCAAGTTTGAAAACCGTGGATATAAAGTTCATGAATCGATTCGAGTGTATTAAATCGTTTTTGCTTCGATTGTGTATTGTATACTTCTTTAAGATCTAAGCAATTTAACAACTCTCTAACAAGTTCATTTGAGTCATTTGAACTAGTTATGGTGAAGAAGAATATGGTTAATATGAAAGTGCTCATATGGATAACCATTTGGTTAACTATTGTTGAACCAACAAATGTACATGTTTGGGTACGGTAACACAAACCTAAAACATGCATTTCATTTGTGTGCAATAAGCTAATTTTTTGATCTAACGGTTGAAAGATATTAGCTTGAATCTAATAAGGTTTTCATCTAACGGTGAATATTGAATGCTTTGTTACTAAGCTTACATTGATTGCAAACCCTAATTTGAAAGACTATATAAGGGAGAACTCTAGCAACTGGGAAACCTAATCCCCACACCTCCTATGTGATACTAGTTGTATTATCTAGAGTCGATTCTCTTTTCACCTTAGGTTTGTACCGAGACCCTGTAGGTTAACGAATTGAGGACTTTATTAGGATTGTGAAGCCAGACCGAAACTACTTTCTTGTAGTTGTGTGATCTGATCTTGCTGATTCTATTGTGTTGAGTACAATCGTAATAATTGGATTGAGATTGATATGTACGATAGGTAAGATATAAAAGTAATCACAAACATCTTCGTCTCATCGTTTGTGATTCCATAATATCTTCTTTCGCCGCGTCAATTAAGATTATTATGAGGTGATAGATAATACTGATCTATTCTTAGTGAATATAAGTCTGGTTTATCAATTGATTCATGTTCACCTTGATTTATCAAAATACGGAACAAAACTCGTAGGTATTTCTGTGGGAGATAGATTTATCTATTACCGTAGACTTTTATGTGTGATACATAGTTGTTTATTACTGTCTTCTACTTTGGGTCGTAGCAACTCTTAGTTGTGGGTGAGATCAGATAAGGTAATCAAGTACGTAATATCCTGTTGAGATCAGAGACGTAAGGAGAACAACTGTACCGTAGATCAGTGTGAGATTGATTGGGGTTCAACTACAGTCCAGATCGAAGTTAGTTTGTAGTAGGCTAGTGTCTGTAGCGGCTTAATACAGTGTGTTCAATCTGGACTAGGTCCCGAGGTTTTTCTGCATTTGCGGTTTCCTCGTTAACAAAACTTATGTGTCTGTGTTATTTCTTTTCCGCATTATATTTTGTTATATAATTGAAATATCACAGATTGTGTGTTTGAATCAATCAATTGGAAATCCGACCTTTGGTTGTTGTTTGAAATTGATTGATCCTTGAACATTAGTCTTTGGTACCGTTCGAGTGATTTCTTTTGTATCCAATTAGACTCGCAGATTTCTATTTTCTTGAGTAAGAATTGAATCAAGAAAAAGAGATATAACTCTTTGATATACTTTATTAAGATTGAGTCTAGTTGATTCTCTTGAAATTATATTGGAGTTAGTACATACGTATTGCTAATCAAAATATTGGGTGTGGTTGTTGTACACCCGCTTTTTCAATTGGTATCAGAGCGGGCAAACACATCTAAGACCTCATAAGTCTGTGTTTGTAGCGATTTGATTATGGACGAGTCTATCTCTAATAACGTACCAGTTCAGAAATTACCAGATGGTTATGAAAGATTGGATTCACCAGAGAGAAATGTCACATCTAAGTCAATATCTAAACATTATCTTGATATAAAAACTGTTAATTAGGAAACACTCCTAGAAGAACAGTTGGATGAACTTTCTGATGAAGGTGGTTCAGATATTGATAGGGATGTTAATGAGGAAGTCTCAGAGTATGTTAAGTTTTTGGATTCGTTACAAATGAAGAAGATTACAACTTCTCATGTCACACCTCTTCTGACTCCTCTCTATCGAGAAAACAAGAAATTGAATAGGATTTATGGAGGTCTTTATGGTCAGAATCGCTCTTGCGAATCGGTCCTCAAAGATACCGAGGAAAGCCTGAATAGAAAGTCACTTGAATATGATCATGTTTATAAAAAATACTTCTTGTTGAAAGAGAGACTTGCAGAAATTGAAGGAAGAATTAACTCTCAGCAAACAAGTTTTGATGACAGAGAAAGCGTTTTTCTCGCTCGAGAAAAATGCCTTGAGGATGATTTAGCTGCTGCTCTTGATAAAATCAATATGTTGGAAGATGACTTGAAAAAGTTCAATACTAGTTCAAGCAAATTAACCACTATGCTAGGAGCAAGTAAAAATCATCTTGATACACGAGGATTGGGCTATAAGGGAATAAATGCTCCAAGTATTAGCAAAGAGGTAAAAATTTTCAAGGCTAGTGATTCTTTTCAACAAAAAGTTTCCACTGCTGGCAAAAGTGAAATACCTTAACCGACAGTTAAAGTTCGAAAGAGCAATGTATATCAACCTCCAAAGTCAGCACACACATATCGAGGTAAGAACATTCCTTATGTTTGCCACTATTACAGAAACAAAGGTCACCTGGAAAAGAGATGTTGTTTCCTTATAAGGAATAAGAAACTTCATGATATTCTTGTTTGGGAATTACAAGAAGTTGTGAAACCAAGATCATACGTTAAGACTAATCCTCATAATTTTACAGGTTATAACTTTCCAACCTTTAGGCAAAGGAATCACGTCTGTGATAAACCTATATTTTCCTATAAATGTCATACAAAGCCCTTTTACAATCGTAATGGTAATCAAAAGGATAACTTCGTAATGATGAAGACAAGATCCGATGCTCCTAATTGGAGAAAGACTAACTTGCAAAAGAATATTCAATCCATTTCTCTTTCGATAAATCTAGAAGAGAGTAATGGGAAGAAGGTTCCGGTTGTTCCTAAACACACTCATAAGTGGATACCAAATAAAGTCAATGATATTTTGAGTGTGAAAAGGAATGATCTCCCAGAAAATTCCAGGTTTATGGAGAATGAAGTATCCATGATGTTGGAACTTAAAAATTTCTTTGGAAAAATGGATTTGGATGTGAAAGGTTCTAAAATCGATCTCTTTCATGATAATCCAAAACTCACTTGTGGTGAGCAAGACATTGTTCACCTCAACACAACTTGATTGTGTTGTAAGTGCATCCTCACCAAGGAATGCCCTGCTATGTATACGGTGAGGGAAACACGGTAATTGGGGAACACAGATTATGTTCGGTAAGGTTGTAGAATTCAATTGGATTCTTCTAAAAAGGTATGCCTATAAACCTGAGCAAGATTTATTTTTTTTTTATTTGCTTAGAGTACTTATAATGATCCTTGTATCTTGCTTATTGTTCATTTATACCTAACTTGATCTATGTTTAAGGTTCTTAAACGTTTAGGTTTGAAAATAGTAATTCGGGATGTTTGGACCTCATGGTACACCTACCAGGTATGCATAACATCATTTATTTAAAATCAAAATCCAGGGGTTTAAGTACGCATACCCGTTTGCATACTGCTCCAGGATACGAAAATTCGTTTGCAAAACCGTATGCATACTTGTCGTCGATATTCAGTAAATTTGTTTTGGTCATAACTTGTTCTTCCGAACTCGGAATGACCTCATTATTTTTGCATTGTGTAGTTGCAGGAAATCCTACACTACACCCTTGATAAGAATTCACACTAATTAACACATTTTTGAAGATTAAAAACGACACTTTATTATTTGATTCTCAGAAATGTTTACAAGAAATGGAAGAAATCAAGAATATAACCAATCTCTTGAATTTTCTCTGTCCTCAAGACTTTCTCAATACTCAAAAAATACATCATCCCTTTTCTGAATCTATTGGATCTCTTTAAATAGGGTAGTTACATAGTGGATGACAGCTAAGTTTTCCTTTAATTTCGGATATGGCTTGCGATGCTCTCGCGGTAGTTGTAATGCTAACTCTCGCAGGTGTTGTAACCATCGCAGGACAATCACACTCTTCCCGTGTTTCTCTATTTGTCAGCTTTTACGTTATTCTTTGAATTATTCTGTGACATTTGCGAAGTGTTGTTGAAGAACTCGCGGTGATGTTCGCAGAAATGTTGTTAATCTCGCAAGAGTGTTATCATGGCGATATTTTGGTCCTACATCTATCCTCTTCTCATATTTTTTTTTTCTGCGAAGGAGGAAAGATCATGAGAATTGAATCTTTCATAATGCCACAGCTGTTTATTTATTTTATTATTTGAGTTGCACTCTTTCGTTTTGACACGTTTCTGTATTCTTCGCCAATTGTTTTCTCGTAATTTCACCTCCATTCAATTTTTGACACGTCTTCTTCAACCATTGCGATTTGACCGTTCATGTCCTTTCTTTGCATTAATTGCATTCATCTTTTCAAGAATTTTCTTCTTCTATAAATACTTCTTTCATTCTTTTCTTTTCCTCTTTTTACTTTCCTCTTCATTCTCTTTACTGTTCTTCAGTAAATTCCGGATCTGCTACTGTTATAATTTTTCTTTCGATCTTTTACTCTTTGAATCTTCATTCCCACACTAAAAATGGTTACAGCTGGTCATAAAAATGTTCTTGCCTTTGAGAAGATGCAAAAGAAACTTAAAGATAAAGGTTTCACCTTATCTACTATTCCTAAACAAAGCCCTAAGGCTGAACTCTCTGTTCCATTATTTTCTGATTTTCTATGTAACCGTGAGTAAATCATAATCTCGCTAGGAAAATTTGAGGCTAGTCTTCCCATTCCTCTCTATGATCCTGAATTTCCTTTATTCTATGAAATCCTCTCTCACGCAAAGTTCTCGCGGGTGGTGTATCAGTTGAGTGGGGATTGTATTCGCTTAATGCTTGAGTATGCTACTCGCGGTGCTGATAAAGAATCTCATTACCCTGATGATCCAAAGAATCCTAAATTTAAAGATGTCCCAATCGTTCCCACAAAGTACACTGTGGAGAACTTCTTCGCAAATTACGATATAGTTCCTTGTAAAAAGGATAGCGCTCGCTGGGGCGTCCGCTTGCAAAAGAAAGATAACATCGCTAAAGATGAAGTTCTTATGTCAGATATTGATTGGCATACGGGTAATAATCAAGGCCCTCGCCATTCCAATGATGACAAATGGTTCATTTTTCCATTATGTTTAAAGGGTCCCTACATCTCCGGTCCTCATGCATTGCCTGCAAATCTCTCAGAATATCAACCGTGGGTCTTCAACTGGTCTGAAAGAAATAAAGAGGTTTAATTATATTTTTTTTACTGCCTAATTATCATTATTATCTTACTCATCCCTTCATACTCTCGCTGACTACTCCAATTTTTTCCAGATTGTTAAGCTGAACCTTCATTACCAGAGATTTGGGAAGCCCAACACCTTCTTAGCCCTTAAATCTCTCACAGATGAAGTAAGAAATATTCCTTTATGATTCTTAACAATATATTGTTGCCTCTATTTCTTACCTTTATCTGTGTTCGCAAGTTATTGAGGAAATAGAACCCGTGAAGATTGTGAAAACTAAAGGGAAAGACAAAGACGCTTCTCGCAAGGAGAAATATAATATTCCTCTCAAAGAAAAATCTGCTGCTCCTCGCAGAGGAAAATCTGGTGCTCCTCCCTTAAAGAAAAAAAAAACCCAATTCTCTTCTTCTTAAACTCCTCAAGCTAATGCAGAAAACTCGAGTGGTAATTCTGATGATTTTAATGCTGATGTCCCCTCTACAATGGAGTCTTCCCAATCTGATTCTTCCATGACTCAACTGTTCAAGATTTTTGGCAATATTACATATGGTATCACAAATGATTATGGAGATGAAGCTCTTAATAGGGTATCTCAAGCTCTCTCTAAAGTCTGTAATGCTCCCATACTGGTTGATAATGATTCCCTCAAAGGAATCTCAAGATCCATATCTCCCAGTCTCTTAAATTCTCTTGGTATTCTGGTACGTTTTCATTTCTTCACTATATTTATGTATTTATGTCCTCGCCAAGATCTTATTTACATTGTTCTCTCGCAGACTGGAAGAGATTCCTTCGCTGTTGCCTCAGACTTGGAGAGGAGGTGTGCATATTTTCACAAGAATAATGCCATTCTTCGCAAGAAGAATGTGGATTTGGAGTCTGAGTCCGCAAGTCTTCGCGGGCAATTGGAATCTGGGTCAATTGACCTTCAAGAAAAAATCAAGCAGTTGGAAACTGATCTTTCTTTCTCGCGAGAAAAGGTCGCAAGCCTCCAAGCTGCGAATGATCATCTTTATGGTAAGAAATCTTTCCCTTTCTTTTTATCCTTGTATTCCTTTGCATTTTTTCTTATTATTCTTCTTCGCAGATGTTTACGGACTTTCTGACGAAGCTGTACTCCTTCGTTCTTTTGCAAACCCAATAGATGATGATACTCTTTTCAATCGCCTTAATGAATCCTTAGGTAGTTATTCAAATGAACAGATTAACTCCCTTTCTGTAGATGATCTTAGATCCAAATTCCATCTCTTAGCAATTGATCATAGATTTAGTTTGAAAGCGGATAATGCATCCAAGCGTCAATATCTTAATTCTAAAAAAGAAATCAAGATTCTAAGAGCCCAAAAAATTGATCTTGTAGATGAAAGGGATCATATCTCCAGACAAGGAGCACAAACCTTAGCGGATTTTCATAAAACCCTTCTTGAAGTCCAAATTAAAAGAGATAAAATTATCCGCGAGAGAGATGATCTTGTTTAAAGAGAAAACCAAATTCGTTCCCGTCTTCTTATTAATGATGATGATGAATTTGCTTGGGCTGCAAAGATTCTTGACAACGCCAGAGCTAACTTAGGTGTAGATGTTAGTCTTCATGTTGAACAAGCGTCCTTAATTAAGGACATGATTTCTGAAAGAGAAGGTTACTAATTGTTCTTCCTCATTAATTTCCCAGTCATTAATCTTCTTATCTTTGCAGAATTTTCAATTTGTTGTTATATATTCGCATGAGTTGAGAAGAGATATACTGAAAGAATTGGAGAACTTGAATCTGATAAGAATCAACTCGCAAAGACTCTTGCTGCTCGCAATGAAAAATATTCAAGATTGAAGGAACAATTAAAGATCTCTACTTCGAATTTTGGTAATATTCTTATTGGTGTTCGCAATGACTCTATCAGGGGAGTTTGTGATAATCATAATATTCCTCACTCCTTGTATCCTTGCCTCACTGAAGAAATTCCAAATAATTCTCCAAATCTTGTTATCTCTGACAGTGAAGGTGAAGAATCTGGCGGGGATGATGGTGAAGACAAAGAAGAAAAATCTGGCAAGGATGATGATGGGTCCAACTAGCCTTGTTTCCTCTTTTTAATCTCCTTTTAATACTTGTACATTCACCTCCTTCTTCTTGTGAAATTACTTCAAGATTCCTTGATGTATAAATTTCTTTTGCTTCTATCTATATGAATTAGAAAACAATTCCTTTCTGCAATATAGTTAATCACCATAATTATTAATCTTTAACTATCTGTGTAAATGTGTCATATAATAATGTCTATGTAAATTTATCATATGATGATGAATAACAATTTTATCATTCTATGCATTCCCATACTTGCCTCTGTTATTCATCTACAATATGAAAAAATTGAGTAGAGCTTAGATATCAGTTGTAAATAATATTGAGTTGCGATAACATCGCGAGTAACAGTTGCATACTTTTATGATCTATGCACAAATATCGCAAATTTCATAATCTCTGCATAAATATCGCAATCATTCAATTTTAATTTCTTGTGGTCTTATTATGCCTTCCTAGTTAAAGGTCTTACTTTTCCACTTTTTATATTTGTGACAAAATTGCAGGACGTCCTTACACTTGTATGTAAAAACCCATTGATCTTGCCTTATCTGTATTTTTTCCATTTCTCTGCGACAATATGACAAGTCTAAGTTCTCTTGCGAGAACAAAGCCTTATGACATTGCCATTTTGCGATGAAATCGCAGGATGTCTTTATACTTTCATATAAAAACCCATTGATCTCATCTTAACTTTTTCTTATGGATTGTTGCCTCTGTATAATATTCATCACGCGAAAATATGACATGCCTAAATGTTCTTGTGATCGTAAATCCCCATGACATTGCCGTCTTTAGACACTTATCATCTCCCTAATGGAGGGTGCCTCCCTTATCTTCTACTGGATGCCCCTTCAAGGAGGGAACATCGGCCATACAAGACTAGCTCATCCCATCCGGATTTACCAACAACCAGTTGTTTTCGTAGTCTCTTGTCCTTTATGCCTATATGGATTATAGTTATAAGACTGCACCCTAAGTGGGGTTTTATTCGGGCCGAGTGCATCATAGCCAAGACTTGCCAAGAATGGCCAGGGTAGTTTCGTACGCCCAGGGCACTCTTGACTCAACCGTGTACCTCGGCGCCTTGGTCATACTCTGCACTCCTTAGAAGAGATCCTCGGTCGTCCAACCAGGGTATAACCTTATATAGTTGGAAATCCAAGGTACCTCCTCCAGATAGGTTTTCTTTAACCCCCCAACATCTCCATGACTCAGGTTCCAGCAGCGGTATAACCTTATCCCTGAGTCACACAAAGAGATACCCCTTACATGATGCACTTTAGGTCTTACATTTTCCTCTTGCGAAATTGTATCTGCGAACTAGGGTGTATGCCATATAGGTTCGTCCCATTCTTATGTCTCTGCGAAATTTTATTCGCGTTTCTTGCGAGTAATGCAATTCGGATGAAATTTCTTTTCTTTGATCTTCTTTTCATTTGCATTTCATCGTTCAAATGAAATATTTTTTTTAACGTTTTCTTCAACAAATTATTCATAAACTTCTTTAATTTCTTCATTTTACCTTTCTACTTACTACTTTCTGCTTCTGATCTTTTGTTGCGTTTTGCATCTGCGAGCCGCTCGCCATTCATATACTCATGCTGATTTCACAGTATTCCCTCCTCTCGCCGCTCTATTATATCAACCATCATCTTATCACCTCTTTGTTTTTGCTTTATATTTTGTTTCAAATTTTTATTCCTTGTTGCTCTTTCTTCACAAGATTCCATGTCAATTTCATGACATTTCTTCCCATCAACCCAGTCTCCCTTTATAACTCCAACACCATTAGGATAAGGAAATTTAATACATTGGTGGAAAGTTGATGCCACACCTAATATCCCATGTATCCAAGGTCGGCCAATCAGGTCATTATAAGGTGATTCAATATCCACAACGCAGAATAGGATCTTAGAGGATAACCCCTTTAATGGAATTCACATTGTAATTTCCCCTTTGGGCTTGTTGGCGGTACCGTTGAAACCATAGATTTTATAGGTTGATGGTATCAAATCTTCGTCTCTTCCACCCATGGTTTTGTAAGTATGATAAAATAAGATATCAACTGAACTTCCAGTATCTATTAGAACTTTGTTGATTGCCTAGGAATCTTCAGTTTCACTATTATCATTTTCTTCATCTTCTTCTTCTATTTGTTTTGGATTTATATCTACTTGTACCACCAAGGGGTTTTCATGTATCTCACCAGGCTCTGGTACTTCTTGTGCAGTGAAAGAGATAGTTTGCTTTTGCCATTCCTCTAGTGGCGAGACTCTCGCGATATTCATTATCTCTTTTTTATCCGCATCTCTCGCGAAGACTCTGCTTAGAACGTTGTCGTGGAAATCCTCAATAGTCTTGTATGAATGTACGATGGAGTTACAGAACAAATTCTTCGCCTTGGCTCCAACCTCTATCACAAATATTTCTGCTCCTTTCACGGTATTCACTCTGCGAATATCCGGTGGTGGTGGTAACTGCTGAGACTGCTGGTGTCCTATTAGAAAATAATTTAACTTTCCCCGATGAATCATCCTTAATATTATTCTTTTTACATTCCAGCAATCGTTTATCGAGTGACCATGAAAATGGTGGTAAGGACAGAATTCTTGATTTCGATTATCTGGATGTGGTTCTTTTCCCATATTCCAGGGTGAAGGTATGTTTTCCATCAAAATGATAGCTTCCCAAATTTTTTCTATACTAGCATTTAGAGGTGGCATCTTAATTTCTTCCCATATTATCTTCTGACTTCCTTTCCCTTTAAAATTATTTTTCCTCTGTCCACCATAAGTCTCTTGAGGTTGATCAAGTCTTTGAATCTTATTATTTCTACCGCAATTGTAATAATTTCTTTCCCTTTCATACTCCTCTTGGTCTCGACTCCCCATGGATACTAATTTCTGCTGGCTATCAATCACCACTTTCTCTTGTTGTGTCTGCGAGGTGCTCGCCACACTGTTAATCATTTTAGGAAGTAAACTTCCATTTGCCGCTATTAAGCTTGTGTTTGCGACTGGATATGATTCCATCTTATTTTGTTTCTCCTCCAAAGCAATGTATTCTTCTTGTAGTTCTCGTAGCTCAGTCATTGTGATAATATTTTTGATTCTGAAAATTTCTATGTTTGGTTGGGAACATTACATTGATGAAAGATAAGATGAGGTATCTCTCATCCACCCTTCCTGCCATTTCACTGCACATTGTCTTCTATCTTATGGTTAGGTGTTTCAGACTCTCGCCAATCCTCTGTTTTAACCCAAATACATCTTCAATACCGGGTCGTGAAGAATTGTTGCTTATATATGCTCCCAGAAATGTAGCTTGCAAATGGTCGAAATAGGTTATAGTATTTTTTGGTAAGCCCTCGAACCATTTTAACGCCTCGCCAGTTAATCTAGATGAAAATATTTGCATAATACAGCATCATGGTTTTCCCATTGTAGCATACACCTAACATAAGCCTTGACATGTTGAACATCACATGTAGTCCCATCAAAGATATTGGTTAATGCTGGTAAATTGCATTTTGGAGGGATTCCTCTTAATTGTACTTCTTGAGTGAATAGAGTTCTCGCAGCTTCCTCAATAGATTCATCAAGTTGCCTTCTGCCTCTTTCTCTTCTGTTATTCAACATTCCCCTCATTTATGCTAATTCTCTTAAAATTTGTTCATTCCCAACTGAATTTTTCTCCATTGGTCTTTTCAGTGTAGTTTCTCTTCTTCTACGTTCATGTCTTTCTTGTCTTGCGAGATTTTGTGTATCTTCATCCGCATCTTCATTCTGTCTTATGCTGCGATTTTCCACTTCAACTCCTTCTAGATTTCACAACTGATTGTGCCTCCCAATCTGCAAATTTCCTCATTTCTCATCGCTTCTCTTCGCTATCTTTGTATTCTTCTTTGTATTCTATCATATTCCTCATTGATATTATGGTTATGGAGATTTTGTGTGCGTCTTCTTTCTCGATTGTCATGATTATCTGCCGTATCGCTTCTTGGAACTCTTGTTCCTTAACTTCTGCTCTTAATATTCCTCTTTCGCAAGCTAGACGTGCTTGTTCAGCATAATGCCTCTCAATTTCCTCCTCAATGATTCTTTGATTTCTTTGGATTTCTCGCCCATGTAATATTCTTCTACCTTCTTCTCGATTTTCTTCACCATTTTGGTTATTTCCACCCTCTTGATTCCTATTATCACGCCTACCATTCACAGTTTCTCCGCGTGGAATGTAGCGATCACGAATCATTTCCTCTTCTCCATGATGCTGCTCTTTATTTGGATTTTGCATTTCCTCTTGGATATTTGCTCCAGCATTTCTTATAGGGGAATTTTGCCTTGGTTCTTATCTAAATGATCTTGAACTTGACCTTGCAGTACTTCTCGATCTCCTACTTTGAAATCTCAAATTCTCCATTCTTAACTCGTGATTCTATCTTGTTAGATTTGCACGTTCTTCTGCTTCTATTTCCCTTTTACTCCTGTATTCTTTGTCTTAAATCATATGCTGTTTCATTTTCGCCTTCTCCATGAATTAATCTTTCAGCTACTCTTTGATCTATTTCTTTTCCTCTTTCATTTCTTAATTGTCGATCTTATGCTTCTTCCATCGAATCTGATCGCCAAGTATGCATGCTAACTCTATCATAATCCACAGCTCTATGTTGTATTGGTGTTTGCTGATTTAGCTGTTGAATATAATTTTCTCCTTCATTCCTTGTTCTATTTCTTCTTGTTCTTATTCTTTAAGATTCTCCAATTTCATTTGTTCCTCCGCCTGCAAGTCTTTTACTCCTCCTTACGGTTGTTGGTGGTTCTGATGTGTTTCTTCTTCTTCAAGCCATTAATTTTAGTAAACTGTTGGATATTGCGTAAGATCTTTCACTAATTGTTCCAAATTCCTTCCAATCACAATGTCAATTTTTATCTTTTTCTTCAAATAATCATCAATTCATCCCTGTTTCGGGCGCCAAAATGTAATTGCATAAAATCCTACACTACACCCTTGATAAGAATTCACACTAATTTTCACATTTTGGAGATTAAAAATGACACTTTATTATTAGATTCTCATAAATGTTTACAAGAAATGGAAGAAATCAAGAATACAACCAATCTCTTGATTTTTCTCTCTCCTCAAGACTTTCTCAACACTCAAAAAATACATTATCCCCTTTCTGAATCTACTGGATCTCTTTATATAAGGTAGTTACATAGTGGATGACAACTAAGTTTTCCTTTAATTTAGGATCTGGCTTGCGATGCTCTCGCGGTAGTTGTAATGCTAACTCTCGAAGGCGTTGTAACCATCGCAGGACAATCACGCTCTTCCCATGTTTCTCCATTTGTCAGCTATTACGTCATTCTTTGAATTATTTTGTGACACTTGCTAAGTGTTGTTGAAGAACTCGCGGTGATGTTCGCAGAAATGTTGTTAATCTCGCAAGAGTGTTATCATGGCGATATTTTGGTCCTACACATTGTCTTCCTCTTTGAATTATTTTCAAAATGTGATGAGAAATCCTAAATTTGGATGAGTGGAGGTTGGTCTTTGTCCCATATCTGGTTTTTGAGTAATTTTCTATGTTTTGTCACACTTGTTCTACTTCTGTTGGACTTGGGCACTTGGATTCTTGGAGTAATTCTCTTATAAGCTCATTTGTAGCTTTTACAATAATGATGTTGGTGAATCACAAAGAAGGAAGTTCAAGAATAGGCAGTAGTACGCATTGCTATGGGATTCTTGAATGTTCACAATCATCTTATGTGAACTACAATGCATGGTCTTTAATGACTTTGTATGTTCTTTTTTGTTAAGAAAATCTTTTTATATGCCTTTGGTAACCACTCTTGGTATAAATCCGTGCGAAAAAGATTGATTCTACCTTCAAAGGGAAAAGATTGTTTTTGCAGTATTAATCTTTATTGGTTTTAAATATTGCAATTTGTTATGGGATGTGTATTTGCGTTCATGAACTATGATTGTCCATACGTGTAAAAAGTTATCTCCTTCATACGTCAATATGCATGTACTGATAAAAGATCGATGAACTTTTGACATTCAAAAATTGAACCTATTATGTCATTATGCAAATAATTGATGGAGGATATGATGAATTTTTGTATACAAAGATTATGTTTATTGTATGCCATTGTGCAAATAGTGATGGAAAATAGAATGAATCCTAGTCTATTATGTAGTATTAATCTTCCCTGAACCATATTCTTTATGTATATATTGTGCGGCTCCGTAAGTTTTCTTATGTTGAGCATTTCCGATTAAATTAATCATGGGTTTTCTTGTGGTTAATTTAATTGAGTATTTTTTTGATTCAAATTCATAATTGTATGTGATTTGTTATGTCCAAAGAAATCCTTCTTTTCTTGTGAAAGTAAGGTCGCTCTTGTTGTTCTTTCGGGAATGACTTTTTATGGGGGAGAGTTCTTAATTGAACTTGTGCTTAATTGCCAAATCTTTATGGGGAGTGCGGATGTGGAATATTATAGGAGTTATCTTGTATCTTATTTATAAACTCCTTGATGAAAGCATTTAGCTTCGGCTATATGATTGCATCTAAATAAGTTGATATGTGCTTTCTTTTGGTCATGAAATGTCTCTATGGAAATTTTTATTAGGATCCGTTTTCGTACCTTTGCCAATTTTATTGACAAAAAGGGGGAGAATGAATGTGTAGCTCACACTACAAATACATATGGTTTTCGGATCATTATGTAAGGGGGAGTGGTTTCTATATGAGATGGAGTACTGACTAAATGGGAGTGATACATATCACCATAGTATTATTGTCGAAGTTGTGATACAATTAAACTTTGATGCTGTATAATAATACTATGACACTGTATAAAAATGATTGAGAATTCTTGTTTTCTCATTGTTATATCTACGGATTTTCAACAACGATGATGCTAAACTTACAACCTCAGGGATCATTGGAGTACTTGGAAGTGACGAAGATTTCGAGTAATGTTGAATATTAGGCATGTGGAATAGGAGCTACAAAATTTTATTATTATTTTTTTTTTTATTCCATATGTATTGATAGTTTTGTCACTAAAATTTACAAAGGGGGAGATTGTTAGAGCACTTCTCGGTCGAACTCGCATGCGTTGCTATCTCAAGCATGTTTGTCAATGTTAGTGATCAAAACTATAAGTCTTGATTTCTAGTCTATTATAGCTAAGTCTCGGACTAGGATAAAAAGTATAGTTGAGCTCAAGAACTCCATGACGATCATCATACAAGACAAAGAGCTACTCAAGGAACTGGTGGAACTTCATCGACTAAAAGGTATGTAGAGACTTGAACCTATATATCACTCAAAAGTCTATATACTTTATCTCCTATCTTGATACAAAAGTCGTTTTGCTATATAGATTTCAATTATACACATTTTCTATTTCGAGCCGAGTTTATCTTGCCTATTTATTTATCGAAATATGTGTTGGTAAGCTTTTGATTTGACCAAGTTCATCTTTACCTAGTGAAGAAAGTCGTGTTATGTTTCAATCACTTGAAAATGGCTTTGACGAAAAATGGTTTGTGAATAACAACTATATAACGTCCTCTAAGAATGTTTCAATGATTAAAATCATAGTTTAGATTATACAACCATTGTTGGATATAAGCATTGTGTGGAAACACATACATGTATAAGTCCTCATTTCTTGAACCAAAGTATGCGTACTTTGTTGATCTGGAAAACCAGAACAAGAGTCCGCGAACCCAGTCCGCGTGCTGTCGGAGGTTCTCTTCCCGAGAATTTCTGCTGGAGTTTGTAAACTTGTTACAAACTTATTCCGGGTACTTAAGTCCGCGTACCAAGTCCGCGTAGTTAGGTTATATCTAAAAACGATTATTTGTGAACTTATACTTATATATTAACTGAGGAATGCAAGTTTGCAAACCATGGCTATAAAGTTCATGAATCATTCATTTGAGTCATTTGAACAAGCAATTGAAAAACTCTCTAACTAGTTCATTTGAGTCATTTGAACTAGTTATGGTGAAGAAGAATATGGTTAATATGAAAGTGCTCATATGTCTAACCATTTGGTTAACTATTGTTGAACTAACAAATGTACATGTTTGGGTACGGTTACACAAACCTAAACATGCATTTCATTTGTGTGCAACAAGCTAAGTTTTCGATCTAATGGTTGAAAGATATTAGCTTGAATCTAATCAAGTTTTCATCTAACGGTGAATATTGAATGCTTTGTTACTAAGCTAACATTGATTGCAAACCCTTATTTGAAAGACTATATAAGGGAGAACTCTAGCAACTGGCAAGCCTAATCCCCACACCTCCTGTGTGATACTAGTTGTATTATCTAGAGTCGATTCTCCTTTAACCTTAGGTTTCTACCGAGACCCTATAGGTTAACGACTTGAAGACTTCATTGGGATTTTGAAGCCAGACCGATACTACTTTCTTGTAGTTGTATATCTTTTTTCGCCGCATCGATTAAGATTATTGTGAGGTGATTGATAATACTGAGCTGTTCTTCGGGAATATAAGTCTGGTTTATCAATTAGTTCCAGTTCACCTTGATTTATCAAAATACGGAACAAAACTTGTAGGTATGTTCGTGGGAGACATATTTATCTATTACCGTAGACTTTTCTGTGTGATACAGATTTATTTATTTAAGTCTTCGGCTTTAGGTCGTAGCAACTCTTAGTTGTGGGTGAGATCAGCTAAGGGAATCAAGTGCGTAGTATCCTGCTGGGATCAGAGTCGTAAGGAGCACAACTGTACCTTGGATCAGTGTGATATTGATTGGGAGTCAAGATATTTCCCACTAATTTGATGCGTGTTGTAACCAAAACAAATTAATCAAGATATTTCCCATAAATTAAATTATAATATAGCGGAATTCAAGTTTGTTCCCACGAAGAGCAGTGTAATTGATATGTTATTTAGTTCAGCAAAATAATTAAAAATACTAAAAAGGGGATTTGTTTGATTATAATAAACAAAAAGAATAATAATAATAAGATGAAAAGATGATTATGAGTCATTCGCTGTTACCAAACGTTGAATTGCATAGTATACTCGTTTACCTTTCGTAAGAATCAATTATCACCAACCGTAGAATAGCAGCTAGCTCAGTGCTATCCCCAAAACTCCTTAGTATGGATGGGGAAAAACGTGCGGCCGGTTTTTCGGGAAAGTGGAGAGTCGAGCGAGTTGTCGAGACTCCTCAGTGATAGGTGTAGAATACACCTTATTTACTATCTATAGAGTTTATGCTTTCTTTGCTATTTTTCTTGTAAATTATGTATTTTACGCGTGTTTTTGAGTTATTAGGTACTCTGGAGTCGCACGGAGGAAAAGAATAAGAAATCACCCAAATCGAGTCAATGAGGCGTGATTGTCATTTCACAGGCAAGTGATAGTTGGATCCTAGATAAGGTTAAGGGGTAGCCAGTCTTGTTTTTGAAAAAAAATGCTAAACACACCCAGAATTAATTAGGGGCTATCATTTTGGGCATCCCTTATCATTTATCAGTGGGTGTAATTATAGGGTGCAAATATTCTATCTCTGGGGTGTTTAAATCTATCCCCAAAAGGGCAACCCTAAATTAGAGAGGTATGTCTCACATTCATCTCATTCACCAGAAATTGAGAGTTAAAAACAACGGCTTGTGTCCGAGATATTAGATCGAGAAATGGAAGCAGATATGAATTATTGGTCGAACTACATAATGGGTTTTGATTTTTCTGGTGATAGAAGATGCTGGTAAATGCTGTGAATATTTTAGGGTTTGATGTGATTCAATTCGAGAGGTGCTGGTAATTGAGAAATTAGATCGAGAAGGGAATTGTATGACTGCTGCTGTGGTGCAGAGATGAAGAAATCAAGATGAGGAAGATATTGCTGCTGTTCAATTAGATCTGAGAATGATAATTGTCATGGGTTTGGTTCGGTTTCATAAATCAGTGATGATGGTTTGCAGCTTAAATTGAATCATGGAAGACAAGCGTGATGCTGTTGATGGATTCCTTATTAGATGTCTGAATTATATGAAGAACAGAGATGGGTTGGTGATGATTGATGGATTGAGACCAATATGCAAGAAATCGATGATGAATTCAAGCTAGGGTTTGCTGTTGCTGTTACCGGTGATGTGCTAGAAGAAAAGGATCTCTGATTTCAAGATCTGGTGAAATAAAAAGAGCAGATGTTGTTCAGATTTGAACACAGGGAAGATAAGATGGTTGCTGCCGTGAAATAAATGGGATTTTGGGTTGAATCTGGAAGAGACAACAGCGAGATTGGAGAGGGTTTTGATGGAATTGATTCGATTGGAAGAATATAAAATGGAGCTATGGTGGTTTGCATTGGTCCTTTGCAAAGCTGAGAAGGAGTTGCAGAGTGGGTTGAGCTGCTAATTGAATAAATGTATGTCTTAGGATTGCAGGAATGATAAGAAAGGGCCTGAAATTGGACGGAACTTCACCAGAATACAAACGAAACTCGGCCGATGCTTGGTTCAGATGAGTCAACTCAAAACTCGGTAACCCGAACTCAGATTTCAGACCATTCATCTGAGTTAGACCAACTGACTGAGAAGCTTACTCAGTAGAAGACTCTCTCCTCCCTTAACCCATTGACTAACAGTTTGACCTTTGTGACTGTTAACCTAAACGGCACCGTGACAGAATATTCCGTCGAGGGATAAGAAGATTTCAGTGACCTAAAAATAACTTTCAGGTGAGTTTCTGGCCGGATTCTGGTTGCACCAGGATTTCTACGGCGACTAATATGTGCATAATTTTGTGAAGAATATTCTAGACTCATGGGTGTGAAGACTTGGGTTTAGAATTGGATGAAGAATTTGGCTTGAATTTGGAAAGAGAAGATGGAGGATTTGATAAAGACTTGAATTTGGAAATTGAATTTCTAAAGGAAAGGGATTCTATTCCTTGGAAGATATGGAGAGCATTGAAGCCTATAAATAGAGAAGTTCTCTAATTTTCTATATACATCTTTTGCACACCTTTTACACACACAACACTTTTCTTTTCTTTATTCTTTGTGTGAACTCCTTAATATGAGTAACTAATTTTATTGATTGAGGATGAATTTCTAGTTCTTAACATTTGATTTGAGTTTTTGTTTCAAATTCTATCTTGACGTTTTTCACATGATTATCGTTTGTTTTTACTAATAAGAATGTTTATGCTTGATTGATAGGTCGTTTAGGATGCATACTAAATTGATTTGTTAATTGATCTAAAGCTAGTGAAAGTTAGGGGAAATACGAGACCTTGCGGAGGGATTCCGTGGAGCAATTGTTTGTGAAAACAACGCTAGAAAGTGGACCAAGCGAACCGAGTCTAACTACTAGTAGTACTAAACCTAAATTCATAAATCTTAATGTGTTCGGGGAATTACATCTGGTAAGCGAACCTAAAGGTGGTTATTTTGAATGGAATCTGATAACTAAGCGGACCTGTTACTCAGTGATACAAGGAATTTTGGGGTTAGCTAAGTGAACCTGCTATCCTACGGTTGGTGATAATCAATGACTAATAAAAAGTGAAAAAAAACAAACTTGAATCATTGTTTTGCTACGAAGAAGGATTCCTTGATCTACTTTCTCTTTATTGATTTCCTTTATCTTTTTTAATTGATTTGTTTATTTATTTTATTTACTTTCTTTTGCTCTTAATATCTAAACCCCCCCCCCCTTTGTGACATTATAATACAACTAAAACCTCTTGCTCCTCGTGGGAACGAACTTGACTACACTATATTACTTGTTAATTAGGTAGTAAAATATTAATTAATTTGTTGTGGTCACGACACGCATCACTCAGCCAGGCAAGATGTTAATCCTCACATAGATGCACCGCTGCAAAGGGGGTGCTTAGATTCGGGAAATCAATCTGTATGACTCCGGCCTAAACCAAGACAATAGCCGTTCCAGAATCAATTCGGTTGCAAAGAGGGAGATGGGTTGATCTGTAGGAGCGAAGCTAAGAATTGTGTAGGATCAGTGATTATCGAGGACTGTGGGTTTGTTGAAGGTTTCTACAGTATTGGTGAACTATTGAGTTCTGATAAATTCTGAGTGATTGATGAATTCTTGAGAGTAGTTACTCGAGAAATTCAGTGTTAGACGTGTATTCGAGTGTTCAAATGTCCATCTTCAATCACAAATTCAGAGACTTATTTATACTGTTAGAGTAGTAACACCACTGACCCCTGTAAGTGTGACGGTTTCTTGCGTGAAAGAGTGGGAAAGTGGGAGATCGTGGTAAAGTCAGTTCCACATCGTGTGGAGACTTGACTGATCGTGCACCCACTACGTTAACACGACTTATGCACATTTCTCGTCATGGGATGAATCCACGTGCCGTAGACCGCTAGACCAAAACCCTAAGTGATATCCCCCCATTTGTGACGTGATTGATATTTCACGAATCGTGGAGTCTGCGTGGCAAACGTGTTTAGGTTAGTCAATTGTTGACTGATTAGACACTGAGTCTAAGTTTGATGAATCAAGCATGAATGGTGAATGCTCAACGATTCATGGGTCGAACATGTAGTTCTCTGGAGAGATGTCAGTATGACAAGTTACTGACTAGTTGAGTGATTGAGCAAGTATTGCCGCGAATTATTAGAATTCAATGAGCAAGTGTTTCTCAATTCACTGAATTATGGGAAATTGAGCAAGTATTGCTCAACTCTCCAAAATTAAGTATTTGATGGGCAACTGAGCAAGTATTGCTCAATTCACCAAATACTGGAGAATTGTTGAATATTGACTAATATTCAGGCGATTGAGAAAGTATTGCTCGATTTAGCAAATTATTTACTAGTGATGTGACCCAGTAAAATATTAATTAAAATATTGGTAGATTACCGAATATTGTTCAATTAATTTTAGATGTTGATTGATGAATCAACATAAATTTATTGGTGTTCGAAATTGCTCAGAATGATGGTTTCACAGAGCGTTCATTCGAAACCTTAATTTTTGGACAATCCTCCATCCATTGGAGAATTGCCGAAAATTGATTATGAGTGATGGAAAGGCCGACTACATGGGATGAGAAACGTCCATGTGATGCTCAGCGCTCGAGTGAGCATGCACCAGGGTTTTGGGTTTGAGAGTTGGTGAAAAGTGATGATTAAATTGGGAGTTCACCATTTACTGAAAATATTGATGGGTTCAGCATTAGGTGTAAAAACTAAGTAGGAGAGATGGGACCGACCAAGAGAGACAAGGGACGGCTCTTGGTGACCACTTGACCAAGTGTTGGTCGTTTGGAGGATTCTCCAGGTTGGTTGAAACCCTAATTAGCGTCCTTTACTAGAATCGATGTAGAATTCTCATACGGACTCGCATTTTGATGGTATGCCCCTCCATTTTGTACGGAAAACAATTTCCTATCTCCCAACAAGGGAATATTTAGGTTTCGATCTCGTTCGGGAGGTGAAAATACTCCGAAAGTAAAACTCAGGAAGAATTCAAGAGGGACGGTAGGAGAGAGTTTTGGGCCCAATATGAGCGATTGAGCAAATTAGGTCAGAATTCTGAAAACGTGTGGGACCGGCTTCATGCAAGCCCTTGAAGCAACCTGGTCGGTCATGGAGGCATGCACGTGTTGCCATGATGTCCCTGTCTCCGTACTGAGAGTTTCAGTATTTTCTGATGCGCGTTTGAGCGATGTTGTGAATTTTCAGAAGAGTTTCATCTTGGCTGAGAATTCTCAAGTTTTTGGTGGAATGAGCATGTATGCTCAATTCATCAATATTTTGAAAGTATTAAAATAAAATATTTTAATATTCCAAAATTGCCGTGAGTGGCTAGCCGGCCGCGTGACCATGTTGGCTTTTGGATTTTCGTGATTCAAGGTGTGGGACCGACCATGGCTAGGGCATGGCCGGCGGGCCAAGTTGCCCGATCCCGCATACCTTTCCCTATTTTATTATTATTTTTCGTGAATCCTTGAAGTTATGGAGAGTCCTTGAAGATATGGAGAATCTAGGAAGATGTGGAGAATCCATGAAGTTTTGGAATAATAATTATAAAAAAGCTAAGGATTGTGAGGTGTGGGACCATCCACGGCTTGGGCATGGCCGGCCGGCTAGGTTGCCCGGTCCCGCACACCTCTTCTTATTTTATAATTTATTTGGTGAATTCTCCAAGTTATGGAGAACTCTCAAGTTTTTGCACAAATTGAGAAATTTTTTCCAAGATGGAGAAGTCTCCATTGATTTACGAAAATCACGAGAAAATAGAGAAAAATAATGGGGAAGCATGGGACCGGCCCCGGATAGGACCCGACCCATGGGCGCTTCCCATTATTTTATTGTTTATTAATTTCTCTCTCCCATTTTGTGAAGAACTCTCCATTATTTCATTTTTTTTATGCTCGTTCGCGAATCCAGGTGCTCAGTCGTGCATCATTGTCGAATACACTAGCACCATTTTGCGGGACTTACTCAGTGATGGTCCAGATGCCCAGTTGTGGAGTAATTATTATCAATTTATGATATTCAATGGAGAATAATTCATGAAACTGAGTAATAAAAGTGAATGGATGTTTCATTATTAATTCGCAGGATCAAATGTGGATTCGAGTATGAATTCAGAATAATAAAACGAGCATTACCATCCCATGGGATCGTGGATTCGACCATAGAATCAGAGTAATTGATATTTATCCATCACCATTTCATGAGATCAGTAGATTCAATCATGAAATCGGAGTAATAAGATAATATAGTTGTTTCATTGCTATTTTATAAGATCAAGCCGTGGATTTGATCATAAAATTAGAACAATTGTTATTGCCATTCCATGGGATCAGGCCGAGGATTTGACCATGGAATATGAGCAATTGTTATTTTCATTCCATGGGATCAGGCCGTGGATTCGACCATGGAATAAGAGCAAGTGTTATTGCCATTCCATGTGATCAGGTCGTGGATTCGACCATGGAATAGGAGCAATAATAGATTATTCTGGGAATTCAGTGGTGAATGTCATATCAGAATTAATCTATGTGCATAGTCAGGAGATGGAAAATCCTGAGGGTGCTCTCAGACACTACGGAGAACACCCGAGTCTATACACGTCACTCTACATAGTCAGGACCAGTGAGTGTCACTGTCCTGAAAGCGTTGTTGCTCTCAATCTGACGGAGAACCGCCCAATCGTTCTTCTATGTATAGGGGGGTCGCTCTCATGAAGTCAGGGATATTGAGTATCACCGACGACCTGAAGGCGCTATGTTCTCAATCTTCGGAGAGCCGCCCATCTGCATAGAGGTCACAATGAAATGCCAGGGATCGAACGCTCGGTTGGTAGAGGATTTTCGAAAACATATTCATCATGGCTTCGTAAAATATGAATCGTCACATTCCTGAAGCCGTATCAGGAACATGCAGTATCATGATTTTATGGTTTTGACCTTTGTTGAAAATCTACCATCTACATTAAGTCCCCTGCATAGTGGGGAGCAGTCATGTTCTGTAGTATGCATTAAATGGTTATTTTCAGTCGACGAGGTCTAGTTGAACTCAGTCTACAAAAGTAGTTTTAGAATCTTCCATTTACCCCAATGAGATCATGTACGAGCAAATATGCGGATGAGGACTCTGATAGTAAGGTAGAGTGTCACCTCACGAGTGTGGAAATGAGGCATTGCTGATTTGGGAGTTTAGAAGCTTAGTTATGGTCGATTTAGGACTTGCGGGCCCGACCCAAAAAAGGAAACCCGTGTTTATTAGGTCTTATGAAAACTCAAGGTTTTTTTTCAAAGCATGAATTTATAAATACTTTTAGAAACGTAGGTTTTTTCGTAAAAGCGATAAATAATAATCCTTAGAGTTAAAGGAATTTTGAAAAGACCTGGAGTTCATGATGAAAATTTATTTATGAACTTTCAAAATTTTGTTTGAAACATGTAGAATTTTACAAAAATAGAATAGACCCTCGTTTCATAGACAACTCAGGAGAGGAAGCAAAATATATACATATATATATTTTTTTTAATTTACGTGAGTTTCACGTTAAAACATAGTTTTTGTAAAATCATCGTTTTGATTTTGAACAATTGTTGAAAGTAGGTAATTATACATGGTGAAATATTATCTGTATGTGAGTTTTCACAGTTGTGGAATGGATGTCTATCCAATTTAAAAAAAAAAACCAGTGGATGTTTACTCAGTAAAATTTACTTGGGTTGTTCATGGTTTTATGAAAATCAATTTATGACTTTTGAGCAATTGCTGAAAGCAAACAATTGTATGCATGATAAAATCATGTATGTATGAGTTTGGCGAGTTTACAGTGTATGCACATACGTAGAAAATCAGCGAATGTTCACATGAAAGGTTATGTGAACTATTCATAGTTTCATGAAAAGTCAGGTGCTGGCTTTAAATAATGAATTTTGCTCATCTTGGAAGGTTTGAAGAAGCGAGCAAGTTTTTCGAGGGTTTTACGTTATTATCACTAAGTTCGTGAAACGTAAATAGGTAAGAGTGGAGGATTACCATTTTCGTAGACGCTGTTGTGAGCACCTTTAATCCATGATTCATTGTTCTATCGAATCTTGCGCTTCGTATGGACGATGTGCTCTGAGTGGTGAGAGATCCTTCATACTGAGTTGTACTCCCAGTTATTCCATTAGCTTTATCATAGGATGATCATATAGTGAGATCCCGGATCAATGTAGACTCCATGGAAATGGAGGAAAATCTACGGGATCGGAGAACCCAGAAGTAAGGACTATAGGATATCCCCAGTCGTTTCTTTGGTGAGTTGTTAGCGCTCCTTGTGTCATGACTTTGCCCGTGCAATTAGGATTAAGAGACCAAGGTTTGTTAGTTCTTTTCATACTTTTGCTCCATCAACGATCTTCAACTTATTCCCAGGCAAACAATTCATGAATCCAGCACTGATGGAGAAGTCGATGTAAGTACCTCTTTCGTGCAAGTGATAACTATAATGCGCCTTTGGACGAATGAGTGACGATTGTTGTTGATGTGGACATGATGAAATCACCATGGATAAGGAGCATATTGATGAGGCACATTCTTATTTGAATCATGAGAATATGGAGAGCTCTCGAAATCCCGAACCAAACGAAAATATGGAGAGTTTTCCGAATGAAGATAACAGAATTGCCAATGGAGGTTCCAACATTGCTGAGTCCTCAAATGGTTTAGAGGCTCCCCTAGTAAGTGTTTCTCCTGTAGTACCTTCATAGAAGTATTATATTTCTTATTTATGCATGAATGAATGAGAACCCGCATGGATATACGAGTAATTTTTCCGAAATACGTCATCGGAAAATTTCAGACTTCAGATTTTATTAGAAATGCCGTAGAATCATCGCCTGGAGTCGGATTTTCGATGTCCGCATATGTATCTTCAAGCCCAGGAAATTTCCAAGATTTACCAAAGAAACTCTTTGAATTTTGAGCATGTTTTGAGTCTGAAAACGCGAAACAGTAAACTTCCAAGAGGTATTCAGAACTTTTCCAGATCGCATGTTGTGTGATGTTTTGGCCACATCTCCTTGATCGTTTATCCGATTGTCATGAAATTTTGACATGTTGTAGATAAATTCCATACGAAAAGAATTATATGGACCCATCTCTATATTACTCACCAATTGCTCCCAATTATTCATTGAACATAGGGAAGTATAAATTTTCTTCAGCTGAGTTTCTTTGAAAATGTGTTTCATGACTTTGATACTTCCTGCACATGTTTTAAATGCATAATAAGGAAATTAGATGATGTTACTTCACTTACTTTCTCAATTTTATGATTGCATTGGATTTCCACGCCTGAACCATCCTCATCCCATGTAATCTTCGCATTAGGTACCGAATGACGAAGTTGGGAATCATGGATCCAATAATGATAGGTTGGGAAATCCTAGAGTTGTTAGCGATGAAAATATTATATCTGCACCTCCAGGTTATTAAGTGCTAGTTGTTTATGTAGGGGAGATAGTGGAAGTCCCAATTGAGCCTCAGATGGTGGAACCCGAAGCGAGAATAGCAGAAACTGCTTCGTCTGAAGTGGTCTCCATGATTGTCGATGCTGCTCCAGTAGTTGAGAGGAATATGATAGTGCATGAGTATCCAAATGCAGGGATTGCTTTTGATCCTTAATTTGGTGATTTACTCCCATACCACCAGTTAGTTGGTGGTTTTAGTGTTCCCATCGGATATGCTACTATGTATGAGAAACTGTGGAAAATGTATGGACACATCGTGGTTACTTAGGATCCAGAACGGAGCTATTTCTTGACAAAGCAAGTGGAAGCCATCTTGTGTGTTATACATGATATCTGTATCACTCCCAGAAATGATGTTACCCGAGACATACTCTTTGATTGGGAGTACAACTTGAAAAATGCTGAAGAACTTGGCTTCAATCTGAAGTGGATTCATTAAAGGCTTGAAGCTATCAGGAAAATAGTAGAGAGTGGTGCTCCTTTCCCTGCTAGTGACGCTGCGACGAAGAAGATGAATGAAGTTGCTGAACTTACCAAGAATCTGGAGTTGGAGAAAGCGGCTTTGAAAGCTTTGGAAGATGCGGAGAAGCAGAAATCATTCTTTGATGGCTTTCTTTAGTTTCCTTTCCATAATCTCATGAACATTGAACTTCTGAGAGAGATGTGAGATTCTATTTGGGTTTTGATTTTTGATAGGTTTTGAATTTATGAGTGACTGAGGATTTTCTTTTGATTTTGGATTTGATAAAGATTTTCTTAAATAAAGAAATTTGATAGATTGCTGAATTTTCAAATGCTGAGTGCAAGTATGCACACGTTTTCGAGGAATTGAAAATACAATTAAAAAAAAATCCTAATGTGCAAACATCAGATGTTTTGAGCGCTTTCCTTGGACATAAAATATCCAATGTTAAATGTTTCATGCGTCGAGAACCTTGAGCCAATTCTCATGAATCATAGGTTCAGCCATTTTGCGCATGCCCTGAATATCTTCTGCTGGTTTGGAATCACCCGTGGATTCCATGATGGTGAAGATTTCCAATTCTGTGGCATATGTGGACACTCATGCAAAGGAAAATATGGCGGGTATCTCTTGTCAAACTGAGCCAAGTCTTCAGCGATAAAACTTTCAATATGGTGCTTAGTCTGAAGAGGTTCCAACTATGCAGTGTGGTATTGCTGAGGCGAGACTGTCCACTCATAGCGTTTGATGACAGGTAGGTTTTGAGCGAGTCCCCGAATTAGGGTAGCATATTTGAAAGTAGGTAACACATATGCATCATGAGGAATAAGATTTGCATGCGTGCGAATCCTCCTGACGAATTCGTTAGGGCTTTCTCCAGGCTTTTGCGTGAGTCCTATCAGAGTTTCGACCTTTTCCTAATGCTCGAAAGGCTGGTCATCTTCTGAGTCAGAGCTTTCTTCGGTGGAAAAGTGTGCAATTGAATGTGAAGATACTACAATAATTTTTCATCATGAATCCACGCTCTTCCAAGAAACATGTCGTATCCAGGATCCTCCCTGATTATAAAGAATTTAGTTTCTGTCCAGGTTGAATCATTTCTTATGTTGAGAATGATGTAACCATAAGCATCCCTGGAGATTTCTTCATGATCTCTGATTGAAACTGGAGCGTGAGTTGCTTCTTGATGAGTGATGCCAGCAACTTTGAGGGTTTTCAGAGGGATGTTATTGATAGCAGTGCCAATGTCGACTAATGCTCGTCTGAATTCGTTCCCATTGAGATGCACCATGGTGAGAAGTCCCCATTCGTACATCTCTTTGTCTGTCACAGGTGGTCCAGGGAATGTTTCCTGAATTTTCAGTCATTTTCCTGACACAAAATGGTTTAGCGCAGCAAACATGTTATCTCTTTGGGCCCTTGACAAATACAACAACTCGCAGACATGCTCCATTAAAGACTGAACTGCTTCCTTGACTGGCTACTCGGTGGGTGCGAATATCCTGACCGGGAGAGGATTTCTGTGTACTCCTTCAGTCCCCAGTTCTACTGAGTCGGCCTTTTCTTTGAAGATGCGCTTGAAAATTCTGCAGTCACGGGTTGGATGACTAACATACCTATGGAAGTGGCAATAACGTGCATTTTCCATTTTCTCCGCGGTTGGTTCCTTTTTGACAGGAGGTAGCTTGATTGCACCATCTTGGATCCAAAATTCCAGTAGTTCGATCACTTCTTCAATGGGAAATGGGAAATCAGGAACTTCCTCATCATTCTGTTGTGATTATGCATTTCTGGTCTGGTTGTCCTTCCTTGGAGCTTTTGGAGGGTGAGACGTTGGAGAAGTGTAGCCTTTTGGGAGAGGGATCCTCCGCGTTTCTGAAGGATACGGAAGTTGATGACGGTGCACGATCATTGTATGACCACTTCCTTGATTCTCCATAAAGCGCTCGAAGTCATCACGGGTGATGAAGCCGGCGGGTTGAGGCTTTGCGGGTTTCATCGTCATCAGGAACAAGAATAACTTCGGGTCCGTTGTAAATGTTTCCTTGTCTTTCCCCTTCTCTTGAGTTTTGTCTGACATCTTATCAGTGAGAGTTTTGAGATGTCAGTTTGATTCTTGGAGTGAACTTCCTGGACCTTCATGAGATCGCCTATGGTAGGAGGATTTTCTATGATTTCTTCTGGATGCCACCCGAAAAGAGGATGATCTTCGACATTGGTGTGAGAAGGAGTAATGTCACCACCATCATAAGAAGCGGGATTTGTTTCCGGAGTACCACAAGTACGTACTAGCATTGTTGGTGTTGGGATGTGTAACTGAACCTGACCTAAGATAGACCATCTTTGCGAAAATGAGAGATTGGAACCGAGAGATTAATCTCCCACTGTGGTCTCCAATCTTTGGATGGGAAAAAACGTGTCTCCGGTTTTTTGGGAAAGTGGAGAGTCGAGCGAGTTGTCGAGACTCCTCAGCCGGGAAAGATGTTTATCCTCACACAGATGCACCGCTACAAAGGGGGTACTTAGATTCGGGAAATCAATCTGTATGACTCCGGCCTAAACCAAGACAATGGCCGTTCCAGAATCAATTCGGTCGCAAAGAGGGAGATGGGTTGATCTGTAGGAGGGAAGCTGAGAATTATGTGGGATCAGTGATGATTGAGGATTGTGGGTGTGTTGAAGGTTTCTACAGTATTGGTGAACTATTGAGTTCTAATAAATTCTGAGTGATTGATGAATTCTTGAGAGTAGTTATTCGAGAAATTCAGTGTTATACGTGTATTCGAGTGTTCGAATGTCCATCTTCAATCACGAATTCAGAGACTTATTTATACTATTAGAGTAGTAACACCACTGACCCCTGTAAGTGTGACAGTTTCTTGAGTGAAAGAGTGGGAAAGTGGGAGATCGTGGTAAAGTCAGTTCCACGTCGTGTGGAGACTTAATTGATCGTGCACCTACTACTTTGCTAACTCCTTCAACGGTTAACATGACTTACGCACATTTCTCATCGTGGGATGAATCCACGTGTCGTAGACCGCCAGACCAAAACCCTAAGTGATATCCCCCCATTTGTGACGTGATTGATGTTTCACAAATCGTGGAGTCTGCGGGGCAAACGTGTTTAGGTTAGTCAATTGTTGACTGATTGGACACTGAGTCTAAGTTTGATAAATCAAGCATGAATGGTGAATGCTCATCGATTCATGGGTCGAACATGTAGTTCTCTAGAGAGATGTCAGTATGACAAGTTACTGACTAGTTGAGTGATTGAGCAAGTATTGCCGCGAATTATGAGAATTCAATGAGCAAGTGTTGCTCAATTCACTGAAAGTATTGCTCAACTCTCCAAAATTAAGGATTTGATGGGCAACTGAGCAAGTATTGCTCAATTCACCAAAATTAAGGATTTGATGGGCAACTGAGCAAGTATTTCTCAATTCACCAAATACTGGAGAATTGTTGAATATTGACTAATATTCAGGCGATTGAGCAAGTATTGCTCGATTCAGCGAATTATTTACTGGTGATGTGACCCAGTAAAATATTAATTAAAATATTGTAGATTACCGAATATTGTTCAATTAATTTTAGATGTTGATTAATGAATCAACATAAATTTATTGGTGTTCGAAATTGCTCAAAATGATGGTTTCACAAAGCGTTCATTCGAAACCCTAATTTTTGGACAATCCTCCATCCATTGGAGAATTGCAGAAAATTGATTATGAGTGATGGAGAGACCGACCACATGGGATGAGAAACATCCATGTGATGCTCAGAGCTCGAGTGAGCATGCACCAGGGTTCTCAGTTTGATAGTTGGTGAAAAGTGATGATTAAATGGGGAGTTCACCATTTATTGAAAATATTGCTGGGTTCAGCATTAGGTGTAAAACCTAAGTAGGAGAGATGTGACCGACCAAGAGATACAAGGTCCAGGTCTTGGTGACCACGTGACCAAGTGTTGGTCATTTGGAGGATTCTCCAGGTTGGTTGAAACCCTAATTAGCGTCCTTTACTAGAATCGATGTAGAATTCTCATACTGACTCAGATTTTGATGGTTCGCCCCTCCATTCTGTACGGAAAGAAATTTCCTATCTCCCAACGAGGGAATACTTAGGTTTCGATCTCGTTCTGGAGGTGAAAATAATCCGAAAGTAAAACTCAGGAAGAATTCAAGAGGGACGGTAGGAGAGAGTTTTGGGCCCAGTATGAGCGATTGAGCAAATTAGGTCAGAATTGCGAAAACGTGTGGGACCGGATTCATGCAAGCCCTAGAAGCAACCTGGTCGGTCATGGAGGCATGCACGTGTTTCCATGATGTCCGTGTATCTGTACTGAGAGTTTTAGTATTTTCTGATGCGCGTTTGAGCGATGTTGTGAATTTTCAGAAGAGTTTCATCTTGGCTGAGAATTCTCAACTTTTTGGTGGAATGAGCATGTATGCTCAATTCATCAATATTTTGAAAGTATTAAAATAAAATATTTTAATATTCCAAAATTTTCGTGAGGGGCTAGCCTTCTGCGTGACCATGTTGGCTTTTGGATTTTCGTGATTCAAGCAATATTTGAGAAAATATGGAGAAGTCACGAATTTTATTCAAACACAGGAGTTTCACGAGTTGAGGGAAATAATAATAATGAGAAATTAGGGATTGCAAGGTGTGGGACCGACCATGGCTAGGGCATGGACGGCCGGCCAAGTTGCCCGGTCCCACACACCTCTTCTTATTTTATAATTTATTTGGTGAATTCTCCAAGTTATGGAGAACTCTCAAGTTTTTGCACATATTGGGAAATTTTTTCCAAGATGGAGAAGTCTCCATGGATTTACGAAAATCACGAGAAAATAGAGAAAAATAATGGGAAAGCATGGGACCGGCCCCGTCTAGGACCCGTCCCATGGGCGCTTCCCATTATTTTATTGTTTATTATTTTCTCTCTCCCATTTTATGGAGAACTCTCCATTGTTTCATGTTTTTTTGATGCTCGTTCGCGAATCCGGGTGCTCAGTCGTGCATCATTGTCGAATACACTTGCACCATTTTGCGGGACTTACTCAGTGATGGTCCAGATGCCCAGTTGTGGAGTAATTATTATCAATTTATGAAATTCAATGTAGAATAATTCATGAAACTGAGTAATAAAAGTGAATGGATGTTTCATTATTAATTTGCATGATCAGATGTGGATTCGACTACGAATTCAGAATAATAAAATGAGCATTACCATCCCATGGGATCGTGGATTCGAGCATAGAATCGGAGTAATTGAGATTTATCCATCACCATTTCATGAGATCAGTAGATTCGATCATGAAATCGGAGTAATGAGATAATATAGTTGTTTCATTGCTATTCTATGAGATCAAGCCGTGGATTCGATCATAGAACCAGAAAAATTGTTATTGATATTCCATGGGAATATGCCGTGTATTTGACCATGGAATGGGAGCAATTGTTATTGCCATTCCATGGGATCAGGTCGTGGATTCGACCATGGAATAGGAGAAATTGTTATTGCCATTCCATGGGATCATGCCGTGGATTCGACCATGGAATAGGAGCAATAATAGATTATTCTGGGAATTCAGTGGTGAATGTCACATCAGAATTAATCTATGTGCATAGTCAGGAGACGGAAAATCCTGAGGGTGCACTCAGACATTAAGGAGAACACCCAAGTCTATACACGTCGCTCTACATAGTCAGGATCAGTGAGTGTCACTGTCCTGAGGCGTTGTTGCTCTCAATATGACGGAGAACCGGCCAATCGTTCTTCTATGTAGAGGGGGGTCGCTCTCATGCAGTCAGGGACAATAAGTCTCACCGAAAACCTGAAGGCGCTATGTTCTCAATCTTCGGAGAACCGCCCAGCTGCATAGAGGTCATAATTAAATGTCAGGGATCGAACGCTCGGTTGGTAGAGGCTTTTCGAAAACATATTCATCTTGGCTTCGTAAAATATGAATCATCACATGCCTGAAGCCGTATCAGGAACATGTAGTATTATGATTTTACGGTTTTGACCTTTGTTAAAAATCCACCATCTACACTTATATCATGGATACATAAGCTCTCCAGTATCAAATTATATCCAACCGAACCACCAAGTAGTAGCTCACACAAGGTGTAATACAACTGAATGCTTTAGGCTTTGTGAATTAGGTTGATCCCAGTAGTTAAAATCTTAGCTCAAGGTTCACTTGCTAATGTTGTCTTCACTCGCAATTGCTCCACAGAATCCCTCTGTAAGGTCTCGCGATTTCTACTTGTGTAGAGAGTTGTTTGACTATTAGACTTATCACCCAACTTCTACTAGCATTAGAATGATCAAAATATTTATCCAATTGTACACTTGGACAATCTAGTAATCAATCATAAACCCTAAATATAGAAAAGACAATTGATAATATGATAAAAACTTTGAATAAACTTGTATAATAATTAAGCTTCACGCCCGGAACATAGAATTCATCCTAATCTATAAAAGTTCAACTTCTCATGATTTACATTGTTTCCCGGTTTCACCCTAAAGGGGAAAACCCTAGAATATGAATGAAGAACAAAAATGTATTATGAGAATGTCGATATTATGTTAGGTTAAGAAGTCTTCTTTTATATGTATCCAAGAGAGAAAGTGCCATGCTTCAAATCCCGTACCAAACAAGGTTTCCAAAAATTGTCATACTTCCAAAAGCAGTTCACAATAGTCATGTACCAATTCTGTCTTGCACAAAGGAGATGTAACACATCTATTGGGATGCACGTAAGGACTGAAAGTCCAGCAAATTTAACATTAGCCAGTCAGTTTCACGCATTCTGTTCAACTACTCAATGTCAGGTCCGGACATTTTCCGCGGACGCTCAAGTCACCGTAAGAATTATTTTTCCATGGATTTCTAATTACCTCGGTCGAGTTCTCGGACACTCGCATATCCGTGAGTTTATTTCTTCCCTAACTTTTGTGTTTCTCGACCCAACAGACAGAAGATATATTTTTGTAGAAATCTTCCACACCAACAGTGGAGATTTTTCTCTCATATTTATATCAGATGAATATTACATTAGTCATAAACTGTAAACAAAAATACAAGGAAGATCCTAGTTATTCTTCAGAGTTATTTGTTGATGACCAGACTTGGTTAAGGTTTGTTGAACGATTTCCTTTGATTGTGGAGAGTATTGAGAGTCTTCAGTGGATAGCTGATGTGTTGTGCTGACACCTTCCCTCAAGTTGAACCAGAGTTTATGAATGTTCAACTTGTCTCTGATATTTTCGAACCTTGGTGATGATAAACCTTTAGTGAATACATCAGCTAATTGGTCTCTAGAACTGATGAACTTTACAATAATTTGCCGACGCGCCACCCTTTCACGAACAAAATGGTAATCAATTTCTATGTACTTCGTGCGTGCATGAAATACCGGATTAGCTGTTAAATACGTAGCACCTAAGTTGTCACACCATAAGGAGGGAGGTGTTGATAGTTGGATACCCAATTCTACAAGCAAAGATTGTATCCAAATCAGTTCTGAAGTGTCTATAGCAACTCCACGATACTCCGCCTCTGTACTTGACTTTGACACTGTTTTCTACTTCTTAGCACTCCAAGAGATTAGATTACCCACAAAATAAATACAGTAGCCGCTGGTAGATCTCCGATCATCCAAACTACCGGCCCAATCAGCATCTGAGTAAGCATGGATCGAATAATATTTATTAGGCCTGAAAAATAAACCATAATCTAGTGTGTGCTTAAGATACCTCAAGATACGTTTCACCAATTTCAAGTATTCAACATATGGCTCATGAATGTATTGACATGCCTTATTCACAACCACATATATATCAGATGTGTGATATGCAGATACTGGAGTACGCCTACTACACTCCTGTAAAGTGTGTCATCCTGAAACCTTTCACTGCCATGCTTTCGTAGCTTTGTGTTGGCTTCCATTGGTGTTGAAACTAGTTTGACACCATCAAGTTTAGTTCTGCGCATCAAGTCAGCAATGTATTTTATTTGTAAGAGCACCAAATTTTGGACTTGGTGAAGTACCTCTACGCCTAGAAAATAAGACAATGCTCCCATGTCTTTGACTGCAAAAGCAGCACCCAGGTCAGTAACAAGTTTATAAATAAGCTGAGAGTTCGAACCAGTCACAATTATGTCATCGACATAAATTAGGACATAAGTGATAGAGCTGCCATATTTTTGCTTAAATAAAGCTGAATCAGCAATAGAGGTTGTGAACCCAAGCTGGAGAAAATGACTGCTGAGTTTAGAAAACCAGGCACGAGGTGCCTGTTTAAGTCCGTATAAAGACTTATGTAGCTTGCATACGTGATTTAGATAATCTTGATCCATATATCCGGGAGGTTGCTTCATGTACACATCTTCCTCTAAATCACCATGTAGAAACGCGTTCTTAACATCCAACTGGCGCAAATTCCATTGATTCATGAAGACAATTGAAAGTACCAACCGTATTGTACACGGTTTGATGACTGGTGAAAATATTTCCCCAAAATATACTCCTTCCTGCTGGTTAAACCCTTTGGAGACCATGCGAGACTTGGAACGATCAACAGTTCCATCTGGTTTATATTTAACACGGAAAACCCATTTCGAACCTACTATAGTCATCCCATCCTCATATTTAACGAGAGAGTATGTGCCATTACGTATCAGTGCATTTATCTGTACATCCATGTCATCTTTCCACATTGGAATCATACAGGCCTGAGAGTAACAAGTTGGTTCCATGAAGTCACCATCCGAAAATGGATGCTTAGTTGCATTAAGAGTTAACTTTTGAATGGGCTTTGTAATACCAGCTTTCCCTCGTGTTACCATAGTATGTCCTGGTACTAGCTATTGTTGAGGCGGCTGCACTGCTGGAGACGAACAGTCAGATGAAGATTCTCCTTATGGTGTATGTGATGAATGCACATGTGACACAGCTGGAGTAGAGTCTGGTGAGTTATGATGCAACAAAGCTGGCTCAGTAGGTTGATGTTGAACCAAAGGCACATGATGTGATGGCCTGAATACTAACGAGCCAAGAAAATCCGTGCTGGTATATTGAGATTGTTGACAAATCTCAGGAGACTGCTGTTGAGGAGGAGAGAATGGGAATGTGCTTTATTCAAACCTGACATGTCGTGAAATATATTGGCGGTTGGTTGACTGATGTAAACAAATATAACCTTTGTGAGCCGGGCTGTAATCTAGAAATATACAGGGTAAAGACCTTGGTTCTAGTTTATTTGCATTGTAAGGATGAAGACAGGGATAAGCTAGACATCCAAATGCATGCAAGAAGTTGTAATCAGGTTGTTTATTATAGAGTAACTCAAGAGGAGTTTTTGATTTAGTAGTATATTTGGGAATCCTGTTAATGAGAAAACAGGCAGTAGTAAATACTTCAGACCAAAATTCTTTTGGGAGATGTCCATGGAACAAGAGAGTAAGACCACTTTCTGTAACGTTCCTAATGTGATGCTCAGCAAGACCATTTTGGGATGAGGTATGTGGATAAGAAAATCTATGTTGAATACCCGAATTGTTGAGATATGATGTGAATTTCTTATACTCTAGATCATTATCACATTGAAAAACCTTTATTTTATGGCCTGTAAGGTTTTCAACTTGTTTGTAAAACAAAGTAAAAACATGTAAAGCATCAGAACGCTTAATCAAAGGAAAAACCCACGTATAATGAGAAAAGACATCAATTAACAGCATGTAATAATGAAAACCATTTCTAGAAATTTGTGGAGAAACCCATATATCAGACACAATCAAACTTAAAGGTTCATCATAGGTTGTAGTACTAAGAGAGAAAGTAAGTTTCTTGCTCTTGCTAATATGACAAGAATGGCAGAAATCAAACTTTTTATTCAGAACAGGAAGGGAAAAATTATTGATAACTTTTGAAACTGTGCCTAGCATTGGATGACCAAGCCGCTGATGCCACACAAGTAAACTGGCAGATAGAAAGGTTTTTGGAGGTATCGACCGGTTTATGTCACCTACACCATCAAACATGTATATCCCATTCTCATTCCTCCACTTTAGCAGCGTTGCTCCTGTGCATTTGTCCTTCACAACAAAAAATTTGGTGTGAAACTCAAAATAAACATCATTATCCTTACATAATTGGTAAACCGATAGTAGATTCGTTTTTATCTTTGGTACATGGTAAACATTATTAAGATGAAAGCAACACATGTTATAAGTAAATGTAGTGTTACCAATATGCGCAATTTGTAAAGTATTACCATTACCAACTCGAACTTGATATGTTCCTTCATACTCATGAGGGATACACAGGTTCCTTACATCAGCAGTTAAATGGTGAGTAACACCAGAATCAGTCACCCACTGCTGTTCAGCTGGTCTTCCTGACAAGGCTATATAAGCTGCAGGTGGTTTAGGCTGGTTTGAACTCCCTCTTTCATAGTGCCACCAACATCTGTTGTATGATTACGTTTCTTGCAGATTTGACAGAGTAACTCTCCAGGTGCGTTGTTTCTCTGTTGTTGTTGAGGATGGCGATTGTTGTTGTTATTTGGTGGAGGCGGTCCTCTGGATTGATTGTGAAAACCTCTTAGTGCGTTCCTGCTTGTGGATGCAGAGCTTGAAGTAACAACATTTGCAAGTGGATCTTGAATCTGGGACGGTTGATGTTCAAGCCTCATCTCAAAGGTGAGGAGATGAGTAGTGAACGTCTGAACATCCATTGTTTCAGCAGTGCTTAACGCAATAACAATCGGGTCATAAGCTTGGTTTAACCCATTGCAAATCGATTGTTTCATCTCATTTGGGGGCACGGTGTAGCCAGTTGCTGAAAGCTGATCAAATAAACTCTTAGCATCATTCAAATAGGTTTTCAGATTCTTATTACCTTTATTCAAATTGTGTAGCTATTCTTTGAGATTCATCTGGTGAGCAAACGTCTTAGGTGCAAACTCCGACTCCAGTGTATCCCATATTTCCTTTGCAGTTTCAAGTTTTGCAACTACACTGAGTACTTCAGGTGTTAAATTTGAATTCAACCATCTAACTATTAGAGAATCTTGAGATTCATAAGATGTAAAAGCAGGATTAATGTCTTCACTGTTTGGAAGTTTTCTTGCTGGTTTTTCTTTAGACCCATCAATAAACCCTGTGAGAGCATACCCTTTTAGAATAGGCTTAAACTAAGCCTTCCATAATATATGATTCGTCTCTGTGTGTTTTAAAGTAACTAGGTGATGGATTTGAACTTGACGAAGGGTGGTTGTATCATCTGCCATTTTTGTTGTTGTTTAGGGTTTTGGGTTTCTGTTTCTGGTTGTTATTTTTTTATTTGTTGCGGAAGCTGTGCTTGGATCGAAAAGGCTGATACCAAGACATAAGATATATTTTGGTAGAAATATTCCACACCAACAGTGGAGATTTTGCTCTCATATTTATATCAGATGAAGATTACATTAGTCATAAACTGTAAACAGAAATACAAGGAAGATCCTAGTTATTCTTCGGAGTTATTTGTTGATGAGCATACTTGGTTAAGGTTTGTTGAACGATTTCCTTTTATTGTGGAGAGTATTGAGAGTCTTCAGTGGATAACTGATGTGTTGGGATGGCACCAACCATTCACGGATACTAATGCCTCGGAGAAAATAATTTTCTCTTGAGTTTTACATTCTCGACCAAACTAGCTCATTCTTTTTCTCATTCTACAACTACCAACAACATATCTTCCAATCGCAGTAATCACAACAACAACAAAACTTGAACCATCTTCCTTTCCTGCCATCCCGTAAATCACCATCTTCTATAATGACAACACACTATTCTTCTTTGTATTTGTTATATTCGAGCTATTCGTTCAACTGCAAATCATCCATCGATCACCACTGCCGATAACAACAACCCGGCTCAGCTTTGAGAATCAATGGCAGCAGTACCACTGATTCGTTACTTTCAAACTGTAACATCTTCTTCTCCCATCAGTGCAATACTCAGGTTCTTCGTGAAAACCATCTGCTTCTAATATTGTTCAAGAGTCGAACCGATCTCAAACCTCCATCAACTGCCAATGGAAGCATCGTACCTCCAGCCCCCGAGCTCTACTATTAACCATCACAGCTTCATCGTCCACAACTGCAGTCTGCTAATGATAAATACCACAGCAAGCTCGTGTTATTCTCAAGTTTACTCAAAACCCATTATGCTCGACTTGTGTTTTACCATCTACGTTATCCCATCGAATTCTCCGTAATAACAACAACAACTACCATTGCGAGCTTCTCCCATGGCCTACATTCTCTATTTAACTGTCATTTTTAGAGAACTGACAGTTCAGTTCATCTTCTGTGGCTGCCCTTAGCAATTAAGGTGGGTGCCTTCATCAATTATGTGCTATCTCCACTTTTCGACAACTTCGACTCACTTCAAATGTTTATAGATTCTTCATACGATGCCGGAATGACCCCGTTCTTTCGCCATTGGCTTCGTCTTTTCATTCTCTTCGAGATTGTTTATGGTTGAAAACTATTCCTGCTAATTTTGGTAATTTGGGGTGTGGATGAAGAATGAATTTAAACCTAAAACAAATGCACTGCGCGGTGAGTGCTTGTAGATTCAAGAGATCAATCTGTGCAAGTTCGGCCTAAACCAAAAAAATGGCCGTTCCAGACTTGTTTCGGTCACAAAGTGAAGGATATGGGGTTGATCTTAGGGAGGGAAGCGAAGAAGGTGTTGAGAATGTGAAGGTGTTGGCTATGCATGACTTGTATCAGAAAGCTGAACTGGCTTGCAGGATGTAAGCTATCAGTTCCGGTGTTTGAATACGATTGTATCAACACTTGCTTCTGTTGTCTGGACTTGTGTTGTTGTTGAAAAATAGGGCGAAGAACCTATTTATACAAGCCTTTTAGCCTAACCTTCGTATCTCGTGGGAAGTGGAGAAAGTGGAGTGATGGAGTAGTGGAGTAGTGTGTTGGCGTCACACGACTAGGCTTGCCAAATTCTCCCATCATCACTAACCGTCCATGACTTCCTGACACGTTCTTATGATGGCGCGTTGTGCGCTGCATGATGTAAAGTGCCAGACCAATACCCCAGTATGTATCCCCCAGTTTGTGACATGATCGATGTCTTGAATGTTTTTGGAAAACATGTAGCATGTTGTTGTGGCTTGGAAAGTCAGGCTATGGAAACTTTCTAGCTTGGTGACCTTCGACAACCGAGATTTTGCATCTTGAGAGGAGGGGCAACCGTTGATTGTTGCACTAGAAACCCTAATTAGCGCCCCTTACTAGAATCGTTGTAGAATTCTAGTACGGACTCGGATTTTGATGGTCCGCCCCTCCATTCCATACGGAAAAGAATTTCCTATCTCCTAGCGCGGGAATATTTAGGTTTTAAGCTCGTCCGGGAGGAGAAAACAGCCCGAAAGCAAAACCCAGGAAGAATTTAGGAAATTGATACTTGTGAAGTATCGTGTGTATACTATGCAGGTACTGCATTGAGTATATCCAGCATGGTTTGGAAGTTGCGCATGCAAACCCTTCCTTGACCGACCACATAGTGTGGTAAAGTGGCGGATGGTGATCACCATGACTCCGCACTGACTAATTAACTCCTGACCAGGGCTATATAACCGAGCTGGTGAAGTTGGACGGATGAGATGATATTTGAGACACTCATCTGCGACACTTGGTAGAATTAGGGTTTCGAAGGAGGTGCGCAAGCACTGCTCTTCACCCTGACCGAAACCAGGCTTAGGTAACTATTCTGGACTGGACGATCATGCATGTGTGTAGATGGTGTGACAGTGTAGGCTCCTATACCTACCGTCCCATAAAAACGTGATCTGGGTCACTCAATTCGTCTGGAGAATTTGAGTGGTCGAGATCAAATTGCGACAGAAGATTAGTGCTGCAAAAGACGTTTCCCATACCAACTCCGGGCGGGCGTTCCAAGACGACCAGGCTTGGTCGGTCTTGGTCGACTGCTCCAACGTGTATGTGGTAGGCTGGTGTTCACGCCTATGCCTTACCGTCCCATGAAAACACGATCTAAGCCACCCAATTCGTTAGGAGAAATCGAGCGGTTGAGATTAGTTTGCAGCTTGGGAGGTGCGACCACGCATGTTGGAGCGAACGATTTGGGGATAGCCAGGCATGGTATGCCTTGGACGATCAGGTTAGGGGATAGATGGGTCCACAGTGGTCATGTTGACATGGCCGGACCTGCTTTTATCTAATCTCGGACCTTCCATTCGTGCCGAAGAAGATGGGCGCTCGTGATTCAAAACACTAATTTTTGGGTTTCAAAGCCATGCGTCATGCTCCATTCAGGCGCACGATTTGGAATGACCAGCCATGGTTGGTCCTGACCGATTGGTCAGGTATGTAGACAGGCCTGCGGTGATTGTATTGACATACTCCGTGCCCTTTGAATCTACATCTGCACCCTCCATTTATACATGCGAAGATGGATGGTTGAGGCTGTTTTGCGACACATGTAATGTGCCGCAGACCCTAATTTAGGGTTTTCCATCCATACTGCTATGGTTTGGACGTTTTGGAAAGCTAGGCCAAGGGAGGCCGACCATGCGGGGTCCGCGTTGGTTCGGCAGGTATTCCATACCTGCTTGGGGGTTATGGAATCGATCTGGGCCATCCAATCAGGCTGGTGGAGTTGGATGGTCGCGATCATATCCAGACTGATACGGTCAGTCTGGATGCTCAATCAAGTTAGTATAACACACCGAGAGGGGCTCAATCGGGCTAGTATAACATACTGAGAGTTCATCCTGTACGGGTATTTCGTACATGCTTTCATTATAATGCTTGGAGATTCGTGTTACTCTGCTAAGAGCAACACTCAGTCGTCATGCCGCACTGATAATGAGTACAAGAAATACAAGGCTGTTTGCGCATTAATTAATAATGCTGGAAATTCACAAGGTATATGGGATTGTTGCTACATGCTCCAACCTGGATGAATTTCGTGTATTTTAGAATGGGATTGTTGCCACATGTTCCATCCTAAGTGAATTAATAAAGTGAAGGAGTATCCATCACTCATTAATGGCCTTATCTTTTACAAGATGTTGGCGCACAATTTTTTGGCTTTTACAATCTTAGCCTTAAATGAAAATCCACCATCAACATTAAGTCTCCTTCCTAGCACATAATGGTTACACTATTGTGGGGTAGGCATGAGATGGTGACATACATATGTGAGAAATACAGGATAAAGGAAGTTTACCCGGAAGAGTATTGACCGCCCGCCAGTCATCCATGCCGTTGCGCTTGTATGAAATCCTTTGGTTGGACCGGTTTCTTTCTTTAGGTATTTGAATCAAAAGAGGAATCCAATCGAAAGAGGAATCCTTGTTCTATTAGTATTCTTCCAAACTTTGTCTATATAAGGGACCGACCCCTTCTTCTCTTCCTCACAATTTTTTTTTTTTGGGTTTTAGCAGCTCCCGTCCGTGCTCCACTGCCGCCGCCGACCGCCGTTGCCGGAGCTTCCGCCAGACGCCGCCGTCCGTCCGACCAAGGTAAGTTTCGTTTTTTTTTTTAGGAAAAAACCCTAATTTCTTAGGTAAAAATTATTTGATAGACACATCATGCTTAGCTTTCCCATCAAGACTGATAGTAAAACTGCCCATTTTTCCTAGAATTGTTTAGTATTGCAATCCCATGAATATGCCGTCTTTTGCTTCTTCTTCCATTGTTGCATGCAAAACCTAGCTTCTTAGGTTGTAGCTTGGAGAGAAATTTGGCTTGAATTTCGTAAACACAACTTCCATGAAGATAAGGAACCGTAAATACGTGCACATGAATGCGGCCCCACCACGTGTGTTTGATTCGAACGTGGCCATCTACATATGCTTGACTGAAAGCCGACCTTATACTAGTCTTGTGCCCTAGACCAATACCGGTATTGATACTTGAGCAATCCCATAATTGAAAACAATCCGGACTTGAGCAATACCAGCCTTGAAGCTATACCAGACTTGAAGCTATACCAGACTTGAAGTTATACCGGATTTAGAAAATACCGGACTTGAAGCTATACCGGACTTGAAGCTATACCAGACTTGATACGATTCCTTTGTGCACGTGAACCATGTCTTGTCGTCTTCATACAAGTTCTAACCCCTGTATTTTATTTCATTGTGGAATAATGAAAGGAATTCCTGTTGAGATGTCTTACGGAAATAATACTGGTGCCAAGTCAGGAAGTGTTGACAGCTTCAAAGATATGCCGAGCATCGATGATGAGTTATTCACCTCGCCTTTTCCAAACACTAGAAGACATCCTTCTCACAAGATAGTGTTGCTCTCGGATTCAGAAAACATGGAAGCTGATCCATCTTCTTCTTCAACACTTGTGATGAGACTTTGTCTTCGAAGAAACGAATATCCGCCTTCCCATATCGATTTCAAGATTTTCCATACTCCGCTGGGTTCTTATGAAGGATGGATGAGATGCATGTTGAATAACAAGGATGTCAAATCTAATTTTACCAAGGCGCGAATCCTTGATGCGGTCATGGCATCTGCTGCTCTTGAAATTAAGAAAGATGCTTCGGGTTTGATTACCTTCGTTTATCGGTGGCGCCCTACTACTCATACAACCATATCTAGATAGGGAAAGATAACTATTACTCTGGAGAGCGTAGCTGCATTAATGAACCTGCATGTCGCTGGGAATCTTTGTTACGAGCTTTCTGACGCTGAACAACATAGTTATGATACCATACTCCAAAAGGTGGCAGAATTCAACGGTCTGGACAAGGAGGAGAAAAAAGATACAAGATGCTTTTACACCTGGTGGGTGTCAGAATGGTCTTCTGTGGACTCAGGACCAGGTCAAGAGTTGGAAAGCGAGCTCAGCGTGATTACATTCCTGTCCTTATGGATGTCTAGGGAAATATTCGACGACGGTTCCGGAAAGAAGACCATAAGAGGCTACTTTGTCAGGATTGGTATAAGGATAGCAAAAGGTAAAGTCCTTCCCCTAGGTGCCTTGTTCCTTGGATCATTGTACTCTCATCTAGACGCCTTAGCAATGGATATGCATGCTTCTAACAGGTACAAGAAAGTGGAGACGCACATTCACTTCGCTTTTCTTCAGGCATTCTTATGGGAACATTTCAAAAGTTATGCTCTTGCTCCTGCAAATTCGCTCAGTAACTTGTATGGTGGTTCAAGAATACTTTGTTAGCACAGGAGGCATCCCAGAACGGGTGCGAGACTCGTGGATATATTTGACAATGTGTCTTCTGTAGATTTCCGCCCATGTGCCGGAGAAGATGGGCGCTCGTGATTCAAAACACTAATTTTTGGGTTTCAAAGCCATGCGTCATGATCCATTCAGGCACACGATTTGGAATGATAAACCATGGTTGGTCCTGATCGATTGGTCAGGTATGTAGGCGGGCCTGCGGTGATTGTATTGATATACTCCGTTCCCTTTGAATCTACATTTGCACCCTCCGTCTATACCTGCGAATATGGATGGTTGAGGCTGTTTTGAGACACATGTAATGTGCCGCATACCCTAATTTATGGGTTTCCATCCATACTGCTATGGTTTGGACATTTTGGCAAGCTAGGCCAAGGGATGCCGACCATGCGGGGTCCGCGTTGGTTCGGCATGTATTCTATACCTGCTTGGGGGTTATGGAATCGATCTAGGCCATCCAATTAGGCTGGTGGAGTTGGATGGTCGCGATCATATCCAGACTGATACGGTCAGTCTGGATGCTCAATCAGGCTAGTATAACACACCGAGAGGGGATCAATCGGGCTAGTATAACACACCGAGAGTTCATCTTGTACGGGTATTTCGTACATGCTTTCATTATAATGCTTGGAGATCCGTGTTACTCCGCTAAGATAAACACTCAGTCGTCATGCCGCACTGATAATGAGTACAGGAAATACAAGGCTGTTTGCGCATTAATTAATAATGTTGGAAATTCACAGGGTATATGGGATTGTTGCTACATGCTCCAACCTGGATGAATTTCGTGTATTTTAGAATGGGATTGTTGCCACATGATCCATCCTAAGTGAATTTAATAAAGTGAAGGAGTATCCATCACTCATTAATGGCCTTATCTTTTACAAGATGTTGGCGCACAATTTTTTGGCTTTTACAATCTTAGACTTAAATGAAAATCCACCATCAACAGAGATGATATCAAGAACTCTTGGAAAACGAGTTCTATTTGGTTTTTAGCCCTTCTCCACTTGTAGCTAACTTCTTTCATTGCACAATTAAGTGTATATTCATTTCTTTTGGATGATTCACATAGAAAAACGTAAATAAGAGAAAACAAGAATAATATACAATAATTTGCAAGAATATATAATAATTACTAGCATGGATTCGACACTAAATATATGCAAAATATGCACTTAACAATTTATCAAAAGACAGAACAAAACTCGTAGGTATTTCTGTAGGAGACAGATTTATCTATTACCGTAGACTTTTTTGTGTGATACAGATTTGTTTATTAAATTCTTCGACTTTGGGTCGTATCAACTCTTAGTTGTGGGTGAGATCAGCTAAGGGAATCAAGTGCGTAGTATCCTGCTGGGATCAGAGTCGTACGGAGCGCAACTGTACCTTGGATCAGTGTGAGATTGATTGGGGTTCAACTACAGTCCAGACCGAAGTTAGTTTGTAGTAGGCTAGTGTCTGTAGTAGCTTAATACAGTGTGTGTTCAATCTGGACTAGGTCCCTGGGTTTTCCTGTGTTTGCGGTTTCCTCGTTAACAAAACTTCTGATGTCTGTGTTATTTCTTTTCCACATTATATTTTGTTATATAATTAAAATATCACAGGTTGTGTGTTTGAATCAATCAATTGGAAATCCGACCTTTGGTTGTGATTGAAATTGATTGATCCTTGAATATTGGTCTTTGGTATCGTTCAAGTGGTTCCTCTAGTATTTAATTAGACTCGCAGATTTCTATTTGCTTGAGTAAGAATTGAATTAAGAAAGAGATATATAACTCTTTGATATACTTTATTGGGCCGACCGAGCGAAGCGAGGGAGGACCTTATATATGGTGACTTTGTGTCAAATGGGACATGACTTTTTTTTTCAATTTCACAAAAAAGATTGGATTTGGTTCAACAATGAAAAGACCTCACTGCCCCTCTAAATAAAAAATTTCTTTTTTTCCTTTAGATATTTTTGTAAATAAACCCAAGAGGAAGGGCAGTAAGGTATTAAACATTTTTGTAAATAAATCAGAGAAGAAGGGCATTAAGGTATTAAATATTTTCGTAAATAAATCAAAGAAGGAGGGCAACTAGATATAAGAGCCAAATTTTATTAAAATTCCTTATATATCATATTTATTTAGGGGTATAATTGACAACCAATCTTTAAAATAATATATCTAAAAATCCGAGCCTTAGATTTTTACAAATTTTATCTCATTGGAAAGCTAATAAAAAAACCTATCCAACGAGCACAAACAACAATATCAAATTTAGAGTTTTTACGAAATATTCGGAGGTATTTATTATTTTAGGCACAATTTTGAAAATAAATGTAGCCATATTATGCACAAAAGATACATAATACTTTATGTAACCATATTTTGGTTTATTCATCAACTAGTTTTCCTTTGCAACTAATAAAACGATGTACACTCCCCCCGTTTCAAGAAAAATGATGCTTTCACTTTAGGCACAAATTTTCTTTTACAGTCCAATTGCAGCAGTGTTTCCTTCTTTCTTCGGTCGGCCCTCCCCACCGTGGCAGCGGTCATCTAGTTAAGATTGAGTCTAGTTGATTCTCTTGAAATTATATTGGAGTTAGTCCATACATATTGCTAATCAAAATATTGGGTGTGGTTGTTGTACCCCCGCTTTTTCAGTCTAGTCCTTTCTTTGGAAACTAACTTCTTTGAAGAGGAGATGCATTTACATACCTCAACCGATTCCTGAATACTTTTGAGATTGTTAGCTTATCGATTTGCATTTCGTTGAAGTTTGTTGACATATCTTATCTTATGTTTGTACTTGAAACATTTTGATATCTCATGACCTCTGAGAGAACAATAAGGACATGTCAACCTGGAGGAAGGTTTATACATCTCATATGTGCAGATTGTTAGACATATGGTGGAACATGCAAAATCATAAAAAGAGTTTCCATTAGAAGCATGTAGATCAATATTTTCTTTCAGATTGGTTGGGATTTATTCTGAAAGAATATCAAGATTGATGAATGTATTGCTACAATTACCAACATCAATATTTTCACAAAGAAGTGCAACACTTGACTTTTCGTCTTCATTGGAATCATAGTTGTCAGACATTTCATCAAGAGTTGCAGCAAGATATTTGTTCCCAGTGTATTTTTTTACGATTTGGACACTCATTTGGAAAATGCCCAAAACCTTTACACTTAAAGCACTGAGGCATATCCTCGTCATCAATCTCATAATTATCCATGTTTTTAGGAGGAACACGATTATTCGGTTTAACTGATGACCTGGGTTTATCTCTGGAGAACCATTTACTTATCTTCAAAAGAAGGTCCCTAAATTATCTTGTGATCAAGGAGATTGACTTGTCAAGATATTCAGCTGATGAATCAGCCTCAGAAATATCATCTTCAGAGATGCAAACACTTTTACTTTTATCAAGAAATTTAGTGTTCTGGTGTGCTTTAAAAGCAACATCCTTTCCGGATTTGGATGTATGCTCGTGATCAAAGATCTTTAACTTCCCAACTCGAGTATTTCTGGAAAGAGTTGCGAGATTATTTCCTTCAACGATGGCATGCTTATTAAAATCGTATCTAGATGACAAAGATCTGAAAATCTTCATCACAATGTCCTTTTCAGGAATAGTCTTACCCAACCCAAAAGATGCATTAAAAATTTCAGACACTTTGTGAATAAACTCATAAAATGATTCTTCATCTGCCATACGAAGGTATTCCCAATCGAAACATAGGTTTTGAAGCCTATATTCCTTTTCAGAGGTATTCCCTTCAAATACAGTTTCTAAGATATCTCATGATTCTTTAGACTTTGTGCAAGTAGTCACATAATGCTGAAGATCTGGGGTAATTGCGTGTATGATAGCATTTAAGCCGTTAGAATTTTGCTTCACAACAAGGATTTCTTATGGACTATATCTACCAATATCCTTAGGTATATATACACCGCTTTCTATATTAATCGGAGGATCATAGACATTAACAACACGTACCCGTGTTTGAAAATCACGAGCTTGAAGAAAGGCACGTATAGCGATTTTCCACCATGAGTAGTTTGATCCATCGAAGACTGGTGGTATGTTTATGGAGATAGAATTTCTGTCCATAGAGTCGGATCGCTACAAACACATACTTAATTATGAGGTCTTAAACGTGTTTACTTTCTCTGATACCAATTAAAAAAATGGGGGTCTAACAACCTCACCGAATATTTCGCTTAGCAATCTGTATGGACTAACTCTAATATATTTTCAAGAGAATCAACTAGACATTCAGATTCAATCTTAATAAAAAGTATATCAAAGAGTTATATCTCAATTTCTCGATTCAATGCACAATCAAAAAAATAGGAATTTGCGAGCCTGATTGAATACAAGAGAAATAACTTGAACGGTACCAAATACCAATGTTCAAGGATCAATCAATTTCAATCAACAACCAAAGGTTGGATTCACCAATTGATTGATTCAACGCACAACCTGTGATATTTCAATTATATAACAAAATATAATGCAGAAAAGAAATAATACAAACACTAGAAGTTTTGTTAACGAGGAAACTGTAAATACAGAAAAAACCCGGGACCTAGTAAAGATTTGAACACCATATATATTGTATTAAGCCGCTACAGACACTAGCCTACTACAAAGCTAACTTCTGACTGGATTGTAGTTGAACCCTAATCAATCTCACACTGATTCAAGGTACAATTACGCTCCTTACGTCTCTGATCCCAGCAGGATACTACGCACTTGATTCCCTTAGCTGATTTCACCCACAACTAAGAGTTGCTACGACCCAAAGTCGAAGACTTGATAAAAAAATATGTATCACATAGAAAAGTCTATTAAATAGATAAACCTAGGAGTTTTATTCCGTGTTTTGATAAATCAAGGTGAACATGAACCAATCGATAACCCGGACTTATATTCCCGAAGAATATCATAGAATTATTAATCATATCACAATAATCTTAATCGATTAACGAAATAAGATATTGTGGAATCACAAACGATGTGATGAATGTGTTTGTGACTACTTTTCTATCTTTCCTATCGGAGATATAAATCTCAAGCCAATCTTACGATTGTACTCAAACACAATAGAAACAGCAAGATCAGATCACATAACTACAGAGAAAATAGTTGGGTCTGACTTCATAATCCCAATGAAAGTCTTTAATTCATTAACATACAGAGTTTCGTAAAAAGCTAAGGTTAAAGGAGATTCGACTCTAACTTATACAACTAGTATCACACAGGAGGTGTGGGGATTAGGTTTCCTAGTTGCTAGAGTTCTACTTTATATAGTCTCCAAATCAGGGTTTGCAATCTAAGTTACCTTGGTAACAAAGCATTCAATATTCACCGTTAGATGAAAACCTGATTAGATTCAAGCTAATATCTTTCAACCGTTAGATCGAACTTAGATTGTTACACACAAATGAAATGCACTTTCATTTAGGTTTAGGTAACCGTACCTAAATGTGTAAACTTAGTTGGTTCAACAATGGTTAACCAAAGGTTATCCATATGAGCACTTTCATATCAACCTTATTCATCTTCACCATAACTAGTTCAAATGACTCAAATGAACTAGTCTAGAGAGTTGTTCAATTGCTTATATCTCATAGTAGTATACAAGACACAATCGAAGAAAAATCGATTTTGATTCACTCGAATCAATTCATGAATGTTATAAGCACGGTTCATTATATAAATGTTTTAGTTCACGAATCAATTCATGAATGTTATACCTAAGTGGTCGGACGGTTTGCAAAGAAATTCACGGACGTGAAACTTGCATTCCTTATTATATAAATGTTTTAGTTCATTTTGGACTTTTACACAAATGTGAGAAGACAATCCAAACATGGTTATTTTCTAAACTCTCATTTCAATCATTGAAACTTTCTTAGAGGATGTTAAAATAGTAACCTACTTTTGAAGTTATTGAAATATTCAAATGACTTTCGGTAAAGATGAACATGGCATACCCAACACATATTTCAAGAAATAGATTACTGAGTTAAACTCAGCTTGAAATATAAAATGTGTATAAATGAAGTCTATATAGCAATACGACTTTTGTCTCAAAATAGGAGATAGAATAGATAGACTTTTGAGTGATAGATAAGTTCAAGTCTCCATACTAATTGATAAAGTTCACTTCCAAACTCCAGAGTCTAAGGATCAAATACACTTACTATCCTAATCCGAGACTTAGCTATAAGTAGACTAGAAATCAAGACTTATAATTTTGGCAACTAAACTAGATCTCTTGAACCTGCTCTACATCAAAGAATCCGAGACTCAACAATGAGTCCACCATAATTTTCCAAACCCTCAAACACCTAATTTGCAAGATTTTTCACAGTGGAAACTTAAGGATAAAGCACTAGTTCTCGATGCCAAATGTAAGATCCACTTCAAACCAGATTGGAGTCTCAATTTCGCAATTTCGTTTTTACACCCGATTTTCAATATTTAACATGTGCTACCACATAAGGGCTGCCCACGCACCATAGTGCTCGGCCTTAAGATTCGTAATGTTTGGAATATGGCACGATATTCCAGAAACAAAAACATGCCCACCATTTAAATGCTAATTAATCCTAATGAACCTACTGAGAGTGCACGCATCAACCATTGTCATTTCTTTTGAACACGAAAAAAGAAAAAAAAAAGTGTAGGTTGCGGGACTTCATGTTGGAATTTTATCTCAAACATATCTGTATAATATCCTGGTTGTTTGTTTTACTGAGAGAAATATTTGTCAAAGTTGTAGTCAAGTTTTGTTGTTAACAGTTCATGAATTTAACATGGCTTTATATTAGAATTGTTACATCACATGCTTAAAGAAAGTCAAACTCTGGAGTTTGCTATAATTCTTTGAACTATAAGAGCACTAAAAGAACTCCGAGCAGGATGTTGGTGGGGTTCTGCCCTCCTTGATGCAGGGAAAGCTCTTTGCAGCATTACAGTGGTTATAGAATGCAACAAATAGCCAACGGAGGCTATACTTGGCGAAGTTTTATGATCTGCGCAGGTGAGAATTGATGAAAAATAAAATAGCTAGAGTTAACTGAAGATTACTACGTTATAAATTTTTGGTTTTAATTACATTTTTTCCGTGTTTCTTTATGATAAAGATTACAAAGATACGGGTAATAATGTTTCCCAACGGCTAGAAGATTCGACAGCATAAATCACCCATAAGTCACGCACATAAAGGATTCAATCAAGCACAACTACCTTTGAAATAAAATCAACTAAAACAAGTCAAAAGTTAAATCACCCAATAAGTCACGCACATAAAAGATTCTCTCTTGAAGTGTATAAATTCTGTATCTCTTGTAATTGTGTTTCAACAAAGAAAAAGCAATATTATTTATTCAAAAACTTCTTCACTTTATAGGAAGCTATCGTTTTACCTCCATGGGTTGCACTTGGTGATCGTTCGAGGCTTGGAGTTTGGGGAGATATATGCGTCAATGTGGAAGCCTTGGTTACTTAGGTGTTGACTGCTTCTGACTATAATTTTAAGCAGACCTTGTGAATGGAAGGTAAAGACTAAAGAGGAATGTGGATAGATTTACTGCGTACAGTCGTTATGTCATTCTTATGCATGTATTTTCTCGAATTTTCGCTAAGATGTGTATCGTTTGTATTGCAAGACTAATTTGAACTTCATGCTTGAGTTGGACTTTGAGCCATTCAATGCTTCATTTCCTTGCCCGACACTATCAAAATCCTTTGGCAATACTTTAGAGTTTCTTCACGGACACCTTTCTGCAAAAATGTTTCATGACAGAGATAGCATGCACCGGTTACTTGGTTCTAAGCCTTAATGAAGCCTGCATTGCTAATAAGCCTTAGTGTAGAGAGTTACCTGGCATTTATCAAACTTAAGAAACAACTTTGCTACTGTCTGGTTACAGGTAGATGGGCAAGTGAATTGGACATGACTATTTGGGTTACTATGTGCATATTTACTTAATTTTAGATATAATGACAGGTATTGGTATTCACTATTTAGGTGTCATTGCAGAATGTTTGGTAGTATATGTCCACTCAATTTCTGCTAGTAATGAAGTTTGTTTTAGACCCTTTGAGACTCCATCACCTTTTAAAAAGACGTAAGATTAAATTTTTGTTGTTTTGATCTTGACATCTAGTGGTCAGTAAGCTTACCTATATTCACGAGGCTGTTATTTGAGATTTCGTGTCTTTTGGTTCAATTCTACCTTTTGGCTGCATTATCTTCTGCTGCACTGTAGTCGTTTGATTGCGCTGGGTTGCGCGGACGCGGCGACGCGGACACGACAAGACACTGACGCGGACACAAGGCCAATATTGCAGCGTCCCAGTGCATATTTTAGCGTCAGCGTCCAAACGCGTCGGACGCGGACACGGCTCAAGAAATGGAGCGTCCGTGCAACCCACCGATGCTGTTATTTGAGATTTCGTGTCTTTTGGTTCAATTCTACCTTTTGGCTGCATTATCTTCTGCTGCACTGTAGTCGTTTGATTGAAAGCAAAATTAGAAATAGTGTCACTTATAGGTGTATGGTGAAATGGTCATTTTTGTTGGATATTTTCAATAACTTAGAAAATAAAACTGTTTTCGTTTTTGGTTTGTCACTATGATGGGAAGTGTTTTGTGTTGGATAAACACAATGGATGTTAGTTGGAGATGAAGGGACACCTCTAATAGGTGTGATGGTTCATAAAGGACACAACCATTCCCAACAGACACCTTATGTGTCTTTTGGAAGTGAAGAGGCATCTCCAATAGGCATGAATAACCCTATAAGTAGTGAAGGAATTCTCCCATTCTTGAGAATGAATTCAACCTGTTTTCTCTCCATCTAAAGCATCATCAGAAATCATCTCTTGGAAAACCCTTTCTCTATTTTCTTTCTTCTTTCTTACAAAGCATCATCAGAAACTTATTTACATGTGTTCTTGATTGGGTCAAGGGGTGCAAACCTTGAATCCAATTTTCGGTTGTAGGGCTTTCACTGTATCCTGAAGGCAGTATTTCACATACCCGTTGCAATCGCCAATTCGTGGGGAGGGTAGAAATATTTGTCTAAAAGAAATCACCCGAGCCTTGAAAGCTTTTGAGTACAACAACAATTTCTTTTAGTGTTATCATCCTCTGTTTTATACCCAAAATTTCCAACAGTTTTAGACGATTAATTTTTCGATCATGGAGGATGAAATTTCAATTGCGTTAACAGATGGTTACTGCCAGGGAAAACTGTCATCAATCAGATAAGTGATCTAATCTTGTTTTCTTTTTATAAAGATTTTAAAGATTGTATGCTAAATTAGGTTTCTAGTGTGGGGATACATACAAATTAGTATGATTAGACTAGTATCCTTGAAAAGGCATGAATCTGGAAAAGCATCTCTTGTGAATGGACATCTTCTTAATGGGACTGATCATGTCGGGAGATGTATATATGCATATGTAGGAATGCATAAATTGTCCTCTGAGAAACTTGCTATATATGCTCTACTATACTACCTAACTTTGTACCGGTCCATGCATATGAAGTTTGTAAGATGTATGGTTTAGTTAATGTTGCTTGTTTTGTCTTTATCCCCTGATGATATCTTCTGATATGAATATCAATACACGTGCAATGTACATAGTTGAAGTGGCATCTAGAAACCATGATTGGTTGCTGTGTGTACCATTTCGTATCCCTAGTATCATTACATTGTTGTGTAATGGTTTCATGATTATTTGTATAGCCATGAAATATGGGAAAAGGGAGTAGAAAGCTGGTGTCTCTAGGAAATCCTTTCAAGTACGTTTGAGTAATTTGAACGGTATTGATACGGCACTAACTCATTAGTGTCTATTAATGATCGATGAATCCTTTTTCAAAGATATCCTGTTTTGCACATGCTCCTTGAGCGGGATGTCATTGGTACAGACATCTTTTGTTCCTCATTTATACTGGTTGGTCACTTTTGCAAGAACATTGCATTGGATTTGAAGATAGCCGAATCCAAAAGGATGGTACGAAACTGTACCAGTGATTGGATTTGAAGTTTTAATTTCTATTTAGAAATTATGGGGTACATGTTTGACACAAATGGTATTTCTTGATATTGAGTTGCATTTTGGCATTTGAGAATTATCATGAAATAGGGGGAGAATTTATACGAAAATGTCGTATAAATTTTTTCTAGTTGGTGGATTATTTTAAAACCAAAATCTTCATAATTGTTGAGACAACAATGGTATGGCATGAACATAATTCTTGCGATAAGAATTATAGGTTCCAAATTTGGAAATTGGCAGGTCTTAAATGACATCGAAAAGGAAAAATGGAATACCGGTCAATATGTAACATATTGGAAGATTGGGCGGCCGACCAAATATCCAACGATGAGGTGTTACGATATTACCGATGCATAAATTATGAACATTTGCATTACATAATGTAGAATGTTAAATAGACATTGTCTATGTTTTTGGGTATAAATTTGTAGAAGATTGGGCATGAGTAAAAGAGTTACTCATCAAGGTATTATATTTGTTGAGATAGCAAATATATAAGTTGCCTACAAATTTTCTATGCCTCTAGTGTATGCAAGTCTATAATGACTTCTTGTGAATTAACCATAAATGTTAATTAGGATCACTAGAGAAGTTACAATTATTTTGTAAAATCAAAGAGGAACATTTTTAGTAATGTTTTCAGAATTGATTGCATTAGTAGATGCAATTAATGAGAAGAAATGGCTTAAAACCTAACTTGTAGAGATCCTATTTTGGAAGAAGCCATCTCAGGAGGTCTTGATTAATTGTGAATCAGGATATGATCTATAACGTCTTTAACAAGACTAATAATGAAAAGTCAAGACATAAAATTCTTAGACAAGGAACGGTAAGTCAATTACTCAAGAAAGGAGTAATTGCAGTTAACCATTGAAACGGAGAAAATCTTGGTAGACCTACTTATGAAGAGTCTCCCAAAGGAATTAATTTCAATGAAGTATATAGAAATGGGACTAAGGTCTGTGAAGGAAGGTTGATCTCCCATAGCGGAAACCCAACCTATGTTTTGAAAAAGATAAACAAGGTTCAATGTGGTACCAACAAGTTATGGCTGTAGATTATGGAGCACTAACATAAAACTTCCCATTTCAAGTTAGTGCTGGTTTTTCTGCAAGAAAATAGGATGAATGTAAATCCTTAATGAGTCTGTGATTAGTAAAAGGTGTCTCGCAGAAACACCTTCGAGACTTACCTATATGAGTATGGAAATGTGGGTCGTTTCCTAAGAGAAGAAGACCGTTCTCTAAAGAAGACTCATGAATAAGGATATAAGCACAAGGCCTTTATAGTGCTTGGCTACAGAACACATGATTTATGGAATCAATATGTGTGGAGACTCCGGTTTTATCATAAGGGATACTTGGTTCAAGACTGGTTTCACCATAGAATCTCGATAAGGCTTTGAGTTTCTTACACTAAGTGAAGGTTCAAACCCAGAAGGTACCTATCATTTATGTATTGATTTCAACGATGATGCTTAGTCTCAATTGTGCTTGAACTACGTTGGCTTGATCCCACTCGGGTACGTAGGCAGTCACTTGAGTGATGCAGCCACTCCGGTTTTATAAGTTTTATTTTATTTTATGTTTTTGGTTTTTGAAAATAGGGGAGATTGTTGGATATTTTCAATAACTTAGAAAATAAAACTGTTTTCGTTTTTGGTTTGTCACTATGATGGGAAGTGTTTTGTGTTGGATAAACACAATGGATGTTAGTTGGAGATGAAGGGACACCTCTAATAGGTGTGATGGTTCATAAAGGACACAACCATTCCCAACAGACACCTTATGTGTCTTTTGGAAGTGAAGAGGCATCTCCAATAGGCATGAATAACCCTATAAGTAGTGAAGGAATTCTCCCATTCTTGAGAATGAATTCAACCTGTTTTCTCTCCATCTAAAGCATCATCAGAAATCATCTCTTGGAAAACCCTTTCTCTGTTTTCTTTCTTCTTTCTTACAAAGCATCATCAGAAACTTATTTACATGTGTTCTTGATTGGGTCAAGGGGTGCAAACCTTGAATCCAATTTTCGGTTGTAGGGCTTTCACTGTATCCTGAAGGTAGTATTTCACATACCCGTTGCAATCGCCAATTCGTGGGGAGGGTAGAAATATTTGTCTAAAAGAAATCACCCGAGCCTTGAAAGCTTTTGAGTACAACAACAATTTCTTTTAGTGTTATCATCCTCTGTTTTATACCCAAAATTTCCAACAATTTTTATGCTGCATATAAAAAATCCTTTTTCTGTCGGAGATAAGTCTATTCTTGCTGGTGCATAGAGATTGATGTAGACACCCCTGGATGTTTTCAATGAAACCATTGCTGGGTCGAGATCTCTGAGTATTATGTTACCAGTGGAGGATATCATTTCGATTTGATTGACACAGTCATTTGCTTAATGATATTACAGTCGAACCTCAATAAATGAATACTCTCGGGACCAAGAAAAAATATTCATTTAGCGGGGTTATTTATTTATCGATAAATGAATATTTATTCATTCAGACAATATTTTTTAATTAAGAAGTTAAATTGTATATGGGAAAATGTACAAGTATACCTAGGAAATATTGGTCAAAATTCTTATTTATAATTCATTTAATATTCATTTTCTTTTGAATTAACTGGTGTCATTTCTAATTTGCGTTATAGAAATGTGATGGACGACGAACATTTTTTGAACTATCCTAACGAGAATGATGCAGTTGTGGAGTCTCCAACAGATGAAGAAATTATTGAGTCAGTGATGAATAATGAGAATGATCCTGAACCAGATGATAGTAGCGTCGTACCAAATGTGTCATCTAAAGATGTTTTTCAAGCAATAGTCACTTTAAAAAATTACTTGCAACCACACGAGCAAAATATTCCAGAATTGTGAAAGCATTGCATAAAATTAAGGATATGGTGCATTTTGGTTTGGGTGGAAGAAAAAGACAATCAACCATATATAATTTTTTTTGAGTTTTTCCCTACATATATTTTTATGTAAAATTTTCTGATTATGTATTTTGGTTTATTTTTATATATAATTCAGTGATTATTCGTTTATATTTCTATAGGGCCTTTAAGGATCCAATTTTTTTTTATTCATTAATGCATTAAGCGAGGTTATTCATTTATCACCTTGGCCCAAGTCGGGACCGGAAAAAATTATTCATTTGGCGAGGTTATTCATTTATCGAACATTCATTTATCGAGGTTCGACTATACTTTTGACAGGTGCATATATGGCAGGACATCTGTGATTGAACACTTTTAACATTCTTTCCTTTTATTTGGATCAGCTGTGCTAGACACACCGCGGCATTTCACCGAGAAATGCACCGCAATTAGAGAAACCCCTGGGACCCACCAGAAAAAGGGGTGGGTTTTTGATTTTTAATTTTTTATGGGTCCCACTATTTTTTTTGTTCTGTCTCACGCGGTGATTCACTTCGGTGAATCTAGACTTTTTGTATTTGGATAGATTTATGTGTTTAAACCGAGTCTTTGGTTTTTAATGTTTTTTTATTCGCTGTTCCTTCCTATTTGTACCCAAGTTTTGAGATATGCTGAGAGTGTTGACGTTGAGAATACCCTCTCTGAAATAGTAATTTGGGTTTAAAGTATTGTTGGGACATTATGGATAATGTGAACTGGAAATCTTAAATTTGGATGAGAAATCTATTTGTGCCTTTGTTATCTGGGTGTTGAGAATGCTCATCACTGGTAAATTGCAGTATACTTTGCTTCCTTGATTCTCTGCTGTTATGATGAGTTTTTATGTTTTCACTTTGACCTGTTAGTCGTTCTTGTGTGTTTGAAGTAGAAACGTTCGTTTATTCACTACTAGTTTTGATCTTCCTCCTATTAGACGCTCACTACTAGCAGTAGTTGGCTGCTAAAATGCAAATTATACCACCTATAAGATCGACCAGACAAAGCGTACCTTCCACCAATGATTAATGTAGTTGTATTTCATTCTTGTATGTTGTTAGTCGTGGGCACCTTGCTGGTGAGTTGTGAACACCATCAGTGGACATAAAACAATCTATATTCTCAAGATTTATATTGTTATTGAATTGAATCTTAAATTAAACAAATTGAAAATTGATGGATGCCAAGTCTAAACCTGTTCCGGTGTTCCCCTGTTTGGTGCAAGAGTTTTCGATGAGTCCGACTTCCGTTTGGTATTCGAATAATTCATATCGATTGCTTCCTAACTTCTGCAAAGAATAATCCAACCACTTTCTAATGACGAGCTCTAAATTATGCTCAAGATATTAAATTTCATTCAAAGTCAAACTGCTATTTGTTCTCTTTCTCTCTGGCAAAGGTATGTATATAATCAACCTTGGGTTCTTCTCCTCTATCCAAGCTTTCAATTATACATACCTAGATGACTCCTCTCGATTATAATGTCAACGAATACAAATACTTCATTGGGGTATCAGCTGGTGTCGTCGTGCTTATTGTCACCATTTCCATTTCTTCATTGTACTGCACCCGCGTACCAAACCCACCTCGACAAAACAATGGCACAGGTGATGGTGACGATCATAATTATCCTGCAGGTGATATTGAGGTAGGTCTGAATGAAGCAATCTTTGAGAGCTACCCAAAATTCCTATATTCAGAAGCTAAACTCCACACCAAGCACGGTACCACCGCTGACGGTTCGTGTTGTTCAGTTTGCTTGGCTGATTATAACAACACTGACATAATTCGGTTACTTCCAGATTGTGGGCATCTATTCCATCAGAAGTGTGTCGATCCGTGGCTGCTGCAGCATTCTACTTGTCCTATTTGTCGAGCAGCACCACTTCCTACACCCCAGATGACTCCTCTGGGAAATGTGATGCCACCACTTGAAAGAAATATTAACCGACCCCTGGTGGGTTTGGCATTTTCTCCCTATTAATAGTGAAATCAAATTTCATAGAGCATCAATGATGACAATTTTTTATGAAAGTATCAAAGAAAATAGGAAACAAATTAGTAGTCCTTATTCATAAAAAACAAGAATCAAAGCAAAAAAAAAAACGCGTCAAATCCTAGTCATCGTTGCGTCCGAACTAGACGCGCGCAGAACGCGTACATTGGTGCGTCAGACACGTATCGTGTCAGCATCCCACGCGCGTCGGACGCGGACACGGCTCCAAAAGTGCAGCGTCCGTGCAACCCAGATTTGAGACTACTTTATGTTTTGTAACCACCTTGATAAATACTGTTTTTAAAAAATAAAAGTATTTCCATTTTAGGTCAGAGTAGCTTTTGATAGTGTGAGGTGTTATGCTGTGTCAAGTGGGTGTGTGCCATCCTGGAAAGTGAGTGTGTGTGCCAGCCTGTAATGTAAACGTGGGGATGAGAGTTGTCAGTGTCTTGAGTATATATACTCTGTAAGAACCATCTGTAAACAATATCCAAATATGATAAACAACTCCAATCCAGCGGAAACGATTGGAAATAAACCGACTTTAACGGAAACGATTAGATAGCACCTGATATGGCACAACGGAAATCTTGAATTTTGAAAAGAAACCAAACTTCAACGGCCTCCTCTCTATCTCTCTTTTTATTTGTATTCATTTTTGATTATTTTTTTTTGATAAAATACCTAGATTAAACAGGACTCGCCAACTGAAAACCCACAGATGAACATCACAGGTGCTACCAGAGCAGGCTTTTCCTGTGATTTTCATCTATGGGTTTTACCTAGAAGAATCAGTTGAGGAGCCTTGTTTAATCTAGGTATTTTATCAAAAAAGAATACAAATTGAAAAAGCGGTGGTCTAACAACCTCACCCAATATTTCGATTAGCAATTTGTATGGACAACTCCAAGTTGTTTTCTAGAGAATCAACTAGACTCAATCAATAGAAAATATCTCAATGAGTTATTATCTCAATCTCTCAATTTGATTTACTCAAGCAAATGTGATTCGCGAGTCTAATCAAAGATAGATAACTTGGATGGTACCAAAGACCAATATCCAAGTGTCAATCAATTTAAATCCACAACCAATAAGGTCGGATATTCTAATTGATTGAACAACGCACAACCTGTATTATTTCAATTATATAACGAAATATAATGCGGAAACAGACACCAGAATTTTGTTAACGAGGAAACCGCAAATGCAGAATAACCCCGGGACCTAGTCCAGATTAAACATACACTGTATTAAGCCGCTACAGACATTAGCCTACTCCAAATTAACTTCGGTCTGGACTGTAGTTGAACCCCAATCAATCTCACACTAATCCAAGGTACAATTATGCTCCCACGCCTCTGATCCCAGCATGATACTACGCACTTGATTCCCTTAACTGATCTCACCCACAACCAAGAGTTGCTACGACCCAAAGTCGAAGACTTTAGCAAACAAATCTGTCTCACACAGAAAAGTTTACAAGATAGATAAATTCATCTCCCACGAATAAACCTATGAGTTTTGTTCTGTCTTTTGATAAATCAAGGTGAACATGAACCAATTAATAAAACCAGACTTATATTCCCGAAGAACAACTTAGTTTTATCAATCACCTCACAATAATCTTAATCGACGCAGCTAAAAAATATATTGTGGGATCACAAACGATGAGACGAAGATGTTTGTGATTACTTTTATATCTTGACTATCGGAGATAGAAATCTCAAGCCAATTATTACAATTGAACTCGTACGATAGAAACAACAAGATCAGATCACACAACTACAAGAAAAGTAGTATCGGTCTGGCTTCACAATCCCAATGAAGTCTTTAAGTCATTAACCTGGTTTTAGAAGAAGAAAACCAAAGGTTAAAGGACAATCGACTCTAGCTTAGCAAACTAGTATCACACAGAATGTGTGGGGATCAGGTTTCCCAGTTTCTAGAGTTCTCCCTTATATAGTCTTTCAAATCAGGGTTTGTAATCAATGTTAGCTTAGTAACAAAGCATTCAATATTCACCGTTAGATGAAAACCTAGTTAGATACAAGCTAATATCTCTCAACCGTTAGATCAAAAACTTAGCTTGCCATACACACATGTACTTGAAGATTTTGAGTTTGTGTAACTGTACCCAAACGTGTACAATACTTGGTTAAATATTAGTCAACCAAATGGTTAGCCAAATGATAACTTTCATATCAACCATATTCTTCTACACTATAACTAGTCCAAATGACTCAAATGAACTAGTTAGAGAGTTGTTCAATTTCTATGAGATCTTATGTACTACACAAGACACAATTGAATCAAAAACGATATGATTCACTCGAATCGATTCATGAACTATAAAGACACGATTTGCAATAGGATTCCTTAAATAATTTAAATAAGTCCACGAACATCGTTTTTTAGACATAACCACTCAAGTTCGCTGACTCAAGTAACCGGTTGGAGTCACAAACTCCAGCAGGAATTCTCGGGATCGAGAACTTCCGTCAGTTCGCGGAATGAGTTCGCGGACTGAAACCGAGCTACAACTCCAGCAGAAATTCTCGGGTTCGAGAACTACGCACGTTCGCGGACTGGGTTGACTGCTCAAGTTCCGGTTTTCACTTGATCAACAAAGTTCGCAAACTTCAGTTCAAGTGCTAAGGACTTATACATATACATACATACATACATATATATATATGTGTTACCATAACAATGTTTATATCCCCAGTAGTTATATTGTTTAAACTCTCATTTCAATCATTAAAACATTCTCAGAGGACGTCATATAGTTGTTATTCACAAACTAGTTTTCGTTAGAGCATCTTCCAAAGTGATTGAAACATAACATGACTTTCGTCACTAGGCAAAGATGAACTTGGCTAAAGAGAAAGCTTTACCAACACATATTTCAAGAAATAGATAAGCGATATATACTCAGCTCGAAATGTCACATGTGTATATCTTTAGTCTATATAGTAAAACGACTTTTGTCTCAAGATAGGAGATAGAGTAGATAGACTTTTGGGTGATAGATAAGTTCAAGTCTCCACATACCTTTTAGTCGATGAAAATCCACTAGTTCCTTGAGTAGTCCTTCATCTTGTATGATGATTGATGTAGTTGCAGGAAATCCTACAACACACCCCTTATCAAATCTTGACAACGATTCCTAGATCTAGATATAAAAATGGTGATAAAAATACTAAAATTATAAATAAACACCAATATTTTTACGTAGTTCGATTAATGTGATCTACATCCACGGATCTCCACTATAATAATTTGTAACTACATTAATTTACGTCTACAATCTCCATTAATGGAGTTTTTGGAAGAATTCTAGATCTAGTTTTGGGGAAGAAGATGATAAAGAAATTATATTTTTTCTCTAAAAACCCTCTCTGCAAAATAACTTTCTCTCTCCTCCTAAAATTATCTCTCTCATTTCTCTCTCCTGCTCTCTTCTTTATATAGACATTTACATTGTGGATGAAAGCTCATTGACAGCTCACATTTCCCCTAATTTCGGATCTGAACTCTTGCGGTAATATCGCAGCAACGTCATTGTCATTTCTCGCATATTTCTATAATATCTCGCAGGATTTCTCTTGCTATATTTCTTGCGAGCTTTATCTATTAAATCTTCACGTCTTTCTTCATTTTTTTCTTCCGTCCTTTGTTGTGTCGTTTTAGTAATCAATCTGCGACACTTGCCACGTGTGGCACAAATCCTTGCAAGAGCGTTGTTGTTGCGAGATTCTGCTCCTACATTTTGCCTCTTTTTTCTTAATATTTCTTGAAGAGCAATTTTTAAGAAAAAACCTGTTGTTGTAGTAGTCTCCGATCTTTGTTGATGAAGGGACGAGCGAAAGAATATCAAACCCAAAAAGTATATACTTGCCTCTATTCTTTTGCGAAGTTCTGAAGCTTTGAGAAGTATCATCTTTTGAAGTATGCGATGTATGAAGTATGAGAAGTACTCAATCCTCGAAATATAAGAAGTAACTGCTCTTAAAGTCATAAGTATTGCCTCTATTCATGTGAAATTATTTCTTCATTTTTAGTGAGAATTCTTGCCCATTTTAGAAATGATTCTTACTGAGAAGATAAAGAACATAAAATATTTTCTTGGTAATCCATAGTTGCCTCTGTTCTTTATCTACGAAGGAGAATCCTTGATAAAATGTTGAATGAGTAAATTGCTTCTTTATTCTTATGTTGCCTCCGCCTCAAGTGGTAATTACTTTATGAAAATAATCACACTCTGCGAAATAATCACAATTCCTGTGAAATTCTGGATAAATCTGCGAGTTTATGAATGAGTCTGCGTGATTATGAATAACCCTGCTAATTTATGAAATTTTCTGCGTATTATGAATAGTGTTCAAACAGTACTGTGAATTATGAATAGTCATGTGAATAGTGTCGAAAATAGTGTCGCGAATAGTGATGGGAATTATGAATAGTCCTGCGAAATTTCATGCTATTATTCTGTAAAATTTTCCTGCGACTATTTTCAGTGCCAAATTGTTATTTTCTCCTCTTGTTATTGATCTGCAATATGATAAATGAAATAAGACTAATATAAAGTCATTAGCAATCTGTTATACGCTTGTAGGTATAACCTCTCTTGTGGTCTTATTTTGCCTTCCTAGTTAAAGGTCTTATTATGCCACTTTTTTGCGACAAGATCGCAGGACATTCTTACTTTTACATGTAATAATCCATTGATCTTGCCTTATCATTTAATTTTAATCTCTGCGACAATATGATAAATCTAAGCCATCTTGTGAGATTAATCTCTCTTTGCTTTTTAAGACTTATGACATTGCCGTCTTTGCGATGAAATCGCAGGACGTCTTTGCGATTTATATCCTCTTATTATTGATTTCATTTATCTCATATTTTGATCTTATCGCAAAAACCCATTGATCTCGTCTTAACTTTTCTCTTTAGGATTTTTGCCCAGTCACGCGGAAATATGACGGGCCTAAATATTCTTGCGAATATAAAGTCCCATGACATTGCTGTCTCTGTCACGCGACAATATGACGGGCCTAAATATTCTTACGAATATAAAGTCCCATGACATTGCCGTCTTTTTTGATACACAGCTCCCTAATGGAGGGTATCACCCTTATCTCTCCCCCCGGTTGCGCCTTCAAGGATTATACATCGGCCATACAAGACTAGCACTTTCCCATCCGGTTCTGCCAACAACCAGTTGTTTTCGCAGCCTTGTCCTTTATGCCTTATATGGCTTATAGTTACAAGACTGCACCCTAAGTGGGATTTTCTTCGGGCCGAACACATCGTAATCCAAGACTTTCCATGGATGGACAGGGTAGGTTCATCCATCCCGGGAACCCACAGATCAACCGTGTACCTCAGCGCCTTGATCATACGTTGCATTCCTTAGGAGAAACTCTCGGGCGCCCAACCAGGGTATAACCTTATATAATTGGGAATCCAAGTTATCTCTCCCTGATGGATTTTCTATAATCCCAAATCTCCATGACTAGGTTCCAGCAGCGGTATAACCTTTCCCATAGCCATGCAAAGAGATACCCCCCTTATGACGCACTTTAAGGACATTGCCTCTTACGGAATAGAATCCGCGAACTAAGGTGTACGCCATAAAAGTTCGTCCCATTCTTATATTTTTAGGCGATTTGCGCCCGTCTTATGCATTTGTATTTCTCTCTAGCGAAATTTTATTCGCGTCTTTTGCGATAATTTCACATTTCTTTATTATTTCATTTCTTGCGATAATTCCGCCATCTTATGCAATTGCATTTCTCTCTTGCGAAATTTTATTCGCATTTATTGCGATAATTTCGCATTTCTTTATTCTTTCTTTCATTCTCATAATATCATTTTTGAAGTAAATTCTCTGTAAAATATTTTGAAATCTTAGAAATCCTCTTTGAAACCTTGCGATTATATCGCGTCTTTAAATCAAAAATGTTCTATAGAAATATATAAATTTAATCTTCTCTGTTTTTTGTAACTTTGAAATCTTTGATAATTTTTGAGATCTTTAAATTTTTGCGATGAATTCTTTTTTGAATCTTGCGATTGTATCGCAATCTAATTTTTTTTGAAATGTTAGAAATTTTAGAAATCTTGCGATTATATATCGCTTTTGATAAAATCAAAATCTTTCTCGCAAAAGTCATAGATAAAATATTCAAGGAAATGGACCTTATCTTTTGCGGCTTGTTGTTGTCTCTTTGGAAGTATATGATTTGCTTGAAAATTGAGAAGAAATGAGAAATGAAGTCTTGCGAAATAAATTCTTGATCTGCCTCTTGTAGAATGTTGCGCCATATCAACTGTGCTAACCATTTCTTGCGAAATATGTCTGCGAAATAATCTCCAATTTTCTTCTTGCAAAATAACCAAAGATCTTGTGAAGAAATTAAATACCAACTTTCTGCTGTTAACCAACTTGGGAAATTTTCTTATGTGAAATAAATGCATCCCGCGGACATTGGACTTCGCTTGCTTACTACTTATCTGTCTGCGGGAAATGGCTTGGTGTATTTTAGTCCTGCGAGAAATAGCTTGGACAAACTGGGTTTGAAGAAGAAACATTTCTGCGAAATATTCATTTATTCTGCGACTGTGCGCAAAGTATTCATTTTGCGTCACTGAACTCCTTTGTACTTTTGTTGCTGCGGTAAATGTCGTAACTTTATTATCCCATTTACTCACGTTATTTGCTCATTTATTCTCACGTTATTTACTCATTTATTCGCAGCTTTGGTATCTCATTTATTCTCACGTTATTTGCTCATTTATTCGCAGCTTTGGTAAATGTCGCAGCTTTGGTAAGTATTCATTTGCTCACGTTATTTGCCCACACTATACGCGCTTGATTAAAGAAGATTCGTTTGCAAAGTGCTTGCTCATTTTGCTGAAATGAAGTTTCATTTTTTCTGCGAAATTTCATTTCCTTTGCGAAATTTCATTTTTCTCATTGAAATCAACGCATACATTTTTCCTCCTGGTTGTTCATTTTGTGTTCCCGTTAATCATACTATATCATCAGTGGTCCCAATGAGCTTTCACTTCCGTATTCACCTGCTCTATTTCTTATTGACATCATTCGCTAACCTTGTTTTGTCTTCGCTGTTAGTTCAATAGACCCCCTGCCGTTTGTTAATTTCTTCTCTATTCTGAGCATTTGTTTAATAAGTTAATTTCTTCAAATTACTCCTCTCACTACTTCTTCGCAGCCACCAGCTCGAGCAGTAAAAATGTATTACGATATTTCTCAATGTACATTTCTTCTCATTTGTTGCAATCTTAGAGGAGTCTTTGTATAATTGTTCACTGTTATACATTTATACGCAGGGATTGCTGGTGCGTTGCTTCGCAAAAATGAAATTTCTCCTTATTTACGCAAGTACTTGGGAAAAAGACTTCTCCTGGTGTTCACGCAACTCATTCTCTTCTTATCTGCGATGTTTACTGCGAAGCTTAATGATGTTCACACAACTCATTTTGTTTTATTTTTATCATTATACGCAACTCATTATTCCCTTTATCTGCGAGACTAATTCATGTTGATCTGGAAATCTTTATATTTTTCTCCTGATCCTTTCACGCTCCTCTCTGCTTATCCATGTATTTTCACCTGCGGAAGAAATGTTCATGTCATGTAAAACATTTAAGTTACAAATATTTTATGCAAGAGAAAAAACTCGTTCTCATTAAACTGTTGTTATTTTCTTCGCCCCTGGCGCTGGCGTCACCCTCTTCTTTTGCCTGTAATTATATACTGGCACGAAGCTCCATCTTGCTATTCTTAGGTTGATGAATCGACAGATTGGTTGCGTCTTTTCCATTGTCAAGTATATTCCACTATTGGTGGGTTTGATCTGTGAGTATCATTTTGTATATATCCCTGCCTTGTTTTGTTGTTGCTTCCGTTTAGCTTTCATTTTGTTACTTAGTAGTTTTGCTCCTTATAAGACCCCTTTTTGCTGCGATGTTTTGTATAGTTTCCTATCTTCTTTTTCCAAAAGTATGTGTCATCTGTTGCTGCTTCTGTTTTAGGTGCGTCTTCTTCGCATGAAATTTTCAAAATGATATGTGTACTACGTTAAGTCTTTCTTCTAAGAAAATATCTCCATCACTAGAAAATATCTTAATCCTATCACATGAATTTCTCAAGTCTTTCTTATTATCATTTCTTGTTATGTAGTCTTATCACTAGAAAACATCTTTTGAGTGGGGTCCATTTTGGGTTGTAATGATATTTGCGTTGCTTGCATTTGTAGAATTTCCTTTTTAGTTATTCTTCTCTTCGCAGGAACTAGTAACTTTACATGAACTAGTCCAGTGACAGTTTATTTTACTGGTTGCTAACTCAACAAAAATTGGGATAGCTTTCTGTGTTGAGCTTCGAAGATGTAATTGTCATTTCCAGTCCTCTTCTTCTTCGTAGATGTAATTGTTTCTGTTCGCAGAAATCAAATGGTTGAAGTCATTGAACTTTTGTTTTCATTATAGCTACATTTTTTGGTTGTTTAGACTTGATCTCTTCCTCATGTTGTTTCCTTATTTTTAGCTGAATGTTGCTGCGAATAATGTTGTTCTGCCGTTGTTTGCCAAACTTCCCTTTTGACTTGATTTCAACCTTTGTCTATTAGTTTTGGATTGTTGTGTAACTTCATTTTTATTTTATTTTTTCGCCTGTAACTACACTTTAATGCCAAGATGCTTGTAATCCACTTCTTCATTCTATCCACTTCTTCATAGTTATCACTTCTTCGCAGCTGCACAATTTGTTCGCAAGAATAATCTAATTTATTCATTCACCCTTTGTTGTCCTTTTCCTTTATGTCCACCTGTTTTTGATGGATCTGTGTACCTCCTACTATTATTTCATTTGCCTGCAAAAAATAAGACTCAAATTATCATCTCGTGCTATGGTTAATCTTTGAACTTCACGTAATCTCCCTGACTTTTCCCCTTCGCTTGTGACCAATTCTTTTAATTATTTCTTGATTTTCTTTATGTTCCGGCGAAATTCCTTCATTTGTATCCGGATCTCATTCACCGCGAACATATTTGTCCTCATGGAGGAGTTGTTGGCGTATCTTTGTAAGGGCTTCATTTTTCTTTACGATTTCTTCACCTCCCTTTCTGTTCTTCATTTTCTTCAACTTTACGTCCTTCTGTTATTGACGATATTTAAATTTTTTGAAACTTCCATTTTTCCCATTGAAGTTTAAAGATCTAGTGAGATCCAATTCCAACAACAACCAACTTTTTGTGAATCTTCGTCAATCTAATAAGTAGCAGGTCCCTGTTTCTAGCGCCAAAATATAGTTGCAGGAAATCCTACAACACACCCCTTATCAAATCTTGACAACGATTCCTAGATCTAGATATAAAAATGGTGATAAAAATACTAAAATTATAAATAAACACCAAGATTTTTACGTGGTTCGATCAATGTGATCTACATCCACGGATCTCCACTATAATAATTTGTAACTACATTAATTTACGTCTACAATCTCCATTAATGGAGTTCTTGGAAGAATTCTAGATCTAGTTTTGGGGAAGAAGATGATAAAGAAATTATATTTTCTCTCTCTAAAAACCCTCTCTGAAAAATAACTTTCTCTCTCCTCCTAAAATTATCTCTCTCCTTTCTCTCTCCTGCTCTCTTCTTTATATAGATATTTACATTGTGGATGACAGCTCATGGACAACTCACATTTCCCCTAATTTCGGATATGAACTCTTGCGGTAATATCGCAGCAACGTTATTGTCATTTCTTGCAGATTTCTATAATATCTCGCAGGATTTCTCTTGCTATATTTCTTGCGAGCTTTCTCTATTAAATCTTCACGTCTTTCTTCATTTTTGTCTTCCGTCCTTTATTGTGTCGTTTTAGTAATCAATCTGCGACACTTGCCATGTGTGGAAGAAATCCTTGCAAGAGCGTTGTTGTTGCGATATTTTGCTCCTACAATTGCCATGGAGTTCTTGAGCTCAAATACACTTTATATACTAGTCTGAGACCTTAGCTATAGTAGACTAGAAATCAAGACTATATAGTTTTGATCACTAACATTGACAAACATGCTTGATATAGCAACGCATGCGAGTTTGACCGAGCAATGCTCTAACAATCTCCCCCTTTGTCAATTTTAGTGGCACAACTATTAATACATATGGAATACAAAAAATATATAAATAAACTTTGTCGCTCCTATTCCACATGTCTAATCTTCAACAATACTCGAAATCTTCGTCACTTTCAAGTATTCCAATGATCCCAAAGGTTATAAGTTTAGCATCATCGTAGTTGAAAATCCGTAGCTATAACAATGAGAAAAGCATCGGTTCTCAATCATTGTTATACAGTGTCATAGTATTATTACACAGCGTCAAAGTCTAATTGCATCACAACTTCGACAACAATACTATGGTGATACTTCACTCCCCCTTAGTCAATACTCCATCTTACATGGAAACCACCCCCTTACATAATGATCCGAAAACCATATGTATTTGTAGTGTGAACTACATATTAATTCTCCCCCTTTTTGTCAATAAAATTGGCAAAGGTACAAGAACGGAATCCTAATGAAATTTACGTAAGAGACATTTCATGACCAAAGGTAAATGTATATCACCTTGTTTAGATGCAATCATAAAGCCGAATCTAAATGCATTCATCAAGGAGTTTATAAAGACGCAAGATAACCCCTATAATATTCCACAGCCGCACTCCCCACAAAGATTTGGCAATTAAGCACAAGTTCAAAAGAACTCTCCCCCATAAAATGTCATTCCCAAGGGAACAACAAGAGCGACCTTAATTTCAAAAGAAAAAAAGGTTTTCTTTAGACTCAACAAATTGCATACAAGTATGAATTTGGAATCCAACAAGAAATATTAAATCAAATTAACCAAAGCGAACCAATATTAATTTGACTAAATATGCTCAACACAAGTAAACTTATGGAGACTTAAAGAATCAATTAGATTGATCACAAGAAAACTTGCAAATAATCTAATTGTCATACTCAACTAAACTAATTACAAGAGTAATCAATTTGATTGTCCACACTCGACATAAGAATATCTATGGAGCAATGACTAAGTTAATCATAAAAATAACTATCCTAGTCAATTATGCTCAACATGAGAAGAACTTACGGAGTGTTAACTAAATAACCATACTAGATGATTGATTTAGTTCATTTGGGCACAACATAAGAGATTATGGAACCCCGACTAAGATTATCATAGGATATGACAACCTTAACTGTACATGTACTTAACATAAGAAAACTTATGGAATACAAACTAAATAACCACACAAGTTGATTAATTTAGTTCTTAATGCTCAACATATAGCATCTCATGGAACAACCAACCATGCCAATAAGGAATCGACTTAGTTGTATCGTGCTCAACATAAGATACATAATGGAGCCTTCACGGTAATACATAAAAATTGGATCAATAAGGATCTATACCGTGGATAACACAAGGATTCATTATATGTTTCCATCACCATTTGCACAATGACATACAATAGACATAATCCTTGAATCACAAAATATTTTAACCTATCTTACATCAATAATTGCCAATATAGGCTTAACTTTTGTGTTTGTCAAAAGTCTATTCATCCTTTTATCAATATTTGCATATCAATTCACGAACGACTTTACTTTTGACAAATTATGGGACAGTCAAGTTCACGGAAGTAAACACATATCCCATCCGAATATTGCAATATATAAAATCAAAAGATTAATACTGCAACCATCATCTTCCAAACAAACTTTAGAATTTTTTAAACCCAAAAATCTAAAAAACAAGATGATGAAAAACATTGGATATAGCTATGTGTAAACACAATAATGGTTATTCCAAAAAACTAGTTATTCTTCTAAACAAAAGAGAAACAATAGAAGATTTACTAGACATTAAGACCTTTGAAGAATCCATATATCGTCCCCGAACTCCTTGTCGTCAACAACCATGGGAACATAAGGTTCATTAAGAAAGGAGTTTATATCGATGAACCTTCTTGGTTGATGTTGTCGAACCAGGGCCTTCTGAATTTCATGAGTCTTATACACAAAAGCCTTTATTTGTTAAATCTCCTTTCGCAGCTCCTTCAACACTTCAAGAACATCAGAAAACTTCTGAGAATTTGAAAGAACATCTCTTGGATTCCTCATATTCCTTATTTTTCTTTTCAAGGTTAGAGGCAATGGATATTTTTCTTTTTCCTTCATGATTAATGGCTTAAAAATCACATTACCTTCTTTTTCATCAGAAGACATCATTCTTGGAGAGTCCATAAGTGTATGGGTTTGTGAGAGGAATTAACAATTAGCTCAACAAGTAGTCTTAAGATAAAGAGAGGTTTTAGAGAAGGAAAAGAAATTTAGGGTTCGAAACCTAAAACAAGTTCGTGGATGATCAAATCTTATCCTTATAAAGAGAAGAATTGTCGATAATACCCTCTCTTCTATTTGATAGACAAAAGGAAAAAAAAACTACTAAAAAGAAAGAGAGAAAAAAAAACTTTTCTTAAAGCCTGAGAGGTACACAATCATTGTCTCTTTTGACCAGGCACATGAGACAAGATTTTAAGAACAACACAATCAAGTTGCGTCGTGGTGAACTATAATTTGTCCATCAATTTCTTCTTGTGGAGAATCCACAGGCTTTTGTATATCAAAACATTTTGACAATACTTTCTTCTCAAATGGTCTTGATTTTTCCTTGGAAAATAACTTCTTAGACGAAGATAAAATCTTACATACCTCTGCGGTCTTCTGAGAAAGTTTAAGCTTTCTTGCTAGATGATTTGCTCTCCGTTGAAGTTTGTTGACATGTCTTTGCTTGTGTTTGAACTTGTAACATTTTGAGAGTTCATGACCTTTTAATGAACAATACGAGCACGTCACACTTGGATAGTAATCAGGTTTCTGAAATGTGCAAGCATCTAGGCACATAGTGGATCCTGCAACATTATAAACAGAGTTTCCAAGAAAAGGGTCAAGTTTTTCTTCCAGAATGGTTGGATTATCTTCTGAAAGAATATCAAAATTGATATGTGTATTGCTACAGTTATCAAAATTAATATTTTCACCAAGAAGTGCAACACTTGATTTCCCATCTTCATTAGAGTCATAACTGTCAGACATTTCATCAAAAGTTGCTGCAAGACCTTTGTTCCCAGTGTATTTTCTACGATTTGGACACTCGTTTGCAAAATAACCAAATCCCTTACACTTAAAGCACCGAGGCATATCCTCATTATCAGTTTCAACAATATCACTATTTTTAGGAGAAACACGATTATGAGGTTTGACTGATGCCTTCGGATTATCTCTGGAGAACCGTTTACTTCTCTTCAATAGAAGATCTCTAAATTGTCTTGTGATCATCGAGACTGATTTGTCAAGATCTTAATCTGATGAGTCTGTCTCAGAGTGATCATCTTCAGATATATACACTTTTTTACTTTTATCAAGTAATTTAGTGTCCTTTAGTGCTTTGAATGTAACATACTTAGATTTGGATGAATGTTCATGATCAAAGATCTTAATCTTTCCAACCAGCGTGTTTCTGGAGAGATTATCTAGGTTATTTTCCTCAACGATTGCATGCTTCTTAGCATCGTATCTAGATGGCAGTGGTCTGAAAATTTTCATCACAATGTCCTTTTCAGGAATAGTCTTACCCAATACAAAAGATGCATTAACAATTTCATACACTTTGTGATTAAACTCATCAAATGTTTCTTCATCTTCCATACGAAGGTTTTCCCAATCGGAACTAAGGTTTTGAAGCCTAGCTTCCTTTTCACTGGTATTTCCTTCAAATACGGTTGCTAAGATATCCAAAGCTTCTTGCGACTTAGTGCAATTAGACACATGGTGTTGAAGATTTGGGGTAATGGCATGTATGATTGCATTCAAACCGTCGGAGTTTTGATTTGCAGCAAGAATCTCTGCAGGAGTGTATTCCGCAATATTCTTTGGAATATTTACATCTCCAACTTCCTTAACCGAAGCATTATATCCATTAACAACATATACCCATGATTGGAAATCACGTGCTTGAAGAAAAGAGCGCATAATAATTTTCCACCATAAGTAATTAGTTTCATCGAAGACTGGTGGTACATTTATTGAGATAGCACCTCTATCCATAGAGTCTGTCCATAGAGTCATATTGCTACAAACACAGACTTATGAGGCCTTGAACATGTTTGCATGCTCTGATACCAATTGAAAAAGCGGGGGTCTAACAAACTCACCCAATATTTCGATTAGCAATCTGTATGGACAACTCCGAGTTATTTTCTAGAGAATCAACTAGACTCAATCAATAGAAAATATCTCAAGGAGTTATTATCTCAATCTCTCAATTTGATTTACTCAAGAAAATGTGATCCGCGAGTCTAATCAAAGAGAGATAACTTGGATGGTACCAAAGACCAATATCCAAGTGTCAATCAATTTAAATCCACAACCAATAAGGTCGGATATTCTAATTGATTGAACAACGCACAACCTGTATTATTTCAATTATATAACGAAATATAATGCAGAAAAGAAATAACACAGACACCAGAATTTTGTTAACGAGGAAACCGCAAATGAAAAAAATCCCCGGGACCTAGTCCCGATTAAACATACACTGTATTAAGCCGCTACAGACACTAGCCTACTCCAAATTAATTTCGGTCTGGACTGTAGTTGAACCCCAATCAATCTCACACTGATCCAAGGTACAGTTATGCTCCTACGCCTCTGATCCCAGCAGGATACTGCGCACTTGATTCCCTTAGCTGGTCTCACCCACAACTAAGAGTTGCTACGACCCAAAATCGAAGACTTTAGCAAACAAATCTGTCTCACACAGAAAAGTCTACAAGATAGATAAATTCGTCTCCCACGAATAAACCTATGAATTTTGTTCCGTCTTTTGATAAATCAAGGTGAACAGGAACCAATCAATAAAACCAGACTTATATTCCCGAAGAACAACTCCGTTTTATAAATCTCCTCACAATAGTCTTAATAGATGCAGCGAAAAAAGATATTGTGGAATCACAAACGATGAGACGAAGATGTTTGTGATTACGTTTATATCTTGCCTATCGGAGATAGAAATCTTAAGCCAATTATTATAATTGTACTCGGACGATAGAAACAACAAGATCAGATCACACAACTACAAGAAAAGTAGTATTGGTCTGGCTTCACAATCCCAATGAAGTTTTTAAGTCATTAACCTGGTTTTAGAAGAAGAAAACCAAAGGTTAAAGGAGAATCGACTCTAGCTTAGAAAACTAGTATCACACAAAATGTGTGGGGATTAGGTTTCCCAGTTGCTAGAGTTCTCCCTTATACAGTCTTTCAAATCAGGGTTGCAATCAATGTTATCTTAGTAAAAAACAATTCAATATTCACCGTTAGATGAAAACCTGATTAGATACAAGCTAATATCTTTCAACCGTTAGATCAAAAAATTAGCTTGCCATACACACATGTACTTGACGATTTTGGGTTTGTGTAACCGTACCCAAATGTGTACAATAGTTGGTTCAATATTAGTCAACCAAATGGTTAGCCAAATGATAATTTTCATATCAACCATATTATTCTTCACCATAACTAGTCCAAATGACTCAAATGAACTAGTTAGAGAGTTGTTCAATTGCTATGAGATATTATGTACTACACAAGACACAATTGAAGCAAAAACGATGTGATTTACTCGAATCGATTCATGAAATATAAATCCATGGTTTGCAAGAACATTCCTTAGATAATTTAAATAAGTTCACGGACATCGTTTTTTAGACATAACCACTCAAGTTGCAGGAAGTCCCACACTACACCCCTCACAAGAATTCATACAATCAAATCATTTTTAGATTAAAAATCATAAATTTTATTAATTAGTCTCACCATTTTTATTAATTAGTCTCACCGCTCTGGACTTTCTCTCTCCTAATGACTTGCTCAACCCTAGAAAAAGATATCTTTTTTTCCTTACGCCTGTTTAACTCTTTATATAGGGAATTACATAGTGGATGACAACTAATCTGTCCTTTAATTTCGGATCTGACTTGCGTCATTCTCGCAAAAGTTCTATTATTCATCTTCACAAACACTCTAATCATCGCAGAGTCATCACACTTTTCTCATTTTTCTGCCATTGTCATTTGTTACGTCATTCTTCAAATAGTTCTGCGATGCTCGCAAAGTGTTGTTGATTACACTTCGCAAATGTGTCCTTCTTGCGATATTCTGATCCTACATCTTACCTCTTCTCATGTCTTCTCTGCGAATGAGAGAATGTCATGAGAAACTGTTCTTCAAAATGCCGCAGCTATTCATCTTTTCTTTCATCTTCTTTCCCTACCGACAAGGCTCTGTGAATTAAGCATAACCGTCAACATGTGTTGAATATTCCTTTAATTACTAGCATGTTTACCATTAACCGGTCATCTTCCTTTGCCTATTTAAAGAAGGATCCGGGGGAAAGAAAATTTTCTTCTTTTACCTCGTCTTTATTTTCCTCATCTTCATATTCTCTGCAAATATTCATCGTCTGCAACTTTCTTTTTTACCGAATTCATCTTCCTGCTACTGTTCTCTTCTACTTCCATGGAGTCACCAAGGTTAGTTCTTCTTCTTTTTCTTATTTTGATTTTGCTAAAACTGATTTTGTTTTTCTAAGATCATCTTGTTTGTTCTTTGTGTAATTCCCATATTGTTTCTATTTCAGCAAAAACACCTCCAATACTAAGTTTACAGTTCAAAACCCTAATGCTCCCAGAAGTTCGCAAATCAAAGTTCCTGCGAGAAAAACAAAGACTGCGAATGACAAGGTAGTAAGAAACACCATTATTTTTTAATAACAATATTGTTGCCTCTGTTTCTTATCTAAGTTTTGATTCGCAGGGTGACGGAGATGCCATTAAACCTTTTAAAAAATCTCGCCAACCCAAAACTGTTGAAACTTCTGTTTCCTTTCCCAAACTTGGCCTTTAAACTTATTCTTCAACACTTTCACAAACTGAACCTCTACTTCTCGTCTGCGAAACCATCGCAACAGATGCTAGTATTTCAACCAATCCTGTTATGGATGAAATTCCCTCTGCCGAATTTGTTGCGAATGAAACTTTTTCTTCTCCTGTGACCAATACTTCCCAAATTAATTCTACTATTAACCTCAGCCATTGATCTTCCCCAGACTTCTCCCTCAAATGGCATCTCTTTAAAACAAAGAATGATGATCATCAGCTTTCTATTATTACTGCTACTCCATCTGAGTGTCTCCTTTTTTCTAAAGAAACTGTGGACGGAATGGATATTGCCTTCAAAGCCTTATTTGATATTTTGGATGATGTCAAGAAATCATTTGTGGACCCTGTCAAGTCTGGTGTCTGCGAATTTTTGGGTAAATATTTTGGTTGAGAAAGAAATTGAAATTTTGAAGAAAAGTCTTCAAACCAAGACCCTTGAATGTGATACTCTTCGTCTTGAAAATCAGAAACTTCAAAATGTTTCTTTAGACTGCGAGCTTCTTCGCAGGAAGAATGATGAACTAAAAGGTATGAATTTCTTATCTTCAACTTTAACTTGCCTTTTCACAAATTTGTTCTTTCCATGTTGTTTATTCTTAAAATATTTTTTTTCTCTTGTTAAGCTTTAAACCAGAAACGAATAATGGAAAGATTTCAGTTTGAATCTACCGCTGAAAAAATTCGCATTGATAGAGATATTTGGATGGATCAGTATAAACGATTAGATAATCTTGATACATATTCGGTTGATCAAATAGATAATCTTACTAAAGAGAACACTCAACTAGTTCAAGAGAAAAACTCATTAAGTAGCGAAATATCTCACCTCTATTATTTTTTGACTAAAGCTAACTTAGAGATGAAAACTTTATCAGATGAAAATAAAACTCTATCTCAAGAAAATAGAGATCTATCAAATATGGTGGCGATCTCTTCACAGAAACTAATTGTTCTCCAAAAAGTGTGTGATAGTCAAGAAAAATCTCTTCATTCGCTGAAAAATAAACTTAAAGAAGTAACTGAATCATCTATTGCTGAGAAAAATTCACTCATGTAGGGTAGAATAATATTAAGTGTAAAAGCAAATGAACTCCAAGAACAATACTCCAAATTAGAAGAATCTTATTATTCTCTAGCGAAGGAAAACACTTTTCTCATATCTAAAGAGAAGAACTTAAAATCCCGACTGAAGGGTTTAGTTGGAGATAAATTTGATGACGCAATGAATCTTTGGGAGAATACTTGCTCGCCCAAATAATGTTTGTTCTTGTTTTTCGCAGAATCTGAAAGAAAACTTCATTCTTCAATTTCCACTTTGGATTCCAATCTTGCCAAGCTTCGCAGAGAAAATTGACTACTTGCTTCTCACCTTGCCTGTTCTCGCGATCAAGCAGAAAAAAATATGACTATGTTGCTTATTACAAAGACATGGAGATTAGAAACCGTGACAGATCTTTCCTTCGCCAGGCTCATCTTAGTGCTGAAGTTCTTTTGAATGAGATTTTACTATCCAGATCTCTTTATCCTGTATCAATCAATCCTCTTGAAGTAGACGAAGATGAAATTCCTCGTGTTGCTTATAGTGATCTTGATTATGGAAGTTGTAGTGAAGATAATATTTTTCAAGAAAATTTAGTAGAAGAGGAAGAAATCCCTCTTAAAGAATGAGCTATTGGTGATGAAACAACTACTGGTGATAAGCCAAATGAGGAAGAAGCTGGAGTTGGAGTCGATCAGAATAAGGAAAACACCGGCAAAGATGATAAAGCTGGTGGAGATGATAAGGCTGGTGAAGAAGATATTGATATTTGAGCTCAAGTTTTATTTTCTTGAATTATTATTTCTTTTCTTGCGAACAATGTACTTTGGATCACTATCGAATTCAGTTGTACTTTTGGTATTTTAGGTACTTGCAAGAAAGATAATGTCATCTTGTTTATTAATTCCCATACTTACCTCTCATTATCTTTCTAGCGATGAATGATCTCCATAAAGAATAATTAGTATTTATAAATCTTTTGTGGTCTTATTTTGCCTTCCTAGTTAAATGTCTTATTTTGCTATCTTTTCTCATTGCGACAAAATCGCAGGACGTTTCTACACTTTCATGTAGAAACCCATTGACCTTGCCTCAACTTTATGTTCTGTTGTATTTTTGCTGCGACAATATGACATTCCTAAATCTTCTTGCGAAATTAAAGCCCCGTGACATTGTCGTCTTGCGACGAAATCGCAGGACGTTTCTACACTTTCATGTAGAAACCCATTGATCTCGTCTTAACTTCTCTTTTGTATTATTGCCTCTTCAGGACTGTTGCACAAATATGACAAGTATTAATACTCCCGTGAGTAAAAAGCCTCATGACATTTGCGTCTTAAGACACTTATCAGCTCCCTAATGGAGGGTGCCGCCCGTATCTTCCCCCTGGTTTCCCTTTCAAGGAGACGTACTTCTGCCATACAAGAATATCTCCTCCCATCCAGTCTTAACAACAACTAGTTTTGTTCGCAGCCTCTTATCCCTTTTTCCTATATGGCTTATGGTTACGAGACTGCACCCTAAGTGGGGTTTTCTTCGGGCCAAGTGCATCATAGCCAAGACTTGCCAAGAATGGCCAAGGTAGTTTCATACGCCCCGGGCACTCTTGGCTCAACCGTGTACCTCGGCGCCTTGGTCATACTCTGCACCCTTTATGAGAGCTCTTATTACCTTAGTATCCCAACTCAAGTCATATACTCAAGTTGAGAATCTAAGGTGTTTCTCCTGGATGGGCTTTCATTGACCCCAAATCTCCATGACTCAGGTTCCAGCAATGGTGTAACCTTATCGCTGAGCCATGCAACAGATACCCCCTTCTATGACGTACTTTAGGTCTTACATTTGCGTCTTGCGAAATTTTATTCGCGAACTAGGGTGTACGCCATAAAGGTTCGTCCCATTCTATTTTGATTTTCTCTTGCGAAATTTTCGCATTTTCTTATTTTATTTTGATCTTGAATAATCTCGCATTGATTTTTTCATAATTTTTTTTTTGTTAATACTTACTTTGTTGTATCATACATCATTTCATCAACTAGGGATTCTCAAAGTTCCTCACGGGTAATATCTCTTTAAATATAGCCTATTCCATGGTCTACCAAGTCTTTGACCAACATCTTTACCCTCTGGATCCATCAATTTGTATGCCCCTGTTCCAATTATCTCTTTTATAATGTAAGGTCCATCCCATTTTCTCGCTAATTTTTCACCACCCTCTCGCTGATAATTTTGCGTCTCGCGAAGAACCAAATCACCTGGATAAAATTCACGTGGTTTGACACGCTTATTGTATTCTCGTGCTAATCTCCGTTTATAATTATCCATACGCTGTAAGGATTTTTTTTTCTATTCTCTTATAACTCATCCAGTTTGCTTAGGATCATTCTAGCACTAATATTCTTCTCCCAGGCCTCTCTTTTTGTCGTGGGTATAGCAACTTCTGTTGGTAACACTGCCTCAACCCCATATGTTAGACAGAAAGGTGACATTCCAGTTGCTTCTCGCCTAGTTGTGTTGTAAGCCCATACTGCATTATGTACTTGTTCGCACCATGCTCTATTATGTCCCTCCAACTTATTCTTTAATATATTTGCGATTGTCTTATTTGTTTCCTCTGCTTTCCCATTAGCATGTGGGTATAAAGGAGTAGATTTTCCACATTTTATCTTAAATGCATTAAGCAACATTTCTATATTCTTCCCTTCAAATTGCTTCCCATTATCAGATAACAACTGTGCTGGAATTCCAAATCTGCAAATGATATTTTCAAATATGAATGTAAATATGTCTTTGTCGCGAATATGCTGTACTGCTTTTACTTCTACCCATTTTGTGAAATAATCTATTGCGACAATTAAGTATCTTTTTTGTCCAGACCCTGGTAAAAATGGTCCCACAATATTTAACCCCCATTTTCCAAAAGGCCATACACTTGTTGAGGATGATAAGGGTGCTCCAGGTGCATGTATTCTCTTTCCATGTCGCTGGCAATCTTCACAACGCCTTGATACTTGTTTTGCATCTTCATGCATATATGGCCAATAATAACCTTATGTTATTGCTCTATATTCCAAAGATCTTCCTCCGCTGTGGTTGCCAGCATCTCCACTATGCAACATTTTTAACACTTTCTCTCCTTGTTTTCGTGTCAAACATATAAGTGATGGTACATTAAATGATTTTCTATACAATATCCTATCTCTTAATTCATAATTTGTTGCACGACTCTTTAATTTGTGTGCCTCCAATCTATTTCTTGGTATTTCCCCTCTTGCTAAATATGCATGAAGTTCTGTTCTCCAATCTGCAATATTGTCTTTTGGCCCTTCTTCACCACCTTCTACTATCATTACATCTACCTCTTCTTTATTGATTAATGGCGATAAAAGTGTCTGTATCTTTATGCATCTCGCAGTTGGATCTGTCATCATGCTTGAAATGAAAGCATAAGCATCTTCGAGCCTATCATCCTTCCTTGATATATGCCTCCATTTTATTTTTGGGATTTTCGCTGAAAATTCTTCAACAAGTTTCTTGTATTTCATCAAGGATGGTTCATTTGTTGTATATTCTCCTTTTATCTGGCGAATGACTAACTTCGAATCACTGGTAATTCTAGCATTTTCTAATTTCATTTATATTGCGAATTTTAGGGCATGTACCACAGCTTCATATTATGTTTCATTATTAGTGAATGCGAACTCCAACCTAAATGAAAAAGCCATATTTTCTCTCTCTGATGAAATCAAGATAATTCCAACTCTATTACCTTCCCCATTTGAGGATCCATCCATCGATATCTCCCATCTATTTGGTTTTGTTAACAAGTCTTTTGGATCTCCTTGATCTTCTTCTATATCCATCATCTCCTCAACAGCTTCATCATCTTTTAAAGGAAATTCTGCTAAAAAGTCCGCGACAACCTGCGACTTTGGTGAAGATAACACTTCATATTTAATTTTGAAATGTCCTACTTGCGCATTCCATCTCTCTACTCTGCCTGATCTTTTTGAGTTCTTCATCACTGATTCAATTGGTACCTTCGTTAACACTTTAACTTTATGTGCCTGTAAATATATGCGAAGTTTAAAGGTCGCATAAACCAATGCTAGAATTAGTTTTTCAATCTTAGAATAATTTCTCTCTGCGGAATTGAACGTCTTGCTGATGTAGTATATCGGTTTTTAAACTCCTGTATCCACTCGCAATAACACAACGCTTAGTGCATGAGAAGTTGTCGCAAGATAGATTAAAAGCTCTTCTCCCGGTTCTGCCTTTTGTAAAATAGATGTATTCACCATGTATTATTTTATTCCTTGAAAAGATTTACCACATTCATCTGTTCACCTGAATTTTGTTCCTTTTTTAAGGATGTTGAAAAAATATTTGCATTTATCTGATGATCGCGAGATAAATCTTCCTAGCGAAGCCTAAAGACCATTTAACTTTTGCACATCTTTTACTGTTGTTGGTGTTGGCATATCGCGAACTGATTGAAATTTTTCTGGATCAACTTGTATTCCTTCCTTGGATTTCCCTTGATGTTAAAATTCCGCATCTGTTCAAAAATCTCCTTCAGATCTTGTACATGGTTTTTAGCTTCTTTACTTTTTATCAACATGTCATCTACGTACACCTCTAATATTTTGTGTATCCACTTTGCGAATACCTTCCCTACCATTCTTTGATATGTTGCTCCTGCGTTTCGCAAACCAAAGGGCATTTTTGTATAACAATATAACTCTCTTGGAGCGAATAAAACAATATGTTCTTGATCTTATTCAGCGAGAGGAATCTGGTTGTATCCTTTATATCCATCTAAGGAAGATATTCTATCATTTCCTGCTGCTGACTCGACCATTTGAGGTATATCTGGTAATGGAAAACTGTCTTTAGGACAAGCTTTGTTTAGATCAGTAAAATCTATGAAAATTCTTATTCCATTATTTTTCTTTAGAACCACAACCATGTTTGCTATCCATTCCGGGTATTTTGCTCGTCTTATAATTCCTGCATCAAGCATTTTCTGTAGTTCCTCTTCTATTTTGGGATGGTAAGTTGTTGCGATCTTTTTTATCCTCTGATTAAATGATCTTGCATCTTTGTTGATCTCCAATTTATGACATGCAACTGATGGATCTATTACATGCATTTCATCCATGTTCCATTCAAAAATATCTTTATATTATCGCAAGAGATTGACGGTTCTTTCTTCCTTATCTGTATCCATCTTAGTTCCAATTTTCAACATTTTAGGTTCTTCTTCAGTTCCAATATTTACTTCTTTTGTTGGTTCTGCTGTAGTGTAACTTGCTTCAAGTTCTCCCATTGGTGTTGGTTCTTTTATAATTTTCGCTGGTTTATCTCCTTCCTGTGAAATTTCGCTGGGTACTCCTTTTCCTTCTTCTGCTCTTATCATGTAGATTTTGAACTCCTATTCTTTTTTTGCCTCTTTCGCCATCTTCCTGTGAGCTTTTCGCTTCTTCACCTGTCCTTCATAATTTTTTACTTCAATTTGATAACATAGTTTTGCACCTTAAATATCTCCCCTAATTTCACCAATCCCGCTTGGCATAGGAAAATTGATGCACTGATGTAATGTTGATGCTACAACTTTGATTGCGTGTATCCATGATCTTCCCAACAACATGTTATATGGTGACTCCATATCCACCACACATAGCGTTATTTGTGTTTCAATTTCTCCAGCGAAATTCTCACTGTTATTTCCCCTTTTGGTTAAGTTGTGGACTTTCCTAAACCATGAATATGATATGTTGGATGAGACGTTTCCTCATCTTTGTACCCCATTCCTTTGTATGCATGATAAAATAGTACATCCACTGAGATTCCCGTATCTACCAAAGTTCTATTCACCGCCCATTCTTCCATAGATTTTGTTGATTTCTCATTTTCTTTTCGTACAGCCGTTAATGTGATTACCAAAGGAGATGTGTGACTCAAATTTTCTTTTGGTATCTCTGCCGCTGTGAACGTAATTTTCTGATTTTCCCAATCCTTTAACGGAGTTATTTTTTCTACCGTCATAATCTTCTTTCCTTCAAAATCTCGTTTATGTATCCTCCCTCTAATGTTTTCATGGAATTCATTAACCATCATTTTTGTGATTACATTACACTTCAATCTTCTTTTATTCTCATTGATCTTAATCATCTTTTTTCCAACTGATTTGTTGTTTTCTTTTATCATTTTCTTGATTTAAACAGTTTTCACAATAATCTCCACAATCTTCAATCAAATTTTCTTGATTTGATAAACTTCAGTCCCTGTTTCTAGCGCCAATATGTAGTTGCAGGAAATCCCACAATACACCCCTCACAAGAATTCATACAATCAAATCATTTTTAGATCAACAATCATAAATTTTATTGATTAGTCTCACCATTTTTACAAGATAAAAGGAAATGAAGCTAAATAATTAACAACCGCTATGGACTTTCTCTCTCCTAATGACTTGCTCAACCCTCGAAAAAGATATCTCTTTTTCCTTACGCCTGTTCAACTCTTTATATAGGGAATTACATAGTGGATGACAACTAATTTGTCCTTTAATTTCGGATCTGACTTGCGACATTCTCGCAAAAGTTATATTGATGATCTTCGCAAACACTCTAATCATCGCAGAGTCATCACACTTTTCTCATTTTTCTGCCATTGTCATTTGTTACGTCATTCTTCAAATCGTTCTACGACGCTCGCAAAGTGTTGTTGACTACACTTCGCAAATGTGTCCTTCTTGCGATATTCTGATCCTAAAATGCTTATTATCGCAGCCGCTTAATTACTTCACTGTTCGGTACGATTTCTAACTCTTCTGTTGATTATTCGAGTTTTGAGATCAAGATTAATTACATGTTGAGAAGTGAGAACTGAGAAGGTCCTGTTCGGTTAAACTAATTTGGTGGGTTTATTGATTTCTCCATTATATAATCGTTAGTATAATCCAAAATCCCACTAGCTACTTTACTCCATTAAGCCATATACCACACCGAGACCAACCATATCACCTTATACTTTTCGGAGCCTTTTATTCACCCTTGTTTACCAGCTCATACTAATCATTCCCAATCACCTAAACACGTACGTGGTTACCCTGCTGGACTAATTGATATGCAAGATGGATGAGTATCCTAATGCTATTCGCAAGAGAACTCATATTTTCCAGGGAATTATTGATGAAAGTACTGTACGTTTTATAATCGATGGTGGGTACATTGACAAATTGGTGTCGAGAAGGATGGTGGAGGCATTAGGTCTCGAAATGGATTGGTACCCGCATCCGGATCAGATTGAATGTGTCAAAAATGGATCGATCACTTGTGTCGGTATTTGCAGGTTTTCGTTGTCCATCGGTAAGAAATATTTTGACTCAATTGTTTGCGAGGTTGTCGACATGGATTTATGTGATATCGACATAGTGCTGGGAAGACCGTGGTTTTCTGATGTTGGCGTGGTTCGTATCGGCCGAGGAGACAACACTTATGAGTTTGTTTCAGGGAACACCAGGGTAGTTCTTATACAATGTCCTAAACCAACAAAAGAAACAAAACCCATTGAAGCTCAAACTGTACGTCAAACTGTTGATAAAGAAATTTGTGAAAAATAATTAATTGGAGTTGATGATACAATTGTTGATGCGTTGGTATATCAGGTGCTACTAGAGCAGGCTTTTCCTGTGATGTTCATCTGTGAGTTTTATTTAGAAGAATCAGTTGAGGAGTCCTGCGAAATCTAGGTATTTTATTTATCAAAAAAAAAAATTAAGAAAAAAAAATCGTCTGATCTTGTTTTAAAAAGTTGAAGGCGTTCAAAGAAAGTTTCAACCAGTTAGGGTTCTTAATCGTCACAAACTTAATTTTGAAACCCTAGTTTTCAATATTTTGTTAGTAAAACAAAACCCCAACTTTTGATTTTCTGCACAAGTGTTATGTGTGACAAGTTGAAATCGGTTTAATAAATCCCATCTCATTAAAATTGTTTTTATCTTGTATATCAAGTCAAATTTGTCTTTGTCCATCCCCGTTCTCGTTTGCAAGTTCACTTGAGAACTTTACAGGTTGGCATATTTCATGTATATCATCCACTACAGTAATCCTTCCCGTATTGGTTTTAAGATTTAAGCCATTAACCAAGTTCTGCATTCAGAACTTATTTGTCCCTAAACCAATTGAAGATTGCGACATGGAGAATTGTTCTCAACACCAGCTTTTTCGAAGTCGGTGCATCATCGGAAATAAATTTTGGGATTTTATTATTGATGGCGGTTGTGAGAAAAATTTGGTTTTTATTAAAATGGTGGAAGCTTTGGGTTATGAGATGGACTGGTACCCGTACCCGGATCAGATTAAATGGGACAACAATAGTGAATATGGTGTAATTACTTTTTTGGGTGTTTGTATAATTCCAATAGCGATCGGTAAGTGTTACTCCGACACAATCTTTTGTGAAGTAGTTGATATTAACATTTGTGATGTAGTGTTGGGTACTCCGTGGTTGTTTGAGGTATGAGCAAGTTGCCGTGACAACATTTGTGAATTCATATGGGGAAAAACCAAAGTCAATCTAATGCCAGGAAAACGACCTTCGAAAGAAGCAAGGGTTGAAAATAGGCTACAAACAATAAGAGAAGACGGCTTGCCTGATCAGTTAATTAAACAAGAGGAACCTACTGTCACAAAATATTTGTATGAAGATCCTATTGCTATGTTGTGTACACCAATATCTGTTGGTTGGCATCAAGACTTGGCATGGAAGTTTTCATGGGAAGTTTTACATTGTGGTCATGGATCCAAAGAACTTGCACTTTCTACTTGGTACTTACGAATGAAGATGTTGAAGATTAATTTATATCACGAGAACTTGGTGATTCCAATGCATAATTCGAGAGCAGGTTGTGCTTCAATTACGGGTACTAAGGATTCAATAAATATCCACCTACATCATTATCAGGTCAAATGCATTTTTCACTTACTGATGGCACATATTAATTGCGAAAATACTAGTTATCCCCCGCTTATATCCACCAAAATTTCCACCATGGGACAAAGCGATTTTCCATTACTCAACTACCAATGGACAAATTCAATTCAATACATCATGGAGAATTTCCTATGCAAACTCAATCTCACAAACTTAGGATTCGATCCAGTTTGTGAGTGTGCTAATTGAACTTCTTCGCTGTCCAAGGAAGGATCGAAGATCCTTCCCCTTGGGGCCGAGATTTATTGATTAGTAGAGTTTTTGCTTTCGATGGGAGTTTTAGTTTTATTTTTTATTTTTTTATGTTTACAGAAAGATCTAAACCTAGAAAAATTTGTCTGATGAAGGTGGTTTGGATTTATCTCAAACTGTGTCGATTGCTAGGGGGTCAAAGGATTCTAGCTATGGAGATAAAGAAGATAGGAGGAAACATTTGAGAAGATTTATTCAACTGGATATGAAATCCTTCACCATTGAGGAGGACAAAGTTGGAGTAGTGAAAATCTTAAAGTTCATAGAAAGAGGAAGCGGGGGGTATAGATCTTGGCTATCTATAGATCAAAATATGATATCTTGGATGATCCATATTCTGGTATCAATTTCAGTAGGAGACTCTAAGAAACAAAAATGGTCAGAAAGACTGGGTGATGATGTCTACTTGATGCGGCTGCAGTATAATGATGCATGAGAGTTTTTAAGACTCTCAAGATTCAGAAAAGATGGGGAGAGCAAAAAGTATAGCATATGCATTCCTGGAGATGAAGATCGAGAATGTTGGTCCATGTTGTCTGAAATTTTGGATACTTTTCTAAATAAGAAAATGCCCAACCATATGGGATCTCTGAATTTTGATTCCAGTTTTCCGAAGTTAAAAGCTAAGGAGATTGTGGAGAAGAAATGGGGATTGGTGAAGATTTCTCACAAAACACCTTGGAGAAAAGTTGCAAGAATTATTAAGAAAAAGATAAAGATCTCTAGATTTATCCAGTTAAATGAAATAAACATGTTATCTGTAGCTTTTCAAATGGAAGAGGAAGAATGGAAGAGATTGTGGAAGCCATTGATTTGGTCTCAAAATAATATAATATTCAAGGTTTGTAAATGGTTTGGAGAGGAAGATAAAGACACATGCGTTATTTTTAACTATAAGAAGGTTGAGGGTCCAATTAACGATCAAGTCCAGAAAGGGATAGCTGAAGACAACATTGTTAATCATATTGACAATTATTATAAGGAAGTCCAATGGTTCAAAATCAAAGGCCTACCACACAAGTTCTGGAATTCAAAAATCATGACTACGGTAGGGGGAAAGATGGGCGAAATGCATAAGATCTTAACAAAAACATTGCAGATTAAAGACAAAAAAGGAGGCCATTTTTTCAAAATTTCTGTCAAAGGTGGCTGTGAAAAAGTACCCGTGGCGTTTCTAATGGAAGTCGAGGGTGAGAAGATGGTGTTGCAAATAAGTTGGGATCCAGATTATTTTCCTAAAGATCTTTTAACGGATTTGTACTATGAAAGGCAAGTTCAATTGTTCGATGAGACATTTAAGGCAATAAATCTGGAAAATTCAAAGTTGCCTTCTTCTACACGTTATTATCGGAGTAGAATGGACGGTTATAGTAACTCTGATCCAAAGGTGGTGAGTGCACACACTATTCATGGGATATCTTGCGAATGATGTAGGGCAAATTATCAGTGAAGACAAAGATGGCAATTGAATTTTCATGTCTAAAATGAGATCTTACATATCCACATGAAATAATGATAATGATTTACATACTTCATGCTCAAGATTCTTGAATCTACGTGATGAATAAGATTTAGTGAATGGGAGTTTGAAGGAGAATATACATGAGGACGATATAGAATACTCTCAAAATGAAGGAAGTTGCAAAAATAGTATGGAAGACGATGTTGTGCAATAACTTAACAGGACTAAGATAGCTCAAGAAGGTGATGTGGATGCTATAGATAAGACTGTTAATTCTTTTGTAACTTTGGCTTGTAGTTATGGTCACATCAATGAAGAGAATGTTTTATCTTTAAGGAAGAATATGACACAACTTGTGCATAACTATAAGGACAGATTCAAATGCCAGGAGAAGGAGATGGGGAAGGAAATCTCGGATCAGAATATTCAGGCTATAAGAAATTATCCTAATAATATTGTGTCTCAAGAATAGGAACAGTTGGGTTGTTCTTTGTTACAAGGGAGGAGAGACGGTGATGGATTTTAAAATCTTAAACTACAATATTAGAGGACTTAATGATTTTGATAAGATAACATCTCTTAAAAATCTCATTAATATTCAGAAGTGCGCTATCTGTCTTATTCAGGAAACCAAGATTATGAAATTTTCAAACTGGTTCATTAGACAGTTATGGTACGATGATCAATTTGAGTCGTCTTATATTCCCTCGATGGGTGCAAGTGGTGTAATTTTGTCTATATGGGACAATAGCAGATTCATCAAGGAAGATGAGAGGTTAGGGTACAATAATATTTCTACTCTTCTCACAAATAAAACATATGGTTTTAAATGGGCTATCATTAACGCCTATAGTCCTTGTGAGTATAATGCTAGAGCATATTTTTGGAAAGACTTGGAGGAAGTGAGACACTGGTGGGCTAGTCCTATATGTTTTGCAGGCGATTTCAATGCTGTCAGGTCAGATGAAAAAAGAAATAGAGGAGAGGCTGATACTAGGAACTCTAGGTTTCTAAATAATTTTATCCTTCAGTAAGAATTGGTAGATCAAGCTCTAATTGGAGGCTCTTATACTTGGTCTAATAACCACACTGACCCCCTTCTTTGTAGGCTCGATAGATTCTTATTTAGTGTTGATTTTGAAGAGGCTTATCCTAATTCCCTACAAATCGCACTAACTAGAACTGTGTCAGATCATAACCCTCTCATGGTTATAACTAAGCATTATATTAGTAGTAAACCATATTTCAAGTTGGAGAAAAGTTGTACTGAGCACAAGGATTTTGCTAATAAGGTTGATATTTGGTGGCATTCAATGAACTACACAGGCAGTTCAAACTCTATTTTCTTTCTTAAACTTCAAAATCTTAAGTATTTTGTTAAGCCTTGGGGCTTGATAGAGTTTGGTGCAGCCAATACTGAGAAGAAACTTCTAACTAAAAGGACTGGGGAGTTAAATTCATTGGACAAAAATGGACCATTACCTTCAGCTCAATTTGAGGATAGGATGCAAATAAAGATCAAGTTAAAAAATGTTGAAAACAATGAAGCTAGGAAGTGGCAGTTAAGAGCTAAACAGAATGGTTTCAAATGGGGTGATGATAACACTGATTATTTTCATAGGATTGCTAGCTCTAGGAGGAAGAGAAATAAAATTGCTAAGCTTCAAATAAATGGGGTGGATTGTTTTGATCAAGCTGCTATAAAAGAAGAACTAAGAAATTACTATATACATCTTTTCTCGGATCACAATAGTGTTTATTCTTCGATTAGTTCTCTAGATTTTCCTAATGTGGGGGAAGAGAAAAGACAATGGCTGGAACGAAGTTTTTCTGAAGATGAAGTGTGGGGTGTGATCAAACATATGGGAATTAATAAATCACCAGGGCTAGATGGATTCTCAGTTGAGTTTTATAAGAAATGTTGGAGTACAATAAAATGTGATTTTATGAGAATGCTTGATGACTTTTTCAGATTTGGTTCTTTGGGTTGGAGGCTAAATTGCTCTTTTATCACTCTCATTCCTAAGAAAGAAGACTCTTGTACTCCAAGATATTTCAGACCTCTAAGTCTCATTGGGAGTGCCTATAAATTTATTTCCAAGTTGTTTGCTGAGAGATTGAAGACTATTATGCCTTCTATTATCTCTGAGTTTCAAGGTGCTTTCATTAATGAGAGACAAATTTTGGACGGAGTTCTCATTGCTAATGAGTGTGTGGATAGCAGGTTAAAATCTAAAATCCCAGGTATTTTGTGGAAAATTGATATGGAGAAGGTGTTTGACAACATAAATTGGCAGGCTCTTTTTTGCATTTTACACAAGCATGGCTTTGGAGAAAAATGGATTGGGTGGATCAAATGGTGTGTCTCCTCTACTCATTTGTCTCTCCTGGTTAATGGAAATTCTACTGAGAAATTTAAACCAGAAAAAGGTTTAAGACAGGGTGATTCTCTTTCCCCATATCTATTTCTTTTGGTAGTGGAAATTCTTTCTAAACTCATGAATGATGCTGTTGAAAGAGGGAAGATTAGTGGTTTCAAGGTGGAAGATACTGGAACTACTATTTCTCATTTACAGTTTGCAGATGATACTCTCATCTTTTTGAATGCATACCCTAATGAAGTCACAAGACTTTTTATTATCCTTTGTATTTTTGAAGCTTTAACTGGTATGAGACTGAATTTGGAAAAGAGCACAACGGTTAGTGTGGGTGCTGATGAGGTGATTTCTAAAGAGTTAGGCTGCAAAACGGAAAAACTACCCATAAAATATCTTGGAATGCCTATTGGTTTTATCTCAAGGAGTGTTTCAATATGGGATTCAGTGTTAGAGAAAATGGAGCAAAAGTTAGCTACTTGGAAGAGGAAATATTTGAACAAAGAAGGTAGGCTTGTTATTATCAAACATTGTCTCTCTTGCTTACCTGTTTATTATCTTTCATTGTTTAACCTTCCTGTGTGTGTAGAGAAGAAAATGGTGTCTCTTATGAGGAATTTTCTTTGGGGTTCTACTCAAGACAAGAGAAAAATGGTATGGGTGGGTTGGCCGAAGATTTGTAAGTCTAAGCTTTTTGGTGGCCTGGGATTGAAGAGCTTAAGGATTACAAACAAGGCGTTACTGATAAAATGGATTTGGAAGTATTCTCGACAAAAGAAATTACTTTGGAGAAGATTGGTTCAACAAAAGACAAGAGTCTGTGGTGAAGTGTTATTACCAGTTGATGATGGGGATCCTCAATGTAAAAGCGTATGGAAGAATGTTACCTGGTTAGTTCCCGAAATTCAAGATTATTTAAGTTTCAAGTTGGGTAACGGTAAAGGTATTCGTTTCTGGATTGATAAATGGATGTCTTAAAGATCTATTCCTGGTGATCTATAAAGCTAGTTTAAACAAACATGAGACCGTGGCAGAGATGATTAATGAAGGAAGATGGGAAGGAAGGTTAAAACACACTCTAAATGCGAATGAAAGTATGGAATGAGACCTTTTGAGAAGATATTTAGGCGTTGTCCCTGCTCTAGTTGATGCTGAGGATGAGGTTCTAATGTTTGATAATTTTACCACTAAATCTTGCTATGATAAAATGTCAGGTACTTTTGAGGATTGCAATTTCAGTAAATTCTTATGGAAAAATCACGTACCTCATAAGGTAAGCTTCATGTTGTGGGATGTTTTTAATAACTCCTTGCCTACTAGAGACATGCTGGTTCATAGAGGAATGCAAGTTGAGAGTACGTCTTGTGTTATGTGCAATTTGGAAGAAGAAACTAGAGATCATCTCTTCCTACACTGTCAAACTACTTTTAAATTATGGGATTATTTCATGTGTCTTGGCCTCTTCCGAAAACTGTATTATAACTCTTTGAAGATTGGGACTGGAATTTATTGAATGGAAGATGCAAGGAACTTTGGAGTATCATGCATTATGCTCTAACATGGATTATCTGGGATGAAAGAAACAACAGAGTTTTCGGAGGAAGATATATGATTGTTTATTAACTCATTATTCATACTAAACATGCTCTTATCTTGTGGAGCTGTGAAAGAGATACTTTTAGCTTCATCAACTGCTCTCAAATCTTGCATGATTGGGAGAATGTAATCCATATGTAATAGGTATCTGTTGACCTGCTGTAATGTTTTGGATGGTTTTTTCTCTTTAATATAAACTTTTCTTTTTCGAAAAAAAAAAGGTATGGGTACTAAATTTATATCTTCCACTTGCCATTTCCAATATAAACTCGAGACGAATTTTATCGCAGTGTGGGAGCCTGATATGGGACATATCCTGCCAATCAATATATGTTCCAAGATATGGTTAATATCTTGGAGATTTGTTAGTTTATGTATTTTAATTATTAGGATAATTATTTATTTTATTAGATTTATCATGTTTTTATGAGAATAATATATTCTCTAGGCTAGTTTAGAAACATTCTAGATTTCTAGGTTTAATGTTTGAAAGCTATAAATAGCCATTTCCATTATCATTGTATTTTAGCTTACGAGCTCCATTATGAAAACTATTGTTTGGTTTAAAACATGTTTACTTCTTTTCGAGAGATCTGATCATCTTGATCGTTTATCAATTACTTTGATCCGTGGGTTATGATAAACAACTTTTTTCTCTATCTTTGTACTTTTTTCGTGTTCAAAAGAAATGACAATGGTTGATGCGTGCACTCTCAGTAGGTTCATTAGGATTAATTAGCATTTAAATGGTGGGCATGTTTTTGTTTCTGGAAGACGATATCGTGCCATATTCCAAACATTACGAATCTTAAGGCCGAGCACTACAGTGCGTGGGCAGCCCTTATGTGGTAGCACATGTTAAATATTGAAAATCGGGTGTAAACAACCGAAATTGCTGAGAGTCTTGAGACTCCAATCTCTGGAGGGTTTGGAAAATTAGGTGGACTCATCAGGTTCAGATCTATGTATATGTAAGCCGTACAAATTTCACTTGTTGTTTTCAATTTCAATCTGAGTGTGAGATTCATTTTAGTTTCCAGACATGGATTTAAGAATGGTTGAAACTCAAGTTGATAAATCCAAGACAGTAAGTAAAGAGGATGAAAAGAAAAAGAGAAGAGGGTTGATTAAATGGTGATATTCATACTTGGTTTGAGCGGATTCAGAAAAACACAACTAATATTTTCTGTTTGACTTTCGATCTTGTGCTATGTTTCCATCGGATCAAGGTGTTAATCAAGACATTTTGATTCAATTGTGGATGGCATGAAGATATTGCAGATGATTATTTCAATTGTTCATTTTTGAGGAGTATCATTCCAAAAGAGCCTTCAGCAGACGAAGAATGGGGTGAGCACAAAGATGAATTTCCACAATTTCTTATGGGTGTTGGATTTATTAGGGGTTGCTTTGCGATGTTAACATCTTCGGTGTGTTTATTAAAATACTTACGGTGTCTCAATATGTCTTGGTTGATTGTCATAGCGGTGTCCAAGTCATTTGCTCGCCTTTGGTATTTGCAAACACCTTAAATCCATGCATTTAGGGAGGAATTGGTGGATCTTTTGAAAACAAAGGTATTTCCACATCTCATATACACTATATATATAAGTAGAGTGGAATGTGATTTATGGAGGAAGGAATGATGTTCATATCTAGAGGGAAGTGTTGCTGTCTATAATGTGTCTCAAGTAAAAAAAATAATCTCATCTGTGTATTGTTTGCTTATTTGTAATCTTTCAAATCATGGAAGATGTATATTTTGTCCCCTTGTAGTGGTATCTTCTTCTTAATTGAACAGATTATTATTTATCTCTTCTACTCTTCCTACATTGTACTCTCAAATAACATTTCCGAGTTTTCGATTACTCTTTGCATATATGAACTGGTTTTCTGCGTGGTACTCTTTTTAGATTATCTTCTTGTCATTTGTTGGTATGGAACAAAAGTCTGGTTACCTTTATCAACTCAAACTTAAGTAGTCAATTTAAGTGATCCTTTTGTTCTAGGCTTCTATCTCTATATAATATCCTGGTTGTTTGTTTTACTGAGAGAAATCTTGATCAAAGTTATAGTCAAGTTAAGTTGTTAACAGTTCATGAATTTAGCATGGATTTATTTATATTAGAATTGTTACATCACATGCTTAAAGAAAGTCGAACTCTGGAGTTTGCTGTAATTCTTTGATTTCTAACAGCACTAAGAGAACTCTGAGCAGGATGTTGGTGGGGTTCTGCCCTCTTTGATGCAGAAGGAAAAGCTCTTTGCAGCATTACAGTGGTTACAAAATGCAGCAAAAGCTAATGGATGCTATATTTGGCGAAGTTTTATGATCTGCCAGGTGAGAATTGATGAAAATAATTAGAGTGAACTGTACATTACGTACTCGTTATAAATTTTTGGTTTTAATTTCATTTTTTCTGTGTTTCTTTATAGGAAGCTATCATTTTACCTCCATGGATTGCACTTGGTGTTCGTTCGAGACTTGGAGTTTGGGGAGATATATGCGTCAATGTGGATGCCTTGGCTACTTAGGTGTTGACTGCTTCTGATTATAATTTTTAGCAGACCTTGTGAATGGAAGGTAAAAACTAAAGAGGAATGTGGATAGGATTTACTACTTACTGTCGGTATGTCATTCGTATGCATGTATTTTCTCGAATTCTCGCCAAGATGTATTGTTTGTAATGCAAGACTAATGTGAACTTCATGCTTGAGTTGGACTTTGAGCCATTCAATGCTTCATTTCCTTGCCCGACACCATGAAAATCGTTTGGAAATACTTTAGAGTTTCTTCTGCGAAAATGTTTCATGACAGAGATAGCAGCATGCACCCTTTACTTGATTTTCTTAAAGCACACAACTACAATGGGAACACAATATTTGTGCATGTGTGGTTTTAGCCTTAATGAAGCCTGCATTTCCGATACGCCTTATAAAGAGTTACCTGACATTTATCAAACTTAAGAAACAATTTTGCTACTGTCTGGTTAGAGTGCATTGGACATGACTATTTGGGTTGCTATGTGCATATTTACTTAATTTTAGAATGTTTGGTATTTACTATTTAGGTGCCATTGTAGAATGTTTGGTACTGTATGTCCCTCAATTCCTGCTAGTAATGAAGTTTGTTTTGAGACTCCCTCGCCTTTTAAAAAGACATATGAAAACATTTTTGTTGTATTGATCTAGACATCTGGTGGCCAGTGAGCTTACCTATATTCACAATTATTTGAGATTTCGTGTCTTTTGATTCATTCTACCTTTTGGCTGTATTATCTTCTGCTGCACTGTAGTCGTTTGATTGAAAGCAAAATTAGAAATGAGTTACTTGTAGAAATAGTCACTTATAGGTGTATGGTGAAATGGTCATATTTATGCTGTATATATAATATAAAAAATCCTTTTTCTGTGGGAGATAAGTCTATTCTTGCTGGTGCATAGAGATTGATTTGGACACCCCTGGATGTTTTAAACGGAACCGTTGATGGGTCGAGATCTCTGAGTATTACATGTTTTCTCTTAGTTTAATTCTTGCATGTTTCTTATTTCTATGTTAACATCGTTTTGAAGAACTTACCGGTGGAGGATCTCATTTCGATTTGATATACATGTATGCTCTCAAGCTGGCCACGATTGACAATCATTTGCTTAATGATATTACTCAGTATGTTTGACAGGTGCATATATGGCAGGACATCTGTGATTGAACACTTTAAACATTTTTTCCTTTTATTTGGATAAATTATGTGTTTAAACAGTGTCTTTGATTTTTATTTTTATTTTAAAAATTATTCGCTGAATATCCGTTCCTTCGTATTTGTACCTAAGTTTTGAGATGTGCTTAGTTAGTGTTGACGTCGAGAATACCCTATCTGAAATAGTAATTTGGGTTTAAAGTATCGTTGGGACATTATGGATAATGTGAACTGAAAATCTTAAATTTGGATGAGAAATCTGTTTGTGCCTTTGTTATCTGGGTGTTGAGAATGCTCATCACTGGTAAATTGCATCTTTGAGTATATTCTGATATTGCAGTATACTTTGCTTACCTGATTCTCTGCTGTTATGATGAGTTTTAGTCGTCTATGTTCACTTTTATCTGTTAGGTGTACTTGTTTTGAAGTAGAAACGTTCGTTTATTCATTGTTGTTTGTTCACTACTAGTTTTGATCTTCCTCCTATTAGACGCTCACTACTAGTGCAGTAGTATTGTATATCTGGAAAACCAACAGTCAAAGAGAAAGAGAAACGTAGAAATATTATTTTTAACCAGTGTTTTTCCATATAACCGAGTATACCATTTATGACGTTTTTTATGCAATTGGCTTGCAGAAATATTGAACAGCTACCGGCACTCGGGAAACTCCCATATCCTAGGCGTCTGAGAATTTGCTATTCTAATTCTATCGACTGTATGGGTCATGAGTTTTATGAAGAAGAAATCTATTCCTGCAGCCTTGAGTTTATGACGACCTATAGGTGCTGTAGATTTTTTTTTTTGCTTTAAAAAAGGGAAAAAAACTGACAGTCACCTGGAACTGGCACCTTGTCAGAATGGCATCAAAATTTTTGTTTGTTGACAGTGAGATTCGGACCCGAACTAGAACCTTAATCTGGTGCCTTAGACCGGCCATATCAACTTGTTTCATTTGTATATTATAATTCTAATCACTTTGTATTTTGTTCGTTGGCTGTATTTGTTTGTTCCAGTTACTGTGATTAAAAAGTGCATTCTCAGTATAGTGTTTGTGGTAGCAGAGATTGGTGGGCATGCTTTTGTTCCTGAAGACATAACATAACGTTATTCCAAAACATTACAAATCATAAAAAAACCCGATGAGTAGCAGTAGTTGGCTGCTAGAATGCAAATTATACCACCTATAAGATCGATCAGACAAAATGTACCTTCCACCAATGATTGATGTAGTTGCATCTCGTTCATGTATGTTGTTTGTCGTGGGCACCTTGCTTGTGAGTTGTGACCACCATTATAGTGGACATAAAACAATCTATATTCTCCAGATTTATATTGTTATTGAATTGAATCTTGAATTAAACAAAATTGAAAAATGATGGAGGCTTAGACCAAGTCTAAATCTGTTCCCCTGTCCAGCCAATCATTCAGTCTATAATGTTTTGGTGCAAGTTTTTGATGAGTCCGACTACCGTTTGGTATTTGAATAATACCCACCCCTGTTGCGGCTTCATACCAATTTCTTCCTAACTTCTGCAAAGAATAATCCAACCACTTTCTAATGACGAGCTCTGCCATGATCAAATTATGCTCAATATATTAAATTTCATTCAAAGTCAAACTGCTATTTGTTCTCTTTCTCTCTGGCAAGGTATGTATAAACTCAACTTTGGGTTCATTAGCATTGTTGTTCTCCTCTATCATCGCCATAAACCTCTCCAAGCTTTCAATTATGAATAATAATAGTTCAAACTCTAATCACAATGGATATCCTCTCGATTATAATGTCAACGGATACAAATATTTCATTGGGATATCGGCCGGTGTCGTCATGCTTATTGTCACCATTGTCATTTCTTCGTTGTACTGCACCCGCGTGCCAAACCCGCCCCGACAAAACAATGGCACAGGTGATGGCGATGATCTTGATTATCCTGCAGGTGATATTGAAGTAGGTCTAGATGAAGCGATTCTTGAGAGCTACCCAAAATTCCTATATTCAGAAGCTAAACTCTACACCAAGCACAGTGACGCCGCTGACGGTTCTTGTTGCTCAATTTGCTTGGCTGATTATAACAGCGGTGACATAGCTCGGTTACTTCCGGATTGTGGCCATTTATTCCATCAGAAGTGTGTCGATCCGTGGTTGCTGCTGCATCCTACTTGTCCTATTTGTCGAGCATCACCACTTCCTACACCTCAGACGACTCCTCTGGCAAATGTGATGCCACCACCTGAAAGAAATATTAACCGACCGCTGGTGGGGTTGGCATTTTCTCCATATTAGTAATAGTGAAGTCAAATTTCGTAGAGGATCGATGATGAAAATTTTGTAACAAAGCATTCAAAGAAACTAGGAAACAAGTGAGTAGTCCCTGTTCACTGAAAAGAAGAATCGAAGCATGCATAATTAAAAGATGTTGATGATTATATCCGAAGATTTGATCAGGAAAGTAAGTGATACAATTATGGAGATCGTTCCGTACAGGGGATCACGGCGGTAACAGAAAATTGTAAGCTGATTCTACTTTCCATTGAGATACCTAAGTATCACCAGAATAGAGAAAACCTGCTTGAGAAAATAAAACTGGTTTGTTTTTTTACTACAGGTGAGACTGGAACTTAGGACCCAAGGGGCACTAAGGTTCACTTGGTATTTTCATGCATTTGGGATTATTTTATTTATCCACAAAAACATTTTGTAATCAACTTGATAAATTTTTATTTTTTTTAAATAAAGCGGTTGGTAAAAAGAAATTCAAAGAGCTTTTATAAAAGTATTTCCATTTTAGGTCAGAGTAGTTATTTAAAGCACTGAAAACAGAAGTTGTTGACCCATTCAATTAATCAATTCTATATTTTAATATAACCTTTGTAACCGATTCTATATTTTATTCCTCTTTTCCGTGACAACAACACGGTTATTAACATTGTTCATAATGATGTCTTTCATGATCGTACAAAACACATTGAGATTGATTGTTATTTTGTACGACGCCACTTCAAGGAACAAACTGTTACAGTGCCGTACATTCCTTCAGAATTACAATTAACATACATCTTCACAGAGACTCTTCATCCTCCTAGAATCCATTTTCTCATTTCCAAACTCAACATGTGCTCTGTAGTCTGCACCATCTTGAGTTTGAGGGAGGGTATTAATATATATTGTCTTATTTTGGGATAATATAGGATCCCGTATATTATATATCCTTAGGCATGTATATTAAATTACTATATATGTGATATTTTGTTTCCTTTTATTTCAGTGTTCATGTGTACAAAAACAAATTGTATTGTAACTCTTTTAACATCAATAACATGAACCTAATTTCAGAATATACATGCCATGACTATTTCTATCAGGATAGATAGTAGTGCCGATCTTATATCAACAGTTAACCAATATAAGACAAGACGTACCAAGATATGAAGTGGTTGTTCCCAGGAAAAAAATTTTACGATCTTATATCAACAGTTAACCAATACAAGACAAGACAAGACAAGACATACCTGTTGGGATATCCCTCCTTATGGCCCAAACACGTGCACAACCCCTTAACCATTTAAGGGAGGAAGTTAATAGAAGACTAGTAAGGTTATAACAAGTCTTCAGGAGATGTTTTATTCTTTATGAGTTTATCTTCTTCATATGTCGTGAAGAAAAGAGAGAGTGGCAGTAGAGAAAGAGAGTGGGCAAGGGAGAAAGGTGAAGCCACCGTTTTGGTGAGATTTGAAGTTATCTTAAAGAGAAGGAGAAATGGTTTTTGTCAAAGATGCGTTTTGTTCGTTGTGGTGAAGATTGTTCCATTAATTTCCACATCTCTTCAAAGGGGAAAAAATCTAGGGTTGTCCAAACCCTAGTAGTAAGTAATCTTACTCTTGCTTTTGTCAAATTGATAATGAATCTTATCTTATTGGAATTGTTGATCCATCCTTAGGGGTGAGCGTAATTAGGCAAATAGGTATCCAAGTGCTATATGCACCTTGAAGTTGTTGTTATCTCCAAATTGGGAGAATTGTGTGTAACCCATTATTTTTTTAGTCGAACATTTGCCCGTGGTTTTTTTACCCTTCACCTTGGAGGGGTTTTTTCCACGTAATTTTCAGTGTTGTGTGATTGCTTCTTATATCGTCATAGTTGTATTATTTCAACATTTTTGTTTCATTGCTTGTTTAGGTTTCGTATTGCGCATAGCGGCTCGGATTTATAAGTCTCCCCCAATAAGTGGTATCAGAGCTTTTGGGTTGAGCTAATCCTGTGCAATGACGGAAGCTAGCACTAGTAATAGAATGGTCAATTTGACCGGTGAGAACTTTGTGACATGGAAGGTGAATATGGAAGATTGATTATATTGTAAATATCTTTATGGTCCAATAGAGAGTAAGGGAGTGAAGCCCGAGAAGACAAATGAAGAAGAATGACATGTTACTAACCGTAAAGCATTTGGTTTTATTCTTCAGTAGATTGATGATGGCATTTTTCATCATGTCGCTAGTGAGAAACTAGCATATTCTTTGTGGACCAAGTTAGAAAAGATATATGACCAGCAATCTCCTTGTGCAAAAGCTCTTCTATTTAAAAGGCTTGGAAAGTTGGTATACAAGGAAGGAACTTCCATGACGCAACACTTAAATGAAATGAAAGGTATCATGAATCAGCTTATATCTATGGATCTGACAATTCCAGAAGAGATACAAGCTTATTTGTTGCTAAATACTTTACCAGACAGTTGGGAGCTATTGAGGAATTGTCTTAGTTATTCTGCTCCATATAGGAAGTTGAACATGACTGTTGCAACAAACAGTCTGCTGAATGAAGAAGTTAGAAGAAGGTCATTAGACTCATCTTATTCAGAAGATCTTGTTACAGAAAATCGGGGTAGAAGAAAAGACAGAAGACAAGTTAGCTGTATCAAGTCAATGGGTAAATCAAAGTCTAGAAAGGACGTTGAATGTTGAAACTGTCGTATGAGAGGTCATTATTCAAATGAATGTAGGAAGACGAAGCAAGAACATAAGAAGGGGAAAAATGAGACTATAATGTTGCATATATCATTTTATTCTCAGATTATAGTGATGTTTGTGGGAGTTATGAAGGTTCTGATTCAGAGTGGATAGTTGATTCGGGTGCCTCTTATCATGCTACTCCTCATGAAGATGTATTTACCTCCTACAATGCTGGTGACTTTGGGTAAGTCAGAATGGGAAACAGTAGTGTTGCGAAGATTATAGGAATGAGTGATGTGAAGGTTGAGACCAGTGTTGGGTGAACATTGGCTCTCAAAAATATGCGACATGTACCAAATTTTCGTTTGAATCTAATATCACCGAGAGTGTTAGATAATAAAGGGTACAACAATCACCTGGGTGATGGAAAATGGAATCTAATCAAGGGCTCCATGGTTATTACAAGAGGAAAGAAGTGTGGCACAATGTACAAAACACAAGTGAAGGTGATTAAAGGTGAATTGAATGATGTTGACAAAGATTCAACCTCCTAGTTGTGGCGTAGAAGACTTGGTCATCTTAGTGAGAAGGAAATTCAAATCCTCACCAAAAGACAAGTTTTTCCAAAGGCAAAAGGTATGCAATTGGGTAAGTGCACTCATTGTTTAGTCGGTAAACAAACTAGAGTTTCTTTTCATAAAGCTTTACCCAAGTGAAATTATGGTATTATTGATCTTGTTCACTTTGATGTATGTGGACCTTTAAGGGTCAAAACACTTGGTGGTGCTGTTTATTTTGTTACTTTTATAGATGATGCTTCAAGGAAGGTTTGGTCATATGAAATTAGGACGAAAGATGATGTTGTTCCTGTGTTTAATATGTTTCACAGCATGGTGAAAATAGAAATAGGTAAAACCTTTAAGTGCCTTCATTCTGAAAATGGGAGAGAGTACATTGGACCACTTGAAGTGTATTGCAATATCGCATGGGTATACGTCATGAACAATCGGTACCGAAGACTCCACAACATAATGGTGTTGCATAGAGGATGAACCGCACTATTCTTGAGAGAATCAGGTGCATGTGTCTCATTCCAAGTTGCAGAAGCATTTCTGGGGTGAAACAATGAATAATGATGTGTACTTGATCAATCGATCTCCTTCAAGACCGCTAGATAGAGAAGTAGCAGAAAAGGTATGGAGAGACAAAGATCCTACTTATGATCACTCGAGAGTGTTTGGTTGCAAGGCGTTTGTTCATATCCCAAAAGATCAGATATCAAAGCTTGATGACAAAGAAAAGCAGTGTGTGTTCCTAAGCTATGGGACAGAGAAGTTTGGCTACAGATTTTTGGATCCAGTTGATAACAAGGTTATCAGAAGTAGGGATGCAGTATTACTTGAAGACCAGACTATTGAAGACTTTAAGAAGATTTAGATGCCAAAGCTTCAAGATGACATGACCTTGGATCCAAATCCAGTTGTTCTTTCTCTTGAACAACATGCAATGATGATGTTGATGGTAATGGTAATGAAGAAGAAGAACACAATCATGAAGATGAAGATCATAAAGATGTTCCAGTGGGTGATGTTGAGCAAGAAGTGCAACAACAACCAGAAGATGAGTTGAGAAGATCCAGCAGGACCAGATTACCTTCAACAAAGTATACACCACATGAGTATGTGATGCTCACAGATGCAGGTGAACCAGAGTCTTATGAAGAAGCTCTTAGTGTTCCTGAGAGTCATAAGTGGTTGAAATCCATGAAAGAAGAGGTAGTATATTTAGATGAGAATGGCACTTTTGATTTGGTTGACAAGCCAGAGAACCAGAAAATTCTGAAAAACAAATGGGTGTATAGAATCAAGATTGAAGATGGTAACTCACAACCAAGGTACAAAGCACACTTAGTTGTGAAGGGTTATGAGCATAGAAAGGGTGTTGACTTTGACGAGATCTTCTCACCGGTGGTGAGATTTCCTTCTATTAGGGTTGTCTTGGCAATAGCCACTAGTTTGGATCTTGAGATAGAACAACTAGATGTCAAGACAACATTTCTTCACGGTGAGTTGGAGAAAGATGTGTACATGGCACAACCCGAGGGTTTTGAAGTCAAAGGAAAAAAGAACATGGTGTGCAAGCTAAAGAAGAGTCTATATGGTTTGAAGCAAGCTCCTAGAAGATGGTATAAGAAAATTGAATCGTTCATGAAGGAACATGGGTACAAGAGAACAACTTCAGATCATTGTTTATTCATTCAAAAAATTTCTGATGGTGATTTTCTTATTCTTTTACTATATGTTGATGACATGCTTATTGTTGGAAAAAATAAGAAGAAAATTGGCAAGTTGGAGTCATATTTAAGCAAGTATTTTGCTATGAAAGACTTGGGTGCAGCAAAGCGTATTCTTGGCATTGAAATCACTCGTGATAGGAAAGCAAGGAAACTGTGGTTATCACAAGAAAGCTACATTGAGAAGGTTTTGAAAATATTTAACATGGGCAAGGCTGAGCCGGTAAGTTGTCTACTTCCAAACCATTTTAAGTTAACTCGTGATCTATTTCCTGCGAATAATGTTGAGAAACGGAAGATGGAGGAAATTCCTTATGCATCCGCATTTGGTAGTTTGATGTATGCAATGGTGTGTGTACAAGGACGGATATAGCTCATGCAGTTGGAGTGGTAAGCATATTTCTATCAAATCCTAGTCCGGAGCATTGGGAAGCAGTGAAATGGATACTACGGTATCTAAGGGGTACTTCTAATATGTATTTGTGCTATGGTGGTGACAAGCCAGAGTTAGTTGGTTACACAGATTCAGATTTGGCAGGTGCTCAAGACAGTCTCAAGTCGACATCGGGTTACTTATTTACCTATGCAGGGGAAGCTGTATCTTGGAAATCCAAGTTACAAAAAATGTGTGGCATTGTCTACTACAGAGGAATAGTACATTGCAGCTACGTAGAGTTGCAAGGAGATGATATGGATGAAGAGGTTTGTTAGAGGACTCGATGTGAAGCAACAAAGGTTCATCGTTTACTGTGATAGCCAAAGTGTCATCCATCTCAGCAAGAATTCGAGTTTTCACTCGAGGTCCAAGCACATCAATATTTTGTATCAGTGGATACAAGAAGTTCTCGATGAGAAGGTCTTGTATATTGAGAAGATCCATACAGATGACAACGGTTCTGATATAATGACAAAGTCGCTACCAAAGTACAAGCATGTTTATTTCTGCAGTGGGGCAGGTTTGGTGGTGACGGGTAGTTTCCCTTAAGTCGCGAGGGGGGATTGTTGGGCTATCCCTCCTTATAGCCCAAATCCGTGGACAACCCCTTAACCATTTAAGGGAGGAAGTTAGTAGAAGACTAGTAAGGTTATAACAAGTCTTCAGGAGATATTTTATTCTTTACGAGTTAATCTTCTTCATATGTCGTGAAGAAAAGAGAAAAAGGCAGTAGAGAAAGAGAATGAGCGAGGGAGAAACGTGAAGCCACCGTTTTGGTGAGATTTGAAATTCTCTTGAAGAGAAGGAGAAAGGGTTCTTGTCAAAGATCCGTTTGGTTCGTTGTGGTGAAGATTGTTCCATCAATTTCCACATCTCTTCAGAGGGAGGAAAATCTAGGGTTTGTTCAAACCCTAGTAGTAAGTAATCTTACTCTAGCTATTGTCAAATTGATAGTGAATCTCATTTTATTGGTGAATGAATTGTTGATCCATCCTTAGGGGTGAGTGTAATTAGGCAAATAGGTATCCAAGTGCTATATGCACCTTGAAGTTGTTGTTATCTCCAAATTGGGAGAATTGTGTGTAACCCATTATTATTATAGTGGAAGATTTGCCCGTGATTATTTACCCTTCACCTTAGAGGGATTTTTCCACGTAATTGACGGTGTTGTGTGATTGTTTTTTTATATCGTCATAATTGTATTATTTATTTATTTGTGTTTCATTACTTGTGAAGGTTTCGTATTGCACATAGCGGATCGGATTTATAAGTCTCCCCCAACAGTACCAAGATATGAACTGGTTGTCCCGTGGAAAAAAATTTGGATGCCCATGAACTCATATGAACTGGTTATATCACCGTTGGCAAGTCTGATGGTTGTTAGTAGCTAGAGCACACCTGGGTACAAGTCAATTCTTATTCATGGGATTTTATGGACTTGGCCTCCAGTTAAATTACATTTGAGGAACGCCCACATCCTGGGCGCGTATATGCCTTTAACAACTACATAGGTGGGTGTAGTTGGCATCATAAATTCATCGTCCTCATGAATTCTCAAGATATTGATCGAGTCTTTAATATAAAAAAATACTTTTTAAGTGTCATATTATGCACCGGCAAGCAAATGGAATATCTCTGTCTTTATCAATGAGATTGACCTTTGTACTCCTTTTGTCAGTACTGTCAACTGGGAATGAAACCTGCAAAAGACATGGAATTACAAAAGAAGAAAAGGTTGGACTAGAAAGTGTCTCTCAAATTCTTTTTTATCTTGTATTAAAAAGCCGGGAGTCTTTAGTGGCAATCCCAAAAGAATTAGGACAACATAAAATGATAAAAAATGTCATAATCGATACCTTATTTCACAATCGATAAATAATTTACAGGGCATTTTTTTTAATGGCTAAATTATCCTTTATAATCGGTAAATAACTTTACAAGGAAGTTAATCCACATGTCGGGACTCAATTTAGTTTATTTAACTTCCAAATATAAAGTATCCCCAAAATAAAATCCTCTATCCATAATCGGTAGTCAAGATAATTCATATAACTACCGAATATAGAGTAGCCCCAAAATCAGATTTTGAAAATAAAAATAAAAAAATTGGAATTTTGGTTGAGCCTATAATCGGTAAGAAAGGAAGAGTTATCATGACTTCCGATTATGCAGTGGCTCTCTTTGCAAATATCCTACCATAATCGGTAGTCAAGATAGTTTATATAACTACCGAATAGTTTATATAACTACCGAATATAAAGTATCCCCAAAATCAGATTTTGCAAAAAACTTTTTTTTTTTTTTTTAATATTGGTTGAGCCTATAATCGGTAAGAAATGAAGAGTTATCATGATTTCCGAATATACAGTAGAACTCTTTGCACAAATCTTACCATATTCGGTCGTCAAGATAGTTCATATAACTACCGAATATAGAGTAGCCCCAAAATCAGATTTTGTAAAAAATTTTTTTTTTTTTGAATTTTGGTTGAGCCTATAATCGGTAAGAAAGGAAGAGTTATCCTGACTTCCGATTATCCTGACTCTCTTTGCAAATATCCAACCAATGGTGTCTCTTGAAGAAACCGTATGGGAACAGACACGTTTTGTGAAAATTTCTAGAAAACGAATAGGTTTTCAAATTCATGAAGCGAAAAAAAAATCACGAGACGCTATGTCGCACTCTGCTAGGGAGCGTTGCCCCTAGACCCCCACGACTTGACCTGTCAGGTCGAATACAGTCGTGAGGGGCTACGACCCCCCGGACCCCCTCGGATAGCGGCAAACAATCTTAAAAATATATCCAACACATGTAACTACCTAATATAGAGTTTCCCCAAAATGAGATTTTTTAAAAATTCTCTATTTTTCTAATTTAATCCATAGTAAAAATAGTTCATATAACTACCGAATATCGAGTTTCCCCCAAAAATGAGATTTTAGAATCGGTAGCTAAAAAAAAAACCTAAACTACCGATTAAGAAGAGGCATATAAGTATTTTCAACCTATTTTATCGTTTTGTGTCGCCCTTAATTCTATTGGGGTCGCTCCTAAAGACGTCATGTTAAAAAGGTTGCGTACCTCACCATTGTCTAGACTAAAATAACTCTCTAGAATCTGGATTAAGATTATTCAGGGTCCATGACCCATTTCTTCCAGATAATTTGTCTAAAGGATATACCTTAACATGGATTCACCATGTAAGGAGTGTAAATACAAATATCTGAGAGAAGGTACATTATGTGATTTGACCTAGTTCAAAACAATCTTATAAAATCTTCTCTGCGAAACATGAAAAATTAAAAATTAGACCGTTATCATGGGTTTGCGAAACATGAAAAATTAAAAATTAGATCCTTTGAATGTACGTCATTGGGTTTGCCATCCAATGGCCGCAAGGACAAAAAAATGCTCTATAATTTCAGGACTGCATCAGGAGCTAAGAGAAAGGTATCAGAATGTGATATATATTCCCTATATGTTATCCACAAGAACAGCACAAGAACAGAAGAATCAAGATAAACTGAGCAACTATGTTAAACGGCTCTCGCATGACACACACCTACCGGAGCAGTTGACACGACCACGGATCATTGATCCAAATTATTAAGTAGCACGTGTTTTTGTGGCCCGCGGTCATATATATCATACTCTTTTCGTTTCAGGAAAATTGTTATTTTTTCATTTTAATTTAAAAATATGTCAAATTGAAAAAGTGAAAGTAACAATTTTCCTGAAACGGAGGTAGTATAAGTGAACTAAGGTTGGAAAATCCAGTGTAAAGACCCAATAAAATTTGGCTATTGGAAGTTGGAATGGACACTTTGGGACCTTGTAGAACCTTTAGAGTTTACTTTCCACGATCAAAACAGGCAAGGGCGGAGCTGAGTGAGGACTAGGGATGACAATTGTCCTCCCTAAAATTTACAAAATGACATTTTAGGCTTAGAAATTTAAGGTATTTTATAATTGTCCCCCCTGGATTCTACAAAATTGTTATAATATGATTCATTTGTGTAATTTTTTACATACATTTCAAAATTTTCTACAACAAATTCTAGCACTAGGTATAAGGTTCTATGAAGTGTTGATATTTTGTGGAGTCTTGAGGCAAGATCTGTATTTTTTGTCGCAAAAGACCCTAAAAAAAAATTGTGACCATTCCGCTATATATATTTATCCCCAGGTTGGAAAGCCTGGCTCCGCCACCGAAAACAGGGGGAAAGATGAATTTTGCGCGTGGTTATCGCGTCAAGAAAATGTAGCAAACCGGGGTCCTTTTAACACTCCCTGCCCTGAACTTTCCTACATGTCACACTATGCGTTAACATGTTGACAGTACAGTTGATTTCTTTTTTCTTTTTTAAGCATGTACAGTTGATATTTGTGGTATTCACCAATCCCATGCTGTACTACAGGATTAGGGGGGTAAATATACATCTCTAGCTGCTTCCATTATCCATAACTTAAGAATTATATTCTTAAGAGTTAAATTTTGGGTCTAGAAGACAAGCAAAGTTAATATTCTTCTAGTAACCAAGCATTCAAATTTAGAACCAATAGAACAAAGAAAAAACGCAGATAGATCCACCATAGCCCTTGATATAGATCGTCGATGAAGATCAGACGATAGAAGCTGGAGGACAGATGCAGTAAGGAACGCCAAATCAAGAATCAAGTCACTCTGCTCGGATGAAGGAAGAGCTGGAAGAGCTAAGAAGGAATCAAAAGTCATACACAAACGCTGTAACCCTGCTAGCGCAGGAAAACCAGCAACTCAAAGATAGAATTACCCATAGAGGGGAATTGGGAGTTCAACACGACGAAGCTAACTCTATGGCGCCAAGAACGAATCAAGATCGAAGAATGGTGATCGCCCACAACCCAGAGCCATTGAATCGAAAATATGCAAGAGGTGGTCAAAGATCCGACCCAGATTACAACCCTAACAACTCGGACTACTTCGAAATCGATACTCCCGGGGTGGGACGACCTTCATTTCTAGAGGAGCATCAGCGTGCAATGGAGGACCTTCGGACCCAGATGATGACAAAGATCAAACAGCTAAATGCTAGTCAAGGAGGCGGCAGGTTGGAATAAATAATGAGGGAAGCAAATACTACCCCACTAACACAATACTTGGCCAAAGCTCTCATCCCACAAAAATGCTCGGTCCCGGCTTTTGAGTGCTACGACGGATCTAGTGATCCCGCTGCCCATATTCGATATTTCAATCGAATGATGGCACGATAGAATTACGACGATGCCATATTATGCAGATACTTCCCTTCCAGTCTAAAAGGATATGCACTATCGTAGTTCTACAACTTGCCTCCAAACTCCATTGATTCATACGACCAACTCACTGAGAAGTTCTTGGAAACTTATATGTATAACAAAGTTGTCAACACCGGGATGAATAAGCTCTTCTCACTAGCAATCAAATACAAGGAAACCATCAGAAAATATACTAATAGGTGGCACAAAATATGTCAAGCCATCGGAAACGTGGACCCTGTGGTCAGCATCAACTGCTATAAGTGGGGGCTTGACATGATGAGACCCCTATTCGTCGAGATCCATGGCTCCATCCCTGCCGCCGAAGGAGATCTTCGAGTGATCATAGAAAAGCATGCTAGGTTAGAGGGAATCCAACGAGAAAATCCCAGAGCTCAGATCCAGCATCCACCACGCACAAACTCAGATCCAGCATCCACCACGCACAAACTCAGTAGAACAATCCAGCAGGACGAAAAGAGGCAATCCAGGGGAACAACCCAACGAAGACAGAAGGGAACAAAGGGACGATCGACGAGGAGAGGCTCGAAAATTCGAAAACCAGGTCTACACAAAGTTGAATGCCAGTTACTCGCGCATCTTGAAGGAAATCAAGGGTTGAGAAAACGGCCATGGTATAAAGGAAAGTAGCCCCCAAGATCAGAAAGGTCCAAAGAGTACTGTGAATATCACTGTTTCAACGGCTACCTGACAGACAAATGCAAGAATCTAAAGATAATGATCCAAAAGTTAGTTGATGCAGGAGATCTTAAACAGTATGTATAGAGGACTGGCAATGAAGATAAAACCAAGCGAAGAAAGCAGGTCCAGCTACCCGAAGGAAACCGAACCCTTAACACCATCTCGTGTTCTGAGTCCACGGGACCATCCCTAACGGCTCAGATAGGTAAAATACTGAGGAAGAAGTTTGAAGACTATTGCGAGCTATACAACATCGATGGGGAAGAAGTGGATGGACACGAACAGTGGATGGATGCACCCATGATCTTCGAAATGGATTATGTCGAAGGAGACATGGAAGATCATAACGATCCGTTAGTTCTCACATTACCCATGGAAGGGTGCAATATCAAGAAAATCCTCATCGATGGCGGAAGCTCAGTCAACGTTATATTTTATGATACATTCAAACGAATGGATCTCTACAATGAACAACTGATGTCTTCGTACCATACGATCTACGATTTCAACGGAGCGGCTACGAAGCCCTTAGGAGACATCATCTTGCAAGTAGACACAATACCTATGAAGGTAGACACCCGGTTCAGTGTGGTGGATGCACCATCACCCTATAATTCCATAATTGGCCGAATATAGGTGCATAAACTCAAGGGAGTGGTGGCTACCTACCACCAGTACCTTCGGTTTCCAACTCCCCAAGAGGTAATGGAAATAAAAGGAGACTAAGTTACTGAGATAGTGTCAAACTCTGCAGAATTAGCTCAACAACGAGCAGGATGAGCAGCAAAGTTTCCGAAGATCCCGAATCAAAGAAGTCGCAAAAGAGAAGGCTATTGATGCATATCTAGAAGAAATCTTCGGGAGAAGCCTTTCAAAGGAGAACACGGTTGGAAACGCAGAGGCAAGTACTTCAGCCAAAAAAGAAGACGAAGGTCCTACCAAATAGAAATCAAAGAACATTCCTCTCCTAGGGGAATCGAAGCCCATGTTTACGCCCGTAGAAGCAGTAAAAGAAGTCAATATAGGAACTGAAGAAAATCCTAGGATAATCAATATCGGAACGCTAATGGACGAGGAACGAGAGGCATCCTTAATTAAGCTACTCAGGGAATACGCAGATATCTTCGCATAGAAACTAGGCAACATTCCAGGAATCGACCCGAAGAAAATCCATCAAGAGCTTCGTATAAAGCCAGACACCCCATCCTTCAGAAAAAAGGTGCAAAAAGTAGCCCCTGAATACCACAAAGCAGTCGAATCGGAGCTTCATAAGTTACTTGAGGCTGGGTTCATCAAAGAAGTCAAATATCCAACATGGATCTCGAACATGGTCATCGTACCAAAAAATAACGGCAGGGTTCGAATATGCATTGACTTCACCAACCTCAATAAGGCGTGCCTTAAGTATAGATACCCGTTGCCAAGCATCGACCAACTGGTCGAAGCAGTCGAAGGATACGGAGATATGTCGTTTATGGATGGGTACTCTGGGTACAACCAGGTGTTCCTAGAAGAAGAAGATCAACATCACATGGCATTCTACACCCCGCATGGCATCTACTTCTACGTAAGTATGCCCTTCGGACTTCGCAATGCAGGGGCAACATACTAGAGAATGGTTGATGCCATCTTCAAACCATGGATTAGGAGCACTATGGAAGTTTATGTGGATGACATGCTGGTCAAAAGAAAGCTACGCAGGGATCACCACCAAGATTTGAAGGATATCTTCCAAGCAATGAGGAAACACAACATGAAGGTAAACCCAGAAAAATATACCTTCGGCGTTACCTCAGGAAAATTCCTTGGATACATGGTGACAAAGAGGGGAACCAAAGTGGACTCTGTCAAGATCCCGGCCATCGTAGGAATGCCATTTCCAAAGAGCTTAAAAGAAGTCCAGAAACTAAATGGTTCCCTAACGGCACTAGGAAGGTTCATATCCCGATCGTCTGACAGGTGTAAATCTTTCTTTAACATCCTCAAAAAAGGGAGAAAATTCGAATGGACAACAGAATGCGAAAAAGCTTTCCAAAAAGTAAAGGAATACCTGGCTGAGATCCCCATCTTGCAAAAACCCGATCCCGACGAGGTTTTGGCACTATATATAGCAGCAACGGAAGATGCCGTCAGCGCGATGATGGTCAAAACAAACACAAAGATAGAACAACCCATCTATTACGTCAGTAAAACTATCAATATAGCAGAAAACAATTACACGAAGATCGGAAAACTCATCTTGGAGCTAGTATGGGCAACCGAAAAGTTAAGGACCTACTTCCTGACTCACTACATTCGCGTACCGTGCAAATCCCCGCTAGAGGACGTCCTCAAAAGCGCATGGAAAGTAGGGAAAATCGCAAAATGGAACACTCATCTCGATCAGTTCAACATCGTGCATGAACTCCAACATTCCCAAAATTCACAAGTCCTAGTGGATTTCCTGGCAGATCTGCCGCTAGGTGACAATGAATAAATCTTCGTTGAGGGGATCAGGATAGCAGGATTACCATAGATCGATAAGAGAAAATATCCCACTGACATTCTGGAATCTTCGAACCCCAAACAATGGGAAGTCTTCGTTGATGGTTCAAAGAATAGAGAGGGAGCGGGAATCGTCATCGTGATCACCACTCCCGCAGGGGATAAAATCATACATGCCTTAAGATTGGAGTTCAAGGGATATACCAACAACATAGTTGAATACGAAGCCGTGGTGCACGCTCTTCGGGTAATAATAGAAATGGGAATAACTGACGTGCGCTTGACAAGTGATTCACAACTGATAATCCGGAAAATAGGGTTGGAATATAATGTCTATGATGAAACATTGTCAGCCTACATGGCCTTAGTCCAGACACTGGCACCTCAAATACCAAACATTAAGTTCTAACACCTAAGCAGAAAGGAGCTCAGACACGCAGATGCTTTGGCCTATGAATCATCCATGATGAAAAACGAGGATGTCAAGGCAATCAAGGTCACCAGGGTTTATGAACCTTCAATCCCTTCCCGAGAATTATGCGATGTGAATCATAAGGGCAACATGGAAGAAGATGTATCCGACGATGATGTCGGAGAATATATCGCGGATGATTTCCAGGAGGATGACATCATGACGAGAGCAGACGAAGACGAAGATTTCAGCAAATAAGAGGATTGGAGATCTGAGATCCACCTCTTTCTCAAAGAAAGGACACTTCCCGCAGACCTAAAGCAGGCTAGGAAGGTACAATCAAAGGAAGGAATGTACCATTTAAGGGAAGGGATCTTATACATAAAATCTTTCCTCGGACCCTTGGTACGCTGCCTATCTAGATCCTAAGGACACTTGGTGCTAAAGGATATTCATCGCGGGGACGCGGGAAATCACAACGGGATGAGGTCTCTAGCAGACAAGGCAAATACCCAAGGATATTACTGGCCAATAATGACACGAGACGCTGCCAGAATGTCGATAAGATGCAAATAATACCAACGTTTCACCAAAAGAATCCATGCACCAGCAACAATGCTATACTCGGTAGATAGTCCTTAGCCATTCTCAAAATGAGGCATAGATATTGTGGGTCCTATGATCGAAGGGTCAGGGAAAAGAATATTCTTGATAGTGGCCACCGACTATTTCAGTAAATGGGTAGAAGCTAAGGCTCTGGTAAGAATCCGTGACTCAGATGTCTTCACATTCATTTTTCAGAACATCATCTGCAGATTCGGAATCCCAGCAGAGATCGTCTCTGACAATGGTAAGCAGCTACAGGGCAAGAACATCGATTTAATCTTTGATACCTTCAAAATTCGAAAGAATAAGTCGACACCGATATACCCTCAAAGCAATGGCCAAGAAGAAGCCACAAACAAGACCATCGCTCTTATTCTCAAGAAATAACTAGACGAACATAAGGGATGATGGTGTGAACAATTGCATGACGTCTTATGGTCATACCGAACAACCCGAAGATCAGCCACCAGAGAATCTCCATTCCTGCGCACTTACGGAACCGACGCTGTCATCCCCATGGAGATCATCATGCCAACCACGAAGATCGAGGCATGGGAAAAGAACCTCACAACAGACATGATGCTGGAAAGACTCGATGATCTGTAAGAGAAAAGAGAAGCAGCGTTGCAGAAAATGGAGAATTACCAAAGAAAATTAGCAAGGGAATACAATAAAAGGGTTAAGCTTAGAAATTTCGTATAAGGACAATATGTGCTAAGAACCATACCATAGTACCAACGAGAAAAGAAGTGGGGTAAGTTAGCACCAACATGGGTAGGACATTTTTCCATACACGATATCGCAGGAAATGGATCCTACTACCTGCGCAACCTGAAAGGCGAAGTCCTCGGGCAACCATGGAATGCTAAATATCTCAATCCATACTATCCATAGACAACAACACAACTCTGCAACTGCGTGAAGATTACCAGAAGAAGAAAACAATCCGTCTTATCGATATGTTTCTATCTCTGGACGAGAAATAGCATACCTAAGCAAATCAATCAAACAAACTTTTTGGAAAAAAATCTACGGTAACGAGATAACCTAAGATAATACAAGGGGTAGCGCATTCGCAAAATAAATACTTGTAAATATGTCTATAAATATATTACAAAAATGCTGCGCCTATTGGGAAAAGGGGATACCTACAATCTCTCAGGACTCCCCTATCAGCGTCTATAAGTGTAAGACCATGGGGAAGATATCCAGCAGAAAGAGATCTCCAACCATTTTAAGTCAGCGGGTTGACAGAATGGGGACATGTAAATATTTCAATTTGATACCCCATATCCTAGAACGCTGAATCGACCCCCACCGTCTGGGAATCCTATGGCCAAGGATTAGCCAGCGGGGTGACAGGTCTCAAGACGATCACGAAGGTATTAAACTTCGGCATCGCATTCAAACACTTCATTTACAAGTTGTTCCTAATTAATTTTTTTACCTCATCTGAATTCATTAATTATATAGCGCAGCTAAAATAATAATGCGGGTAAACAAGAGGTGAACATAACCAATAAACGATGATCCATTCCATGAAAGTTGATTACAAGTTCGATAAAATGAGCAAAAGGAAAAGAAAATCAACAGAGGAAACAAAGCTCTATAATCAACAAGGATCAACTTTCTATAACTAGCACGGGAATATACTTGGATGATTCAACTCCACCTCTGGGATATTTCCTCTGTGAGGAGGGTACGCTCCCACCCGAAGAAGGTTTTGGAGAACTAGTCATGGGAAGGGGCATACTACGACGAGGATAATTCTTGACAAGCCCATGCTCAGTCTTGAGATCATGCTCGATTCTGTTCAAGACCTTATTGGTTTCCTCAACCAACTGACAACGAGACTTATACGTGATGGAAGTATTCCGCATCTCGGACTGTGACAACAAGGAGGACAAACGACTCACTTCATTAGAAGCCGCATTCGCTGTTTCGTCTCGAGACATAACCAAACCCTTGTAGTGCGCAGTCTGACTTTCCTGGTACACTAAAGCAGCCTGAGCCTCCCCTATATCAGATTGAGCCTTTTCAAGATTTTCATTTGCAGCGTGAAGATGTCCCTGAAGCTCTGAAAATAAGAAATACAAATATTTAGGACAACAGAGTTACAAAATCACACTCGACGAAGTAAATATACACCTTCAACTTTAGCCGAAGCTATTTCATATTCGTTAACAACTGCATCTCGGGCTTCATCAAGAAGGTTATACTCGTCGGATATTTTCTCACAATCCATCTGAAGGATGGAAAGAGAAAATTGACTAGCGTCTAAATCTACCTGCTTCATTGAATCCAAGTGACGAAGATGATTGACTTCATTACTCATCTCCTCTAACCCTTTACTGATTCTATACATGTTCACTTCGAGATTTCTCTCCGACTCCTCCTGACGGGATACATCATCCCTAAACGCGTCTAAATCTTTATTAAGAGCACTGGCCTCATCCCTGGCATCATATCTCTCTTTGGAAAGGCGCTGCATATACTCTCTCACTTCGGAACCTTGAGAGGAACGAGCCTGTCGTAACTCTTCCTCCAGAAGGTTCATTTTAGATTCTAAAGACGAAGCATATTCATGGGCTTCACGAAGATTTTCCCGCATCCATAGCAGAGCTCCATTAAACTGACGATGATCAGTCTTATACGTATTTTGCATATCAACTATCTGAGTATGCCTCAGATGCCACACCTCGGCCTTGGCATCCCACCTCTCAGCCTCGCTTTTTATTTGATCCACTAATTCAGCGATGCGGGTTTTCTGCCGCTCTCTCTCATTTCGAAGCCATATCATCTCTGGGACTCCACCCACTAAAGATAGGGTGGGGGGAGACTCAGACAAAACAATAATTTCTAGAAAATAACGACGATGAGCGAGTTAAAGAAAGGAAACGAACCTGTAAAAGATGAAGCATTTTTTCGAACCTCCTCCAACTCACTTCGAACTGCAGAAAGCTCGAGACGAAGCTTTTCCTCTTCGTTGCCCAACTGCTCTTTCCCTTTGAGATGACCTTTCATATCACTTATCTCTTTATCCCTAGAAGAGATCACCGCCTCAGCCGCAGATAGCTCCTCTTCTCTGTGACGAAGCTTGCCCTTTAGCTTAAGGGACTTGGCTTTAAAGAACTGGTACAAAGTATGATTACAATGTTCGCTCCTCATTATCTACATATCAGGAGAAGAGTCATCATGTCAGAGCACTACTGGATTCCCACCGAAAAATAAACAAGAAAAATGCGATGTACCTCTAGCATCCGCTGCTGAGGATAACCATACTGATACCCATCAGCCATGGCCATCATATCGACAACGGTGGCTTGAGGATCAACCACTATGGTATCCTCCAACGACCTCAAATTCTTGTCCCACACCTCTCCAACCTGATCTTCAGTAGATAATTGCATCATCCGAAGAGTATAGGCGTCGGAATCCTTCTCCCCGGCGAGCACAAGAGTAGGATTTGGAACAAACATCAAATTCTTATTCTTAAGCCAAGCAAGAATAGTGTCATCGCCCTCTAGCATCAAAGATGGCGGGAAATCATCCGAGGGGGACTCGGCGGAAGCTTTCTCAACAACAGGTTCCTTTTCGGCCGCTGACTCCTTAACCGCTCCCGCTCCTTCATTAACGAGGTTTTCAGCCTCATCAACATCCACAACCGTGTGACCCAAGGATTTACCCTTGCCAGAGGCATCAAGCACATTCCAATCATCGTTTGGGGAAAGCAAAGAGAATTCCTCAGCAAGACCCATGGAAGCATTCACATCGAAAGCCTCTCCCGTGGAGTAAATCCTGCCAAAGGAGAATTCTTGGATAATTTTTTGCCCACCAGTACCTTACCACCAGCAGTAATATTTTCAGTATCATTGCCACTAGTGGCATTATTTACTCCACCAGCACCGTCACCCTCTTCGTGGATAGGGGGAGAAGTTTCAGTATGCTCCTCCCCATCGGAAACATCCTCATCTTCATCAAAGTCCTCGTTAGCAGGACTGGTAACCTCCTCTTAAATGATATACACGTTTTTGTGTCTGATATAATCTGAATTGTATATATTGTTAGTGCTCGATTTTGTATTTATTATGGCTTTTTATGTCTTTGTAGGTGTTTTTGGAGAAATAAGATTTTGCGGGAAAATTAGCTCGAAAAGTGGTATTTGCGCTCGTGGGATAAAATCACTAAAGGAACTCCTTATTTGGATAAGGGGAACTCAATTACTTAGGGGTGTCCTAATTTCTATTTATACCTCACGACTATTGGCAACCCCGGATTGGATAAGGGCTACCCTTCTTCATGGTTTAAAATCCAGAAAAAGGCGAGAAATAATTACAGCTTCGTGTGAACTACCTGAGATGATTTGGGAAAGATTTTATTATGAGATTTTCACGGGAATGGATTGGGGTTTGCCTTTTATGACAAACCAGGGACGTATGAGTTTCGAAATTCCAAAATAAGGGAAGATTTACTTTGCTTTTCTAATACAGGGTATCTCGGGTTTTCTTCTTCATACATGGAAGGTACGTGAGAACTTGGTAGAAAAAATAGATATGTGATTCTATATTTGGGAAGAGTTTGAAAAATCAGGGAGACTCGTGATATGGAATAAGGAAGTTACGGTTTTATTTAAACATGGAAGCAAATATCTCGGGGTTTCTGTTTTTGCTTCTCGACTTATGCCGGGAAGTTTTGAAATGATCTTACGCTGGGGTTTATTTCTATTAAGTCCTTGGAGAATCTACGGAGGGCATGATAACTTGGATGCGTAAAGAATCGAAGAAAACTGAATTATTCTCGTGACTTGCCGTGAAGAGGAAGAAAAATATTCCGAGAGATTTGAGGGGCTGTGGTGTATACAAGGAGTTAGTAGAAGCCATAACAGATCATAGAGACCTTGGGGGGTTGTTGGGAGAAGTACGGGTAGTTGCAGAGTCAAGAATAATAGCAGTAGGCGAGTACCGGAAAAGAAGAAGAAGAACAGCACTCAGAGACAGTCGCAGAATCCGTGGCCTTTAGTTTCATATTCAATCCCTTTAGTCACAATTCTTGTAACAATTATTTACAGTTCGTAATAGTTCTATTAAGCCTTCTCTGTAACAGCGAAATTTGTAACAATTATATCTGTTACAGACTTTCAGCTTTAGTGGTTTTCTCTTGTTTTTCACCCTTTTGAGCTATGAACACCTACTTTGAGCATGTGAATAACATGAGGAGCTAAACCCCAATACTGGGATGATGGAGGAAGCCATATTTCTTGCGTGTGGTAATTATATTTAATTCTTATTTGACTTTTGCATTAATTAAAATTGAATTAGGATTTTGATTAATTAGTTGTCATCTCCTTTGATGGGTCATCCTTGCTTAGATGTTTTGATGTCCCATGCTTAGGATTTACAACTAATATTTTGAGAATCCACCTTGGCAAAAATAAGAGTCCATGTCTTTATTGAGCTATAATTGTTAAAATAATTAATATTTGAATCGCATGAATGAGTTTATGGTGGAATCCCAAGTCCTAGTATTTCTCGTTATCGTGACAATCTTAATATATATTAAGTCTAAAATAAATCTCTACAAGTTTTTGAACGAACTTTTACTACCACTTCTACAACAACATTAAAATCACATCAATTTTTGGCGTCGTCGACGCGGACTTGTATTTAGATTTGTTTTAGGTTTATTTTTATTTTTATTATTTTTTGTTCTCTTTTACACCTTTGGTATTTTTCGATTCGTTTCAGATTTGGAGCAAAGCTACAAGGAAAGAAAAAGTGTTATAAAAGAAAAGCGAAGCCAAAGAAGGAAAGAAAAGAGGAATCCAAAAGGAGTGAAGAAGATTTTGTATATAATTTTTATTTTTAGAAACTGTAAATAGGGTTTTATTTTTTGTAATTTTTATTTTTATTTTTGGACAATTTTTGAACTTTATTTTTGGGACACTGGACATTATTTTTAAAACCCTAAGGAAGGGTTAAAGATTAAATATAAACTATTTGCAGGGAAGGACGACAGATAGGATACTATCTCGGCCCCTCGGATTCGTACACTGGCATAGGAGTCGGTGGCCTAAGTCGACTTCAACGGTTCATCGCCCATCTTGTATGGGAGGTAAGACTCTATCCACCCACGAATCCCCTGTCCCTGTAATAGAATGTCGAACTGGTATTACAATATACAATACAACGAATATCCGACTGATTTTCAAAATGGACATTACAACTTTGACCATAGTATGAATAGTGGTTGGGAACATCAGCATTTTGAAGGTTATGGTTCATACCATGATGAGCCCAATTACTATCCATATGCCCACCGGTCGTACGAGAAAGAATATTATAGCACTAGTTCCTCGTCTTTGGAGGATGCAATGAAATTATTGAAAAGTAGTCCTTTTTATGATCCTTCTGTTCCTATTCCTCCTTTAGAAGAGTCTCTTAGGAAATTAGAAGAGTCGACACGTAAGATAGCTGAGATGAATAACTTGGTTTATGACGAAAGAGAACTTTGTATAGATGAATCCCTCAAGATGATAGCTGAGACGAACGAAAGAATTTCTCGAAATAATCTTAATTTCCAATACAGTGTTTCCAATAATACCTTTGAAAATGAGGATAGTTATTTGCATAATCAAGATGACGAGGATAAAATTGGTAACAATACTTTAGATGAGGTTCAACCATTTTCATATTATTATAATAATGATTATGATGAGGATAGTGTTGATGAAGAATTTGAAATAAGTAGGCCTAGTCATCAGGAATTTGTTACTCCAATTGAACTCAATAATGATAATGTGTCTAGTTTAAATCCAAATAATTTTAATAATTATTCACCTATTCAAAATTACGAGGATTTGACTAGAGATACCACCGTTTTAGACGATGTAGTATTCCCTTTTGATTATAAAGACAATGATGGTTTAGAGGAACGAGTATATTTTGAGTCTAGCGATTTAGAAACATTAGTCTTAGACAAAGAAAATGAACTCGTAGAGATGAGTGAGGATGAACCTGACTTAAAAGAATCAATTGACCATTTTCAGGAATCAGATGACCTTGAAATTAGGGGAGTTGTGACTAGTCTTTCTAGAGACACTGAAAACTCTAAGTTTGTGGTTGATTATCATTCTCCATGTTCTTTAACTCTCCCTCACTTGGGACTTGACATATGTTCCTCAACCATTTTACAAGATTATCTTCATACACGTTTCCCTGAACCTAGTGATGTCCATAAGGAAGTTCAGTTGTTAGAAACCCATCCTCTGGTTGATGTGGTTAGCCCAGGCTATGATACCCAGATTGATTTTGTTTTCCCACCAAATATTTTTCAACCAATTGTGGGAATGTATGAATTTCAGATGTGCCAATTATTAAGTTCTGAGACTAAACCTAATTATTTTAGGAAAATAAAATTGACACATTCCACTCTCATTATGGTCAATTGTGTGAGTCAAACCTGATTGACTTTAAGGATCCGCAGTTATTTAGGTTATTATTATGTGCTTCTAAGTTTTTACTTGAGTTTTTCCAGACTCTAATACCTAAACCGGATCTTAGCTTTGAGGAAATGCAGCCCAAAGAAATATATTTAGACCCTTTCATAGATCATGAACCTGAACCACAACTAGATATAGTTGTCTTAAATAGGAAACTAGACAAGGGTGTGCTTTATTTGTTCAATTTCTTGTCATATTGCAGGTTCCTTTTATTTGTGATAGCTTTATTTGGTTTTGAGGACCCACAGATATTTCGGATATTACTTTATGATTCTATGAGGTGACTAATCCTTTCTTAGTCTGGCTGAAAACGTTAAACTTATCACTTCTTGGGAGGTAACCCAATACTCATGCAACACGGTAATATCTTTCCTTAACTCTTTTGCTTCGAATGGTAACAATTTCTCCTTGTTCATGCATTTAATTTTATCTTTAGAACATTGAGGACAATGTTAGATTTAAGTTTGGGGGTATGGGAGAAACTTTTTAGTTGCATTAGTAAACTCCAGAGCCTAGAAATTTATGTTTATTAAGGATGGCACTAACCAATTTAAGTGGATGGAAGCATTTTGGTTGTAGGAGTTGAGGAACCAATCTGATTAGATGGAAACATCTAGAAGAGTCAATTCATAAAAGCACAGAGCTCAGGTGTTAGGAATAACATGATAGTTTCACCATATCTCGTTGAGTCCTTTTCACTTCTGTTTTTATTTTATTGTTCTTTTAAACTATGTTTCTATAAGTGATTAGGTGGGGCTCACGATTCAAGTTGTTACCAATGCTAGGGTGAATTAGAGTGATTGAGTTACTAAAGAAAAAGACCAGACCAATCGGAATTAATATTAACACTTGGATAGAAATATGTGTGTATTCTCCCTGTCTCCGTCTCCTAAACAAGCATGGAACGCAGGATCCACGGGAATTACCATGTAATCTGCTGACAAGAAGCATGCGCTTGGATCCACAAGATCTAATCATGTTGTTAGAAGAAAAAAAAGAAAAAGAAATGTTAAAGTTCAGTGAATAAATTGATCGTTGGTTCCCTTGTATATGCCAGACGAGTTGATCTAGAATTAGGATTGTCGACCACTGGTTCCCTTGTATATACCAGTGTGTTGATATTAGTCAGACCAGTATCTCAGTCCATTAGGATAGGTTAATTTTGGCGGAGGCCTTCAGACAGATATGGGAAACACCGTTCACTTAGTAAACATCAAAACCATCTATGTTTTTCTATATCCATCTTCTGGATCTATCCATGTGATTAGTTTTGACTCCGGATATTGATGTCCATAGTGAGACTATCTGAGTAGAGCTCTGTAACTTATATGAATTTTAGTATGCTTGAGCGCAAACTCGTGTACATCAATTGGAATTTCGCATCAGGGTACTTCCTCCTGTAGTCAATAAGTATGCCAACCAAGGAGATTCTTTAGTGCCTTCCAAGGTTCCGTGTAGATAGCTAGGGTCTGGAGCATAAAGGTTTTGTGGGTATATCTCTAGTATGCCCTCCCGAGACTATAACTCGGCCACTAGGGCCACCTAGGGGTTTAAAGGCTTATTGCATACGCTAAATGCAATCGACGATGCCTGTGTCAGTGAGTTAGGATTTTATTTTGTAGATTTGATTTGCTCGGGACTAGCAAATAATAAGTTTGGGGGTATTTGATAGACACGTTTTTGTGTCTGATATAATCTCAATTGTATATATTGTTAGTGCTCGATTTTATATTTATTATGGCTTTTTATGTCTTTGTAGGTGTTTTTGGAGAAATAAGCTTTTGCGGGAAAATTAGCTCGAAAAGTGGTATTTGCGCTCGTGGGATAAAATCACTAAAGGCACTCCTTATTTGGATAAGGGGCACTCAATTACTAAGGGGTGTCCTAATTGCTATTTACACCTCACGACTATTGGCACCACCGGATTGGATAAGGGCTACCCTTCTTCATGGTTTAAAATCCAGAAAAAGGCGGGAAATAATTACAGCTTCGTGTGAGCTACCTGAGATGATTTGGGAGAGATTTTATTAGGAGATTTTCACGGGAATGGCCTTTGACGACAAACCAGGGACGTATGAGTTTCGAAATTCCAAAATAATGGAAGATTTACTTTGCTTTTCTAATACAGGGTATCTCAGGTTTTCTTCTTCATACATGGAAGGTACGTGAGAACTTGGGAGAAAAAATAGATATGTGATTCTATACTTTGGAAGAGTTTGAAAAATCAGGGAGACTCGTGATATGAAAATGGAATAAGGAAGTTACGGTTTTATTTAAACATGGAAGCAAATATCTCGGGGTTTCTGTTTTTGCTTCTCGACTTATGCTGGGAAGTTTTGAAAGGATCTTACGCTGGGGTTTATTTCTATTAAGTCCTTGGAGAATCTACGGAGGGCATGATAACTTGGATGCGTAAAGAATCGAAGAAAACTGAATTATTCTTGTGACTTGCCGTGAAGAGGAAGAAAAATATTCCGAGAGATTTGAGGGGTTGTGGTGTATATAAGGAGTTAGTAGAAGCCATAAGAGATCATCGAGACCTTGGGGGGTTGTTAGGAGAAGTACGGGAAGTTGCAGAGTCAAGAATAATAGCTGCAGGCGAGTACCGGAAAAGAAGAAGAAGAACAACACTCAGAGACAGTCGCAGAATCCGTGGCCTTTAGTTTCATATTCAATCCCTTTAGTCACAATTCTTGTAACAATTATTTACAGTTTGTAACAGATTTGTTAAGCCTTTATGTAACAGCGAGATTTGTAACAATTATATCTGTTACATACTCTCAGCTTTAGTGGTTTTCTCTTGTTTTTCACTCTTTTGAGATATGAACACCTACTTTGAGCATGTGAGGAGCTAAACCCCAATAATGGGATGACGTAGGAAGCCATATTTCTTGCGTGTGGTAATTATATTTAATTCTTATTTGACTTTTGAATTGATTAAAATTGAATTAGGATTTTGATTAATTAGTTGTCATCTCGTTTGATAGGTCATGCTTGCTTAGATGTTTTGATGTCCCATGCTTAGGATTTACAACTAATATTTTGAGAATCCACCTTGGCAAAAATAAGAGTCCATGTCTTTATTGAGCTATAATTGTTAAAAGAATTAATATTTGAATCGCATGAATGAGTTTATGGTGGAATCCCAAATCCTAGTATATTTCTCGTTATCGTGACAATCTTGTATATATATTAAGTCTAAAATAAATCTCTACAAGTCTATGAACGAACTTTTACTACCACTTTCTACAACAACATTAAAATCACATCAGTAAATCTCGGCCTCATCGGCCAAACGGTAGAAGATCGCTTAGGACCAATCTTTCTTTTCTTCGTTACCTATAAAATAATAAGGGAGGCCATCAAATGGATACTTTCCCCTTGACTTAAAAATTTATTTTTAACATAAGGAAAAGAGGGGCAAGTAGTACAAGAAGAAGCAGCCGTACCTTGGCAGTAGCAGCACTTTTCGAAGGAAGAATATCATCTGAACCTTCTTCTTCATCACCATCAACAACATCGAGAGTGTAAGGAAAATTCATGCCTTCGAAATTTAGGCGCCAGGGACAAAAATCTCCATAACGAACAGGGGAAGCTTCCTGGTCCTCATGGATGGCGTCCCACCGCTGATAGTGTACCATGAGATAATCTCATAAGTAATGTCATCATCAGGGGCGTAGAAGAGGACATCGAACGCTTGAAGTTCATGTTTGTCCTTAAAAACCTCCAAGTCAACATGCTTGAATGTGACTTTATTTTTTCCAACTGAGACATTTCATATTATTGGGGCGGCGTCTTCCTCGTCAATAAGATCCGGTGTGGAGTCCTTCGGAGAGTTCATATCCTAGGCTTTTATCTTAGAAGAAACATTCTTGGGCGGATCAGGCTTCAGAGCGTTTCCCTTAACAGATTTCCCCTTGGAAGGGATCGCTGGAGGGGGAGGTAGAGGGTTTTGTTGAGACAACGGAGGGGGAGCCATAGAACAAATAGGTGCAACATCCAACTCTTCCCCCACGAGAAGGAGCCTGTGTGCTTCTAGAATCATCACGCGGGCGAGAAGAAGTGCGGGTAACAACATACCTAGAGACAGGGGTATCCCTCGGTGGATATCCTCTCTTGAAATATGAATGCCTCTGACCTGAGGAAGACGGGACCCTTTGGGAATGAAGATCAGTCTGCGAAGACCTGGAACCTCCCGGCGGAGATATATCAGGGTCTCTGCGCGGAGGAGACCTACGAGGACTATGCGGCGGAGTTTGATAAGGAACCCACTGACGATCAACCATCTCTGCGTGATACATAAACAAGTTATAAGTTCCGCGGAATCACAAATAAAGATCAAAAAGCTAAAATTCGGCCAGCTCATCACACTTATCCAACAGAAGAAAATAAACCCTAACTTAGGTAAGATCGCCGGTTGAGAATCTTCGAATAAGAATCCAGGGTTTTCATAATAAATAGCAAGGACAAGTACGTAAAGGTATGTATACTTTGTATGTGTTCTTCATCACAAAACCAAGAACACAGTAGCAGAAAATGAACAAATAGTCGAAATCAAAATCAAAGATGGACGAAAACCCCTCACCTGTATCAAGAGCTTTACCGACGAAATAGTGCAGACAGGAAACAACAAACAATAACAACTCACGAGCACCAGAGAATCAAGGATAGACCGTACTCAAGATAAAGGCAGCAGCAGTTAAGAATGTCCAGAAAAAAATGGAGAACAAAAGCTCCATAAGGGAAAGAATGAACTGACAAAGAAGAATAAAATTAATTTCATGCTTTCCATATTCTATTTCTCATCTATAAATATTAAAGAAGATAGAAATCGTCCCTTCACCCAAGGAGAAGTTATTGTGAGAAGTTATTGCAGGGAGTTATTGCACGTAGTGGGAAACATGCCCTAATATCTAGGGGAAGTTATTAAGATAGGTGGGGAATATGTGACGATTTTCCTCTAACTTCAACTGACGCTTTAGTCAGAAAAAAAGGGTCAAATTGTATGCACATATTTCATCACCCGCCACGTGCCCCTAACCAAACACATGGGGGGCATACAGCTCGGAGCATCAAGATATGATTCTACGCGGGGATAGCTAAAAAGACATATCTCACACGTGCGATGTCATCATCAGGAAGATACAGCGGTCAAGGATCAAGGAGCACCGAGACACCAAGATATCGCAATGTACTGAAAAACATCTGAAGGCTCACTTTACCCCATCCCAAGGAAGATCAGATATCGACGGCTGGGGTTAATCCAACTGACACGGACGTAACAAGAGCAGAAGACCGTTGTCTGACGCATGAAGACAACCCAACCACCCGCATTAAACACCCTGCGCAACATACGTGTCATCCAACCTATGGAGGATACGACCATAATCTTTGACAATAAGCAGGGAGTGCAAAATAGGCTTCGTGGAAGACGAAGAAGTATGCGGTATCGGCACAAAGCACAGGACGATAAGGGTACAACGGCTTTGAGAGGTGTGGACCCCACATTGTAACCCCTATAAATACCCCTCCCCACTAAGAGAGAGGGACATATCGATTGGAGGAGAGAGGAGAGAAATAGGAAGAGTAGGTAATTCCCTTAATCCCGCAGCATCAGTTCACACTCCAAAGTCATTCGACTATCTTTGTAACAGACATATACATATATGATGAAACACCAACCCCGTGGATGTAGGCCTTAGTGCTAAACCACGTAAATATTTGTCTTATTTACATTCAGTACTTTATATTCAACATTTATGTTCCGCGCATAGTATTCAGTACTTTGCATGATAAACCCTACATTATGTTTTGCTTCCCAATAATTATACGAGCATATATTAGTGATGATGTACAACTAGACAAGGATGAGTCGGCATAGTCTCCCCCTTTTACGCATACAACATATGATTTGGGAACTTTAATATGTGCGAACATTGTTTGTGAATACGTAGATGCCATCGTGATTTACGCGTTCACACCTGTAGGGGTAACCTTGGAGCAGCAGCGCATGATTTCATCTGCAGATCTCGTAAGGGTGAGTATGTTTTTTCTAAATCAAGAGGCTTAAGAGCTTCTCCAATGGTAAATGTGGATCTTTCATATGTTGCATCACTTTTAAGACATCATCTAGGAATAAATTCCTAAATATTATGAGAAAATAAATTTTATCTCCAACCCATAAAATGTTGTATCATTTTTTTAATTAATTGTAGGCATATGATTTGTTAAAATTATGATTATTGACTTTGTTGTTTTTAATGATTTTTATTAACAAAAATGTGACTAGGATGGAAAGACATCCTCTAAGTGAATGTCTAAAACTAGAGGTTGACTTAGAGGATGTCTAACTTTTTTTTTGCCACATCATCCTCACATCAATGGGTTGGAGACTATTTTTTTATAAAAATTGTTGTGTATCCAATGTGGATGAAGACTTTTTTCTTCACACACATTCCATTGGAGAAGCTCTAAGAGCATCTCCAATAGAGAGTGAATTTTTTTATTTTTCATGACACACAGGATTTTAGATCCCAATTAACATAAAGCCATCTCCAATAGTTGGATCCTAAAAACTAGGAGGGATGATAAAATAAATATGATGGTGTGTAAACACTCCAATTTTGCACGGTCACGATGATATGCCGCGAAATCGTATCCAAAACCTTCGTGGACCTTAAATAGGGATGGAGGCCTATTATCATGGTCATAAGGTAATAACCAAACTGTACGTCCATTAGGAGTCAAAATTGGGTTAAAATGTTAGTCTGTAAGCTTGTGCCCATTAGTTCTGATGTACACTAGAGTGAGTCCAAAATGATAATTCACCGACCACTAATTAAGTCCACTAGCACTATCCCATGGTCCATCCCTTTTCCTGTATACCAAAAACGAGTTAGTCGCCCAACCAAAGTAATGTGTGGACATATCTTTTGTTAGCTTTGTTCCCAAGCATTTTCTTTTGACCAAAAATCTTAGGAATTAAATGGTATAATTCGTATACATGGAAAATGATATGATATCAAATAATATTAAAGATATTTTATTTAATGGAAATAATTTTAATTAAGTTAATAATAATATTTACGGTTTTAATGTGAGCCGCAAGATCGATATCATTTAATCCTATGGTTATGGTTAATGGAGAAAGAATATAAATAAAGAGTTAGTTTTAGAGTTTGAAAAAAAATAAAAAAATTGATAGAAATCTTGGAAGAGAAATTGAACAAAAGAAAATTAGTTGGCTAAGAATTTCGGTAATAGAGTTTTAAGAAAATAATTGTTTTGGTGGAATAACGGAGGTTTGATACCATTTCGCGGAGATTGCATTTTGTTGATTCCTTTCGGCCTAAGTAACATAATAAGAATCTACTGGAGAAAACAGGTTTGGTCTACATCCCTTATTAATTTTATTATATGTTTTCAACTTCACTATTATGAACGTATTCCAAACCGTGTTTAATAAATAAAATCTCGTACTTTCGTTTCATAGTGCATCAGTCTATCAATCATGCATGAATGCTTTTGTGACATGATAAATGAATACGAGTTATGCGTGTGAAACTGTGGACAGTTTATTGGAGTCCGTTTGGTAGAGTCTCACATAAGTATAAGGTCCTTTTGTTAGGTAAAATTCATTGGATTAATAATAATTTGATTTTCTGATTTAAACAATAATAATAATTTTGCTTTATAAAAGTAATTATATTGTTTTGCAATTGGATTTTAATCATTTAATTGTGGGTATCGAATATTCTGGTATTTTTGCAGGGAATAATTGAACAAAATTTATTTATTATTATTTTTATTGTTTATATATATGTGCAATCTTAGAATCCCAATTATAAATTAGAAGCCAATTTTAGGATTGAACTGGCTAGGTGCCTCACACCTTCTTAGCCCGTATATTGATTCCCGGACCTATTCTCTGTATTTTGGACCAGTGCTTATTGGGTCCCAACTCCCTAAGTTGGGTGGCGACTTCCTTATTAGTAATAATTTTTAACGTGATTCCCATTTTTGGAAATTTTAGAGATCTTGACGGATTTCGACGGTATCCACAAGGTGTTAAAGAAAGTCTTATTTACACCTTCAACTGCACCTCCACTTCATATTTTTAATTATTTAATTTTTAAAAAAATTAGTTAAAAAAAAAAGATAAACGGTTAAGATTTTATCATAGAAAATATTTTAAGGATTAAACCCTTCACTGTTGGATATAATTTTTTAACCATGAAGTCCTAAATTTACTATAATGTAAAATCTTCTAAATGTAAGTCTTAATTAGACTTCCACGTAGGATTTTTTACACCCACTGTTGGAGATGCTCTAAATACTGCAACTAACTTTCTGGCTGAAGTCATGGAAGTCCTTAGAGAATCTCCAATAAAAGGTGGAAGATTTAATTTTTAGTGACACATAGGATTTTAGATATTCATTTTAACTAAATTTATCTCCAACAGTAGGTCCTACAAAACAAGAGGGATGAAATACTAATTTTGAAGGTTTTGAAGAAAGTCTTATCTTGACCTCTAGATTTTCATCACATAAGGTTTTTTAAGGGTCAAACATCTTTATTATTGGAGATGGTTTGTCAGTCATGGGTCATATATTTACTATATATGCAAATCCTCCCAAATAAGGGTCTTAAAAAAAAATCCACGTAGGATTTTTAACACCCGCTATTGGAGACGCTCTTAGTGCTTCTGAATGGGTTGTAGTCATCTCTAATTTTAGTGCTGCTAGAGTGTATTGGTTTCTGATTTCAAGCTGAAACAAGCTTGGTACATTACTAAATAGTATCATTTTTGTTCATTGTTATGAAGAAGCTAACTTCTCTAAGATTAAAAAACAATGAAAAAAAATCTATGCAAGGTGCAGGCCTGGCTAGAGTAAAGTGAAGAAGTTGTGCATATAGGTAGTCCAACTTTTCCAGCTTTTCCGGTTAGGAGGACTGTCAAAGACTTTTTCTTTTAGATTTTCTGTTTCCAAAAGTCCAAAAAACCGGAGCGACAAAAAAAAAAAAAAACCTTTCCTGCCTGAAATCTCCCTTCTCAGATCGGCTCATTTGGAGTCGATCTGAGAAAATCAATCACCAACGCATCGTTCTTCTCATCTGATTTCTCTAGTTCGTACCTCTTAATTGTTTTTTCTTTAAATTTTCAGTTTACAAAACTCTCTTTAGTTTTTTTTTTTTTTTGGTTTTATCTGATATTTCTGTGGATTGTGAGTGCACATATGTTTTGTGGGAGAAGAACCAGAAGCATAACATCTTCTCCAACTCCGATCTATGATCAAATCCAAGTTTCATCAGCATCTTTAGTTCTTTCACCATCTCCCCCAAATCAAAGAAGTTCTGTTAGTTTATCTAATTTAATTAGGTGGTTATATGAAGTGGGTTTTATTTGTATTATATTTATGTTATTGTCATGTTTTAGGGGATTCAAGAGATAGATTTACTCTTAGATCTCGTTTTGTTTATGTTACTAGGTATAGATTCAGTGCTAGATTAAGGAGATTGTTATTGCTTCAGGATTTGAATCTTTGTAATCCAGACTATTTGACTCCTACTCTAGGTGGATTTCAATGGCTTATTTATGTATTAATGTTTGTTTCACTCTCTGGTGATGGTAAGAAGATATGGAGCAACCCTTCATATTTAGTTCAAAAAGACATTCCAGCAGCAGTACCAAGTAAAGCAGCAACTCGAGACTTGGAAACCAAGACAGCAACAACTCATTCATCAAGATCACCATCAAGTTCATCAATCACCATAATTGTTACCACATCTCCAACGCCGAGACAACCCGATCTGCTCCGATTCAGACTCTTAAAGACCGATTTATATTACCACTTCTACTCAACACACTTTGGATACTACTTCTACTCAACACACTTTGGATACTATTTGGTTACCGTTACTGTTACTGATAGTTGGGTCATAGCTACCTTGATTGCATTGGGCAGTCTAAATTTTAAAAACTCCAGTTCATGTAATTCACATGTTCTGATGAACATTGGGTTGAATTTGATCCAGTCATTTCCTTGTGCATTGGGACATATTGGTGTTGCTCATAAAACCAGTTTGGCCCTGGTTGTTTGTTCTCTCCATTGTGAGAGCGAATAAGGTCCTTTGAAACTGTTTTTAAGTCTGAAGGAAATGATTTGATAGGCAAGAATTTGTGGAGATACTACAACTTGAATGACTGTTGTGTAATCTTGAAAATTTTCAGTAAGGTTTTTGATTTCCTAAATTGGCTGTATCAATATGTTTTCTGAGGTTCGCCTCTTTTCCGGGGAAAAAAAAAAAACTTTTTCTGGTTAGGTTGGAATCTCCTCTCCAAGCTTATTTTCGTTTTGAATGAATTATTTTTCTTGTAAGGTTTTCTTCTTCAAATACGAGCTTACCAGTTTTATTTTCTGTTTTTGCATTTGTCGCCTTTTGGGTGGCCCCTCATTTTTGTAACTTCTATGTAAAAAAAATACCGACCTTACATTTTCAAGTTTTTTCTGCTCTCCTTTATCAAAATTTAATTTTGTCTACGCTACCCAATGTTGGAAAATTGGATTAAAACTAGAGGATGAAGGAAAAACAAAAGAATAGTGTACCCCTGACTTTAAGGATTTTTCGATAATTCGACCATTTAAAATTGGATTCTTTTAGACAATAATTCGACCATTCTCAATTAACTTGGCGAGTACAATAGGTTTCTCGAATTATGCCTTCAGGATCAAATGAAGCCGTAAAACCGCAATCGAATTCAAGGATTGTACTTCCTTGAGCCGACCAAGAACACACTGTATAAGGTTATGATGATGCTTTTAGAGAAGAAGAAAACAGATTTATTTGATATGTTTACAAGAGAAACATCCGTCGCTACTGATAATCACGTATAAGTGCTACATTTTATACCCATATTTATATTAGCTAGGACTCGATATTTTGGCTAATGACACTATTTTAGTGCTTTTGTAGAAAGTACAAATAAACTCGATCACCGGAGAAATAACTAGCTAAATTTGGAGTGATAATGACATTTGCCATAAAAATGACCAAGAGTCTAAGACCTCTAACGGCACTGAGGAGAGATGGAGCTTTATGAACAAGATTGTGGGCAGCCAAGGCAAGTTGCTTCACTGAAGTCATGTTACGGCAGAGATAGTGGTCAAATGAAATTAAGAATTATCTTATTTCTTAGAGGATGACGTGTCAAAGTATACACCACATCTCATTTCTCATATCAGTCTGGTTTTCTTTCACATTTGTTCGAGCACAGAGAGGAAATAGTGGCATGTTTTAAATCTCTTTCAAAAAGCAGTGTTGAGCGAGTTAATGGGTTAATAGTCAATGGCTGGAGTTGGTTTTTCCGTTGAATAAGGTTGTGAGATGGACAACTCGAATTGAACGAAGAGTTAACTAGGAGCTTTTGGCCAGTAATGAAGTCAAGTCGTGGTGGAATTTTACTACACAAGGAAGATGTTGCGTGCCGAATGACTCGAATGCTAAGTCAGTGGGCTAACAGTGGTTTTATGGTTGAACTTGCATGGGTTTTGAATGAATTGTTGATGATGATTACTCGGATAAAGGCGATGCAATGGCTTTGAGATGAATCTGCAATATCCAGTGATGTTGTTGTAAGGGTTTTTGTGTGATTGCATCAGCATCAGGAGTATGGGAACTGTGTTTAGAGTTTGAACGTGAAAGTGGAGGTTTGCTGGTGGTGGAGCAGGTAACTTGGGCAGTGATGATGATTGCTGGTATCCGAGTCTGTAACTGAGCTTAGAGGAGATGGTATATACGCGATGGTGATGGGCGTTGGATTATTAGCTGATGGAGGAAACAAGCTGCAGTTGACTTGAAGTTTGCATGAACTATAAATTGTGAACCATGGAGATTCAATGGATTGATTCCGAGGAGCTAGATGGTTAGGTAATCGGTGGTGGTGCTGGGGACTTGAAGAGGACGGATAGGGACTTGAGTTTGCATGCCTAGCTGGTGATGCGACTGATGTGTGGTTATGGTGAACTGTTTATACTCGAATGGAGAAGATGAAGCTGGAAAACTGTGTCCAGTTCATATTGCAGCTGCGAAGATGAATGGGTTTGAGTCTTTGCTGGAGAATTGTCGACAACTTGATGATGATGATTACGAACGGTGACGAAGTTAGAGTTGGTGGAGCCGGTGATTTGAAGCTGCCAGTGGGTTTTGGTATTAATGAACCAATCCGGTAGAGGGCGTGAGAAGTAGCTAAACTAATTTGGTTAGATGTGAATTTGTTTCGTGAAGAAGAAATATTGCAGCAACCAACTTGGGATTCTTGTATGGGATAGAAATGAGCCGGGTGCAGTCGGTGGTGATATGGTCAGCATCGGATTTGGTGTGGTCCGTTTTGGAAGGAGTTGGATCTTTGGACATTGGTGTTGGTAAATGGACTGGGATTGACAATTTGCTAGGTTTGATGTTGGGACTCCTTGCAACAGCTATATATATACATTAGTAGACAGAGAGAGGAGGAGTTCGGACAACAATGAGGAATCTGCGGCTACAAAGCCAAAAGCCGAAACGAGAGAAGAGAAAGAAAAGCGAAAGTGTTTGAGAACTCAAAAACAAGGGTAGAAGACGAGGTCATCGGTTTAATCTTTGCTCTTTTGTTATTATTTTTTGATGGGTTTTAAGAAACTCATAATCATGTCTTGCTAATCTTTTTGGAACTAGGGTTTTTGTTGAAACCACTTCGGGTATTAGGCTATTTTTGATTGAATCGAATTATGAAGCAATAGACTGTTATGATTTGAATGGATTAATTTCTTGATATTTGTTTATCAATTTATCAAAATATGAGTTGTTGCTTTACTAGTTTCATATAACCTTTGTGCCTAATTGTTATGTTCATAAATATTTTTATCTCATTATTTGATATTCCATGCTTTGGTTAATTTCTTAGATGGGTTATGCTTAGAAGAGTTAAATAATATTTGTGAATCAATATTTTAGTTTCGCATAATTTCTCACTAATGCAATTTGATGGTGTATGCTTGGGGTTAGTCTTTTAATGTGCCATGCTTAGGGTGTCCCAGTGATATTTGCGGCTCTAATACATATAATAGGTGATGTCGATAGAGCGGACGATAGACAAATATTCAGGAGTTATGTTTCATTTCAGTACTTGAATAGAAATAGTGGTGGATACTATAAACCCGGGTTACCGATTTTCCCATTCAGTCAAAGATCTAAAACCTGCTGATATTCTTGTTTTTAATTGGGAGAACGAGCAAGACGTTTGTATGGATGTTACAGGTGTATCTCCATTCATTGGTGATGGTGTACGCTCTTTCGCCACAGGTAAGGCTATTTCTAGTGCAGTTTCACGAAAACGTGCCAAATACTTGGACAAGTGCGCTGCACATGGCTATGGTTTGGGAGTTCTGGCCTTCTCTACCCTAGGAGAGCTTGGAGAAGACACTCTAGTTTTTTTTAAGCGTCTAAGGAACTGTTTGGTTAGCAACGACGCTAGTAGTGGATTAGGTAGTTTTATTTTCTATCATTTAGGTATTGCTATTCAGAGAGGAGTTGGAGCTCAGCTTGTTGCTAGGCTGCCAATCAAAATCTCTATGTAATTATTAACAAATATATAGCGATAAAATAAAAATACTTGGAAAAAGTTGTTTTGAAAATTTATTATATTTTATTGTATTTCAATAATTTTATTATTTCGTTTTACATTTCTCATTATAAAAATACCAAAAATCATTTCTTGTTAGTTTTATTAGAGATATTGATTACAGTATTTCCACCGCTCCTCGTGGGAACGACCCGTACTTGCCTCTGTCTACTAGTTGGACACTGTGCGATTGCGGTTATTTATATAGGCATCTCCGGATCCTATCAATTTTTGGCGCCGCTGCCCGGGAGCGGCTGTGGAATATTGTAATTGGTATTTTTTATTTTGTATATAATTTTTTTATTTATTTTGTACATAGTTATTATTATTTTATTATTTTGTACATAGCTTATTTTTGCTTTTGCTTTTGCTTTTATTTTTATATTTTCTTTTTGTTCTTTTTACGTAGCTTATTTGATTTTTTGTTAGGTACCTTAGTCTGAAGAGCGGCGATTGGAGTCAACAACATGCCTAAAGTAAGTACTTGATATTCTCACAAAACTTTTACAAGGTGAGGTATTGGGAAGATTTTACTTTATATAATGGTTTCCAGTGAGTTGACTTCTTTAATAGCTTTTTGGAATCTTACCAAAAGAGCTGAGACAGAGGAGTCATTTGATATTTCACCTGAGGAGTATGCATATGCACCTTCTCATTATCAAGAACCTGTCGAGTGTGTAAATAATGATTGGAATTATTCTCATAGGTATGATCATTCCGGACCTTGTGAAGGTTATGATCATTACCAACCTTACCCTGGTTATGAGACACAATTTGTTGATTCCAATTATTATTCACACATTTCTCCGTCACAGTATGAGAGAGATAATCAATCTTACTGTGACCCATCTGCATCACAACTATCTTTATTAGAACACCTCAATATTGAAATTGCTGAATAGACCAAAGTTAATGAGTTATTTTTTGCTGAGCAGAGTAAAACTCAAGCTTATATTGCTCAACTTTCAGAACAAACTGATTTATCGATTGCTAAACTAATGTATTCGGTAAAAGATCATGGTTTTACTGAGGATACAAGTTCTAATTTATCTAATACTTTTTATATTAATGATGAAACCGCTTTAACTAATAAATCAATGTGTATGGAGAATAATGATGAACTTGATAGTTGTGATCATAGGAATAAAAACATTGTCATACCAAGTGAAGGTGGTGTATTTAGTCCAACTCCTGATTGTGTTAATGATCACTCTCCTATTCAAAAGGAAGAGTTTAGGATTGAGGACACCATTCTTTTAGACGGTGTGACATATTAGTGTTATAACAATGATGCTTATAAAGAATGTGTTAATTCAGAGGACAGTGTAGTTAAGTCTAACGACTTAGAGATATTACACTCTATCTATAAGGTTTTTTTTAATCATCTTTATTGTGATATTCCTATTTATTCCCAGGTAGATGATGTTTATGATAATGATTTAGTACAGGTTTGAAAACCTAGTGGAGAAGTTAATACAACTAGAATTGTTAGCACAACTTTTCGGAAGATTCCTAATTTTGGATTAGAATTTCGTGATTCTCCAGTATTACTAGATTATTTTGCATCTCGTGATTTCTCTTTGCCTGTGCATGACTCCCAGATCATTTCAGTTCCCATCCCCAGTGAACCATTTGAGTCGTTAATTCTTGTTACTGACGATATATCCTTTGCAAAAACCAGGTTTGGGGGTAGCTCTTTCCTTTTGATAGTCTCTATATCTTTATGTTGCTACAACGAGGATTTGAGGTTGTCATTGTTTGTAAATAATGTATTCTGGGTTGATCCCCAAATTTTTAGGTTGTTGATATATGGAGAATCTTGTTTGTACATACCAGTACGTATTTCTATTTTCTTGTTTTATTTTTATTTGTTTATTTTCGCTTTTTATGAATTTCCCATCTTAATTTTTATGTTGGATGACTCAATTACAATGAGGAAAATGTAATGTTTAAGTGTGGTGGAGTGGTTAACTTTTTACTTTTCTTTTTCAAGAATTTTCTTGCAATTGATGACCAGCTGTTGAGCGGGTCTATATTGTAGGTTTGCAGGTATAATATGACCAGCTGTGTAGCGGGTCTAAAAAAAAATATTATGATTTTGAGGGTTATGACCATCTGTGTAGCGGGTCTTTTCTTTTTCTTCGCATGTTATGACCAGCTGTATAGCGGGTCTCTTTCTCTTTGTCTTATTATTTGACCAGTTGTGTAGCGGGTCTTTAAAAAAAAAAAAATGACTAGCTGTGTAGCTAAAAAAAAAAAAAAATTGTGTCGCGGGTTTTGTGTATGGCATTTGTCATGACCATCTGTGTAGTGGGTCTAACTCTTTCTTATGATATGACCAGCTGTGTAGCGGGTCAATTCTTTGTTTTGCCCGAGGACTGGCAAAATATAAGTGTGAGGGTGTTGATAATCACGTATAAGTGCTACATTTTATACCCATATTTATATTAGCTAGGACTCGATATTTTGGCTAATGACACTATTTTAGTGCTTTTGTAGAAAGTACAAATAAACTCGATCACCGGAGAAATAACTAGCTAAATTTGGAGTGATAATGACATTTGCCATAAAAATGACCAAGAGTCTAAGACCTCTAACGGCACTAAGGAGAGATGGAGCTTTATGAACAAGACTGTGGGCAGCCAAGGCAAGTTGCTTCACTAAAGTCATGTTACGGCAGAGATAGTGGTCAAATGAAATTAAGAATTATCTTATTTCTTAGAGGATGACGTGTCAAAGTATACACCACATCTCATTTCTCATATCAGTCTGGTTTTCTTTCGCATTTGTTCGAGCACAGAGAGGAAATAGTGGCATGTTTTAAATCTCTTTCAAAAAGCAGTGTTGAGCGAGTTAATGGGTTAATAGTCAATGGCTGGAGTTGGTTTTTCCGTTGAATAAGGTTGTGAGATGGACAACTCGAATTGAACGAAGAGTTAACTAGGAGCTTTTGGCCAGTAATGAAGTCAAGTCGTGGTGGAATTTTACTACACAGGGAAGATGTTGCGTGCCGAATGACTCGAATGCTAAGTCAGTGGGCTAACAGTGGTTTTATGGTTGAACTTGCATGGGTTTTGAATGAATTGTTGATGATGATTACTCGGATAAGGGAGATGCAATGGCTTTGAGATGAATCTGCAATATGCAGTGATGTTGTTGTAAGGGTTTTGGTGTGATTGCATCAGCAGCATGAGTATGGGAACTGTGTTTAGAGTTTGAACGTGAAAGTGGAGGTTTGCTGGTGGTGGAGCAGGTAACTTGGGAAGTGATGATGATTGCCGGTATCCGAGTCTAAAACTGAGCTTAGAGGAGATGGTATATACGCGATGGTGATGGGCGTTGGATTATTAGCTGATGGAGGAAACAAGTTGCAGTTGACTTGAAGTTTGCATGAACTATAAATTGTGAACCATGGAGATTCAATGGATTGATTCCGAGGAGCTAGATGGTTAGGTAATCGGTGGTGGTGCTGGGGACTTGAAGAGGACGGATAGGGACTTGAGTTTGCATGCCTAGCTGGTGATGCGACTGATGTGTGGTTATGGTGAACTGTTGATACTCGAATGGAGAAGATGAAGCAGAAAAACTGTGTTCAGTTCATATTGCAACTTCGAAGATGAATGGGTTTGAGTCTTTGCTGGAGAATTGTCGAGAACTTGATGATGATGATTACGAACGGTAACGAAGTTATAGTTGGTGGAGCCGGTGATTTGAAGCTTCCAGTGGATTTCGGTATTAATGAACCAATCCGGTAGAAGGCGTGAGCAGTGGCTAAACCAATTTTCGTGAAGAAGAAATGTTGCAGCAACCAACTTGGGATTCTTGTGTGGGATAGAAATGAGCCGGGTGCAGTCGGTGGTGATATGGTCAGCATCGGATTTGGTGTGGTCCGTTTTGGAAGGAGTTGGATCTTTGGACATTGACGTTGGTAAATGGACTGGGCTTGACAATTTTCTAGGTCTGATGTTGGGACTCCTTGCAGCAACTATATATAGAACCATCTTTTGGGGACTACCCAAAAAAGGTGGGGGACTACCCATTGATATAGATGACCACCATACATTATAAGGGGTGTCCCAAAAAATTGTGAAAGACTAAATTACCCTTACTCTAATTAAGCTTATAACTAATCCTAATCCAACCCACTAAACTAACCCACTACCCACTAATCTAACCCACTACCCACTAATCTAACCCACTAATTAAAACCTAAATAAAAAATAAAAATCAGTTTTATCTTTTCATCTTCTTCTTCTTTTCATCTTCTTCTTCTTCTCTTCTTTTCCTCCTCTTCTTCTTCCTCGTAGACATCGTCGATTCGAAAAAAAATCATCGTCGATTAATCAATCTTTATAAGCAATGCGTACCAAGCAAACACCCAGACTTCCAGGATTGAGTCCGGGACTCCCACATATAGTGAATCTCCCAAAACAATTGCTAAAGTTTAAAGAACTTGAAGCACCGTTTCGAGGAAAAATCAATCATCCAACCGCAAAACAGAAGTCCGATTCAAGTGAAATGCAAATACGCGGGTAATTTTCTTCATGCCCATTCCTTTTAATTCGTTATTTGTAGAAGAAATCGATTGAAAATCATGAAAACTCATTAAAAATGGTAGTTACAAAGCGATTTCGGTTAGGAGATTTTTGTAAAACCCTAAACATTGCTAACCGAACTTACCATAAATTAGAACAGTTCGGTTAAGTCAACACCTTTTTCTCGGTCACCGAACTACATAGTTCGGTGAGATCGCAATAAACATGTACCTAACCGAACTCAAATCTTTTACTTGGAAAGAAAGGGTTCTGTTAGGTCGAATTTTTTTAATTGCCGAACTCTTCATATATTTCGTTCGGTTATTCTTTTTTTGTCAAGTAACCGAACTACATAGTTCGGTGATATCGCAAAAAACATTTTTGTAACCGAACTCAGTCTTTTACTTTGAAAGAATGAGTTCTTTTGATCGAAAAAACTTATTTGGTAACCGAACTTTAATTTGGTAACTACATGCTGTGTTTACTTCATTCTTTAGTTCAATTTGATTTGGTAACACAATATTCTCTTATGTTTAGTTAATAGTTTGGTTTTTGTTCATTAGGAACAAAGGAGAAAGATTGAGACAACAACTAGATGAGGATTTCAAAACTCCAACCCCTAGGGAGCAAAACATTTAGATTTTCGAAAAACGTGGTGCCACATATGCCAAACATGGAGGGGGATCACAGGAAGTGAACCAAGCGAATGATTATGAAGAAGTGCAAGGAAATGAAGACCAAGGAAATGTAGAGGCTTAACAACAAAGAGAACACGTTGAAAATGTAGGGGAAGAAGTAGGACAGGTCAAGAAGAAGAGGAAGAGTTTGATGAGGAGGAAGAGGAGGGAGAGGGTGAAGAGGAGGAAGAGGAGGGAGAGGAGGAAGAGGAGGGAGAGGAGGAAGAGGAGGAAGAGGAGGGACAACAAGAAATTGTTCCCGTTAAAGAGAAAAACAAGCCGAAGCCGCCTAGTGCTAGATACTCACACATTCCCCCTGATAATTTATGTTTTTCACCTCGGAACCCAACTTATGGTACTCCAAATGATGGAGGGGCAACATTGTTTGGCTACAAACACTCATGGGCTGCGAAGATCTATGCGACAAAGGTATTATTTAAGTTAACCCTTAACTAACAAAACTATTTATTTATTTTTTTGGGACATGTTTCGTTAAGTATTAATAGTGTTATGTTTGTTTTCGTAGGATCATAATGATGCAGTTCGTCTTATTAAACATCAAAAGGAGTCCAAATGGGATCTTTCTTTGGAGTGTGACGAGTTTGTAGCAAAGGTTAAAGAATGTGTGTTATGGAGAGCTATTGAGCTTGCACATGTAGATTTTGACGCTGTTTCCGTATCCGCATTTCTCGAGAGGTATTATCCCGAGACATATACTATGCATCTTCCATTTGGCGAGATGGGAATAACTCCCGATGATTGCCACCATATCACTGGCTTACCAGTGGAAGGTAAATGCCTTCGAGAAGGCTACAACCCCTCGATGAGTTATGAAGCTCTTGAAGAATTGGCTCTTAAATGTCTTGGATGGGATGCAAGAAAGTCTCAATGTGAGTTTAGACGTTCTGTGAGGTCCCCTAAACGTGGTGATGAGTATAATACACATGAGGCAAATGGAGGATTGAAGAAAAAGGTGAAGAAATTCAAGTTGGTTAAGTTGAAGGAAGCATTTGGAGGGACCAAAAAGAAGGTGCAGCGAGGAAAGTTGGTGATGGACCAGACACCCTTAGGTATCATGTCACAAACTTATTGGTTATATCAGCCTAGAATCGTTATTTTCCCCGACACTTCGGGAATAGGTGGATGCACAAAGATCTACAGCTTTTGGAGGATCTCGATGACATCAACAATTACTCTTGGGCCACTGGGGTGCTTGCTTTTGTTATGGAAAAAATGAGCAAAGGGTCGAGGATTAAGACGAATCAAATTGGAGGCTATTTAACTCTTGTTCAGGTGACCTTTTACATTTTTAATGAGAAAATTATCTACTAAATTGATGTCCTTCCAATTATATTTTCATGAATATGGTTAATATTTTCCTATTTTCTCACAGGTTTATATTAACGACCACTTCCCTATGACGCACCTACAGCAGGAAAATGGGTGTTTTTGGACGCACAAAAGAAGTCTAAAGAGGAGGAGTTGACATTGTTGAGGCAGAAATTGGATAACCTGACGGTGAACGATGTGGTATTTCACCCATACGCCGTACCCGATGATGTATCAGTAGATGAAGACGATCTTAATGGTTTTTCTACCGTCACGCCATACTATGGACCTATTTGGCATCCTAACGGCTACGCAATATATAATCCGAGGAGAATACTAAGACAACTTTGTTGCGTCCAAATGGATCCCGATGTGGAGAATGAAAATTTCACTTTGCAGTTCAAGGAACAAAGAACAAAGGAGAAATATTTTGTTCCAAAACATTAACCAACTCTGCTGTAGCAGCACATTGGAATGCACTTGGAGAATACCACTTACCAAGAGGTGATTGTGTACCTTGTGAGGAAGATGTAAATGCATGTGATGAAGATTACAAGGAGTATTATGAAGAAATCAGTCATCCCTTTGTGATAAATAAAGAACAACAAGCTAAGGCGGATGCGGCGAAAGCGAAGGCAAAGGAGAGGGAGGCTAAGCGATCTAAGGATATACCTATTTGTGGAGATGAAGCAAAAAGGTTATGGGATAATGTGGTAAGAAAATGTCTTTGTCTTATAATTTGGGTTGTTTAAAGGTTTTGAAAATATATTTGCTTATGCTTAAAATTGGAATTAGGTTTTGAAGGGATCGAAATTGTTGAAGAAATGGATGGCTAAAATCAAAACCGGAGAGCCGATGTTGACTGAGGAACAAACTGCCTACTACAAGGAGTGGGAGGGTCTTATAACTAAAAGAATGGTGCATCCAAGTAGGACTAAGCACCTCAAGAGGGGTCGACAACAAGGTGAAGGTTCGAGTGGTGTTGTGGAGGAAACCGGTGCAGGAGATGAAACCCCAAGTGATGAGGAAGTTCGACCAAAACCTCGTGGAAAGCAAGGAGGTAGAAAGAGGGGTCGTAAGAGTGGTCATTAGTGATTTCGTATTATTTCAGTTTCAAAAAACAAGTTGGTTATGGATTTGGTATGTTTCTGTGTTTTAAACAATTACTTAAGGATTTAATCTGGTTTGTGTTTTCAATTTTAGAAGGCTGAAATGTTGAATACATTATGGTTTTCGGCAACCTAATATTTAAAACTAGCAAACCGAATTTATAAGTTCGGTTAAGAGTGCCACAGTCCCAGGTCACCGAACTTGAATTTCGGTGATGTCGCAAGGTTTTATCAGCTAACCGAACTCGTCCCTGGATTTTCAAAATTTTGTCATTGCACATGTTGGACAACTCATTCTCTTGATGAAAAAATCACATAAACCAACTCTAAGGTTTGTTTTGAAGTGTGTTTTGTGTCACATATATGTTCAGTTTGTCTTTGAGCCTTCCCAACAAAGTTCGGTTATCTCAAGAAATTAAGTTGCATCCGAACTTTAAGTTCGGTTATGTCGCAAGGTTTTCTCTGCTAACCGAAATCATCCCTGGATTTTCAAAATTTTGAGCCTTCCCAACAAAGTTCTAAGTATCTCAAGAAATTAAGTTGCATCCGAACTTTAAGTTCGGTTATGTCGCAAGGTTTTCTCTGCTAACCGAAATCATCCCTGGATTTTCAAAATTTTGAGCCTTCCCAACAAAGTTCGGTTATCTCAAGAAATTAAGTTGCATCCGAACTTTAAGTTCGTTTATGTCGCAAGGTTTTCTCTCGATAACCGAAATCATCCTCGGATTTTCAAAATTTTGAGCCTTCCCAACAAAGTTCGGTTATCTCAAGAAATTAAGTTGCATCCGAACTTTAAGTTCGGTTATGTCGCAAGGTTTTCTCTGCTAACCGAAATCATCCCTGGATTTTCAAAATTTTCAAAAGATAATACATAAATTAGAAATTTTAATGTAATATCAAGTAACGGCTAATTTTATGACCGTTATACAACAAAGTGTTATATATAGAACTTTAAGTTCGGTTATGTCGCAAGGTTTTCTCGGAAGATTGCCTTAACTTGTTGTAGTGCCCAAATATAACTAGGTTCTTGCTCGTCCCATAAGAAACAAAATGCCACGGTAAACGGTGACTTCGTCGATGTACGGCCAACAATATTCAACAATGGCATCTCGTACTTGTTTGTCTTGTAAGTGCAATCCATTATTAGAACTTCATGAAAGCATTGAGCCAATTTAACACTTGTTGGATGCGCAATAAATAGTTGTGTTATCTCTCCTTCAGAATCCACATCCTTTTGAATCGCGTAGTCTTTCTCTTTGGCCAAAAAAAACAATTGTTGCATCACTTGTCTATCTCTCCATTCCTTCTTTCTAATTGTCTCAATTGCATTGTTAATGGTGGACACAGATGAGTGGTTATCCTTGTTATCCTCCTTTAGCATTTGGAGCATTTAAACCGGTTTAAGACCCATTTTTCTCATATTAGCTACCTTCTCCATCTCTTGAGGAGTTAGCTTGGCCGCCATGAAATGTCCTTCAAGATGCTCCGGACGTGGGTGGTTATGACGACCTTCCATAACCCGGTAGAGAACCCATCCCTTCAATTTTTTGTTGTAATTAAAGGAAAGCTTGAATGGGCATTTAATCTTCTTTGAGAAAGTTTTGTTTTTCCTATTTGTCTTTCCTTCATAAACATAACCCTTCCTCTTGTGGCTTCTATCGGGATCACCGCTTCTCTCACAAACCATTTCAAAGCGACTATTCTTTTCTTTCCCATTTAATACTAATACGCACATGTCTTTTTGTGCATGTTGTCTAGCCCAAGTCTTTGCATCTTTCGTATTATCGAATACCAAGTCATTCATGTAGTGATGGGATGTGTCATCGTACAACATACCAATCGGGGGAGGTTGGTTTTCCATTGGTTCAATTGAATCACATGGAACCTACAAGTAATAGCACAACGTCAATACCATAAACAAAAAACACGTACAAGTTCGGAAATGTCAAAAATTTCATCGACCCTACCGAACATAAAGTTCGGTTATGTATGTTTTAGTAAAACCATTGCGAGCTTACCGAACTCTATGTTTACATTTTATCCGCAAAGGTTCGGTAATGAGAATGAAAAATAAGACCAAACCGAACATAATGGTTCGGTTAGCAATGTGGTATAATTTATTTTGCGATGTTGCCGAACTTAAAGTTCGGTTACAAATTTATATTAATCTACTAAACCGAACTATGAATCAAAGTCTATAAAAACAGTTCGGTTATGTTTCGAAATTTCCTAACCAACTATCAAAAACTACCATTAACGTGTAGTTCGTTACCTGCTTCTACAAGATATAATAACCGAACTACATCTTTGAAACGTTCGTTACCTATGTTTTAAATATGGTAACCAACTAGGAATACCTAAATAACTTTTACCCTGAAATTTTGAGTTTGTCCAATTTTTCCCACAATTCAACCTACATTAACTAAAAATGAGACATACCTGAGTACCCATATCTTCATCTTCAGGTTGTGGCTGATAAAATCCATCATTTGATGGGTTGGATTCACTTTGGGGCAAAAAGTTTTCTCCTTCTAACAAATAACTCATATTTGGATCATTTGAAGTATTAACATATACACAAGGAGGTGAAGGGGGTTCTGATTCTGATTCTGAGGTTTCATCACATGAATCACTCAATTCATAATTACTAAAATCAACAAAAGTTTTTTTGGGTTCACCCATATTCTTCTTCCTATTTCCTTCTTCTTATCCTTCCAAAACAAATGTTTAAAACAAAAAATCCAACTTATAAAACACTAATCACTAATCAGTTTTTAACTAATCACTAATCAATTTTTAACTAATCACTAATCATTAACTAAGTTTTTGGTTAAGGGTAGAATGGGTATAAAAAATAATAATTATAAGGGGTGACCAAATATTACTTCTAATATCCACACCAAAAACTGATGGGTAGTCCCCCACTGTTTTTGGGTGGTGCCCAAAAGATGGTTCTATATATATGCATCAATAGACATAGAGAGGAGGAGTTCGGACAACAACGAGGAAGCTGCGGTACAAATCCAAAAGCCGAAACGAGAGAAGAGAAAGAGAAGCGACGGAAGTGTTTGAGAGATCAAAAACAGGGTAGAAGACGATGCCATCGGTTTAATCTTTCCTTTTTTTTTTTTTTTTTTGATGGGTTTTAAGAAACCCATAATCATGTCTTGATAATTTTTTTGGAACTAGGGTTTTTTTTTTGAATCCACTTCGGGTATTAGGCTATTTTTGATTGAATCAAATTATGAAGCAATAGACCGTTATGATTTGAATGGATTAATTTCTTGATATTTGTTTATCGATTTATCAAAATATGAGTTGTTTCTTTACCGGTTTCATATAACCATTGTGCCTAATTGTTAGGTTTATAAATATTTTTATCTCATTATTTGATATTCCATGCTTTGGTTAATTTCTTTGATGGGTTATGCTTAGAAGAGTTAAATAATATTTGTGAATCAATATTTTAGTTTCACATAATTTCTCACTAATGCAATTTGATGGTGCATGCTTGGGTTTAGTCTTTTGATGTGCCATGCTTAGGGTGTCCCAGTGATATTTGCGGCTCTAATACATATAATAGGTGATGTCGATAGAACGGACGATAGACAAATATTCAGGAGTTATGTTTCATTTCAGTACTTAAATAGAAATAGTGGTGGATACTATAAACCCTGGTTACCGATTTTCCCATTCATTTTATTGTATTTCAGTAGTTTTATTATTTCGTTTTACATTTCTCATTATAAAAATCCCCATAATCATTTCTTGTTAGTTTTATTAGAGATATTGATTGCAGTATTTCCACCGCTCCTCGTGGGAGCGACCTGTACTTGCCTCTGTCTACTAGTTGGACACCGTGCGATTGCGGTTATTTATATAGGCATCTCCGGATCCTATCAGCTACTTATAGGCATTTCATGCTTGTTGGAGATGTTCGTTCATCACCAAACGACACCTTCAAAGGGAATCAATGGTGGCTATAGGCAGAGACGCGTCCATGCAAAATTCATAGAAATTTGAATTAGGTTTTCGAAATAAAACCGAAAAATATCTACATCTACGAGACCAACCCCCCACCCCCCCGGTGTAGCGGCAAAGATAATGCATACGTTTTGAAAATTTCCAACACCCAAATTTTCCTTATCCATTCTTTCATTTGAATACTCATGTTTCTTCCAACACCCAAAATTTGATTCAGCAGTGTGTTTTTGATTAGAATCAGATTTTGGATTCTAGCTAGAATACTATTCACATTAGGTTTCACATTATGAAAAATCAAACTGCATTTGTCTTTCCAGATTACCAAATAGTAAACATAAGTCTGATTACATAAGAATCAGATATGTAAAGATCCGTAGATAACCATAATATCACCAATCTTGGAAAGAAATAAAATTTTGAAAAATTGCAGATATATCCACATTCAAAGCACTCTATATGTTCCTAACATAAAGACATTCAATTAACAGATGACTAGTAGTCTCAGTATTATCAAGAATACAAAACAAAGCTAGGCTAAGTTTGCCTTTGTTAGTAGTGGTCAGGATTTTTCCGTGGGAAAGATAAATCAAGGGCTGTGGTTCCTCACACCACCCCTTACAACTCGCATGTGTGGCGTTCGTTACAATGTCAAATATTATGAATGAAAAATGAATACTCAAGTCAAGACATGGAATTTCAAAAATTATAACGGTAAGGTTCGAACTCATGACCTATTGTGTCATAAGAGTGTCCTCTAACCAGTGTTCCACCTTGGTTGGAATTGATAGAAAAGATAAATCAACAGTGGTAGTTTGTTCAACTTAAATACCATAATTGCTTTATTAATTAGCGTTTCATTAATTGTACATAATAAATAATATATTCATTATAAAGTATTTTATTAATTAGTGTTTCACTAATTGCTCATAATAAATGACTAATCATTTTTTAATTATAAATGTTTTCTTAATTAATTATAATATTTATTTCTATAAAAATAAAATTCATTAAAATAATAAGTAATTTTGATAAATAATATCAATAGACATTTTTTGCGACAATGAGTAGTAGAAGAGGTGGAGGCCGAAAGATTAGTGGTGGTTAAGGGCGGAGCCAAGCACAATTATATTTATGTTTGTTCTTTTATCTTAAATGGGATACAAAGTCCATTTTTCACATGTATCCAACTTCCCAAGAATTTTTTCTCCCTCTCTCCTTAAAATACTAGCTCCGACCCTGGTTTGTGGTGGAAGAAGTAGTGACGGTGAATGCTGGTGAGTAGTGATGGACAATATTAATTTTATGTTCTCATTATAACATCGATAACATCGTAATGTGGAAGATGTGGTTGGTTGTTTTTAACACTTTTGATAAAGGAAGGTACCATATATTTCAGGGAAGATATCATACAAGACAATATTTTCATGATCGTAGTTGATCACCCAAATGGTACCCTGTTATCTTTGGTACTATACCGTATAAATCATGATTTTTTAATGTTAAAATAAAATTGATTGCAATACAAAAAAAATATATATACACGAAAAAAAAAATGAAACTAATCAATTGACGAAATTTTGTTCAATCTAAACCTTATACATGGCATTTGTAATTGAAAATTAGAATTGTGTCCAACATCCTACATGGGATGGGTGGAAGTGATGGTGGCAGTGGTGGAGTCAAAAATTGACATTGAGGAGGTCTATTTAAAAAAAAAAAGTTAACTTTGGTGGACTAAACCATAAATATATATGGACAAAGTACTATTTATAAAATAAACTAAAAAATTTAAGGGGTTAGAGCCAGGTTAGTCAACCCTTGGATACACCACTAGGTGGTGGTGGATACAAAAAGTGGATTTGGTTTTATGGTGGTGGCGGGTATTGGTGAACAAAAACATATTATGCTAATTTCGTAACGCCACGAAATGTGTAATATTATATTATAAAGTATAAAAAGAGGTTGATCATTCTAATGTTAAAATAAACTCGATAAAACACATGTCCATTTTAAAAAATTGGTGCAATTAATTTCCATGTTATGTAATAACTAAACGAACGACACGAATCAAGATCTGAACATATGAAATTATTTATTATCGATTTGTTTATGTAAAGAGTGGTCGGGATTTTTCCTTGGCAAAGATAAATTTACCGCTGGGGTTTGTTCAACATAACCATTTTTATACATTTTATTAATTAGTGTCTCATTGATTGTTCATAATGATTAATTAAATTTCTATTATAAATGTCCCTTTAATAATCTAACATAAATACATAATTTTATGAATAAATAATTTTACTAAAAACTATATTAATTTTAATGGCGGTAGTGGAAGTAGAGTTAGTATAAGCGTGTGGTGTTTGTGGATGGTTTTTATGGTGGTGGGTGTTGGTAATAGTAGTGTATAATAATAGTTTTTGCTTTTTAGTGAGTTTTATTGACCAAGTAAAAGAATAATCTTCACAAAACATGCAACATTGTATTGTGAAAGATGTAATTGGTTGTTTTTAGCACGATTGATAAGGACAAAAAACCAAATATTTCGAGGATGATACCGGAACGTATAAGACAATATGATCATGATTGTTCGATCACCCGTATTATATAAAGGAAATTGGTGTACCCACGTAAGAGAACATTATCGCTCTCTCAAGTACTATTACATTCTTTTTCCTGAAAGACCATCAATGTAGAGTTGTTTTGCGACAACAACCTACAAAGACAACAACTTTCACTCAATTCCCGATATAAAACCTTATTGACTGGGAAAATGTATTTGCATTCTAAAATATTTGTTTGAAAATTATGTTTGTTTATCAAAATCATCACAAAAAACTCTAAATCACGAATCTAAATTTTGCCTCCGATGTTTATAGAATATTTTTTATATTTTACATTCTCAAATTATGCGACCTCTTGATGACAAATCAATAATATCAAATTATGGATCAATATGTATAGGTTTCATTCACTGGGTTAAAAGGTAGAGTAGACACAAATGGGTAGATCACACAAAGCAGAACATGACTGAGAATACTTCAATAATTTGGTCAACAGATAAGGTCAAAATTTGTAGATTAACTTTCGATAGGACTAATTAGATCGGCTTCGATAGGAGGTGACTAAAATATGGATTAATAATAATTTTCACGTAAGACAATTACAAAACATAGTTTGGCTAACTCTGCCTAAGTAAAGAGTGGTCAAGATTTTCCCTTCCTCAATTGCTATGTTATGTGAGAAGAAGGTGATATCTAATATTGAGGTATAATTCAAATCTATTAGATTCATACAATTTACAACTGTATGCCTTGAAAAAAAATGACGTGTTGTTATTATTATTACATGCAAAGGATACATTGACCACATTTGCGCAAATAGATCAGTTCGCATATGATTGGTGTTGCATGTACTGTATAGAATGCAATGAGGAATTTGAGGAAACAAGGTATCAGAAGCAGTGTCCGGAGTATTTTGGATATAGTAACTTAGACCCGATGTAATAATTATGTTTTTTTTTTTTTTAGTTTTTCCACAATCTATTTATTTAAGAAAAATGAACATTGCAAATACATAACATCAACAAAAAATAGTCATATTGCATTTGACAATAATGGCTACTGATGGTCCTAAAACGACAAAAGAAATGAATTGTTGTAGAAGAATTTTTGGGATATACAACGGATTACTTGATACGAATGAAAGAGCTATAACTATTTCGATTCTGAAATCACATAAAGTGCACAGTAGAAGATGACATCAAGTTTAAAGTTAGTAACAAACATAATATGGCTAACTAAAATGTTAAAAACAAACAAGATATATAAACTTATAAAGCCGTGGGACTTGAAGATGCCAATTTTGAAAACTAACATCTTAAAAAGCAACGATCCACAATACCATAAAATTTTTTTTTATGAATATTCAACGTAGAATATGTCAACTTTTGGCAAAGGATCTATTGACAACCTATTAATTTGAAATATGATCAGGGAGTACAATATGTGTTCAAGGTTCTTTATAAGGTAATGTGTCGCCAGATTGTATTCCAAGTGAAGGTAGGAACATACGGAAGTGACAAAATGTCAAAGACTTTTGAAGTTACCATAGCCTTCGTTAAGACGACTTGCTGGGCACAATATTTTGTTGAACATTTAATGGCAGAGGTTCGCATATATACAATCCCTTCAAAAAGATAATGGGTACACATTTTAAACATTGTCATCTAATGGGTGTTGAAAAATTACAGGAAAATCATGTCACATTGGATGGTTTGTATCCTTCGTTCGATGCAAAAAATTATATTCTTTGCTTATTTGGAGTATCGACAACATGACCATGATAGATGAGTCAGCTGGAGCATGTGGAGACTTTTATGGACGATATTGATTAGTTGATTTCACTGATATGAGCGCTGCCGACGACATATTTACAAAAAATATTTAAACTTCCATGTTCATGTAGAGCATTATCTCATTATAAGCAATAAACCTAAATAAAAAAGTGTCTGGAAGTTAAGATTATATTTCTTTCGTTTGAGCAAATCTTCGGCGGTAAAATATTAAAGGAAAAAACAAAGAAAAAAAAGAGAGGAAAATCCAACTATTTTTAGGACAAACACATATTAAACCATAAGGAGTTGATAAGTATCTGGGACACAAATTATACGATATATTAAAAATAAACCAACATCGTGGCCCGTGCCGTTGCGGCACGGGTTAAGGGCTAGTGATTACATAAACTACAGTGCAACTCCACATCCGTTTTATATCTAGCAATTTTATCTCTAGCAGGAAGAATATCCTTTATACATTTCCATACAAAGAGTTGAACTCTACGATATACTTTAGTATGCTAGAGATTCTTCCAAATAACTGTTGGAATATTGTCTCCATTTATAGTATTAATAAGTTTTAACATAGAACTTACTTTTCATGTCTGATTTCCAAATTAGATAATCCTCAGCAGATGTAGGAATATTCAAATTAATAATAACATTAGATATGTCATGATTAAACATAGAGTTAATTAAATGCACATTCCACATTCTAGTACCAGGCATGAAGAGATCACAAATTATATTGAAAGAAACAAGACTATAAAGACCCACAATTGGGACAGGTGGACTATTAAGGCCAATAATCCAGTTGTCTATCCAAATATTTATTTTTGTGTCGCATTGAACAATCATAATAGAGTGTTGTTGCACAACCTCTATACCAAAGTAAATACTCCTCCATAACCAAGAACAATCATCTTTCAGTTTATCCAAGTGAAGTAAACTTCCATTTTTTTTCCATACTTAGTTCTAATAATCTACATACATAGAGAATTAGCACTACAAGCTTTACATGCTAATTTTGTTAACAAGACAGTATTAAAATGTTCAAGATTTCTAATTCCAAGACCACCTAGAGCCTTAGGGATACTGATTTTATTCTATTCCATCATATAAAACAAAGACATTTATTATTTCTATGCCCCCACCAAAAATATTTTTGTATAGAATCCATTTGATCTATCATAGACTTAAGAATTATAAATCTATCCATTTGATAAGTTGGCAATGCATTCAACACATGTTTAACCATAGTGGTTCTAGCAGATTGGTTCATAGTTTTCCCTTTCCAAGACTTTAATCTAGTACCAAAATATTGTATGATAGGGCTAAAATCCATAGTTTTATTTCTTCCTATTAATAGAGTAACACCAAGGTATTTATCTGTGTCTTTCATATTAAGTCCTAGTGCTAGTTTTCCCTTTCCAAGACTTTAATATAGTACCAAAAGATTGTATAATAGGGCTAAAAGCCTTAGTTTTATTTCTTCATATTAATAGAGTAACACCAAGGTATTTATCCATGCACTAGTGGAAATCAGCAGTTTCGCGACCGACAAAGCAAGTCATTTAACACGTATCTATGACTTGCTTTGTCGGTCGAAGAAAGGGTCGCTGTTTGAGCGTCTTTTTCAACTATGACGTGTCTCTAAGGGTCGTTGAAAATCTTATATCAACGACTGATTTTAACGGTCAAAAATTTATGACTGTCTTTAATCAGTTATAGATATAAATCTTAATATAAAAAAAAAGATTCAGATTGGCTTTCTGGCCGACTGAATCCGACTGAATCTGAAATCAAACAGAAATTAAAATCAAATGAGAATCAAATGAAAACCAAATTCTAATGAGAATCAAATGAAACTCAAATTAAATGACAATCAAATAAAAACCAAATTCAAATCAAATAAAAATGAGAATCAAATTAAACTTGCTCATAAATTAGTACAAACTCAAGCCAAATAATTCAATCAAATCATATGTTCAAATGATCTTTCCATTTTCGATTCATTATGTTGAAATTTACACATAAAATGATTTAAATCCCAGATTCGGATGGCTAATTAGTTGCAAGCTTAAAGTCAAGTGCAACTAACCAGCAAAACCATAATGAGACAAGTAAACAACACACTAGACGTACATAGGGATTTAAATAAAAGCTATTGGATAATCATCAGAATTATGATCTTTAACATCTCCCCCTCCATCAAACAATTTCACCGCCAGAACAGGTTCCAAACCTAAACAACCTGGAAAAAAAACAACGAAAATCAAGTAAGGCACTGAATCATAGTGAAAAGAAAATAGAGAGTGTTCATAAGAAACTACTTAAAAGCAAAAACAGAGTATTCCATACTATATATACATAGGGCAACTTTCATATTAAAAAAATCAGAACTAAGATAAGACGGAATTCAACCACTTAACTATAAAACAAGAAGTCTCAAACCACATTGGTTCGCACACTCAATTGTACACATAATATATATAAGGCTGGATGTAACAAAGAGTACATGCATTAGTTGGTGCATAGGAGAAGTATGAAATTAAGTTGTTAGAACAAACCATCTTTAAGAGATGCATTATACTACAGTAATACTAATATTTGTACCTACACCCACATAACAAAATAAGAAAAGTTCTGGAACCGTATCTATATCTGTATTATAGAAAACTATGGATGCAAAAGAGAACTCAGTCTAGAGTAGAAAGACTAATTATGGTCTAAAAGACTTAAAGATATCACCAGGTGCAGTACCAACTACAAAGATGAACTGCCTGAACATATTAAAACAAATTATATGGTGTATACTATGATTTGAACATGTTATTATAGCTTTATCCATACTGATGTTAAAAAAAAGTGAGCCTTCCTTTCCTTAAAGATAGAGGGTGCATCGATCAGTATTTGTAATAGTTATATGTATAGTCATGGACGCGAGCCATGTTTCAGGATGCAGGTGCTATCATAAGTTCAACTAAACAAACATCCTACAAACTTTAGAAATAATCAAAAGCCCCAACCCAGTATACTTTATGATGCTACCAATGGTAAATATCTGGAAAACATCACTACATAACATTATCAAGATCTAAGTTTACCTTTAGTGCACTAAAGATATAGTATCCTATAGTTTTTTGGAGATTTCCAACATCAAGAAGAGCACAGAAGTACCTTCACACATCACCGGGTTCAACAGAGCAGTCTTCACTAAAAGCCTACAAGCTACAAGTGATAACTGTCACTGAAATATTTCTTCTGCTCAGATTTAACCACATTATAGAAAACAAAAGTTGTACAACACTTACCTCAATATTGCCTTCATACTCTCCATTTATCTCAACCTTTTTAAGAAAAAAGAAAGCAAAGAGAGGGCCGATAATCAAACTCTAATGCATGAACTCAGAGCCTCAATTCTCCTTGCTCCTGAAACCAAAGAAGAAATGAAATTGATTATTACAAACCAAAAACATAAAGCATAAATAACAAAGAGATGTTAAACCCTTAACAAACACTGAAACTCTTGAGCAAGATTTTCAACTCTGTCACCCTGCTCAAATAAGTTATAAACAGCTTGGTTCCTTCGTTCCATCTCTTCTTAAAGTCCTGAGATATATTTCAAATAATTTAATATGAATCAGAGTCACATTATAGTGACTAAATATACAATAACACAATCAAGATGTTATTAGAAGCTTGCCTTTATGACAACTTCAACACCAGCCTCCCGAAATCTTAGCAACTCCAGTGCATAGATGGCAAACACATCATAACACAAGTAAGAGATACATAAAGGATGCATAGGCACCAGACAGTATCAAAAGTTTTCATCATCCTAATGGAAAAACATGTTGTTCGATAAGGAAAAACTCACGGTTTAGAAATTTCTGTAATGTCAAATCGAGGTTCAAGATCCTTCTCAATACCATCCAATACTGCAAGGTCGGAAATTAATTTCTGAGAATCATGCTCATAATTATACTATATAGCAATGACTAGATATGTTAGTTAAGGGTTGTACCACAAAATCCTCGGACGACAAATGTGAAGGTGGCAGGAAAGCGAAAAGGTCCGTTAGAAGCAATAGACAACAGATCTTCTCCTGAAACAGATAATAACAATGTTGAGGAACAATAACAGTACACTCAGATTTAAGTACTAAATATTTCTACCAACACGACAAATAGAATGTTAAAACCCACTACTTAAGTATTCAAATTCAAGCTTAGTCATCAAAATATGAACTCATACTCTAACCCTAAGCATATATGTCAACTGAACACATGATAAATGTTTTTGTAAATGAAAATGATAGGGTATCACAATTAGACTTCACTATTGACAGTTCCCACTTCAACATAACAAACAAATTGTGAGAAACATGATGCAGTCGGAATCAGATTGACAGTTCCCTAAATCTTATGTTTTTAGACGCCGTTAGAATCAGATTTATGTTCTAACTTACAAGTTACTCCTACATACATGCAAATCCCAAAGAAGAGAAACATAATAAGAATGAAAGAAAAAAAGATATATCATGATTTTGAAAACACGCGACTGGATAAGGATGAACCGAACATTAACGTTTATAATCAATATGCAAACAGAAGCCTAAAAGAAAAGCTCAAAATTTCACTGCGCAAGAGATGGAGATATAGTTAATGATAAAGATAACTCTTTGAGATTATAGGCCGTAAGAGATGGAGATATAGTTAAGGATGAGATGCACTCCTTAACTTTCACAAGAATTCCAACATATTGATGACACCAAGGGTGTTCATATGTTCTTCTAATAATCGGATCCATTGAAATCCAACTATCTTGACACAAGCATTTAGTGGGAATTTACAAAATTGGATGTTATCTGCAGAATTTATCACACACACTAAATCTCAAAGCCTTTTATACTGCCCCAAAGGCCACAATCATTTGTTTAGTCAGGATAGTCTATCACAATAGACACCTCTTAAGTGTTCCAGCTGTCATTATTGCAACATTAAATATGACATGAAAGATAGCAAAACAAAATAAATATGCAACCTT